>JBANSL010000002.1:42008391-42608391 GCA_037127255.1 Persicaria tinctoria | reverse complement strand
ATTTTTTTTTGTGACGTCTAAAGCAGTATAGACGATGGTCAAATATATGGACAGATGTGAAACTGTTAATTCTAAAAAAATCAAAACACACGCTATAAGGGAAAAAGGCTGGATCTAAACACTTAGCAAAAAATTCGGAGCCGGGGCCCTAAATTTTGGAGGTAATGTTAAAAATTTGGAGGTAATGTTAACACTTTCAAAAATTTGACTTTCCTTTTTCCAATAACTTTTAACACTTAGAAAATAATGGACCCTTTTTCTTACTTTCCTAAAATTTAACACAAAATAATTCTATCTTCTTCTCTCTCCCCTCATATTCAATCTGCTCTAAACTCACTCGAGCTTCTTCTCTCCAGAACGAACCAAACCCCCCAAACCGAATTTCTTCCTCTCTCGCCAAATCCAAGCTTCCCCTTGCCAGCTTCCGCGACCGGCGCTCGGTGCTGCCTCACTTCTCCGGCCATCACCGACTCTGAGGAATCGCGAAAATGGATGGGAGTTGAAACCCTAAATCGCCGACGAGGTATCCGACATTCCAACCTATTTGTTTGGCTTCATTTGTTTCCTATCTTCATTCTGATTTGGTTTCTTGTTTAATTTCACAGTCAATCTACTCTAAAGCTCTAACCCTCGAGCTTCCTCTCTCCAGAACGAACAAAACCCCCAATTCATCTTCCTCTCTCGCCAGATCCAAGCTTCCACTTGCTAGCTCCGGCGACCGACGTTCAGTGCTGACTCACTTCTCCGGCCATCACCGACTCTGAGGAATCGCGAAAATGGATGGGAGTTGAAACCCTAAATCGCCGACGAGGTATCCGACATTACAACCTATATGTTTGGCTTCATTTGTTTCCCATCTTCATTCTGATTTGGTTTCTTGTTTAATTTCACATTCAATCGGCTCTAAAGCTCTAACCCTCGGTCTATCTCTCTCTAGTTTCGAGCCACGTACCAAACCCCTAACTCATCTTCTCCTCGTCCGACCATTATCGTTCAGTGCTGCTACTTACGTCATTCAGTGCTGCTACTTACGCTGGAGGTAATCTGTTTATCATTTATCGAGCTTGAATCCCTCAAATCCTTGGGCTGAATTGGCTTAACCTTTGATATTCATAATTTGTTAAATTTGAAACCATAAATCTGCGTTTATTTGGCCTTTTATTTTCTTTGCTTTTGATGTGTTCGTGTGGGTTTTGATTTGGACGGTGATTTGAGGAATAAGGGATGATACTGAGAAGTGTTTTAGAAGAAACCTTATGTCTGTGAACAAGCACATTCATTAGTTGGTTTTGTTATTATTAATCACTTTAGAATTAGTTTTATGTCCGTGGGTGATAACTGGTAAGATTTGACTGTGATTCATTTTGCTGGACTGAAGGCAGTGGGAGTGACAAGGGAGTGTTGCTTACCTTTTTGCTATTTCAATAATAATCTCACTGGCTCCATCGATTTGTATCAGATTCATTGCCAAATGCAACTGTAAACGAGTGAGTTTGTGTTATGGTACTGTATTAATCATTAGATGTATGGCTTGTGCATCTCTTTGAAATACCCCCAAGTATTTCATGTTTATTTAGTTGATTAAATATAAACTATTTTTATAATATGATAATATATATGTATAAATTGTTATATTTTTTTTTATGAACGTTACAATTTATAAGTATTTAAAGTAAAGTATTTAATCTGGTTAAGAGTATTTTAAAATTTTCTATTTGACTTAAAATACCTAATTAAATAATTAAAGACCGGTTTTGACTCGTCTGTGTCAATCCGTTCGTCTTCCTCTTCTCTTTCGGCACATGCGAATGATTCATCTTTCATTCTTGTAACGTTCACATTAAATTTCACTCCATATTCAATATCAGTCAATACCCAATTCAATTACATCATCATCGAGTCTTTCAATTCAAAGTGTTGTTATCCATTACACGTAGACGGCTAGACTCCATCCCCAATTCTTAACAGTCATATTCAATGGTGATTAACACCAAATAGTTAAGTCATGGAACCATCCATTCAATTCCGGATAAAGGTCCAAATTAATTGAGTGATGAAATTAGTAAACCGTCTTCCAATTCAATCCAGTCTTATCCCTTACCTTGTATTCACTCAACACCAAATCTCCATTCCAATGAAGGATAAGAATGATGAGAGATGCACCTACATGGATTTGGTGAAACCGTTGATGCCCTTAATAAGACCTTTAATGCACTTTCAACCCGCAAATCCATTCACACGGCATCTCCAACCTTTAAAGGGCGCTAGGCCATCGCAACCCTTCACAGCTCGCAATCGTGCTACATACAGAGATCTCCGTCGACTTTGGGACACTCCTTGAGAGCACCACCTCTGCCACCGCCGTCCGCTCAAGCACTGCGTCGCGCCGGCCACATACCTAGGCTGTCACCCTGGTGCCGCCTCAGGCTCACCTAACCGACTTGCCGAATCGTACTCTAAGCCCCTGTACGCTATACAAATTAGGGGTTGATCAAGGTAGGGGCTAAGTGCATCGTTTTGACTTTATAAACAACTATTCCTAGTCTTTTCTTCTTTATTTCTTTAATTTTAATAGTTTAGTAAGTGGATTCGTTGTCACTTACTAAACCAGAGAATTGGTTAGTGTTAGACTAATTCAAAATGATTTTTGCAGCCTTATTCACCGGTACTAGATTCCCATTCAAACCGATCCGGATTCGATCAGTACATTAATCGTTAATTTTTCATCAAGTTTTTGAAGTCCATAGTTGGTATCGAAATCCAACAAGGTGAAAAAGGCAAGTGATATTCCAAGCTTTCTACGCTCAATTGTGTGCTTTCGTGTCAAGTTGTTTTCTACCGTTGAACCATGCCAAATTGCGTTAAATAAATTACAATCCATCCGTTTGTGTGATTTATTAAATTTATAATCTATTTTGGCATGTTAAATGGGTAATGTTATTTTTATAGGTTATTTAAGTTAGATAAATGACATTATGTGCCCATATTCCATGAAAGCATGATTTATTATTTTCTCTGCATGCTAAGTTTAATTATGTGATATATCCGTTTTCATATCCACAATTGTCATTTATTCAATTCATTTCCGGACTTGGTTGCATACTAGTTCGGTGTGGACTTAGGTTATCTTTTGAACCTAGTAGTCCTTATAAAATATATAAATATGTGTACTTAAGTTATATATGAATTTTGGAATCATAGTTTAGTGTATTATAGAATGTGAATATATTAAATTAAAGTTAAGGAAGACGAGCGCTTCCAAATAAAGTATGTAAACGATAATATAAATTAAATATGGAAGATGAGCGCTTCCAAGTTATATAAAATACATATTATTATAAACCAGGAAGATGAGCGCTTCCTACCCAGTTTCATGAAGCTACGTTTCCGGACCCGGAAATGATCAACTGAGCGGACCCGTTCAGTGAATTTGATCTAAAAAAAAATCCGAGCGGACCCGTTCGGTACACTTGACACTTAAATAAAATCCGAGCGGACCCGTTCGGTATAATTGATATTAAAATAAAACCTGAGCGGACCCGTTCAGTACAGATTAAATATATAGATCTTCGTATTGTAGTTCATTGATTAAATACTAGTTGTAAGTTTACAGTTATACAATTATTTATTAGACGGTGATCGTAAATAAGTTGGTCATAATTTCAGCGCTTAATTATATTCCAGTCTCATTCCGGAATATAATTTCCTAGAGTGATTTATCACTCACATCCATTATTCTCCCTAACTTGAACATTCTCCAAGTTGAGTCAAGTGTCTATTTTGTATTCTGTAATTCACATTTAAATAGTCTGTGTTAATCTCCTTTGGACTATTTGGTTCATACCGTTTTATGGTCAATGAATCTTTAGTGTAAAGTGGTCTTTTATTTCGTGCCGTCACTTGCTTGTTCTTAATTGAACTAATCGCCCTATGTACTGTGGCGGCTGGTGCCTCTCGTTTGTATACGATGCATCAGACCTAAGTTGCAGGTATAGAGATCGTAGTGAAGAAGTTTCAAAGGCGTTGGAGAACATCAAGGGTCATTTTAAATATTTTGAAACAAAAAGGGTAATTCCAAATGTGTTCAGTTTGATTAACTATTTATCCGGTGTATTTAAAAGTCTTCCGCTGTACCAGTTAACAATTGTAAATATTATTTACAAATATAATTTTCTTTTGGTAAAAGTCTTCCGCTGTATTTATTTTAATGCATGTTATCATCTTGTTTGTGGGAGCATGGTTGCATGTTCCTATAAGCCTAAGGTGGTTACGAAGACATTAAAGTCCGAGTAATCACTGGCGCTGCAACATTCCCTCGTTTACAGAAGGGGGTGTTACACTCTTCAACAGTTTTGTAAGGTGTTTATGCAATCATGAGATTCTTAGTTTTAGCGTTTATATTACCTGCGAAATTGGAGTATTTCTGTGCTGGATTTTTTCATCTTGGGCGGCAATTTAGATTATGCAATTTTGAGTTTGTTATGTTTGTGGCCTTTAAAGACTATTGGTACTGTATTAATCACACATTTTTTTATTGCCGCAGCCTCTTCTGGTATCGTCAGTTTTGGCGTCCTATATATGTTTTAATATATTGTTCTGTATTGGAGCAATGAAACCCAATATACTGAACGAGACCACTACTTACCTTCTACTTCTACCTTGGTTCCCAAATCAAACACTCATCTTAAAATAAGGATATATATACTTTGTTTACTTTCTACTTCTACCTTGGTTCCCAAAATTAAACAATCATCTTAAAATAACGATATATATACTTTGTTTACCTTCTACTTCTACCTTGGTTCCCAAATTAAACACCCATCTTAAAATAACGATATATATACTTTGTTAAGAGGTGGTCTGCATATTTTGATAACATTTTTAACTATCTGCTAATTGGTTTCAAGTTTGTGGGTTGCAATAGTGAAGAAAAGAAAATTTTCACATTAGTGAAAGAGTTTATACATTCTTTCTCCACCTAGGGAAAGGGTATACTGTAGAGGATGTTTCAAGGCGAAAGGATGTTTATTAGCCCTTCCTCTAAATGGAAAAGAAGATGGATTCTACTATAAGGTGCACATATATAGAATTTTCTTTCAAATTTTGTTAAAAAAATTCATTCACACAATTTACCTCTTTAAAATTTAGGATATTGATTAAAATAGAGGAATCATTTGGAGAAAATATTGGGAAAAGAGGTTTAATAAGCCTCCCCTCTTATCCATTTTTCAAGTTTATCATTTGCATCCATCGTTGTCCAAATGATCAAATTCAATACCAAGAAATATTGTTGTTGCTGTCTTATTTATGTAGTTTGTGTTATCGATTTTTAATTGTTCTTTGGCTTCTCCATGATTTATGCTTGGTTAGCTTCAATCTGCTACATTATTTTTAAGTGGAAAGTTTCTGATGATCTAGGCTACGCTACCATAGTTGGTCAGTTTTTGTGTATAAAATTATCTGGTAGCTTATTGGAAGGATTTTGGCCTGGTCAATTTGTGCCCTGATGGTTTGATTGCTCATAAGGAGCTAGTAATCGGTAAGATTTACTATAAGAAGCTTATAATGAATAAAAGAAGTAATAAGGAGATTATTAATGGAAACCTTATTATAGGGTCTTATATTAGATGGCCATTAGAAGATATCACACTAATTCACCAATAAAACGGATCTGGAACAAACATGTTTTTCTACATTTAAATGGCTTCATACATATCTTATATTTCAAGTGTTTGGGTTTATGATTGTATGAGCTGATACCTCTGTAATTCCAATGATGATGATTATCAATTTCCCTCCGTTTCTTTACATTTATAGACAATTACAAGATCTGAAGGTGTTATGAATTTTGATTTTCTTTACCTTTTATTGCTATCAGGATAAGGTTGTGAATCCACTGTATGAGATACCGCCTAAGCAGTTTGGGATTGGAGGCGCTCTTCCTCCCAAGAGGAAAGTGAGGCGATTTGTGAAGTGGCTTAATGTTGTTCAGCTCCAGAGGAAGAAGAGGATTCTCATGCAGCGGTTGAAGGTTCCCACCTACCTTGAACCAGTTCACTAAGACACTTGACAAAAATCTTGGTAAAATTCAATTCCTCTTTTAGGGCGATGAGGATGTACTTGCAAATGGAACTTATTGGTTCAATCATGGATACCTATTATTACTATTTTCCATCTATCATCTTGGGAACTTATTTTCAGGGTAGTTGTTGCTAAGATATGTCTTAAGAAATTTGTATTTTATAATATGCATAATAGTTCATGTTTGTTTGATCGAGTTTTATTGTTTTATCATCTCATTTGATTGATTTTTTTCTTCCTGATCGAGTTTGGGATATTGATCAATATAACCTTCCAGTTTGTAATATATTAATTATTTTTTTTATCATTGCAGCAACAAGTCTATTCAGGATGCTTCTCAAGTACAGGCCCGAGGACAAGGCGGCAAAGAAAGAACGCCTTTTAAACAAGGCCCAAGCTGATGCTGCCGAAAAGGAAGCTGCTGTTGTTGCTAAGAAGCCAATCGTTGCGAAATACGGCCTTAAACATGCCACTTACCTTATTGAGCAGGTGCCCATTTCTACGTTAATAAACTGCATGAACTTTTAAACAATTTCAACCATCTATTATAGGATATGTTTATTTTCATGGACTGAATTAGTTATTTTTGATCTATGTAGAACAAGGCTCAGTTGGTTGTTATAGCTCATGGCGTGGACCCAGTTGAGTTGTCTGTATGGCTTCCAGCTCTCTGTAGGAAGATGGAGATCCCATACTGCATTGTGAAGGGGAAGGCACGATTGGGATCGGTAATGCCTTGTTTTATCACAATTGTTACACTGTCTTGACTTTGCACCAAGAATTTACTGATGACCAAGTATAATATTCTTCTCCAATTTTAGATTGTGCAAAAGAAAACTGCATCTGTGTTGTGCCTGACAACTGTGAATAACGAAGACAAATTGGACTTGAGCAAGATCTTGGAAGCTATCAAGGTTCCAACTTTGATTCATTCAACTGCCATATCTGGAATGGTAAGTAGCACCGTATAGAACTACTGTATATACTAATATCCAAGAGTTTAAAAAAATATTGATACTGGCTGATCATAAAAAAAGAAACACTTCAACGTTTATTTAGTTCCATTTTGTAGCTGAAAATAAAAGTTTAGTTTGTTTTACTTAATTGAATCTATACAATATTTTTTCAAAGAAAAATATGGATACAATTTCGTATTTGAATAAAATTTTATCTGGAATAGCTTTAGAAATGTGGATAAGAACTGCAATTCTGGTTAAAAATAAGGACCAAAAAGTTTCTTAATTGGTGACTTAGTTTTTCAAAATGATAAATTGTCCAAAGTAGGGGTGGGCATGGGACGGAACGGGACGGGATTAGGGTAATCTCGTGTCCCGTCCCGCGTATTTTTTGCGGGACGGGATTGAATAATTTTTTATCAAATCCCGCCGGGTCTTATCCCTCTCGGGACGGGATTTGTCCCTCGTAAACGAAGATTAAAATCTATTCCAAAAATAACAATTATAAAGTTGCAAATAGAGTAAATATTAAAGACATGACATTACCCAAAAAAAACAATAGGCATACATTGAAGGTAAAAGTGAAATAGGCAAATTAAAGTAGGCATGTTAACGTGGAATCCCATTAGAAATGGAAGGCAAAGAGTGAAATAGTCTCAAAAATCAAAATACACTAGAACAGTAACTCTTTTTTCCTTAAAAGGCCAAGCCCAAATTGCCCAATAATTAAGAAGTTACAGTAGGTACGTGAACTCCAAACCAAATTACTTATATAGTTATTTCTTATATAATTTTATGTATTATTATTTTAATTTTATGTTTTAATGTTAAGGTATAATATAAATTTATCTTATATATTTTTATTAATTTTAATTAAATATATAAAATATATATAATTTTATATATATGCAGGACGGGACGGGATTTGCGGGATTCAAAACCTTCGTCCCGCGTCCCGTCCCGCGTAATTTTTGCGGGACGGGATCGAATATTTTTTTTCGAAATTCCACCGGGATCGGGACGGGATGCGGGACGGGACGGGATTTGCGGGATTTGTGCCCACCCCCAGTCCAAAGTAGTGATTTTAAATACCAAATTAGCATTTAGCCTAAGATCAGGCTTATACTTCTGGTGAAAAAATTATGCCAAGGGTAACTTTTAAAATTAATACACATATTTTATTTGGCTTTAAGTTTATATGAAGGATGATAAGATGCGGAAAAAATTATATGAAGGATGCTAAGAGGCTGATAATTTTTTTTTTTTAACATTATGCAATTTTAAAAGTGGCATCTTTTCATGTGATTTCAGGGATAACACGCCTTCTTTTTTTTTTCTTCATTTTCTAATCAGGTTCTTGTTGGTTGAATAGAACTGATGGGCATAAGGATTTCTTCTAAAAAGATGGCATCTTTTTACTTCTTGTTGGTATATATGCCTAATGAGGATCTTCAAAAGGCAAAGTTTCTTCAGCAAAGGTAGATGCACTCTCTTAGCTTGTTTTGTTTTTATTCCCATCTTATTGTCAAACACTAAAAGCATTATAATATGTTTCCACTACATTCATAGATTGTGGAAAATTCAGCAATGCAATGTAAAATTAAAAAAATCAATTAATGCGAACCCTGACTAGACTGTGCGCATTCGCGCGCGGTTTCTGGCCTAGTATAAAAAATGAATAGTGGTATGTTTGTAGTTTGTGATTGCTTATCCATCTTCTTTGAAATTCAAACCCCTTGTAAAGCTTTGAGATCCTAATGAATTGCTCATATATCATCATTCCACATGATTCTATTTCCTTTGATAACAAATCAAGATATTGATGCGGAGGGTATGGATATGGAAATTGGATTATCCAACCTTGGAACTATGAATACAATGTTTGCAGCATTAATTGCTCAAGTACATTTGGGCTTAACTTGCAAGATTGCTTTGCTATAGTAATTGTTTTCCTTTTTCATTTCCTCGTATTTTTTTTCGGTTTGTAGCAAGCTAGGGGTTCCTATCAAGACAACCATCTCTAGCCACTAGCTCTTTTAGTTTCTTTTTTTTCCATCTCTTAATTTTTTATATATATAAAGCTATCATGTTTCACTTGATTAATCATTTTTCATGCAACTAACATGTAGGTACCTATATACCATTGTGTGTGCACATGAAGAGCAGCCCACTAGTGTGCAGATTTATATTAACTCTAATGGCTTGTTCTTTCCATCTCTTTAGTGGGCTGCATCAAAGAACCGTCCATCGTAGACTCAAGAACAAATCGATGAAGTTCGAGTTGAAGCTCCTCAGTATATCCAGTCTTTGCTATAGGTTAATGAAGCTCCTAGGGCTGCTCAGCAAATGTGTCACTTAATACTTCTTGTTGATTGAAAATGCAGGCGATCAACCATTTTTTGGGTCTTAATGTCTTATGCTTTAAAACATTTATGGTATGAATGTTGGTGCATTATGTACACTAATCGATTTAGGTGGTTTGGCTAGCCTGGCCTATTTTTGAGATGTTCGCTAGCTAGCTAGGTAATGTAGGCCGTAAATATGTGGCCTAGCCTTTTTTTTTGTGATGTCGTGGCTAGCCAGTTTTTTAGCTATGAATAGCGGCAATGTATTTTTTGTGAATGTAACATATGAAGCTAGTGTATATGTACATGAATGCGATGTTCTATCGACAAAAGCATGTTGCGTATCCAAACAAAAACATCGGATTAAATATGAAAATAGTAGTGCATTCATACATTTAACATCAGATCCGTCTATTGAAACAGATGCTAGTCTAACTTATACACATCATTCTCTACAAAATAAATCGTGTGTCAATGGAGCAACAACGTCATTTTACATTTAAATCAATGTGCAAAACAAGTTTGAACATTAAAAATGATGTATAAACTGATATAAATTTGTCAAAGTAACATCGTTATCTACAAAATAAACCGATGTGTCAATGGAGCAACAATGTCATTTTATTTTGAAAAAACTGATACAAATATATAAAACGACATCTTCTGTGTATACAACCACAATAATGCATTGTTTTAGAACAATATAATATCACATATAATGGACATGAAATTAATACACAGAGAATGAATACTCTCGATGCGATGTCGATATTATGGAAACACATCAGTTATGACTATATTTCATGTGGTCGGTTAAATTAAAACAATATAAAATCATAAATTATATATAGAACATGATTATAAACGTGATCACTACAACAAAAATTGTTGTCTATGTTTTATTAAGACATCAATTATTTTTATAAATAAAGATGTAAATGTCACTTTTTTGCTATAGGGAGACATCTTCAAATGATTTCAAATGACAAATTATGGATATTCATCAACAAGTGAACATGCCATAACAAAAATGAAGGGGCTCTAATTAATAAAAGACATCTGCTTAAAACCGATGTGGAAAGTTTTGATCTTTTACTACACGCACAAAGAGATCGGAATTTTTTTTGAAAGACATCTGTTGATAACAGATGTATAATTGAAGTTTTCTAGTAGTATATATTAGCTTTTATTTATAGATGGGCCTAGAAGACTCCAAGGAACACCACGGAGGTTGGAGTATTGAGTTAGGAGGCTGTGAGGTTCTTGCCCCTCCGGTCAGCTGCCCCTCGAAGGGTAGCATAGATCGTCTATGTGCTTTCTAAATTGGGCCCGAGGGCGATCCTCCTTGAAGTGGTTCATATTATCCCGTTGATTGCTTCCGTGTTGAGTACTATTATGCTTATGCTAGAGAACTAATCGGTATGCCCTAACTTGAATCATATGTTGAATAGCTGTGCAAACGGGATAGTGGGAGAAAACCCTGTTCTTATGTAATCAGAATTCCTGTCTTGTCGGAATAGCCTTGCAATAATTCAAACACCCTGATGGTTCTAACTCCGTCTTCTGCCCCCACCAAAACATTTAGGCATGTTAGCAAGGGTCGAGAAGCATCCCCTCTCCCTGTTTCGAGTCTTGTTTCGTATCCCACCATCGTGTCAGTTGTGAGGGTTACTTCAGTATATTAGTGGGAGTGAGGATTTAAATCGTTTCGAGATAGAAGTGAGTTGTCTTATGTAGTCATCCCTTTCGATCGTCGTAATGGCCAACCATGTCTTCTTGCAACAAGAGTCTAAACACGAGTTTTACCCTCACCTCTCGGAAACGGCGTGAATGTCCTTGTGTCAAGCGAGTCATACTAGCGTCCCACGGGAAAACGGGGTGGTGAGTCTGTGATTTTCCTTAGAGAATTCTATCAAGTTATAATGATGGCCTCCTTATGATTTCATGAAATTGCATATTGGTATAATTCAGCATGACTTGCCTGGTACCTTGCATGGTTGCACTTATGAGTAGATGTGTGTCGTATGTATTGAATCCCCAGGATTACCGTCTCCCTATGAACTAGGTCCATGATAGTGTGCTCAACTCTCGTTGTATGTTAAAACGTGAATTGGATGACTTACCATGCCAGATGAACCTCATTGGACCTCATGATTGTGTACATGTTTAAAAAGTATTGCTAGTATCATGTAGGATATATACCTCCTAGTTATAAGCCCTCATATGATTGTGTGACATATTAGTCATAGTATGTGAATATGGATGTATGTGATGAGATAGTTGATATACCAACTTTGCATGAACTGACTATACCCTTAGCATGATTTTAGGGTGCATCTTAGCATGCTTGCCTCAATCTCGCAATATTATGACTTGCTTATATATGTATCTAAATTGAGTGATAAGTCATGCATAGGATATCTTGTGATGTTTGCTAGGTCTTGCATAACTTATGACATATATTTCCCATGTCAGTCTGTGCATACATGTTCTTAGTCTGTCAAGCATGATTGGTGAATGAAATGATAGGTTGCTAGCTTGTTCTGCGCACACATAAAGATGATTATATGAACATGTTATGAATGCATAAATTGATATCCCTTCAGATAGGTGCATACTAGTGTGAAATAATGTGATGATATCTCTTGATTTTTATGTGCTTGTGTGCCACAATTATACGGGCATCGTTGTAACTCTCAGGTTAGGATCTTCTCCTTGGTCTCGTCGTCCCTAGTCTTGGTCCATGTCTAAACTCTTAAGGAAGTTGTGTCGTCCACCCTTGTCTCTCCTCTATCTCTGTAACTTATAACCCTTGCAATCCTTCGATGAGCGCCGACATGCAAGAAATGACCGACGACCAAGTGGCACCATCGCAGCGCAACGGAAGTGTGATGGTTCCATGACCCATAGACCACAAGACTGACGTCGCCAAAAGTATACAAAGGACGAACACATTTGAAAGATGGTAGCCGCGTACGTGATTCTCTTAGATGACTCAAGGAAGGACGTCCTTAATTCAAATCGTGGATTCTTCTATACTAATCGGAATTGATGTTTTGTGATAGGCCTAGAACTGACATAATTGAATGTGTGATGAGGGATGTGCTGAATTGGTAGCAATGATTGCCTGACTAACTTGTTGCTGTGACGATGTGCCTTGGTGCTTGGTATACTGACTTACGGGTGAGTAGGTTATGGGTTATATGTATGGGAGTGCTTTATTCTTGAGCTTGAGTTGTAAGATTCTTCAGTAAGACGGGTTGAAAAGTGGCAGGTGGATTAAGGCATTCGGATTGGGTCATTTGTCGTGTGAGACGGGGTACAGGAAGGATGCGTTAGCTTGGGTAGAGCCAAGTGAGTTGGGATGTGTCGAAGATAGTGGTCTGTGAGTATAGATGAGCTTCAAGGTAGGTCATATGTGAGCAGTGGGGCTAGTATGGCGAGATGTTGAGGGGGGTGTCCTAGTGAGAAGTGGCAGTCTAGGCAGGTAGTGTTTGCGGGTAGTTTAAGAGAGTGGTTGGCTGAGGTCTGGACTAGTTTCATTAGGGTGATCTTGAGATTGGGTGTAGGTAGAGGTAGTTAGGATAGTTCTAGAGGTAGATGGGCGAGCTAGGAGTTGATCGGGGGATTCTTGAGGGGAGGTGTTGTGACACAGATTGGTGTGCTAAGGAAGGTGTCTAGATAGTCTATGAGCGGATCGTGGGCGGTGTCGAGGATGATCGATTAAGGAACGTTTGAGGAATCGTAGAATTTGGGACTAGATGATGTGTGATGTGAGTGGGAGCGATTTCGGCAAGGGACGAGGTTGAGGAATTGCCTAAGAAGAGCAGTATGAGGTTGCTTGGGAAATTATCGATCGGGGGTATTAGGTTGTTCATATTAGGGTTGTTCGTGTAATGAGTATTTGGAGGCTGTTTAGATAGGATTGGTAATGGTTGGGGAATTAATGAGTGAAGGATCTCTAGATGCGTTATTGGAGGATTTTGGCATAGGGAATGAATCGGGATTTTTGAGTGGAGGTCATTGTGGCTATTGGGGTAATTGAGGATGTGAGATGAATCTTCGAGGAAAGGCTGGTAGCTAGGCAAGGATGTAGTTGAGATCCCTAGTAAGACTGTGGGCTTAAGGTTGAGATAGAGAGATTATGAGAAGGGATTTGGGAACCAGGTAAAGCAGAAGGTATTGAGGACGTTAGAGGAGAAGAGATTTTTTTTTAGGTTGGTGAAGTTGCGATGCTTAGGAAATTCGGACGAGGATGTCATAGGACAGTGGCGGCCGCAGGATCCTCCGAAAGGTGGGTCGAAATTTTCTAGTGTGTACTAAGATATTGGCCTTAAATAAACTTCTTTACCTAAGCTATGATTTTCAACTTAGCATTGGATTATAGAAAAGTAGGCTTACATTTGCTTACATTTGCTTTGTTGCTATAATAGTTGTTTCTCGTCATTCATTGAAAATTCAGGCATTTGTCATATTTAGGAGTGTAAACTTATCGAAATTCAATCATGTTAAATTCAAAGCTTTTGCATATTAGCTAGGATTGTAAACTCACCAACTTTATAATATCTTTTGGTTCCCAAAGACATGATAGAAATTGTGATTTGAATATGTAGGTTACGACAATACAAATATTGCATAAAGCTTCACAAATTCAATTCATAAATTTCATTCTCAAAATCACATACACAACACAAAATTTATTCTCAAAATCAAAACTCTAATTAAAATTTCACAAAATTTATTCTCATAATCAAATCATAATTTCACCAATTTTATGGGGTTTAATTAGTTTATAGCTAGATAATTTGTATATAGTAGGGAGCTCGAGAAGTGGGAACATAATTAAATAAGGGGTAGAAACATAGAGAGTATGTGCAAGTTGAATAAAGAATTAAAAAAAACTTTTTTGAGGGAGGCGAATTTTTTTTTTAAAAAAAGCGGCTAATTTCACCAATTTTATGGGGTTTAATTAGTTATAGCTAGATAATTTGTATATAATAGGAAAGTCGGGAAATGAGAATATAATTAAATAAAGGGTAGAAACAACGAAAGTGGGATGTAAGTTGAACAAATAATAAAAAAGTTATTTTTAAGGAGGTGAAATTTGTTTTAAAAAATGAGGCTATTGGGACTTGAACCCCCAACCTTTGGTTGAATGTTAGTTTCTTTCCTTCCCACCAACCAACTAAGCTAAGTAGACTAATTGATTCTATATTCATCATAGTTTTACTTATTACAACACTTTTATATATATAAATTATTTTTTATTTGTTTTCCAAACCCCGGGACACGTGGGTCGAAGGGTGGGGCGGCCGCGTATGCCCGCCCCACCCTGTGGCCGCCCCTGTCATAGGAATTCGGTGAAAATGTTGATCGGTACATATGGGTTTAAGTGGTAGAGATTTTGAAGTTAAGGAAGCGTGATCTGAGGCAATTTGGGGAAACATGCAGAGTTGAGGGAACTAGTCTAGGTAGAGTATGCTGGGAAGAGGATCTAGAGTAGGTCGGCTTGAGGGTCATGGTGATTCGTGGTTGGGATTACCACTAATTGGGTTCTGTGTTAGAATTGGTAGGGAGTGTCAAGTGTGAGATGGTCAGCATGAGTTGGGTCCTTAGAGGTGGATGGTTAGTGAGAGTGGTTAGTGGTGCGTGGAGTTTGATCAGGTTAGCAAGGTGATTCGAGATGTCTCTTTAGGAGATTATGTTCCGGCGGAGTCTTGAGAGCCTAGAAAGAGTAAGTGAGATTTTTAAGAAGCATCTAGATCAATCGTCAGAGCAGTTCGGTTGAGGACTCAGAATTTCTCTTAGAGGGTAAATATGGGACTTGTAGAGGACCTCTAGGGCAAGGACGTGTTCTATATGGAGTTTTCGTAGTAGATCGAATTATTCAGCTTTTCGGAATGAGGGAATTTTGTGATTTGGGAACTCCAAGAGATAGTTTTAAATAGTCGAAGGGAAGGTAGGAGTTGAGACCGTGATGTCGAAGTGGATTGACCCTTAGATGGCTTGTTGGCATAGGAGTTGGAATACCTAGTAGTTGGTTTGGAAAATTGGCCTTGATTGTGGGTAGTTATGAGGCCAGAAAGGTTGTATGTATACGGGATGCAATAATGTCTAGAACTGGTAGTGAATTGAGTTGGTAGTACTCGGTGAAGTTGATCTTAGTGCAAGAGTTGATGGGTAGTGGTCGTGTCTTGTCATGATTGGTGGTTATAGGCAGGTTCTCTTGATGATGTGATCTAGCTTATGCTTTACCTGGGGACGAATGTGGTGCGAATTTTATGTTATAGACAATATGGATTCTATGATGTATTGTCATTGACAATAGTGAACTGTTAGTACTAACATAACTGAACTCGATCGAATGCTAGTGTACAGAAGTACTTATTTGCCTCTAATGGGATGACGCTTGGCAGTAGCATGAGTATGATGTGATTACCTGATTGATATAATGTGCTTATCTGTTTGATATGACGTGCTTATCTGATTGATATGGTGTGTAACTTCTGTGAGATGACGTGATAAATCCTACCATGAACGATACGATGCTAGATATGTTATGGTATGTGACTGTTCGTGACATGAGTATGACTGGTTATGAAGGTGTGATACGATCGCTATGTTGAATAATTGCTATGATATATGATCCTTGAGTTGAAATTGCTAGGATTATAGAAACGAAGTGATGAGATTTGATTCTGACTTGGAACTTAGGAAGAAAATATGTGATTATCCCTTAGAGGTGGGTGATAGAATGAATTGAGAAGTTGGAAATGATTTTGTCTAACGTCGAACTTGAAATTTTGAATGGTGCTTCAAAAGAGTCTGCCTTGAATTTTAAGAAACTAATGTGGCTCTAGTTTTCATTATAACGCCCCACGAAGTGGATACAAGTATTTGAGTTATGATATGACCGAGGAGTCGGAGTAAGGATTTGGTAGGGGCCCATATCACATTCTTGCTACGGTCTATTGGGGATATTATGATCACGTCAACGATACGGAGAGGATCTCATAGGGGCACTTATGAAATACTTACGGGATCAATGACATGATCTTTGGACTCACCAATTTCAAACTTCATCCCCTAACTTAAAAATGATTTTAGTCTCGGGGACGAGACTTGTTTTTAGAAGTGGATGATGTAAAGGTTCGGATTTTGAAATCCTAATTTTTTTGGAAAAAAGGAAATTAAAAATGAATTTAAATCGAATTAAAAGCATGTTTAGCGGATTCCGACTGTAATATAAAATTTGACGAATGATTTCCGTCCTTATACCTCGAAAATTGAAAATAATTATCAGATGGCGATATCCTTGTCAATTTTTAAAATCTCATTGATCGAGAAAGCGTGATTCTGGGAAACTAACATTCAGAAACTAATTTCGGGATTCAAAATTCACGTATTCGGCATTTATTATCGGGTATTCAATTTGACTGATGTCCGTAATTAATCCTTGTCACTTCCCCGTCACATCCTTTCACATCCCCAACCACCCTCCCGCCTAGCCCTACTGCACCCCTACCCCTGTGGCCTCTGCAAACCCATCCCTCCCTTTCTATTTGAATGGCTATCATTCGTCCCTCTCAATCTGTATTCATCATCTTCGCCATTTACCATCACCGTCTCATTTTCTCATCATCTCCATCACCATCTTACAACTCCACCATCGCTGCACCTTCGAAGCACTGCCCAACCTTCTTCGACCTTCCTCTTTGAGACCGCAGCAGCAGCATCACTAGCCCGCACCTTCATCGATGTCCAACGCCACACCGGAGCCACCCAGGAGCCTCCCAACGTCATCGACGAGCCTCCGAAGATCCCCCGTCCGTTTGATCGTGAACCAACATTTCGGTAAGCCATTCTCCTTCGTTTCCGATCCAAACCCCTCTCGATCCCTACCATCGCGCTCATCCGTGTCCGATGTAGGTCCGACGAACCATCGATAGCCTCCGACGATGCTCGGACCTCCGATC
The DNA here is from genome assembly GCA_037127255.1 of Persicaria tinctoria. NCBI lineage: Eukaryota > Viridiplantae > Streptophyta > Magnoliopsida > Caryophyllales > Polygonaceae > Persicaria > Persicaria tinctoria. The sequence continues at coordinate 42,591,033 of JBANSL010000002.1, read as the reverse complement.
GTGAGCTCCGAAGTCGCGAACTTCCTCGGTGAGTTCCACCTTTTCCTTCCTCTGTTTCTAATCGATTTCTAATTGGGGTCGGGCTGTGGGCGAGTATGAGAGTGTGTGAACTGGGTGTGGGGAGTCAGTTGGGCTCGTGAGCCCCGACGAGAGCTCCGGCGAGCTCGATTGGCGGTGAGCGAGGCAGGCCGAAAGATCGCGAGGCAGAGCAGCGGGCGTGAGGGCAAGCAGCAGCGAGTAGAGGCGGGGCTGGGCCAGCGCCGGCGCTGATGATCAGATGTGAACGAGCGCAGAAGCAGACGAGGAGGCGGGAGGCTGCCGGCGTTGATCCTTGCCGGCGGGAACGAGAGCAAGGCCATGGCGCGGGACTCTCCTATTGAATTCTGAAGAAGACGAAGCATGTGGGCCCCACTAACTTATATTTATGTTATTTGGTACCGGTTGGGATTAATTAATTGGGTCCGGTTCGGTTCGGTAGGGTTCGGTTCGGTTGAGTTTAAATGGGGTTGATTCGGTTCGGATTTAACCGTTTACTTATTTAAATAATTAATGGTATTTAAAATAAAATATAATATTATCGGGGGTTAAAATATATCATTTGAACTTATAGATTTTAAAAGTAATTTAAAAAAGAATTTCAAGGTTGAAAAGTAATCTAATACTCCCTCTGTTAATTAAAACTTGTCGTTTACTATTCATACACGTTTTTTTAGAATGATAAAAACTATATAAAATATTAATTTTTTTTACATTTTGTTTTTATAAATTCATACTTAATAGTAATATCTATGAAATTGTTTTAAAAATATATTTAAAAAGTTAATATTTTATATACTTTTTAACACCTCAAAAAGCGTGCGTGAATAGTAAAACGTCAAGTTTTAATTAACGGAGGGAGTAAATAAATTTAAAAGAGAATTTGGCGAGTATTTTCAATGACCGGAATACTTAACTATTTAACTGAGATTTGAAATGGTTTTGAAGCTAACTTGGGAATTATACTTGTTCGGTGATTAACTAACATATGATATATATATATGATCGTTTGACTAACGGTATTATATGTGTGACTAATAGCATGACTTGTGGTGAATTATTCTAAGAGATTAAATGTTGGATAATTATGACGAGGTAGTAGGATTTTATATAACTCAAATTATGTCTTATGATTTTGATGAACCATTGAGGTATATGTGGAAATGATGTATATGAAAATGCGGAATTGGTTGAATGATTTATGGAAAACGATGTGGTCTTGTGGAGCGGATGATGCGATGAAATGACTTCCATAATGTGTTACTTGTTCTATTGATTGAGGTGTGCTTGAGTGCTTAATAGTTGGATGTAGACTTATGTATATTCAATCATGTACTAGGTGATGCTATCTGATTGTGACTACTGTGTGCTGGATTCTTTTGTTGCCGATCTACTAGCCAGGTAAGTACCTCCGGGGCTTACTCAGTAACCAGTACCTCCTGCATGATGTGTCATATAGTATGTAGTTGTTGCATATGCATAAGAGCATGTCATGTAGTATCATGCTTAGGAATTGCATTTACGAATGAGCATCCTTACTCTGTATGCGTTTGAATACAGAACGACCGTTATCTGTGAGTCCTATAGTCCTTGCTAGGGTCATAGGGCAGCCCAGCTTCATCGGGTGTTGTCCTCCTCGAGTCATTTATATATATATCACAGATACGAGATGGGCATGAGATATGATACGATAATGAGATATGATATGATGATGATATTTGATATGATTATAGCATCGAACTGGCCAGTCTCCACCTTGTCTAGAAGAGGGGTGGTGGTAGAAGAGGGATATACCACTTGGTATTCTTTGTTAAGGCCCTACTTAATATTTCGCACATATGAGTTAGGAACATGATAGTGTGGTTAATATTCCAGTACTGCATGAAGGCATCTTTATTCTAGGTATAGGCGTATTATATGTCCTCAGCGCGGTCAGAGGACCCGCGGGCGGACTCTTGGCCTGACTTGGTGGTATAGTTTTATGTACACGATACACTGCTTGATTTTGTGCTGTTATGACGGGGTCTATTCATATGGCGGAGAGTGAGTGGTTGAAACCTGACTTCACCAGATTCACGCTTTTGGGATTTCTCCCTAATTATACTCTATTTTGACCCGGCTCTGCCGTGGCACTGGTTGTATCACTTTCAGAACTTATGCCCTTTGCATGATAAAGGATTTCCCACGTTATAGACTTAGGACAGGTACAGGGGTTTACCCCGGGGACTCCAGCGAACCTTCCGGATTTGGGTGAGAAATCCCACTTTAAACTACACATCTTCGATTTCAAACCTTCAACCTGTACTCGGGGCGTAAGATCCCAACGAGGGCTTTCATCCCTCGAAACGTAACTCGGGAATCATAATCCTGGGCCGTTACAGTCTTGACATGATTGGCGTTGAGTACGATGATATCTTCATATTGATTGCATGAAACTGATTTTTGAAAGATGAACCTAGGAAGAGAATATGAGATTAGCCCTTAGAGATGGATATTTCCACCTCTTGAGTTCCAAAAACTTCGTTGACTGACATGGGATGAATTGACTTGGCTTTTGAAAGGCTTTGACGGTTCTATGTTTGAAAGGTTTGATCAGTTTTGAAAAGGATTTTAGGCTCGAGAACGAGACTTATTTTTAGAGGTGGATGGTGTAAAGACCGAAAGTTATTAAAATAATATTTTATTGGATAATGGTTTATAAAGGCATTTAACAGAAAATTTTACGAATTTCGGTCCTCGACCTATTAGATTATTTATAATCTTATTAAATAAGTTCCAGCATTATTTTTGAATGGATTTTCAGACGGAGTTCATTCCCGCTATCACAATTTAAGATTTTGAAAGATAGGTGAGATTTTATGACAATATTGAAGATTAGATTCAAATTTTGGTAGAGTCGGGATTAGGTTGAGCGAACGGATGTAGGATTTCGAATTCCAATTTTGAATTTAAAACTAGGACCACCTCCAACTTCTTTAATTTTCCTTCTCTCTCTCTCTCTCTCTCTCTCTCTCTATCCTTGTATTCTTCTTCCTTCTAGCCCAAACAACACCAACACACCACACCCTCAACCTCACTCTTGCTCCCCTATAAATGGAACCCCTTACCAACTCTCTAATCCCTTATCCAATATGAAAACCCTTAAACGCCACTCCTCACTCCCATTTTGAATCCAAATAGCCCAAAAATCCCAAAATTTCTTCACCATTTCCGAGTAGGGCTAGGCTTCCGATCTCTACTAGATCGGGCCGGAGCGGAAATTCCGGTTCGGTCCAAGACCGGTGGACCAGAATCTCCAAAAACTTGGACCGCGGATCGGATCGGGACTGACACTTATGGTCCCGGGTTTTCCGGTCCACAAACCGGTAGGACCGTTTAGACCGAAAAAAGGAAGATTGAAACCAAACAATGGGGAAGAGGAGGAGCCGATAAGGAGGTTCACATCCCCAATTGAAAGAAGAAGCAGGGAGGCTGGACGAAGGATACCCCAAGGTCGGCGGCGGAATCAGCAGACGGCCAAGGCCGGCGCGCCAAACCGACCACACAAGGACACACCGGAGAAGGGATAAACACGCGAGCACGCGTACTTAGAGGCGCACCGAACAAAGAGAGGAATGGTGGCGTGCTGGCGCTAGCTGGTGGGAGTGGTGGCCGGCGTTGGGACGAGGGTTGAGAGGAGCGCTGAAGCTGCTGAATAGAGAGAGTGTCGTTGAATAGAGAGAGGGTTGAGAGAGTGAGGCACTAGGGCCGGCTGCGTAAAGAATTGAAGAAGAAGAGCACGCCTCTTCTTTCTTTTCTTTCTTTCTATTTTTTTTTTTAAATCTACAGGGAAGCCGGTCCAATTCCAGTCCGGACCGGAAATTCCGGTCTTGCTTCGGGTTTGGACCGAAACCCGAAATCTAAAATTTCATGGACCATGGACTAGAGCGTAATATTTCCGGCCCGATCCAAGATTGTAATTTGCGGTCCGATCCAAATTTTGCCCAGCCCAATTTCTGAGCCAAGACACCACCTCCAACTAGGCGTGGCCACGGGTTACGGGTCAACCCGTGACCCGACAGGTCGTACGGGTCAATGACCCGCCGGGTCAATGACCCGTCAACCAGTGAGATCTTTGATGAAAAAGTAGACATCTTTGATGAAAAAGAACAAACTTGCATTAATAAACTCAACCAAACTTACAACCTCTTCTCTCTCTCTATGTGACTAATTGTAACTGAAATTGAATGAATAAAACTCAGCTCCTAAGGCTTTATTTATAGGCTTCATTCCCTCTCTAATTAGGAAAGAAGATCTTATCTATATCTAAATCTAAATATCTACTTACTTAAAGATAAATAAATGGGATAAAATAATTAAATCAAAAAAGGTGAATCCTCCATGTGTGGGTAAATCTCCTCTCCATAGATAGAGCTTGATAGATCTTGGATAGAATCGTACTCCCTTCGGCTCCAAGTAATCCTTAACCGCGTCGGACAGCTCACCGCGTAACGCGGTCAGGATAGCGCTCCTCGATATCAAGTAAAGTACTCGATATCGAGTAACATTCGTCGTCGACTTCGGCTGGCTCGGTATCTCGAGTAGCTGGTTCTCGATCTGGCTCGGGCAGGTGTGTCGGGGTTACTAGACATCGACCAATTTTGTCGATATCGAGTAAAGTTGTGCTCGGTACATCTTGTGCTTGGCTTCTCTACTTGGCATCCTTCCTCGACTCCGGGTATGGCTTCAGGGTGTTGTCGATATCGAGTAAACTACTCGATATCGAGTAGATCTCCGGGGTCGGTTTGGCTTCGTCTTCAGCTTCCTCGATCAGCTCCTACTCGACCAGCATTGCTCGACTTCTTTGGTCGATATCGAGTAAAGGTACTCGATATCGAGTAACTCTTGGCTCCAGCTTGATTCATCCTAGTTCCGTCGTTCTTTGACTTTGGACTTCTGTAGTGACTTCCGAGCTTTTCGTCCTTTCTCAAAACTGCTGTAAATTGCCTCGAATTCTGCGAATTTAAACAGAAACTGGTGTAGATTCCATAATTTGGCAACTAAGCATAAACTACATAGATTATGTACTATTCTAGCCCAAATGCGTGAAATGTGTGCAGAGAACGATATAAAAGTTACTGTAAAACATGGCAGATTCAGCTCACAACAAACACCTCATACTTAAGCTTGCTTGTCCTCAAGCAATACTTTTATTTGTCATTCAGGGGAAGGAATCAAAACTCTCAACATATTAGATTCATTCTCATATAGCCCTGCAATTAATTACCATCCTCGAAAAGGTACTAATGTCACAAATCCATGCATGTGCAATTAAAAAGCAACATCTACTCACAAAAGGAGGGTTATGCAAAAAACAATTCATCTGACAAAGCATTAATAATCAAGAGGACTTTAATTTAAGCTCAAATAAGGAGTAGATTGGTAAAAGGATAAATGTGTGCAATTTTTGGCCATGTGGTGCTAATGATCCGGAGAAATGGAGTATTTCCAAACTTTCATACCACATCCCTTTTCCATCATATTCATCAACTTTCATAATGCTTTTTTTTTTCAACAATAATGTTTTTACCTCTCTAACCTCAGCACTGCCTTCTCGCGAGTCACAAACATGGGTGTCATGAATGGCCCCGGATACTTAGTGCTTTGGACTCCTCACATGTGTGTCCTATCTCGCTAAACTATTATCTCAGCGAGCAGGGTCGATCTACCTTTATCTCCCGAGGTGACTGGATTTTCTTTCACTCATTAAATTTTCCATATATTTCAAACAATTTCCTATCATACTCCAATAATGATAACAACAAGACAAACATCATATGATAATCTCCAAAATGTAACTTCATTCTCAACATAATCCCCGGATAGGAAATAAGGTAAAGAATGGCCAATATTTAGAACATGTGGAGCAATAACTGAAATAAGGCATATATATGGCTTTTGTGATGCATAAGCATAAGTATGGCTAAGAATATAAAATCATGAGCATTATATGGAAATATAAAGTCCTCCATCCTCTTATCATGCAACATGTCAAAAGCAATATCAAAATTTTACCTCCTTCTATAGTTTTCAAGAAAATATGCATTTTATTGTGACTTCCCTTTACTAGGCAATTTTCATGCTATATCTCTAATAAATCCAATTTTGCATCATCGAGTTCAATATAAAGCTTCCATGGCATTAATAAAAAATTTCAATGGGGGGCATTTTTTATAAACTTTGGAAAACATGCATATAAGCCTATAAATCAATAATGAATTCCAAAATAGCCATGTCCGAATTAGCTTGTTTGTATCCCCATGGACCTGAAAAATATAGAAGACATATACCCACAATAGAAAAAATAAAACAAACAAAAGCAGCAATTTCCAAAAAGTCTAAAAAATAAATGTCTATTTAGAAGCTCTAGATTTTATAGTCGCTAGGCCGACTTCTCCATTAAGCTCAAGGTGGCATTTGCAGCGCCCATGTAGCTTGGGCTTCAAATAGGACTCCATTGTTGTCCATTAGCTGTAGTCCTCCAGAATGGATCTTGTTCACCACGAAGGGCCCCATCCTCTTCTTGTTGAATTTGTTGGGGAACCAATGATCTTTTGATTTGGAAACATAGAGCTTGTCTCCAACTTCATACTCCTTGGGCTCATCTTTGGAAATCCTATATAAGCGCACATACCAAGGCAAACCTCTCCCATGTATAGATAAATATTTAATGGAAATAGGAGAAGAAAGATCCATACCTTGGTTTACCTTTGCAAAAATGGATTCGGGGGCCACTGTATTTGGTCGATCTCGAGTAATAGTACTCGATATTGAGTTGTTTTCAGCTTCTGGTGGCCTGCTACTCGAGGATGTTGGAGTCGAGGAAGACGGTGCTTGGTCGATATCGACAAAGGTTGTCGATATCGAGTAGCTTTTTGCTGCCAGTGGGTTGCTGGTCAAGGAAGGCGAAGTCGAGGCAACGGGGTTTTGGTCAATATCGAGTAATTTACTCGATATCGAGGAGTACTGTGCTTCAGGTTGGCTGCTCAACGACGCTACTGCTGGTGGAGGGTTCTGAGTTTGGTCGATATCGACCAAATTCCTCGATATCGAGGAATTTTTTCCGACTTCGACCCTATACTTTCATCCTGTCAAGGCATCCGAAAAATAGTTAGTCCAAATCGACGTACCTTGGTCCGTGTCGAGTGGATTCACTGTTTCTTCTTTCAGGATGGCCATGATCTTCTCCACCTGGGCTTCCACATCCCTCTTTTCCAGCTCTTCAGGAGTCATATTTCTTACCTTAGGCTCCCCGCAACTGATGTAACCAACTGATATAGCTTTTACCTCTTCCATGGGACCTGTGTGCCTTTCAGTTTTATTAAAAGAATACTCAATTACCTCATCGCTGATGTTGAAAGTGAGTACTCCTTTCCTTACGCTTATGTTGGCATCCACCGTCGCCAAGAAGGGTCTTCCAAGAATAATTGGACAAGCATGGTCCTCCGCCATATCAATAACTAAGAAATCAGCAGGGACAAAGAACTTACCTACTTGAACTGGCACATTGTCCACTATGCCTGTTGGAATGACCACCGTGTTGTTGGCCATATAAAGCCTAGCATCCACAGGCTCTAGTGCACCTATCTTAATCTTGGACCATATTGTTAAAGGCATTATACTGACACTAGTTCCAAGATCACATAAAGCATTAAATTTATATTGACCAAATCCAATGATTATAGCAAACTTACCTGGATCTGGCCTTTTCTCGAGTATGTCCATATGGTTGCGCTCCTCTGTAATTTCAGCCATTGACCGCTTCTTGCTTAAAATCTCCTTGAGGAATTTGACATAGTATGGCATCTCATTAAGAGCTTCTGTGAAGGGAGTGGTGACATTGAGCTTCTGAAGCATCTTGATGAAGCGCTGAAATTTCTTCTCTGTTGGATCCTTTGGAGATTTTATTGGGAAGGGCAACTTCTTTTTCTGGTTTGGAGCCAGAATAGATGTCGGAGGTGTTGCAGCTTTCTCGACGTCGACTTGGTTCTCCTCGATATCGACCAGCTGTTCCTCGATATCGACTATTTTTCTTGACGTCGAGTTGCTATGTAGTGCAGATGAAGGTTGGTCCACTCTATCGTCGATATCGAGTTGTCCTTCCTCGATATCGAGTTGCCTCTTCTCGACATCGACCAAGGTCTGGTCGATATCGAGTTGTTGTTCAACTCCTTCGTCCTGCTGCTTTCCAACCTCTGGCTCTTGTAGTTGATGGCCGCTTCTGAGTTTTACAACAGCAATGTGTCCGGTCTTTCCCTTGGGATTTGGTTATGAAGATCCTTGGTGGCTAGTTCCCTCCGAAGCCTCTCAATCAGTTGTTCCTGTGTCTCTACGGCCGCCATGACTTTCTTTAGTTTATCTTGGATGTGTATAAGGCACTCCGGTTCGTTTAAGGCGCCAAACTCAGGTGTTTGACCAGAACGGCGCATATACTTGCGAAGTAACTCAAAGAAAAAGTGAGATCTGACTACCTAAGGCGCGAATGATTGCTTCCCCAGCAACGACGCCAATTTGTTGTAGGAGGAAATCGAGAATGCAAATTAAAATATGAATAAATCAAAGCAAACCAGATTGCGTCCCTTGCAAATGATTACAAGACCTCCTCCCTATGCAGTAGTGGGAAGTCAGGATCGATCCAAGAGGAAGCGTGTCAGCGGATCTCAGGCAGCTGTAAATCTCATAGACAGAAAAGACAGAAAGAAAGACAGATATAACAAATAAAAGTAGAAACTAAAGCAAAGACATAACCTACACGATATCGACAACAGCTACTCGATATCGACTAAGACTATGTCGATCAACAGAAATAGAAATCGACCAACAGACACAAAAACTCAGAAAAAGTAGTGTCGAGTAAAACCCTCCTCGATATTGAGTAAGATTAACTCGATATCGACAAAAACTTGCTCGGTATCAACAAAAAAAACAAAAACTTAAATGGCAACCTTCCGAACACAGAACATAGATTTTGATGGAATAAATTCAATAAACTAAAGACTTCAAAAGCCAGGGTATCAACACCACAACGATAGCCATGCAAAATAACACATAAAGGCATAAAAGATCATGCTTTCCATCAAATAACTTTCGTTATTAAAAAATAGGAATATAGAGGCTTTCGCATAAACCCTAATTGTTACTAAACCTTTTCACATAATTAACCCAAGTTGCATTAAGATCACTTTCGCTTCAATAATACAAACAAGAATCACCTTCAACTCTCGCAAAAGAATCATGCTCGCAAGGATAGAAGACGAATTGCATAAAAAGATCAAAACTTTACCGCATCACCTCACATGGTAACCGTCGGGCTCACCCCGACCCTAGAAGTGGGTGGACTACTCACTCTTCATCGCAATAGGAGACATCTTTGATGAAAAAGAACTAACTTTCATTAATAAACTCAACCAAACTTAAAACCTCTTCTCTCTCTCTATGTGACTAATTGTAACTGAAATTGAATGAATAAAACTCAGTCCCTAAGGCTTTATTTATAAGCTTCATTCCCTCTCTAATTAGGAAAGAAGATCCTATCTATATCTAAATTTACATATCTACTTACTTAAAGATAAATAAATTGGATAAAATAATTAAATCCAAAAAGGTGAATCCTCCATGTGTGGGTAAATCTCCTCTCCATAGATAGAACTTGATAGATCTTGGATAGAATCGGACTCCCTTCGGCTGCAAGTAATCCCAAACCGCTCCGGACAGCTCACCGCGTAACGCGGTCAGGATAGCGCTCCTCGATATCGAGTAAAGTACTCAATATCGAGTAACATTCGTCGTCGATTTCGGCTGGCTTGGGATCTCAAGTAGCTGGCTTTCGATCTCGCTCGGGCAGGTGTGTCGGGGTTACTCGACATCGACCAATTTTGTCGATATCGAGTAAAGTTGTGCTCGGTACATCTTGTCCTTGGCTTCTCGACTTGGCATCCTTCCTCGACTCCGGGTATGGCTTCTGGGTGTTGTCCATGTCGATATCGAGTAAAAAACTGAATTCAGCTTCCTCGATCAGCTCCTACTCGACCAGCATTGCTCGAGTTCTTTGGTCGATATCGAGTAAAGGTACTCGATATCGAGTAAAGGAACTCGATATCGAGTAACTCTTGGCTCCAGCTTGATTCGTCCTGGTTCCTTCGTTCTTTGATTTTGGAATTTTGTAGTGACTTCTGAGCTTTTCGTCCTTTCTCAGAACTGCTGTAAATTGCCTCGAATTCTGCGAATTGAAACAGAAACTGGTGTAGATTCCATAATTTGGCAACTAAGCATAAACTACATAGATTCTGTACTATTCTAGCCCAAATGCGTGAAATGTATGCCGAAAACGATATAAAAGTTACTGTAAAACATGGCAGATTCAGCTCACAACAGGTTCGGGTCGGCCAACCCTGACCCTTTTCCCGGCGGGTCGAACCCGTCGACCCGACGGGTCCGACCAGTGGCCACGCCTACCTCCAACCACCACATTATTCTTGAGCTTTGTCAAAGCCAAAGATCACCAATCCATCCTAGCTCCTTCATCCTCGTGTCCATGTACAAAAAGAAGCCACCGGCTTCTCCATCGTCATCGTTCAGCAAGCAGCAGTAGCTCATGATCATGTTCGCCGTGAGGTCGCCCTCATGAGATGGCCAGGCAGCACCTCTTCTGTTCTCGGTTATTGGATGGTGAGTACTTGTCTTGCTTTCTCTCTCTTCCAATCTTCATAAAGTTGCACCTTTAACTCCTCCCCCACCTTTCTATTGTACATAAGATAGTGAACATACCTCGATCGCCGCATTTTTTGGGCATTCACCTTTCCAACATGGTGGAGACGTGCTCAGTTAAATGAACCTTCTGCTTCCCCTTCAACTTTTTATTCCTTTTGTTGGTGCACAACTCCTTTAAGAATTTAACATATCAAGGAACTACCTTGACGAGATTAAGAAGTGGGATGTTGACTTCAAACTTTGCAAATCTCCCATATAACTCTTTGTCATTGTCTGATCTCCTTGTGTCCTTTAAAGCTTCAGGAAATAGTGCTATAGGCTTGTATGCGTCGAGATTAGGCTCGACAACCGATCCATGAATAGCAACATGTCCGAATCCAAGAGCTTCATCGTTCAGAACAGGTTTCACCATGGCGACAAGGGTCTATCGCCGTGGCGAATAAGAACATTGTTCAGCTTCTGGATTCTCTGGACTCGTCGTAGCGAAATGGTTTTCATTGTGGCAACTATCTTCCGCAGCGGCGAATTGGTCTTCTCGTCGTGGCAAGCTAGAAATTTTGACAACTTCTGGGCTAGAGGGTTTTGCGGTGGCAAATGGAAACTCTCCATGGTGAACTGGATTTATGGCGGAGAAAGTGTCGGGTCACCGCGACGAAATTGTTGCAGAAGCCTATTTTTCCTCATTTTCGTCTTGGTTTCTTCCTCCCAATCCTCTACTACTCCTTCTTGTTCCTGAGGGTTGAAAGATTGTTCCTTACCCCTCCTTAAAACTATAGCATTGACATTCTCGCGTGGTGGACGTATCAATTGCGAAGGAAGCGTGCCTGACGTCTTTTCTTTCAATTCGCTCATATCAAGATTTAATTGCCCAACCATGTTTTCATATGCATTCATCTTGTCTAAAATCAGCCTGAGTGTCTTAGCTTGGTCTAGATTGGCTTGAGAAGGGGGCCTTTGTTGAAATTGGGGCCTCTCTTATTGATAACGAGCTTGATTTTGTTCCTTACCCCTCCTTCAAATATCTCCATAGCTTCTTCTAGTGTCTTGAGAAGAATGTCTCCTCCGCGAGCATAGTCGATTACCTCTTTATCTCTATCAGTCAGTCCTTCATAGAGTGTAAGGAAAAGATCCTCTTTAGTGAGTCCGTGATAGGGGCATGCTGCAGTAAGTCTCTTGAAGCACTCATAGTACTCAGAGAGTGATTATGTAGCTAGTTGTTCAATGCTAGTGAACTCTCTCTTCATCTTGCTAGAATAATGATTCCTCAAAAAAGCTCTCGTTAGCTCAATCCAAGTGTGGGTGCTCTCAACATGAAAGTAGTACAACCAATCATTGGTTGCATCTTTCAACGTGAATGGGAAGACTATCAACATCATCTGATCTTTATTCAAATCACCAGGCTTGATGCAATAACAAATGGCCTAGAATACCGTGAGATGCTTGTTGGGATCTTCTCCTCCAAACCATGGAAATAAGGTAAGATGCCAGTCCATCCTGACTCGTACTTGAACTTGGAACCAGTCGGAAGATCAAGGAGCCTGATAGCCAATGGTTGAGTGTTCAGATTTAGCTCCCTGATCTCTTGCAGAGTCCTCGTAGGAGGATCGACTTCTCTGTTAACATTATGATTAAGAACTTGATTGTTGTTGTCATTAGACGGTGGATCTTGTGGTTGATTTAGGATCACACCCTCATTAGCAACGTTGTCACTCATCTCTTATGTGCTTTCTGAGTTGGAGGAGTGTTCTCTTCTCAACTTAGAAAGAGTTCGCTCAATTTTTGGATCCAAAGACAAAAGAGATGCGTCAGAAGCACGAGTGTGAACCATGCAATGTTTAAACAACATCAAGAAAATCAAATAGAATTCCCCGGCAACGGCGCCAAAATTTGACATGAGGTAAACTATCGTGTGTAAAGCTCGCCAAAGAAATTCTCACACAAAAGACTAGTATAGCGATAAGAGCAAGGTCGAACCCATAAGAAAATCTAAGATTCAAATGTAATATATTTAAATGGTAATAAACAAAAAGTGGGAAATAAACAAATTAAGATGAGAAAGCAAACTAAAGTAGATTGCAAATGACATAGTAAAGCATAAAGTGATGGTTTTGAGATCACATCAATGGAGAAAAATGTTCCACCTATGAATTTTTCGACATTGGTTGGCTTTATTGGTTCTAAGCACGGCAAAGATTTAACATAAAGATAGCATAAGTTCCTCAGAATCTAGGCATATGAATAACACCAAGCTAAGCATGGTAAACTGATGTTTAAGACATATGTCAAATTCCCTACTTAGTCATGATCAAACATGGTTTTCACAATCCTAAGCATGCTACTATGGAATTCATTCTAGTATGATAGAACAAATACCTAGCAAGATACTATCATGGTCACGAATCATAATAATATCGACAATAAGCACAAGGAAATTTGAAAGAATAGTAGAAAAACAACTGAATTTATGCCTCACAAATCACCAACTAAGTCTCTGAAACATAGGTGAAACAAATATCAGAATTAGCCACTCATGGCTTACCTACATCTCCTTCAAATTGATTGGAAAATAAGCAAACTTGAATGATGAAAAAGCTATTGTATTTTTTGATAAAAGTCTGAAAAAGCTACTATATTTTTTGAATAAAGTATGAAAATATCCTAAAATATAAATAATTATCCTAAAAATATTAAATCCAAAAAAATTTCAAAATAAGCAACAATCTGAATAAATTAAACCATTGGAAGTGGATAAACATTTAGACTGGATAGAGTTTCCTTCTTAAAAAAAAAGATTTGGCCTTGATTCTGATCATCATTAGACATTTTCGTCGCGGCGAAAACTCTTTCGCCTTGGCGACTTATTGCATTGCTCGTTGCCAGCTCGATGGATTCACCATGGCGAAAATAAGGTTTCGCTGCAGTGTCTTGGGTATTTTTCCATGGCAAAATGTGATGTCTTGACTTGTGCTTCGTTGCCTCTCACCATGACGAACCTGGCCATTCACCGTTGCGAAGTAATGGCTCACGACCACAAAATGCTGCATCTTCAGCTTATTTTTCTCTTCCTTTGGTTCATTCTCTTGGGCTCATTCTTCCTTTTTGGTTCTTGATTACTATAGCTTCTTTACTCCATTTTAATCTCTCTTGAGCTCTTCACCGCGTCAGAACTACAAATCTGCACAAATCTTATAAAATAGCGTAGTTTTCGAACTTCACCACTAAAAGAGCATAATGTGCAATTAACTATAAAACATGATTATATTACCATGAAATACCACTAAAACTATCCTATAATACCTATTGAAATATGAAATATCATTTACACAAAAATCATGTTAAGCATTGACATTTATATAGCATTATCTACATCCAATACTTCAAAATTAACATCAACAAGACTTTTTCTCAATGGAAGACTTCAAAGAAGACTCCATTCGGTAGGATTGTGATGGGGCTTGTTATGAAAAATAAGGGCAAGGAATATATTTGGCTATGTGGTGCTTTCAAATCCGGGAACTAAGATCTCTATAATTCCAACATAAACCAAACAACTCAAAAATAAGCAAGCTTCCATATGCCCTTCAAATTATTCAACGTGTGGATCATCCGGAGCTTCAACAAATGGTTCTTTCAACTTGGCAATTCACAAGTTGGGGTACGACTCAGTATCAGCTTTGTAAGAGATTTCAAGCACTTAAGTGCCCCTTAAAACAACTGAACTAGAAACACTACTCTCATATTTTTCTCAAGAGCCTCTAAAGCTGAAGAAAAGTTTAACGTCGCCTTCACTGCTTTTAGATACAACACTGAATCTTCAGAACTTCTTGAAGTGATGAAGTTAGCAAAAAAACGTGCTCCAAGACTTAAAGAGGTCAAACTGAAGTTTACCTCACAACTAGAAAAGACAAAATTCACACATGGGGGAGACAGATGCACTGCCTACTTCCATAATATAATGAAGAAGAACTTGAACAGGAATCATATTTGCTTCTTGGTCAAGGAAGATAGAACAAGAACCGATGTCGAATCTCAAGTGGTTGAAGAATTTCTGAAGTTCTATAAGAATTTACTTGGGTGATCAGTGGTTGTTTATGCTGTGGACAATGGTGTCATTAGGAATGGAGGTGCTCGTCTTGATCAGGCTTCAGAAGATTTTATCACCCAACCCTGCACAGATGAAAAGATTAAGCTAAGTCTTTGGAGTATTGGTGATGAGAAATCTCTCAGCCTCGATGGTTTCTCATCTAAATTCTTCAAAGCAACATGGGAAACCACCGACTTGAGATATGTATGGTTGTTAAGGAATTCTTTTCAAATGGAACACTCCTCAAACAACTCAACCACGTATACATCTCCCCTATTGGCAAGAAAAATGATGCTAATACATCGGGGGACTTCAGGTCAATCTCATGATGCAATGTTATTTACAAAATAATCTCAAAAACATTGACCAACATATTAGGTCATATCTTAAACTTCCTTGTATCCCCATGCCAAGATGGTTTTGTAAGTGGACGGATTATGGGAGAAAATATCTTCTTGCTTCAAGAATTGTTGAGAAAGTATGTGAGAAAAAGGATTAGTCTGAGGTGCATCTTGAAGATTGATCATAGAAAAGTTTTTGACACTCTCCTGGTCCTTTCTTCAACAAATGCTCTCAGAATTGGATTTCCCAGCCACTTTCATCACTTGGGAGCTACAATGTGTTACTAGTACCTCCTTTTCTTTGAATATAAATGGCCAACTTGATGGGTTCTTCTAAGGGAAGAGAGGGATTAGACAAGGAGACCCCCTATCGCCACTCCTCTTTGTAATTGCAAGTAGCTACCTTTCGAGATTGTTAAAGTGCAGGACCAGAGATCCCTCTTTCAAGTTCCACCCCATGTGTAAGAACCTAAAGATTTCCCACATAGCATTTGTTAAGGACTTGATACTTATGTCAAGGGGAGATGCATCCTCTCTCCAAATCATAATCGAATGCCTTCAAAAGTTTAGCTCTTGCTCAGGCCTTCAAATCAGGGTACTCAAATCTACCTATTATGTGGTTGGTATGACTGGACCGAATGAAGAACTCCTAGTGTAGTAGATTGGTTTCCACAAAGGAAGCTTCCTGTTCACCTACCTTGGCATTCCCATCTACTCAGGGAAGTTGCAGGTTTCACAGTTCTCTCCCCTCCTAGATAAGTTTACTGCTAACTTAAATGTTTGGAATGCCAAAACCTTATCCCTTCAAGGCATTAAGGCTTTCTAGTTTGCCATTGTCCCCACCCCCGCCTCAGTTATTAAAAGTCTGGACTCTCTTTATGCTAACTTTTCGTGGAAATTGCATAAGATGAAATGAAAGGAGGTTTGTTAACCTAAATGTGAAGAAGGGTTAGGTCTCAAAAACCTCGAGGAATGGAATATGGCTTTTATGTGTAAAATCCTTTGGGAGATCGTTAGGAAGAAGGATTCCCTTTGGATTCGATGGGTTCACCACGAATACCTTAGAATTGAAAATGTGTGGAGTTGGTCTGTTCATAAAACTAATGATCCCCTCTTTATAAAAAGAATTTTTGGACTGTCGAAATATTCTTCTTGATCTTGCATATTCCCCACATGAAGTCTATTGCATGTTCAAGCATTGGTGCATGAATAACAAGCTCAGCCTGAGTAATATTTATGATGGGATAAGATTCAAGGGAATGAAGAAACCATGATGCTCTGCAGTTTGGGATGCTCAGGTCACTTCCAAGCACTCTTTCACTACCTGGCTGGCGGCAAGAGGGAGATTAGCAATCAAAGATCGAATAACATACAGGGAGATTGACCCTTTTACTCCCACTCTGTCACCTACTTCTTGAATCGCATGACCATCTTTTTTTTCTCGTGCACTTACACATGCACGATTTGTTTACAGGGCCGAAGATGGGCTAACCTAAGAAGAGGCATGTCTATAATGTCTAGTGATTTAAAATGGACAAAGAAGGAAGGTAAGAGCAATGGATGTAAGAATAATCAAACAAGATGGCTCTCAATGCCATTATCTACTACATTTGGAAGGCCCGGAACATAAAGATCTTTGAGAATAAGCTTCGAAAAAGGGATGAGATCATCCATATCATCAAGACATACATATATAAGTTGTGGTATGCACACTTCCCGATGGATTATGGCCAAGCAGCAAATCTGCTGCAAGAAGGCATCAGGGCCCCCCCTTACAATCGCAACTAGAAAGGATGGTTGTTGGATCGGCTTCTGGAGCTCAAGTGGGAAGCAACGGTCGGGCCTCTCGAGGTCAATTGTTTCCTTGTAGTAGCTCAAACGCAGCGTTCTCCTCAGCGACCATTTTGCTATTTCAGCCTTACGTGCATGAATCATGATCATGTATGTGCCGGCTTGTGGGTGTTGCATGCACCCATTTTTATGTATCCTTTAAGACTTTGAATACTTCTAATTATGGGTTAGTGGTGTGCTAATGATGTGTGAGGTTAAGTCCCTTGATGGCCGAGCTGAAGGGGGATTTACCCTTACCCATCATTAGGGTGTGTGTCCGACTTCGGATACCCATGGCTTGATGAGATAGGATCAACATCAGGACCTTATGTCCAACACACCCCATAGGATTGGAACCATGCATAATGGCTTCCATGATTTTGGTAGGATTACCGAGTGACCTTCGGTTCACTTTTACCATGGGTTTCGAAACGCTCATTGTAAATATTTTATTTCTTGCAATATATTTTAACCTTAAAATAAATAAATAAAAAACAAGCTTCCATATGATGCAATCTATCCAACTCTCACAAATATAAAATACGAACTAGGCTCTTTATTGGGAAGAAGTTTACCTTATTTTGTCTATGCTCCTCTCTAAATATGCATAATATTTTTTCTTTTCGTTTTTTTTTCTGTTTATATATTTTTTCTTCTTTTTTTTCTTTTTTTTTCTTTACAATGTGAGGAAATAAACCATATAACATTACATCTATTTCAAAGCATTTTGGCTTAATTTGTAAACGATTAGCGAGCATTACTATTACTCATGTTTCTATTACAACATCCAGACCCAAAAAGTTGCTCAAATTGTATGACATCGCATTAATTGAAGCTCTTAGATCTAACATAGCTTGTTTGAATCTAGTATTTCTAATTTTACATGGGATTGTAAACATACTTGGACCTCTACATTTCTCCAGCAATTGCTGTTGAAGAATAGCGGAGATGTGTCCACTCAAATTTACAGTTCTTTAGTTTTCATTCGTTGTTTTCTCTTAATAATGCATATTTCCTTCAAAAACTTAGCATAGCGAGGTACAAATTTAGAGACTCTCGGAAGGGTGGATCTAGCTTATAGTAATAAAATGATCACTCCTTCGGTAATTCCCTTGAATTGGATACAGGAGGGACGACGATCTCTGTTGCAGCCGAAGGCGGTGAGCGCCGGTTTTGGAAAACGACGGGCGTCGGATCTTCTGGTCAAGCCAACGTCGGGTGTCGGTTTCAGAAATGGGCAGGTGCCTGTTAGTATGGCGAGGCCTCTTCTTGTTCTTCACTTTGCTCTTCCAACTCTGTAATAGCTTTAGGCTCTTCTTCAATGCTTCTCATTTGAACCTTAACTTCTTTTCCTCCTCTAAGGATCATGGCACTCACATTCTCTTTTGGATTGACTACAACGTATGAGGGTAGTTTGCATGAATCCTTAGCCTTTAGTTCTCCTATCTCTTGAGCCATTTGAGTCATCAACTTCTCTTGGACATTCATCCTGTCCAACAATAATCTCATCGTCTCATCCTTGTTTGAATCATCATGTGGAGGATTCCTTTGGCGATTCTCATACTGGCCCCTTCCTTGATAATGCACTGTTGTTTCTGCTGCTGATTCATCCTGCCATTGAAACCATTTTGATAATATAAATTCTCATTCGAATTGTAAAAGTTGTTACCAATGTTTCGGCGAGGTCCATAGTCCATAGCATTGACATCAACAACTCCTTCTTGAATGGCAAGGCAACGATCATTGGGATGAGTTGAGTCTCCACGAAATCCACATAGTCTAGGCTATTCTATCTGATTCATCTGTAAAGACATATTCTTGGCAATGTTAGCGAGCTTGTCAATTTCAATGTTGCGGCCCCCTCCAAGATTATCTAATCTGTAGACTCCCCTAACGTCTTGATGTTTTCCATATTACTGTGAAGCATTGGCTAAGTGGTCCAAAATTTGCACTTTGCCTCCTCATGTGTCTTGTCTAAGACATCCCCTCCACTTGTAGCATTAATCGCACTGCGCTCACGATCAACTAAACCTTCATAGTGATAGATGACTACATCATCCTCTAGTATGCCATGCTGCGGGCAACTTCCTTTGAGATTCTTGAACCTCTAAACATAATCATAAAGGCTTTTTATAGGAGATTTCTCTATGCTTGATAACTCTTTCTTGAGTTTTCTGAGGCGACTAGTATGGAAGTATTTTTGGAGGAAAGCTTTCTTCATTCCTACCTAAGTAGTAATGCTTTCTATCGGTAGGTAGATGAGCCAATCACTTGTTCCATCCTTTAGAGTGAAAGGAAATTGATAACTCCACTCCCTTGATGAAAATCGAAAATGGTTTCAAAGGCTTTGACACATAGGTTGTGTCAAAGGTCTTGAAGCGAAAGTTGTATTGATGAAATTCAAAACCTGTATTATATGCATATATTATTTCCGGATATTATTATATATCATTTCCAGATATTATTATATATATTATGTACTAACCTTGAATTATAGATTTCGAGAATATCTCCTTTCTTGAGCTGAAATACGTGAAGAATCAAATCGATGATCATGCACTCAAGAGTTTCCCATAATAGAAGATTGTGAAGATTGCATCGAAGCCATGATCTGATTTAGCCATTGGGCAAAGATCCTTCTTTCAAAGTAGGCGCCGATTTGATTAAGTATAAAAGGGAGATGAAGAAGAGACGACAGATACAATTGTTGAACACAAACCTCATTGAACTACATCGAACACAAGCCCTCAAGTCAATCTGTATTCTTCGTGTACTCTCTGCTAGGTGTTAAGAGTCGTATCTTTTGTTTCAAAGCATTTTAGAGTTACAAAGTGAGCTTATAGGATATATTTTGAGCGACTGTTATACTCAAGATTTTATAACTCGGGAAGTGAACACTAGGCGATTGATTCAGGAAATGTAAGAGGATTGTACTAGATAGCTGAGAGAGGTAGGGCTCTTCTAGATTGGTCTAGGACTCCAAGGGAACGTGAATTGACTAGATTGCAATTGGATAGGAGAGAGGGTTCTCGGTGAGCTATTAGGAACCTAAGTCTTGTGAATCAATAAAGTTGGTTGAATCCTAGGGTTGTTGAAGAACCCTAGACGGGGACTAAGCCTTTAAGGAGCCGAACCTCGTTAACAATTTGTTGTGTTCTTTACTTATTGCTTTACCATATTTCCGCACTTGTTTCGAGTTGTATAACTCTATCGTGATTCAGGTTTCCCAGAGGAAAGAATTAAGTTTACTCTCAAAGGGTTTTGCAAGCGTTTCAAAAGTCTTGAGATTGACAGCGAAAAGTTGGCATACTCTATTCAACCCTCTTCTAGAGTATCTTTTTTCTACTTTGTTATACATTATCGAACCTTCAATTGGTATCAGAGCTTTTCAAATTGGCAGTTGTGTTATGATTATTACCATTGGAACCACAAACCCGTCCCATCAACTTACCCTACTTGCCCTTTTTAAACCACACATTCTTACCCTCACTATTCACCTCTCAAGAACTACTAAAACCCTCCGACCTTTAACCTTCTCCTTCAACCTTTTTCCGGAAGTTTCACCGAATCCCATCCATGGCACCCAAATCCAAGAAAATCTCCATACCCAAACGTCTTGGCGCTACCCCCAAAGGGCGTCAGACTCCCCTTGTGATTTCCCCTCAAACCGAACCTACTCCTCAAACCACTTTCCAGAGCACCATCTTTGAGAGCACCTTTGCCGAAATGAAACGGTCCTTGAAGCGCCCGACGAAGAAGCCAATGAGTGCAAAGCTAAAGGGAAAGAGAAAGATCATTTCTCAGGAATGTTGTTGCAATATGATGGTCAAGTATGAAATATAAATGAAATATAAACCAAAGTGACTCCCTGTCTCAGCAAATAAATACAAAACTTCCTCCCGATGTAGTAGAACTTAGTCAGGATCGTATCCACGAGGAAGCGTGTCAGCGCCCACCTTTTCATTTCCAAATCTCAGCAAAATCGACCAGAAGCGTACTCAACTTCGAGTAAGATACTCGACTTCGACTAGGGTGTCGACTAAAAACAGAAGCAGAAACAAAACTGCAAACGAAAACCAACATAAAGTACTCAAACACGACTGATCCTACTCGACGTCGATCAAGTCGTACTCGACGTCGATCAAGTCGTACTCGACGTCGACCACGCTTTTTCAATTTCGAGTGAAAAACAGAAACGAAAACCAAAACTTTAAATTGCATAAATCTGAAAGTAAACACGAAATTTGTAATAAAAAATCAATAAACTAAAGCACTTCCAAAATCAGGGTTTCAATACCACAACGATAACCATGCAAAGTAACACATAAAGGCATAAAAGATCATGCTTTTCATTAAATAACTTTCGTTATTAACAAATAGAAATATAGAGGCTTTCGCATAAACCCTAATTGTTACTAACCCTTTTTCACATAATTAATCCAAGTTGCATTAAGATCACTTTCGTTTCAATAACACAAACAAGGATCACCTTCAACTTTCGCAAAAGAATCATGCTCATAGGGATAGAAGACGAATTGCATCAAAAGATTGTACCTTTACCGCATCACCTCAAATGGCCACCGTCGGGCTCACCCCGACCTTAGAAGTTAGGTGACTACTCGCTCTTCATCATCAAGAAAGATATCAAATAACAAAAGAAACTAACTTGCATTAAATAAACTAAAGAGAACTTACAACCGATCGATGACAAACCGTCTCGCAACACCTTCTCTCCTCTTGCAACAAGCTCTCTCTTTCTCTCCTACTTACTTGTTGTCTCTAGAATTGAATTGGAATAAGATACCTAAAACTCAGCCCCTAAGGCTTTATTTGTAGGCTTCCAGTCCTTGCTAATCAAGGTAGGAAACTCTATCTATATCTAAACTTTCTATCTAATAACATAAAGATAAAATATTATGATAAAGGAAATAATATCTGAAAGGAAATAAAGCTAATGTGGATAAATTCCTTCCATCTTGATATATCTTCTCTTGATTAGATAAAATATCTTGTTCCTTTCCTTGGAAGTAATCTATCTTCTCTATACTCCACTCGATCTCGGACTCGGATTCAGCCAGTGGAACTTTTCCTCCTGGGTTGCACTCGAGCTCGGACACCTTCTGGACTCGACTTGTGTACTAGAGTTCGAGTAGGTGTACTCGACGTCAAGTAGCTCTGGGCTCTCGAGTGGCTCTGCTCGACTCCGGGTGAACTTCTGGCTCCTGGTGTACTCAACTTCGACTAGACGTGGTCGACGTCGAGTAGAGCTGTCAGCTTTCAGCATTCTGCTCTGTTCTTGAAAAGCGCTTTCCCGAGTCCTCGTTCGTCGGATTGACGCATATGAGCATGCGTTGGAAAGCTCTTTCCGATGGCTACAACTTTCAAGAGGACATCAAAGCTTGGTTCAGAATGATGAATGGTGAAAAGTGGGCTTTTCTTCCGGTTGCACCATCCTTAGCTTCTTCATGACTTTCCTTGAAGCTCCAAAGTGCGTCCGATTTCTGCGAAATATAATAAAACCTTGTGTAGACCGCCATATATTGCAAATAAATGTAAACTACACTGATTCTGTATTATTCTAACCCAAATGTATGAAAAGCATGCAGAAATCGATATAAAAGTAAGTGTAAAACATGACAATTTAGGCTCACATCAAACACCCCATACTTAAGCTTGTTTGTCCTCAAGCAATACTTTTAATTGCCATTCAGGGGAAGAAATCAAAACTCTCAACATATTAGATTCATTTCCATAAGTCCCTGCAATCCATTACCATCATTGAAAAGGTACTAGTGTCACAAATCCATGCATGTGCAATAAAAATCAACATCTATTCACAAAAGGAGGGTTACGCAAAATAATTCATTTGTGACAAAGCATTAATAATGAAGAAGGTTTTAATTTAAGGTCATGAAGGAGTAGATTGGTAAAAGGATAAAGGTGGGCAATTTTTGACAATGTGGTGGTAATGATCCGGGGAAATGGAGTAATTTCCAAATTTTCATACCACATTCCTTCTTCTTTTGATTTCTCACCTTTCTCTCATCGCTCGATGCTTTTTTTTCAACATAATGCTTTTACCTCTCTAACCTTAGCACTGCCTTCTCACGAGTCGCAAACATGGGTGTCATGAATGGCCCCGGATACTTAGTGATTTGGACTCCTCATGTGTGTCCCATCTCACTGAACTATTATCTCAGTAAGCAGGGTCGATCTACCTTTATCTCCTGAGGTGATCAGATTTTCTTTCACTCATTAAATTTTCCATATTTTTCAAACATTCCTACAACTGCAATAATGATAACAACACAAACACCATATAATAATCTACATAATGTAACATCATTCTCAACATAATCCCCGGATAGGAAATAAGGTAAAGAATGGAAAATATTTAGATCATGTGGAGCAATAATTGAAATAAGGCATAATATGGCTTTTGTGATACATAAGTATAGGTAAGGCTAGGATATAACAATATGAGCATATATGGAAATATAAAGTCCTCCATCCTTTTATCATGCAACATGTCAAAAGCAACTTCAAATTTTACCTCCTTTCATGGTTTTCAAGAAAATATGCATTTCATTGTGACTTCCCTTTACTAGGCAATTTCATGCTATATCTTTAATGAATCCAACTCTGTACCGTCGAGTTCAATTTCAGCTTCCATGAAATTATTCAAAAATTTCAATGGGGGTCATTTTTATAAACTTTGAAAAACATGCATGTAAGCACATAAATCAATAATGAATTCCAAAATAACCATGCATAAGCAATTCACGAATAATCTCAAATATATCAAATATGCAAAAAGTAAGCTCTTCCCCTACCCCATACTTAAATATTACAGTGTTCTCACTATATAAAAACAACGGTAAAGAAAGAAACTCACAAGATAGGTGTGCTGGTCGTCGGAAATCGAGTGCAATGTGACTGGAAAGGTGATCGACATCGAGGAAGATCTGGTCGACTTCGAGTAGGTGTGGTCGACTTCGAGTACGCTTACTCGAATTTGAGTACAGTGAAACCTCCATGGTGATCCTCTCGACTACAGGCTTTAATTTAAGGTCATGAAGGCTTTAATTTAAGGTCAATTGTTTCCTTGTAGTAGCTCAAACGCAGCGTTCTCCTCAGCAACCATTTTGCTATTTCAGCCTTACGTGCATTAATCATGATCATGTATGTGCCGGCTTGTGGGTGTTGCATGCACCCATTTTTATGTATCCTTTAAGACTTTGAATACTTCTAATTATGGGTTAGTGGTGTGCTAATGATGTGCGAGGTTAAGTCCCTTGATGGCCGAGCTGAAGGGGGATTTACCCTTACCCATCATTAGGGTGTGTGTCCGACTTCGGATACCCATGGCTTGATGAGATAGGATCAACATCAGGACCTTATGTCCAACACACCCCATAGGATTGGAACCATGCATAATGGCTTCCATGATTTTGGTAGGATTACCGAGTGACCTTCGGTTCACTTTTACCATGGGTTTCGAAACGCTCATTGTAAATATTTGATTTCTTGCAATATATTTTAACCTTAAAATAAATAAATAAAAAACAAGCTTCCATATGATGCAATCTATCCAACTCTCACAAATATAAAATACGAACTAGGCTCTTTATTGGGAAGAAGTTTACCTTATTTTGTCTATGCTCCTCTCTAAATATGCATAATATTTTTTCTTTTCGTTTTTTTTTTCTGTTTATATATTTTTTCTTCTTTTTTTTCTTTTTTTTTTCTTTACAATGTGAGGAAATAAACCATATAACATTACATCTATTTCAAAGCATTTTGGCTTAATTTGTAAACGATTAGCGAGCATTACTATTACTCATGTTTCTATTACAACATCCAGACCCAAAAAGTTGCTCAAATTGTATGACATCGCATTAATTGAAGCTCTTAGATCTAACATAGCTTGTTTGAATCTAGTATTTCTAATTTTACATGGGATTGTAAACATACTTGGACCTATACATTTCTCCAGTAATTGTTGTTGAAGAATAGCGGAGATGTGTCCACTCAAATTTACAGTTCTTTAGTTTTCATTCGTTGTTTTCTCTTAATAATGCATATTTCCTTCAAAAACTTAGCATAGCGAGGTACAAATTTAGAGACTCTCGGAAGGGTGGATCTAGCTTATAGTAATAAAATGATCACTCCTTCGGTAATTCCCTTGAATTGGATACAGGAGGGACGACGATCTCTGTTGCAGCCGAAGGCGGTGAGCGCCGGTTTTGGAAAACGACGGGCGTCGGATCTTCTGGTCAAGCCAACGTCGGGTGCCGGTTTCAGAAATGGGCAGGTGCCTGTTAGTATGGCGAGGCCTCTTCTTGTTCTTCACTTTGCTCTTCCAACTCTGTAATAGCTTTAGGCTCTTCTTCAATGCTTCTCATTTGAACCTTAACTTCTTTTCCTCCTCTAAGGATCATGGCACTCACATTCTCTTTTGGATTGACTACAACGTATGAGGGTAGTTTGCATGAATCCTTAGCCTTTAGTTCTCCTATCTCTTGAGCCATTTGAGTCATCAACTTCTCTTGGACATTCATCCTGTCCAACAATAATCTCATCGTCTCATCCTTGTTTGAATCATCATGTGGAGGATTCCTTTGGCGATTCTCATACTGGCCCCTTCCTTGATAATGCACTGTTGTTTCTGCTGCTGATTCATCCTGCCATTGAAACCATTTTGATAATATAAATTCTCATTCGAATTGTAAAAGTTGTTACCAATGTTTCGGCGAGGTCCATAGTCCATAGCATTGACATCAACAACTCCTTCTTGAATGGCAAGGCAACGATCATTGGGATGAGTTGAGTCTCCACGAAATCCACATAGTCTAGGCTATTCTATCTGATTCATCTGTAAAGACATATTCTTGGCAATGTTAGCGAGCTTGTCAATTTCAATGTTGCGGCCCCCTCCAAGATTATCTAATCTGTAGACTCCCCTAACGTCTTGATGTTTTCCATATTACTGTGAAGCATTGGCTAAGTGGTCCAAAATTTGCACTTTGCCTCCTCATGTGTCTTGTCTAAGACATCCCCTCCACTTCTAGCATTAATCGCACGGCGCTCACGATCAACTAAACCTTCATAGTGATAGATGACTACATCATCCTCTAGTATGCCATGCTGCGGGCAACTTCCTTTGAGATTCTTGAACCTCTCAACATAATCATAAAGGCTTTTTATAGGAGATTTCTCTATGCTTGATAACTCTTTCTTGAGTTTTCTAAGGCGACTAGTATGGAAGTATTTTTGGAGGAAAGCTTTCTTCATTCCTACCTAAGTAGTAATGCTTTCTATCGGTAGGTAGATGAGCCAATCACTTGTTCCATCCTTTAGAGTGAAAGGAAATTGATAACTCCACTCCCTTGATGAAAATCGAAAATGGTTTCAAAGGCTTTGACACATAGCTTGTGTCAAAGGTCTTGAAGCGAAAGTTGTATTGATGAAATTCAAAACCTGTATTATATGCATATATTATTTCCGGATATTATTATATATCATTTCCAGATATTATTATATATATTATGTACTAACCTTGAATTATAGATTTCGAGAATATCTCCTTTCTTGAGCTGAAATACGTGAAGAATCAAATCGATGATCATGCACTCAAGAGTTTCCCATAATAGAAGATTGTGAAGATTGCATCGAAGCCATGATCTGATTTAGCCATTGGGCAAAGATCCTTCTTTCAAAGTAGGCGCCGATTTGATTAAGTATAAAAGGGAGATGAAGAAGAGACGACAGATACAATTGTTGAACACAAACCTCATTGAACTACATCGAACACAAGCCCTCAAGTCAATCTGTATTCTTCGTGTACTCTCTGCTAGGTGTTAAGAGTCGTATCTTTTGTTTCAAAGCATTTTAGAGTTACAAAGTGAGCTTATAGGATATATTTTGAGCGAGTGTTATACTCAAGATTTTATAACTCGGGAAGTGAACACTAGGCGATTGATTCAGGAAATGTAAGAGGATTGTACTAGATAGCTGAGAGAGGTAGGGCTCTTCTAGATTGGTCTAGGACTCCAAGGGAACGTGAATTGACTAGATTGCAATTGGATAGGAGAGAGGGTTCTCGGTGAGCTATTAGGAACCTAAGTCTTGTGAATCAATAAAGTTGGTTGAATCCTAGGGTTGTTGAAGAACCCTAGACGGGGACTAAGCCTTTAAGGAGCCGAACCTCGTTAACAATTTGTTGTGTTCTTTACTTATTGCTTTACCATATTTCCGCACTTGTTTCGAGTTGTATAACTCTATCGTGATTCAGGTTTCCCAGAGGAAAGAATTAAGTTTACTCTCAAAGGGTTTTGCAAGCGTTTCAAAAGTCTTGAGATTGACAGCGAAAAGTTGGCATACTCTATTCAACCCTCTTCTAGAGTATCTTTTTTCTACTTTGTTATACATTATCGAACCTTCAATTGGTATCAGAGCTTTTCAAATTGGCAGTTGTGTTATGATTATTACCATTGGAACCACAAACCCGTCCCATCAACTTACCCTACTTGCCCTTTTTAAACCACACATTCTTACCCTCACTATTCACCTCTCAAGAACTACTAAAACCCTCCGACCTTTAACCTTCTCCTTCAACCTTTTTCCGGAAGTTTCACCGAATCCCATCCATGGCACCCAAATCCAAGAAAATCTCCATACCCAAACGTCTTGGCGCTACCCCCAAAGGGCGTCAGACTCCCCTTGTGATTTCCCCTCAAACCGAACCTACTCCTCAAACCACTTTCCAGAGCACCATCTTTGAGAGCACCTTTGCCGAAATGAAACGGTCCTTGAAGCGCCCGACGAAGAAGCCAATGAGTGCAAAGCTAAAGGGAAAGAGAAAGATCATTTCTGAGGAATGTTGTTGCAATATGATGGTCAAGTATGAAATATAAATGAAATATAAACCAAAGTGACTCCCTGTCTCAGAAAATAAATACAAAACTTCCTCCCGATGTAGTAGAACTTAGTCAGGATCGTATCCACGAGGAAGCGTGTCAGCGCCCACCTTTTCATTTCCAAATCTCAGCAAAATCGACCAGAAGCGTACTCAACTTCGAGTAAGATACTCGACTTCGACTAGGGTGTCGACTAAAAACAGAAGCAGAAACAAAACTGCAAACGAAAACCAACATAAAGTACTCAAACACGACTGATCCTACTCGACGTCGATCAAGTCGTACTCGACGTCGATCAAGTCGTACTCGACGTCGACCACGCTTTTTCAATTTCGAGTGAAAAACAGAAACGAAAACCAAAACTTTAAATTGCATAAATCTGAAAGTAAACACGAAATTTGTAATAAAAAATCAATAAACTAAAGCACTTCCAAAATCAGGGTTTCAATACCACAACGATAACCATGCAAAGTAACACATAAAGGCATAAAAGATCATGCTTTTCATCAAATAACTTTCGTTATTAACAAATAGAAATATAGAGGCTTTCGCATAAACCCTAATTGTTACTAACCCTTTTTCACATAATTAATCCAAGTTGCATTAAGATCACTTTCGTTTCAATAACACAAACAAGGATCACCTTCAACTTTCGCAAAAGAATCATGCTCATAGGGATAGAAGACGAATTGCATCAAAAGATTGTACCTTTACCGCATCACCTCAAATGGCCACCTCCGGGCTCACCCCGACCTTAGAAG
This sequence comes from Persicaria tinctoria, assembly GCA_037127255.1. Taxonomy (NCBI): domain Eukaryota; kingdom Viridiplantae; phylum Streptophyta; class Magnoliopsida; order Caryophyllales; family Polygonaceae; genus Persicaria; species Persicaria tinctoria. The sequence goes on along the minus strand of JBANSL010000002.1, from coordinate 42,562,313 downwards.
TTAGGTGACTACTCGCTCTTCATCATCAAGAAACATATCAAATAACAAAAGAAACTAACTTGCATTAAATAAACTAAAGAGAACTTACAACCGATCGATGACAAACCGTCTCGCAACACCTTCTCTCCTCTTGCAACAAGCTCTCTCTTTCTCTCCTACTTACTTGTTGTCTCTAGAATTGAATTGGAATAAGATACCTAAAACTCAGCCCCTAAGGCTTTATTTGTAGGCTTCCAGTCCTTGCTAATCAAGGTAGGAAACTATATCTATATCTAAACTTTCTATCTAATAACATAAAGATAAAATATTATGATAAAGGAAATAATATCTGAAAGGAAATAAAGCTAATGTGGATAAATCCCTTCCATCTTGATATATCTTCTCTTGATTAGATAAAATATCTTGTTCCTTTCCTTGGAAGTAATCTATCTTCTCTATACTCCACTCGATCTCGGACTCGGATTCAGCCAGTGGAACTTTTCCTCCTGGGTTGCACTCGAGCTCGGACACCTTCTGGACTCGACTTGTGTACTAGAGTTCTAGTAGGTGTACTCGATGTCAAGTAGCTCTGGGCTCTCGAGTGGCTCTGCTCGACTCCGGGTGAACTTCTGGCTCCTGGTGTACTCAACTTCGACTAGACGTGGTCGACGTCGAGTAGAGCTGTCAGCTTTCAGCATTCTGCTCTGTTCTTGAAAAGCGCTTTCCCGAGTCCTCGTTCGTCGGATTGACGCATATGAGCATGCGTTGGAAAGCTCTTTCCGATGGATACAACTTTCATGAAGACATCAAAGCTTGGTTCAGAATGATGAATGGTGAAAAGTGGGCTTTTCTTCCAGTTGCACCATCCTTAGCTTCTTCATGACTTTCCTTGAAGCTCCAAAGTGCGTCCGATTTCTGCGAAATATAATAAAACCTTGTGTAGACCGCCATATATTGCAAATAAATGTAAACTACACTGATTCTGTATTATTCTAACCCAAATGTATGAAAAGCATGCGGAAATCGATATAAAAGTAAGTGTAAAACATGACAATTTAGGCTCACATCAAACACCCCATACTTAAGCCTGCTTGTCCTCAAGCAATACTTTCAATTGCCATTCAGGGGAAGAAATCAAAACTCTCAACATATTAGATTCATTTCCATAAGTCCCTGCAATCCATTACCATCATTGAAAAGGTACTAGTGTCACAAATCCATGCATGTGCAATAAAAATCAACATCTATTCACAAAAGGAGGGTTACGCAAAATAATTCATTTGTGACAAAGCATTAATAATGAAGAAGGCTTTAATTTAAGGTCATGAAGGAGTAGATTGGTAAAAGGATAAAGGTGGGCAATTTTTGACAATGTGGTGGTAATGATCCGGGGAAATGGAGTAATTTCCAAATTTTCATACCACATTCCTTCTTCTTTTGATTTCTCACCTTTCTCTCATCGCTCGATGCTTTTTTTTCAACATAATGCTTTTACCTCTCTAACCTTAGCACTGCCTTCTCACGAGTCGCAAACATGGGTGTCATGAATGGCCCCGGATACTTAGTGATTTGGACTCCTCATGTGTGTCCCATCTCACTGAACTATTATCTCAGTAAGCAGGGTCGATCTACCTTTATCTCCTGAGGTGATCAGATTTTCTTTCACTCATTAAATTTTCCATATTTTTCAAACATTCCTACAACTGCAATAATGATAACAACACAAACACCATATAATAATCTACATAATGTAACATCATTCTCAACATAATCCCCGGATAGGAAATAAGGTAAAGAATGGAAAATATTTAGATCATGTGGAGCAATAATTGAAATAAGGCATAATATGGCTTTTGTGATACATAAGTATAGGTAAGGCTAGGATATAACAATATGAGCATATATGGAAATATAAAGTCCTCCATCCTTTTATCATGCAACATGTCAAAAGCAACTTCAAATTTTACCTCCTTTCATGGTTTTCAAGAAAATATGCATTTCATTGTGACTTCCCTTTACTAGGCAATTTCATGCTATATCTTTAATGAATCCAACTCTGTACCGTCGAGTTCAATTTCAGCTTCCATGAAATTATTCAAAAATTTCAATGGGGGTCATTTTTATAAACTTTGAAAAACATGCATGTAAGCACATAAATCAATAATGAATTCCAAAATAACCATGCATAAGCAATTCACGAATAATCTCAAATATATCAAATATGCAAAAAGTAAGCTCTTCCCCTACCCCATACTTAAATATTACAGTGTTCTCACTATATAAAAACAACGGTAAAGAAAGAAACTCACAAGATAGGTGTGCTGGTCGTCGAAAATCGAGTGCAATGTGACTGGAAAGGTGATCGACATCGAGGAAGATCTGGTCGACTTCGAGTAGGTGTGGTCGACTTCGAGTACGCTTACTCGAATTTGAGTACAGTGAAACCTCCATGGTGATCCTCTCGACTACAGGCTCCTTTTTGCTCGAGATGTGTGGTCGACGTCGAGTACGCTTACTCGACTTCGAGTAGATCTTCAGCTTCTCTCACCTGCAAGATTCGTTACACGGAAAATATCCACAATAGAAAAACTTTAAAAACAATGTCCAAAACCAAAAACCAAAAACAACAATGTCCAAAAATCCCTAAAAGATGACTCCATTCTTGTCCATCAGCTGCAATCCTCTTGAACGGATCTTGTTCACAGTGAAGGGTCCCATCTTCTTCTTGGTAAATTTGTTGGAAAACCAATGATCCTTTGATTTAGAGACATAGACCATGTCTCCCACTTCATATTCCTTTGGATCGTCATCGGAAACCCTGCACAATCGCACATACCAAGGCAAACCTCTCCCATGTATAGATAGATCTTTAATTGAAATATAAGAAGAAATGTCCATACCTTGGCTTACCTTCGCAGAATCAGAATTCGGGACCTCAGGTTCTACTCGACGTCGAGTAGAAGTGGTCGACGTCGAGTACATTGCTGCGTCTGGTGGACTGCTCATCGAGGATGGAGAAGTCGAGGACCCATGTGTCTAGTCAACGTCAAGTAAGGTACTCGACGTCGAGTACGTTTTTGGCTCTGATGGGTTGCTCGTCCAAGAAGAAGGAGTCGAGGAAGAAGGGTTCTGGTCGACGTCGAGTAGGTTACTTGACGTCGAGTACAGCTCGGCCTCGGGTGGTGTACTCGATGTTGATGCATTCAGTGGAGTGCTTAGGATCTGGTCGACGTCCACTAGGGTACTCGACATCGAGTACCTCTGGTCGACATCGACCCCATACTTAGTACCTGGCAATGATTTTGAATAAAAGTTTGTCGAAATCGACTTATCTCGGTCGACGTCGAGTAGATCGTCTGTCTCCTCATTCAGAATTGTCATGATCTCCTCCACCTGGGCTTTCATAGCTCGCTTCTCTAGCTCCTCGGGGGTCATATTTCTTACCTTAGGCTCCCCGCAAGTGATGTACCTGGCTGATATAGACTTGACCTCTTCTATGGGACCTGTGTGCCTTTCAGTTTTATTAAAAGAGTACTCAATTACCTCATCGCTGATGTTGAAAGTGAGCACTCCCTTCCGCTTATGTTGGCATCCATTGTCGCCAAAAAGGGCCTTCCTAATATAATTGGACAAGCAGGATCCTCTGCCATATCATTAACTAAGAAATCAGCAGGGACGAAGAACTTACCTACTTGTACTGGCACATTGTCACACTGGCTTCAAGATCACATAAAGCATTAAATTTATATTGGTCGAATCCAATGGTTATAGCAAACTTACCACCGTGTTGTTCGCCATATAAAGCTTAGCATCCACATGCTCTAGGGCACCTATCTTAATCTTGGACCATATTGATAGAAGCATTATACTCACAGTAGCTCCAAGATCACATAAAGCATTAAATTTATATTGACCGAATCCAATGGTTATAACAAACTTACCTGGATCTGGCCTTTTCTCAAGTACGTCCATCTAGCTGCACTCCTCTACGATCTCAGCTATTGATCGCTTCTTGCTCAGAATCTCCTTAAGGAACTTGACATAGGATGGCATCTCATTAAGAGCTTATGTGAAGAGAATGGTGACATTGAGTCATTGAAGCATCTTAATGAAGCGTGGGAACTTCTTCTCTGCTGGATCATTTGGTGATTTCGTCGGGAAAGACAGCTTCTTCTTTGCCGGAAGTGCTGAGGAGTGGTCGACAGGGGCAGAAAGCTGGTCGACGTCGAGTACGGGCTGGTCGACATCGACTACTGTAGTCGACTTTGGGTTGGGCACAAAATTCTGGTCGACGTCGAGTTGGTGCTGGTCAATGTCGAGCAGATTGTGGTCGACGTCGAGTGGCTTGGTCGACGTCGAGGAGTCTTCTGCAGCTTCTCCTTCTATGTTGGGCTCAGGCGTTTGCATCTGTCGCCCACTCCTTAGGTTCATTGCAGCTACCTGTCTTGTATATTTACCTTTAGGATTAGGTTTAGAGGATCCAGCTGGGAGCGTAACTGATTGTTTGGGGACGGCTGTCGCTAGCTGGCTAATCTGTATGTCAATCGATTTCCGCCATATATCGATTTCCCCAAGCCTAGAGTTTACACCATGCATCTGAGTGTAGATGGAATTGAAGGACTTCTTGGTGTCTGAATGGTTCCTCCGCATCTCCTCAAGGATGGTTTGCATGTCATCCTTATTTCCTTCTCTGTCAGGGTGACCAGGAGCTCTGTAGAGAGGGGGGTTCTGATGCTGGGGCTGGCGATAGTAGCTCCAGTTCTGGTTCTAATGTGGCCCTGAGTAGTGTCCCCCTGCATACCTTACCTCATCGTGGGTCTCTTCTTCATGTACTTGATCGACGTGCGGGCATGCAGTAGTGTTGTGCCTCACAGACCCACATTTCAAGCAAGGTTGATTTTTGGAGAGGAATTTAACTTGTTTGGTAAGACGACGTACCTTGTCATTCTGGAATTGATCTCATACGTCTGTGAAGGTTCGATAATATAAAACAAGGTAATATAGAAATACTCTAGAAGGGGGGGTTGAATCGAGTATACCCGTTTTTCGCAGAAAGTCTCAAGACTTTTGGAGCTCGTATAAAACCCTTTGAGATTAAACTTGAATCACAAAGTTAGACAATCGAACCAAGTGCGGAAATAAGGTAAAGCAATAGATAAATGACACGAGTAATTGTTTACGAGGTTCGGCAGGAACTTGGCCTACGTCCCCACCTAGGGTTCTTTCACAACCCTAGGATTCAAAAGGCTTTATTGCTTCGCTTAGCTTAGGATCCTAATAGCTCACCGAGAAGCCTCTCTCCTATACAATTGCAATCTAGTCAACTCACGTTCCCTTGGAGTCCTAGACCAATCTAGAAGAGCCCCACCTCTCTCAACTATCTAGTACAATCCTCTTACTCTCACAAATCAATAGCCTAGTGCAATTTCCCGAGTTACAAACTCTCGAGTAACACTATAAATGAATATATCCTATAAGCTCACAGTGTAACTCTCAAAGGCTTTGAAATGAAACAACAAACTCTTGAGCGCTAGCAGAGAGTACACTTGGAAGACAGATCTCGCTTGAATGAATGAAAGCTCGTGTAACACTTGTATGTTCTGTCTTCTTCTTCCTTTCCTTTATAGAAGCAATATGGCGCATAAGGATCTTCAACAACGGATCTCTAACAACGGCTAGTTCGGATCATGGCGCGCCCGGATCTTCTATTTTTGGACACTTCGAAGATATGATCTCTCCAATTTCAATCTTCTCAAAAAGCATCACAAGGAAGGAAATAATTCGAAAATACTCCCTGAAAGATTAGTTACAAATATATATAATATAAAGGAAGTATATAATAATATTAAATAATATTCGGACATATAGAACAGGTTTTGGATTTCATCAACTGTTAAAGCTCGAAGACCTTTGACACATACAAACTGTCAAGGCCTTTGAAACTTTATTCCGATTATCATCAAGGGAGAGAGTTATCAATCTCCCCCTTGATGAAAGACAAAACCTGTGCATCCCTGCAACTTAGTCAAGCATAAATAATATAAGTGAAATCGGACTAAGTACCTGCATGGGTTAGACAAATGTTGGATCAAATTTTTTAAAGCATGAAAAAGCTATCCAACCAAAAACCAAAAAACAAAAAACCAAGGTCTTCCAAGACCTTCAAGCAGAAGGGTTTTCAAGTCTAAACAACCACAGAAACAACCACAGATCATCCCCCCCTTTTTGTCTTTCAACAAAGGGAGGAGGTAAAACAGTCACCAAAAGTTTTGAAATTGTTTCCAAAAACCAGCAATGTATCAGATTTCAGGGATGGGATATGGGTAGGGTAGGGTTTAAGCTTCGTCGTCCGGAGCATCATCAGTGAGCCTCGTCCACAGACCTTGCAGCATCTTGGATATCCCGCTCATCTCCGTCATAACCTTCTTGTGCAGCTTCTTGATATCCAGGCGAACTTTCTCCAAGCCCAACTCCAGGTTGTCCATGCGTTCATCAACGGCTGAAGCAGTGGGAGGAGCATTTGAATGAGTGGCAAGACTCAAGGTCCCATGGGGAGACCGAGTGATGCCAATCTTTTCAAGGCTCTTGGAGTCGAACTTACCCATATGACATTGTTGTTCTTCATTTTTGACATCAATTCCAGAAGCTTTGAAGAGTGGGGTCAAAAGGGTAGCAAAGGGGAGGGGGGTTCCTTTCCTGGCTTTTCTTGCATGAGCCATGGATCCTAAAAAGGTGTTGGCCAGATCGAGATCAAGGCCATTGAGGATACGGTAAAGGAGGACCATGGCATTGTCAGTAAGGAGCGAGCCAGAGTTAAGACGAGGTAAGAGGCATCGAACAATGATGTTAAATATGATTTTTGCCTCAAGGGTAAGGGATGATTGGGTGAGTTGCTTTGAGGTGCTGTTAGATACTTCGGGTAGGAGGTACTTGGCTCAGGAAAGAATGATGCAATTTTCTTTTGAGGGGTGTATTTCAGAAGGTGGACATGGGATAGGTAGGCCAAGGAAATCTGCAAAGTCATTGGAGTTGAAAGAGATTCTAACCCCTATGACAACAAACTCCAAAGACCAACCATTGGCGTCGTGTTTGGCTTTTAGGCTTATGTAGAATAGGCGGATAAGCTGGGGATAGTAAACGGTTTCAAGATTGAGAAGGGTCTAGGCTGGGGATTTTTTGAGAAGATCAATGCAGGGTAGCTTCAAAGCTTCGAAGAACTCAATATCCAAAAAATCAAAACAGCAAATACTGCGAGTTCGAAACTCATCTACCCACTTACCAGCAGTCTCAGCATCTTCAAACCAAGAGGAAGGCAAGGATTGGTTTACCTGGATATAGGCGGGTGGATTGGCGTTCTTCCTACGAGAAATCGTTGGAGCAGCTCTCTTGACAGGCGCCTCAAGACTCCTGAGGGTGCCCTTCCTGGTGCGCTTGGGAGATGGAGGCTTGACGGCAATTAGGGCTTTCCGCTTCTTTGGAGACGGGGGAGGAGGAGAAGGAGAGGGAGATTCTTCCTCCTCTTCCTCAGACCCCGAGTCCTCACCGGACCCCGCTTCATCTCCTTTAGCTTCCTCGTCCTCTCCAGATCCGTCTTGCTCTTCGTCTTCTTCCTCAGGCTCCTCCTCAGATGGAACCTCCTCGGCTTCGGCTTCCTTCCGAATCCTCTCATCTTCTTCCTCGGCAAGTTTCCATGCAAGCTCGGCCTCCTCCTCGGCCTTTTTCTTCTTCAAGGCTTCCTCTTCGGCTTCCTTGATAGTATCTCTTTCCAGAATAGCGTCGAGAACATCTTCCTCCTCTTCCTCGTCCACCTCCTAAGCTAAGATCTTCTTTTTCCCTTTCTGTTTCGCACTGAGGGGCTTCTTAGCAGAGCGCTTTTGAGAGCCCTTGGTAACAGTGGCCGTGCTCTCAGCGATGGTGCTCTAGACAACAGTTGGGACAATGGCTTGAAGAGTGGGTTCTGGTGTGAGAGAGGTGGCAGTGACCTGACGTCCCTTGGTGGTGGCGCCAAGTCTTTTGGGTGTGGAAGCTTTCTTTGCTTTGGGTGCCATGGAGGAAATCGGCTAGGGTTTTCTTAGAACAGGTTGAGAGGTTGAAGAATGAGAAGGTGAAAGGGTTTGGATAAGTTCTAGGTTTGTGATGTAATCGGGTACAAAATTGGGTTTAAGTAGAGAGAGATGATGGAGTGATGGGACGGGTTTAGAGTTCCAAGGGAAGAAATGATATCATTGCCAAAATTTGAAAAGTTTCCAATTCAAAATTCAAACTATTCCATTAAAATCGGACAGAATAACCGAAATATTTAGTTCCAAAAATAAGAAATCTCAACGGTTAAAAATATAACATAAATAGAAGATTTTAAAATCCGATAAAAATATACTTGATTAAATATCTGAAAAGATATTAACCAAATATATGTGATCCGATATATATGATCTACCATTTTGTTCACAAACCTTGGCATAATTCTCAAGGGTCTTGACACTAAGTAGAATTTATCTTTCGTAAAGGGAATGCTCCCCCTACGAAAGTGCATCCTTGTTAAGCATCCCAATCTCTCGTCTTATGAAGGTGAACCTGTCCTCTGCCAAAGGCTTAGTATATATGTCAGCCCATTGATAATCCGTTGAAATAAATGAAATGGACACATCACCTTTTTCAACATGGTCTCTAATGAAATGATGCCTTACATCAATATGTTTGGTCCTTGAATGATGAACAGGATTCTTAGTGAAGGAGATGGCACTTGTATTGTCACACTTAATAGGAATGCCTTTGAGGTTGATGCCAAGATCTCGCATTTGTTGAGCTATCCAAAGGATTTGGGAGCAACAGGCTCCAGCTGCAATGTATTCGGCTTATGCAGTGGATAGAGGGACTGCGTTTTCTTTCTTTGAGTGCCAACTGATCAAGGATGCTCCTAGGAATTGGCAACATCCTGATGTGCTCTTCCTATCCACCTTATAGCATGCAAAATCTGCATCAGAATATCCAATTAATGTGAAATCCTTTAGCTTTGGGTACCATAGTCCAAGCTCCTTAGTGCCATTGAGATATCGAAAGATCCTCTTCACAGCCACGAGGTGAGATTCTTTAGGATCAACTTGAGATATCGAAACCTAGCACACATCTATTAATATTACTAATTCTGCTAGCATTTTGCTGACGTGTCACGCTCACAATTAAAGTTGAATTTTTTTATTCAAATGAGCTTTTCTTATTGGTCAATATTATTATGGAAACTTTAAAATATTTGTTTCCTATTTTAAATATGATTTGAATCCGTTCATTTTTTTTATTTCCGGTTATATTGTTGTAAATATTGAGACATGTTTCCATTTTTTTCCGATTGCAATATATCTATATATCTATCTATCTATCTATCTATCTATCTATTAATCTATTAATACTATTAATTCTGCTAGCATTTTGCTGACGTGTCGCTCTGTAAATTAAAGTTGAATTTTTTAATCAAAAGTTTCATTTCTTATTAATCGATGTTATTAAGGGAAGTTTAAATATTTGTTTCCTATATTATATTCATCACAATCGTATTAAAAATATCTAGACAATTAATTCAAATGTCAAAATAAAAATCTATTAATTAATAATAATCTATCTATTATTAATATTACTAATTCTGCTAGCATTTTGCTGACATGTCACGCCCACAATTAAAGTTGAATTTTTTATTCAAATGAGATTTTCTTATTGGTCAATATTATTATGGAAACTTTAAAATATTTGTTTCCTATTTTAAATATGATTTGAATCCATTCCCTTTTTTTTATTTTCGGTTATATTGTCGTAAATATTGAGACATGTTTCCATTTTTTCCCCGATTGCAGTCTCTTTTCGGTTATACTGCTGATGTGTCACGCTCACAATTAAACTTGAATTTTTTATTCAAATGGTATTTTCTTATTGGTCAATATTATTGCTGAAATTTTAAAATATCTGTTTCCTATTTTAAACATATTTGTTTCCTATTTTTATACTAAAATATTATTTAATTTGATATGTTGTATGCCAGTTTGTGATATATTTTAATCGTCTACTTACATTGAACATTCGTCAATTCTTGACTGATTTTATTCTTGGATATTGAAATTGTTGATTTATCATTTTTAACCGATTGCAATATTCCCCACAATGTCTACACTCTACATACAACGAACATGTAATAATCAATTTGTAAATATTCGATTTCAAAAATTAATTATAAAAATCAATTAGAGCCAAATAAGTGTTATTTTATAATTTAATTATTTTAGACATCTTAAATGACTATCGAAAAATAAATAATATTTTAAGACTCACAAGCATTACTAATGCTTATTTTACATCTTGATGAGGCTTCTTAGATCACAATTCTACCTTTAGGGATCTTTTTTTTACTATCTTACCTTTATTTTCACTATTAATTTCTCTATCTTTCTAACCATCTTTCTCATGAAAATAATCAATAAGTTATGTACATCTACATATTTGACTTCAAAATTATTCACACAATCATGTGCTTATGATTTTTTAATATTTGTACGGGAGCTTATATTTTACTTTTTTAGATCTATGCTAATGATAATAATTATATATTTATTTCAAATTATATTAGATGGTATGTTTGAGTATTATTACTACTTTACCTTATTAAATCATTTTCAAAATTTGTATCGTATCTCTTTCCAACTAATTTATAAATTATAAAAAAATATTTTATACATATTTTTGTTGTAAACACGTATATATATATATATATATATATATATATATATATATATATATATATATATATATATATCAATATAGTATTATATAGATATATAAAATGATGTTCAAATTAAAATGGATCAAGCTCCCGTGCCTTCAAGGCACGGGTATTACACTAGTGCAAACACTAAACATGATGTCAGGTCTACTAGCCGTGAGATATAATAAAGATTCAATCATTCCTCGATACTCCTTTTGATTGACACTTTTCCCAGTCTTGTCTTGATCTAGAGACAATGTTGAGCTCATGGGAATCTTGACTGCTTCGGATTGATCCATCTTGAACTTCTTCAAGAGATCCTTAGTGTACTTGATTTGGTTTACAAAGATCCCTTTCTTGGATTGATGAACTTGTAATCCCAAATAGAAGTTGAGTTCACCCATCAAGCTCATCTCGAATTCACTGCACATGATGTAAGAAAATTCCTTGCACAAAGATGTGTTAGTAGCACCAAATAATATATCATCAACATAAATTTGAATAACCAAAATGTCCTTTCCTTTGGTCTTGATAAAAAGAGTCTTGTCGATCAACCCCCTTTTAAAATCATTTTCTAAAAGATATTTTGACAAGCGCTCATACCAAGCTCTTGGGGCTTGTTTCAAACCATAAAGCGCTTTGTCAAGTTTATAAACATGATTGGGAAATTCTGAACTTTTAAAACCTGGGGGTTGAGCCACATAAACTTCTTCCTCTAAGAAACCATTAAGAAAAGCACACTTGACATCCATTTGATATAACTTTATGCTCATAAAAGATGCAAATGCTAATAAAATGCGAATAGCTTCAAGCCTGGCTACGGGAGAAAAGGTCTCCTCGTAGTCAATACCTTCCTCTTGATTGTAGCCTTGAGCAACAAGCCTTGCCTTGTTTCCCACGATCTTACCACTCTCATCTAGCTTGTTTTGAAATACCCATCGTGTTCCAATGACTAATTGATGCTTTGGCCTAGGCTTCAAGGTCCAAACTTTGTTTCTTTCAAATTCGTTAAGCTCACTTTGCATAGCAGTGATCCAATATGGCTCTTGAAGGGCCTCATCTACCTTCTTTGGTTCAATAAGAGAAACAAACGCGTGAAAAGCACACAGATCTTTAAGTTTAGAACGAGTTTGAACACTAGAAGTAGGGTCAGAAATGATATCCTTTAATGAGTGTGCTGAGGAGTATTTGAATTTCCTTTTGCTAGTCTCAGCTCCTTGATTCATCACACCAGTAGGATTGACTTGTGGTAGATCTGACTTCGTGGTCCTGTTAGGTTCAGTTACACTGTTGGATTGAACACCAAGGCCTTTGGACGAATCTTCAACACCTTGGGCCAATTCTTCAGTGTTAAGAATCTGTTCCTGCATGTTCCTCTTCTATGTGTTCCTGGTAGCAGCATCATCACCTTCCTCGTTCTCTGCATGGATGTTAAGATCTATATCTGCAACACTTACACTCAAAGAACCGTCATTGCATTCATCAAATATAACATGTATACTTTATTCAACTAACTGGGTCCTTTTATTGAAGATTCTATAAGCTTTGCTACTTGTGGAGTAGCCATTAAATATACCTTCATCACTACGCGCATCAAATTTCCCAAGGTTATCTTTTCCATTGTTATGAACAAAACAAGTACAGCCAAAGGGTTTAAAATAAGATATAAGTGGTTTGCGGCCTTTGAAAAGTTCATAAGGAGTTTTCTTTAAGATGGAACGAATAAGACAACGATTCAAAATGTAGTTAGCTGTGTTAACAGCTTCAGCCCAATAGGTTTTAGGTAATGCATTTTCTAAAAGCATAGTCCTGGCCATATCTTCTAAGGTCTGGTTCTTGCGTTCAACAACCCCGTTTTGTTGAGGTGTCCTAGGAGCAGAAAAGTTATGGGAGATGCCATATTGAGCACAAAACAAATCAAACTGAAGTTGATCAAACTCCCTACCATGATCACTCCGAATTGACACTATGGGATCATTTCTTAAAGTTTGCAACTCCTTACAAAGTTTTGAAAACTCAAATAAGGCCTCTGATTTTTCTTTTAATAAAGCAACCCAAGTATATCTAGAAAAATCATCAACAACAGCTAGCATGTACTTTTTACCATTGGGAGATTTGACTCGCATAGGACCACATAAATCCATATGTAAAAGTCCAAGGGGTCTAGAAGAACTTACAACCTTTTGGGTTTGAAAGAGCTACATGTTTGTTTACCTCGTGTGCATGCGTTGCACATATCAATACCTTTGAAGTTCATCTCAGGTAGCCCTCTTACAAGTCCTTTGGACACAAGCTTCTGTAGTGTATGTGGACTCACATGACTGAGTCTCCTGTGCCAGAGCTTTGGATCGTCCGTCCAAGCCTTTAGACAGGTTAAGCTTCCTTGTGCTACTTGATCAGCATTTACGGCGTATATATTGTTGTAACGATATGCAATCAATATAACTTCACCTATATCTTGTATGCACACTATACATCTTTTCTTGTTAAATCTGACATTGTTGCCACTATCACATAATTGAGAGACACTAAGCAAATTATATTTTAAACCATTAACAAGATAGACATTTTTAATACTATGGCTGGAATCGCTTCCAACACTACCAATACCAACGATGTCGCATTTTCCTTCGTCACCAAGAGTGATTGTTCCCGTGGACTGCTCCTTTAGATCATGAAAGAGATAACTCTTCCCACTCATATGCCTCGAGCATCCACTATCAATAATCCATTTGTGTTCTTTCACCTTGGTGATCTCCTGCAAGACAAACATCAACCTTTGTGGCTAGACCAATAAGCAAATTTGGATCCATTGTTGGGGTAAACCATATTTGGTAAAATAGTGCATTTTGGAATCCAAACTTGTGTTATCCGTTCTTTTCTCAAATGAACAGGAAATGTATTGCGAATAATATATGGATCATTTCTTCTATAGGGGCAGGTCTCTTTTACATGTCCCTTTCTAGCACAATGGTGACATATAGGAGAGATTCTGCTTCCTTTTGCCTTTACAAAAGTGGTAATGTGTGGCTTCTTTAAAAACCTTGGATTGTAACCAATACCACTTTTGTTTAGAGAACTTTGTTGCTCACCCAACATCCTATCGAGAGTACCTTTGGATTTGGTAAAACTTATGAGGGATGTCTGTTGGTCTTGAACTTATTATTCAGGGAGATCTTCTCGTTCTCTAAGTCATGATGCTCATTTCTTAGAGAGGAGAGATCTTGCTTGAATTCAGATTTCTCTTAGTCAAGCGTCTTGACTTTAATGTCAAGACCTGAATAAGAAGCTTCAAGACTTTTAACCCTCATAGGCAGATCCTCAATAGTTCTTTCCTGATCCACAGTTCTCTTAATAAGAATATTAGTTTGGGGAATAAGCTTCTCTTCATTGGCAATCATATTGGAAAGGAATTTCGATAATACCTATTTTGGATTTTCCATAAGTTCTCTTATAGTAGCTTCAAGCTTTTCATCGTGGGATTCATCTTCTGAGGCCATAAGACAAATATTAGCCTTCTCATCATCGGAGTCAGAGTCGGAATCGCTCCAACTTGCCACCATGGCTTTCTTCTTCCATTTGTCACCTATCTTGGACTGGTTTTTTGTCTTTTGAGGGCAGTCCTTTACAAGATGATCTGTTTCACCACATTCAAAACAAGTCAATGGTTTAGTCTTCTTTTTATACTTGTTTTATTGAGGCTTACCTCGAAATTTTGAAGACTCTGCTCCATCCTTGTTGTTGAATTGCTTCTTCATTTTGAGAATTCGAGCAAGGCCTCTTGTGATAAGAGAAAAAGGATCATCCTTATCGTCATCCTCTTCTTCGGAATCAGATCCATCTTTAGGCTCATCCTTCTTAGACTTGAGTGCCAAGTTCTTAGTGCTAGCTGGAAGTTCTTCATCGTCTTCATTAAGGATCATCTCATGCGTGATCAGCTTCCCAAGAAGGTCATCAAGGGGTAGAGTGGTGAGGTCCTGTGCTTCCTCAATAGCTGTTACTTTTGGACCCCATTTTTCCTTTGGAAGGCACCTCAGTATCTTCCTCACCTTCTCAACGTTGGTAAAGCTCTTGCCGAGAGAGTCAAGGTTGTTGGTGATTTTTGTGAATCGTGTGAACATGGCCTTGATTATCTCATCAGACTTCATCTTGAAGAGCTCATACTTTCGACGGAAGATGCCGATCCTGGGGTCTTTCACTTGGCTCGTTCCTTCATAGGTGACGACCAGTTTGTCCCAAATCTCTTTAGCTGACCTACATGATGAAATACGATTGAACTCATCAGTGCTAAGACCACAATAAAGTAAGTTAATAGCCATGTAGTTTTTGGAGACGAGTTCAAGATCTGCTTGGATGTATTCAGATTCCTTCTTTGCGACTTTGGTTCCATTTGGTCCTTCTTTCTCTGGAATCTTCGGACCATTTTCAATAATGTTCCAAAGTTCCAGATCTTGATCTATAATGAACATTTTCATCAAGGATCTCCAGTGGACAAAGTTGTTTCCTACAAAGAGTGGTGGTTTGCTCGTGGACCTTCCCTGTGCAAATCCTCCGCTTGCTTCACCGGACATGATCGAAAACTCACGAGATTGTTAAATCAAAAGCAGTGAGTAAAGCTCTGATACCAATTGAAGGTTCGATAATATAAAACAAGGTAATATAGAAATACTCTAGAAGGGGGGTTGAATAGAGTATGCCCGTTTTTCGCAGAAAGTCTCAAGACTTTTGGAGCTCGTATAAAACCCTTTGAGATTAAATCTGAATCACAAAGTTAGCAATCGAACAAAGTGCGGAAATAAGGTAAAGCAATAGATAAAGGACACGAGTAATTGTTTACGAGGTTCGGCACGAACTTGGCCTACGTCCCCGCCTAGGGTTCTTCCACAACCCTAGGATTTAAAAGGCTTTATTGATTCCCTTAGCTTAGGATCCTAATAGCTCACCGAGAAGCCTCTCTCCTATACAATTGCAATCTAGTCAACTCACGTTCCCTTGGAGTCCTAGACCAATCTAGAAGAGCCTCACCTCTCTCAGCTATCTAGTACAATCCTTTTACTCTCACAAATCAATAGCCTAGTGCAACTTCCCGAGTTAAAAACTCTCGAGTAACACTATAAATGAATATATCCTATAACTCACAGTGTAACTCTCAAAGGCTTTGAAATGAAACAACAAACTCTTGAGCGCTAGCAGAGAGTACACTTGGAAGACAGATCTCGCTTGAATGAATGAAAGCTCGTGTAACACTTGTATGTTCTGTCTTCTTCTTCCTTTCCTTTATAGAAGCAATATGGCGCATAAAGATCTTCAAAAACAGATCTCTAACAACGGCTAGTTCGGATCATGGCGCGCCCGGATCTTCTATTTTTGGACACTTCGAAGATATGATCTCTCCAATTTGAATCTTCTCAACACGCATCACAAGGAAGGAAATAATTCGAAAATACTTCCTGAAAGATTAGTTACACATATATATAATATAAAGGAAGTATATAATAATAATAAATAATATTCGGACATATAGAACAGGTTTTGGATTTCATCAACTGTTAAAGCTCCAAGACCTTTGACACATACAAACTGTCAAGGCCTTTGAATCTTTATTCCGATTTTCATCAAGGGAGGGAGTTATCAGTCTGGATCAACTTCCTTTGATGGCACATACAACGGCATAGATGGGGCAGGCCTTTCATACCTTTCGTCGGAAGCGACCGCATAAGTCCCATAAGTGTTGTCGTAGTTTGCCAGCGTCTCAAATACCTTCGATGCACGGCGTGGAGTGTATCCAAGATACTTATAGTTGGTGTAGTTGTTGATCCGATCCTTAGTAGGCGCATCCAGACAGTTGAAGATGATCTCTTGGATGACGTAGGGCGGCTGGCCATATGTATGACAGGATTTCAGAAGCCTCTTGTAGCGCTCCCAGACTTGTGCAAGTGGTTCCCCTGGCTTTTATCTGAAAGTCGTGATTTGTTTTCTGATAGCAGTTGTCATTGCAAGAGGAAAGAACTTGTTGAGGAACAGGTCCTGTAGCTCATTCCATGTGCGAATTGATCGTGCAGGCAATCCTTCCATCCATTGTTGGGCCATTCCTGCAAGGGACCCACGAAAAGCCTTTAGTTTCAAGTATTCAAGATTAGCACCATCAGCTATAGCTTCGCATAAGTCTATAAAAGTGGTGACATGCTCTAAAGGACATTCATTTATTCTTCTCCTAAATTGACTCCTTCTAATTTCAGTAATAAAGGAATGACGAATTTCATAGTTAATAGCGGGAAGAATGATCGCTGATTTTGGACCTTCCAGAGTAGGATGCAAATATTCTTTTGCGTTGGCTCGTATATTCCCCATAAGCTCCCTTCTTGCGTTGACCTCGCGATCTACCCTTGCTTCCAACCGCTGCTGGCTTTGTGCATATTTCGCCTAACGTCGGGCGTGTTCAGCTTCTCTGGTGGTGAATGCCTCAATTTGTCGGCGGAGTTGCTCAAGCTCCTGTGCAGGTGTGAGCTGGCCCACATTTTCATCGGATGTTGACATGAGTCTCCTCCTAAGCCTTTGCTAAAGATGGAAAACCCGTTCAGGCTCGAGAATTGGGTCTTTAGGCGTGCGATCAGTTCTTCGCATGCACCTGAAAATCAAAAAGAAAAAGCAAGTAAAAAGGAACTAGAAATAAAAACAAATATAAAGAAAAGAAATATAACTAAAAAGGGCGCGATTGATGGCTTCCTGTTGTGAGCTGAATCTGCCATGTTTTCCAGTAACTTTTATATCGATTTCTGCATACATTTCATGCATTTGGGCTAAGATAGTACATAATCTATGTAGTTTATGTTTATTTGCCAAATTATAGAATCTACACCAATTTCTGTTTAATTTCGCAAAATTCGAGGCAAATTACAGCAGTTCTAAGAAAGGTCGGAAAAGCTCAGAAATAAACTACAGAAGTCCAAGGTCAAGAAGCAGCGGAACCAGTCGAACCAAGCTTGGAGACCGAGTTTACTCGATCTAGAGTAAAGTCTACTCGAGCTCGACGATGGTATCCGAGCACAGGCCTTCTCGACCAAGAGCAGTGTCGAGAGCCAGATCAGCCCGACTCCGGAGACCCTACTCGATCTGCGAAAGTAAGCCAAGGTATGGATCTTTCTTCTCCCATTTCCATTAAAGATCTATCTATACATGGGAGAGGTTTGCCTTGGTATGTGCGCTTATGTAGGATATCCAATGATGAGCTTAAGGAGTATGAAGTTGGAGACAAGCTCTATGTCTTTAAATCAAAAGATCGTTGGTTCCCTAACAAATTTAACAAGAAGAGGATGGGACCTTTCGTGGTGAACAAGATTCATTCTGGAGGATTACAGCTGATGGACAAGAATGGAGTCTTATTTGAGGCCCAAGCTACATGGGCCTTGCAGATGCCACCTTGAGCATAAATGGAAAGTCGGCCTAGCGACTATAAAATCTAGAGCTTGTAAATAGACATTTATTTTTGGGACCTTTTGACTTTGTTGCTTTTATTTGTTTTTGGTTTTGAACTTTTAGTTTTTCTATTTTGGGTATATGTCTTCTACACTTTTCAGGGCCATGGATAGAAGCAAGCCATATTCAGACTCGGCCCAGGCATTCTTTCATTCGATATTAAGAGGCCCTGCACATATGTCTAGTGAGTTTCTTTCTTTACCCTTGTTTTTATACAGTGAGGACACTGTAATGTTTAAGTATGGGGTGGGGGAAGGGCTTACTTTGTGCATATTTACCATATTTGACATTATTTTGTGCATAATTGGAATTTATCTCTTTGAATTGCTACATAGCTATTTTGGAAATCATTATTGATTTATGTGCTTATATGCATGTTTTCCGAAAGATTGAAAAATGACCCCCATTTGAAATTTTTGAATAATGTCATGGAAGCTTAATTGAACTTGACGATGCAAAATTGGATTCATTATAGATATAGCATGAAATTGCCTAGTAAAGGGAAGTCACAATGAAGTGCATTATTTTATTGAAAACCATGAAAGGAGGTAAAATTTGAAGTTGCTTTTGACATGTTGCATGATAAGATGATGGAGGACTTTATATTTCCATATAATTCTCATTGTTTAATATCCTAGCCTTACCTATGCTTATGCATCACAAAAGCCATAAAATGCCTTATTTCATATATTTGCTCCACATGATCTAAATATTTGCCATTCTTTACCTTATTTCCTATCCGGGGATTATGTTGAGAATGATGTTACATTATGGAGATTGTCATATGGTGTTTGTGTTGTTGTTACATTATTGGAGTTTGGTAGGAAAATGTTTGAAAATATGGAAAATCTAATGAGTGAAAGAAAATCCGATCACCTCAAGAGATAAAGGTAGATCGACCCTTCTCTCTAAGATAAAAGTTTGGAGAGATGGGACACATTGTGAGGAGTATCCGGGGCCATTCATGACACCCATGTTTGCGACTCGCGAGAAGGCAGTGCTTAGGTGATGAATCTTATGGAGAAGTAATGTGGAAATTCAGTTTAGAAATACTCCATTTCCCCGGATCATTAGCACCACATTGCCAAAAGTTTTCACTTATGAATGTTTTGCATAACCCTCCTTTTGTGAGTAGGTGTTGCTTTTATATTTGCACATGCATGGATCTGTGACACTAGTACCTTTTCGAGGATGGTAATTGATTGCAGGGTCATATGGCAATGAATCTGATATGTTGAGAGTTTTGATTTCTTCCCCTGAATGACAAAAAAAAAGTATTGCTTGAGGACAAGCAAGCTTAAGTATGGGGTGTTTGTTGTGGGCTGAATCTACCATGTTTTACAGTAACTTTTATATCGATTTCTGCATACATTCCATGCATTTGGGCTAAGATAGTACAGAATCTATGTAGTTTATGTTTATTTGCGAAAGTATAGAATCTACACCAGTTTCTGTTTAATTTCGCAGAATTCGAGGCAAATTACAGCAGTTCTAAGAAAGGTCGGAAAACCTCAGAAATCAACTACAGAAGTCCCAGGTCAAGAAGCAGCGGAACCAGTCGAACCAAGCTTGGAGACCGAGTTTACTCGATCTAGAGTAAAGTCTACTCGACCTCGACGACGGTATCCGAGCACAGGCCTTGTCGACCAAGAGCAGTGTCGAGAGCCAGATCAGTCCGACTCCAGAGACCTTACTCGATCCCAAGTACCACTTGTCGAGATCGACTACACCTCAACACCATGTCCGGAGTCGACAAGTTGAGACAAGCCGAGAAGTTGAGGACGAAGACGCCGAGCCAACCTTACTCGACCTCGAGTAAGCCAACTCGATCTCGAGGAGCCAAGGAGCACCAGTCCGAGCCTTGTCGAGCAGAGCTACCCGACCAAGCCAGCCAGCAAAGTCGACGTCAGCCCTACTCGTTCTCGAGTAGCCCTGGTCGAGATCGACGAGCCGCGTCCTGAAACCGCGTTACGCGCTTTGGCTGTCCGTGTCAAGTTGGGAATCCTTGGGGCCGAAGGAAGCCAAGTCTATCCGATTTCATCAAGTTCTATCCATAGAAGACAAGATCTATCAAGATGAGAAGACTTACCTATTTAGATTTATTTTTCCCTTTTAGATTTAATTTCTTTATGGCATTTATTTATCTTTTAAGCCTTTTAGATATAGATAGATAGATTCTATCCTTGATTAGCAAGGAATAGAAGGCTATAAATAACGCCTTAGGGGCTGAGCATTAGGCATCTTATTCCAATTCAATTCAATTCAGAGCAAGAGAAGTAGTTCCACAGAGACAGTTTTAGGAGTTCAAAGGTTTTAGGGTTTTGGCGTTCAGCGAAAGTTGGAGTGACGGGATTGTAAAGACTTTGAATATAGTTTAATGCAAGTTTCTTTTTATACATCAATGTCTGCGATTGCGATGAGGCGTGAGCAATGTTCTAAAAGTCGCTAGGCGGCCGCTAGGCGGTGGGTGGCCGCCTAGCGCCTAGGCGGTTAGGCGGGTGCCTAGGCGGTGCCTAGGCGGACTTAGAACAAACTTGATTATTTCCTTATATTTTGACGAATAACACTTGTCAATAATTCATATAATGTAATAATAATCCATACTATCACTCATAAACCCAATTTTATAGTAGTTAACTAACACTAAAGTAAATAAATGCAAAAGTACATGTCTGACTAACAATTCTAAACCTCCTAAAATCCAAAACTATAAGTTCGATTGAAAAGCAAATGCATCCCGACATGGGGGATAAAAAAACCCTAAGTCAACTAATCATATGCTTAGAAGCGCAAATTGAATAATCGTTGGACTAGGCGGTGCCTAGGCGGGCCCAGGCGGTGCCTAGTCGGGCCCAGGCGGGACCAGGCGGTGCCTAGGCGGCGCCTAGGCGGGACTAGGCGGTTCCTGGATGAATTTCCGCCTAGAGGTCCGCCTAGGCTTAAAAATTCCTAGGTCCCGCCAGGCGGCGCCTAGGCGCGATTTTTAGAACACTGGGCGTGAGTAGTCCACCCACTTCTGGGGCTGGGGTGAGCCCGACGGTGGCCATGTGAGGTGATGCGGTAATGGTCAGATCTTTTTATGCAATTCGTCTTCTATCCCTATGAGCATGATTCTTTTGCAAAAGTTGAAGGTGATCCTTGTTTGTGTTATTGAAGCAAAAGTGATCTTAATGCAACTTGGGTTAATTTTGTGAAAATGGTTAGTAACAATTAAGGTTTATGCAAAAGCCTCTATATGCCCATTTGTTAGTAACGAAAGTTATTTTGATGGAAAGCATGATCTTTTATGCCTTTATGTGTTACTTTGCATTGTTATCGTTATGGCGTTGATACCCTGGCTTTGGAAGTTCTTTCATATATTGATTTATTTCTGTCGAAATTCTGAATTCTGTGTTCGAATTTCAAATTTACACTTTCTACATTCTTAGTCGATCTAGAGGAGGTTTTAGTTGAGATAGAGTACACTCTAGTCGATCTCGAGTAGAGTCTGGTCTAGGTCGAG
Organism: Persicaria tinctoria; assembly: GCA_037127255.1. Classification (NCBI taxonomy): domain Eukaryota; kingdom Viridiplantae; phylum Streptophyta; class Magnoliopsida; order Caryophyllales; family Polygonaceae; genus Persicaria; species Persicaria tinctoria. The sequence continues at coordinate 42,540,609 of JBANSL010000002.1, read as the reverse complement.
TTTCTTATTTCGGTTCCGATGTTTTTATCTTTGCTATTTCTTGTCGATCTCGAGTGGCATCTTGTCGAGATCGAGTAGGATCGTGTTTGGATTGAGTTTCTGTCGTCGATTTGAAGTTTCTGTCTTTTGTTGTTGTTAGTCGATCTCGAGTACTGTGTTTGTCGAGATCGAGTAAGTTGCTGCCTTTGCTTTTATTTCTTGCTTTCGTTTTTTAGTTCTGTCTTTCTTTCTTTGTTCCTTTGTTTCTGTCATCTGTTTGCTTTTCTGTGAGATTTACAGCTGCCTTGGATCCGCTGATACGCTTCCTCGTGGATTCGATCCTGACTTCCCATTACTGCATTGGAGGAGTCTTGAAATTATTTGCGTGGGCGCAAATCTGGTTTGAGTTATTTCATTATATTTTATACTCGATTTCCTCCTCACAACAAATTGGCGCCGTTGCCGGGGAAGCTATCATTCGCGCCTTAGGTAGTCAGTTCTAACTTTTTCTTTGAGTTACTTTACAGGTGTATGTGCCGTTCTGGTCAACCACCTGAGTTTGATGGCTTAGACGAACCGGAACGCCTCCTACACATCAAAAATAAACTACAAAAAGCCATGGCAGCCGCTGAAACACAGGAGCAGCTGATTGCAAGGCTCACGAGGGATCCAACCGCCAGGGATGCTGCTCTCGCCACTGAGAGAGCGGGAAGGGAACAAGAAGTTGAATGTGCGAGACGGCTGACAGCTGAGCTTGCTCAATACCCAACCACGACAGAGGTTTATATGCACCCAACTCTCGTCGTACCTGAATCGGCGATTCTTATCCCTGAAAACTCTTTTGAAATTCGCACTCAATTTCTTATAGAGCTTAAAAATAATGCTTTTTTTGGTAGATTTGATGAGTGTCCTCTTGAACATATTACAATTTTTTCTGACATGTGCCGTACTCTTGTTGAAGGTACAACTTTGGAATATGTCAAGATGAACGCTTTTCGTTGATCTCTCGTTGGACCTACACTGAAGTGGCTTGAAGGGCTGAAACCAAGGTCCCTCACGACATGGGCCCAAGTAGAGCAAGAGTTTCTGAAAAAATTCTTCCCTCCTGCAAAGACAGCACTCCTCCTCCATAAAATCACCGCTTTCAAACAGAAGCCTGGGGAACCGCTCGCAAAGGCATGGGAACGCTACAAGGAACTACTACGATCTTGCCCTACTCATGGACAACCACCCTACGTCATTTAGGAGATCTTCTTCAACTCTCTTCATCAAGTCACTAAGGACAGAATCAACCAGTATACTCGCTATGAGTATCTGACGATGCCACCAATAAACGCATGGGGAGTGCTCGACAAGCTCACTAACTATGACAACAAGTATGGGTCTACTGCAAACTATGAAGAGAACCCATACGCCAGGCCAGCACCATCTATGCCACTCTATGAGCCAGCAAAAGAGATTGACCCAGATGTCAGGGAGCAGTTCTACAGAGACCAGAATCGCAAGCTCCTCAAACAAGTCAAATACTTATCTGTCAACCAGCCTTGCATAGAATGCGGATCACAGCGGCACACCACTACTGAGTGCCCACACACAGGGCAAGTCAAACTGGCAGAACACCACGAAGAGGTAGCTTACACAGGGGGTCCCAATCGCTACATGGGGGACCAAAGGTTTCAGCAACCACAATGGAACCAAGGTGCCCATAGGAACCCCCTGCCCTATAGAGCTCCAGGACATCCGGAAAGAGAGCAGAAAATAGATGATATACAGACAGTCTTGGAGGAAATACGGAGGAATCACTCAGAAACCAAACAGTCCTTCAACTCTGTCTAGACTCCGATGCAAGGTGTCAACTCTATGCTTGGGGAAATTGATATATGGCGAAAATCAGTTGATACACAGATTGGTCAGCTAGCAGCAAGAATCCCCAGACAGTCAGGTGCGCTCCCTGGATCTTCAGAACCAAATCCTAAGGGAAAGACTGGACACATCGCTGCTGTAAAACTCAGAAGCGGCAATCAACTGCAAGAGCCAGAGGTCGAAAAGCAGCAGAACAACGAAGAACAGCTAGTCGACGTCGACCAGAGCTTAGTCGATCTCGAGAAGGGCCTGCTCGATCTAGAGGAGAAAATACAAAAACCATCGTCTGCACTGCACAACAACTCGACATCACCCAATCTGGTCGAGATCGACAAGGGTGTACTCGACATCGAGGACGGTCAGCCCGAGATCGAGAAAACTGCAGCACCTCCGACGTTTGTTCTGGCTCCGAATCAGAAAAAGAAGTTGTCTTTCCCTACAAAATCTCCAATGGACCCGGCAGAAAAGAAATTACAGCGCTTCATCAAGATGCTTCAGAAGCTCAACGTCACCACCCCCTTCACTGAAGCTCTCAATGAAATGACATCCTATGTCATGTTCCTAAAGGCGATTCTAAGCAAAAAGCGATCATTGGCTGAGATTACAGAGGAATGCATCCATTTCGACATACTGGAAAAGAGGCCAGATCCAGGTAAGTTTGTTATATCTATTGGATTTGGTCCATATAAAATTAATGCTTTATGTGATCTTGGAACTAGTGTGAGCATAATGCATTTAACAATTTGGTCCAAGATTAAGATAGGTGTCCTAGAGCCTTTGGATGCTAGACTTTACATGGCCAACAACACGATAGTCATTCCAACATGCATGGTGGACAATGTGCCAGTACAAGTAGGTAAATTCTTTGTCCCTGCTGATTTCCTAGTTGTTGATATGCATGAAGACCCTGCTTGTCCAATTATTCTAGGAAGCCCCTTCTTGGCGACGGTGGATGCCAACATAAGCGTAAGGAAAGGAGTGCTCACTTTCAACATCAGCGATGAGGTAATTGAGTATTCCTTTAATAAAACTAAAAGGCATACAGGTCCAATGGAAGAGGTAAAATCTATCTCAGCTGGCTACATCACCCGCGGGGAACCCAAGGTAAGAAATATGACCCCTGATGAGCTGGAAAAGAGGGATATGGAGACCCGGGTGGAGGAGATCATGGCAATCCTAAAGGAGGACACAGAGAATCCAATCGACACAAACCAAGGTACGTCGTTATGGACTAACTATTTTTTGGATGCCTTGACAGGAACCAAGTATGGGGTCAAGGTCGACCAAGATTCCTCGACATTGAGGACTCTAGTCGATCTAGACCAAAACCAGGAAACAACAGCACCAGCGTCATCGAGCAGCCGGACTGAAGAACTAGGCTCCTCGAGATCGACCACCCTAGTCGAGATCGACCAGACTTCACCAGCTCCAGCCTCCTCGACGCTGACTTCACCAGACGGCCAAGGCTCCTCGAGATCGACCACACTAGTCGATGTCGACCACCACCTTGCTGGCCCAGCTCCCTCTTCCTCGACACTGAAGCCACCAGACGCCGAAGCCTACTCGAGATCGAGTAGACCACTCAAGATCGACCAGCCCTCACCTCCACCAGCTTCTGCATCCTCGAACAGCTCACCACCAGAATCTGAAAACTCGTTGAGATCGAGTAGCCCTACTCGAGATCGACCAAACACTGTGGTCCCCGATTTCGTCTCTGCGAAAGTAAGCCAAGGTATGGATCTTTCTTCTCCCATTTCCATTAAAGATCTATCTATACATGGGAGAGGTTTGCCTTGGTATGTGCGCTTATGTAGGATATCCAATGATGAGCTTAAGGAGTATGAAGTTGGAGACAAGCTCTATGTCTTTAAATCAAAAGATCGTTGGTTCCCTAACAAATTTAACAAGAAGAGGATGGGACCTTTCGTGGTGAACAAGATTCATTCTGGAGGATTACAGCTGATGGACAAGAATGGAGTCTTATTTGAGGCCCAAGCTACATGGGCCTTGCAGATGCCACCTTGAGCATAAATGGAAAGTCGGCCTAGCGACTATAAAATCTAGAGCTTGTAAATAGACATTTATTTTTGGGACCTTTTGACTTTGTTGCTTTTATTTGTTTTTGGTTTTGAACTTTTAGTTTTTCTATTTTGGGTATATGTCTTCTACACTTTTCAGGGCCATGGATAGAAGCAAGCCATATTCAGACTCGGCCCAGGCATTCTTTCATTCGATATTAAGAGGCCCTGCACATATGTCTAGTGAGTTTCTTTCTTTACCCTTGTTTTTATACAGTGAGGACACTGTAATGTTTAAGTATGGGGTGGGGGAAGGGCTTACTTTGTGCATATTTACCATATTTGACATTATTTTGTGCATAATTGGAATTTATCTCTTTGAATTGCTACATAGCTATTTTGGAAATCATTATTGATTTATGTGCTTATATGCATGTTTTCCGAAAGATTGAAAAATGACCCCCATTTGAAATTTTTGAATAATGTCATGGAAGCTTAATTGAACTTGACGATGCAAAATTGGATTCATTATAGATATAGCATGAAATTGCCTAGTAAAGGGAAGTCACAATGAAGTGCATTATTTTATTGAAAACCATGAAAGGAGGTAAAATTTGAAGTTGCTTTTGACATGTTGCATGATAAGATGATGGAGGACTTTATATTTCCATATAATTCTCATTGTTTAATATCCTAGCCTTACCTATGCTTATGCATCACAAAAGCCATAAAATGCCTTATTTCATATATTTGCTCCACATGATCTAAATATTTGCCATTCTTTACCTTATTTCCTATCCGGGGATTATGTTGAGAATGATGTTACATTATGGAGATTGTCATATGGTGTTTGTGTTGTTGTTACATTATTGGAGTTTGGTAGGAAAATGTTTGAAAATATGGAAAATCTAATGAGTGAAAGAAAATCCGATCACCTCAAGAGATAAAGGTAGATCGACCCTTCTCTCTAAGATAATAGTTTGGAGAGATGGGACACATTGTGAGGAGTATCCGGGGCCATTCATGACACCCATGTTTGCGACTCGCGAGAAGGCAGTGCTTAGGTGATGAATCTTATGGAGAAGTAATGTGGAAATTCAGTTTAGAAATACTCCATTTCCCCGGATCATTAGCACCACATTGCCAAAAGTTTTCACTTATGAATGTTTTGCATAACCCTCCTTTTGTGAGTAGGTGTTGCTTTTATATTTGCACATGCATGGATCTGTGACACTAGTACCTTTTCGAGGATGGTAATTGATTGCAGGGTCATATGGCAATGAATCTGATATGTTGAGAGTTTTGATTTCTTCCCCTGAATGACAAAAAAAAAGTATTGCTTGAGGACAAGCAAGCTTAAGTATGGGGTGTTTGTTGTGGGCTGAATCTACCATGTTTTACAGTAACTTTTATATCGATTTCTGCATACATTCCATGCATTTGGGCTAAGATAGTACAGAATCTATGTAGTTTATGTTTATTTGCGAAAGTATAGAATCTACACCAGTTTCTGTTTAATTTCGCAGAATTCGAGGCAAATTACAGCAGTTCTAAGAAAGGTCGGAAAACCTCAGAAATCAACTACAGAAGTCCCAGGTCAAGAAGCAGCGGAACCAGTCGAACCAAGCTTGGAGACCGAGTTTACTCGATCTAGAGTAAAGTCTACTCGACCTCGACGACGGTATCCGAGCACAGGCCTTGTCGACCAAGAGCAGTGTCGAGAGCCAGATCAGTCCGACTCCAGAGACCTTACTCGATCTCGAGTACCACTTGTCGAGATCGACTACACCTCAACACCATGTCCGGAGTCGACAAGTTGAGACAAGCCGAGAAGTTGAGGACGAAGACGCCGAGCCAACCTTACTCGACCTCGAGTAAGCCAACTCGATCTCGAGGAGCCAAGGAGCACCAGTCCGAGCCTTGTCGAGCAGAGCTACCCGACCAAGCCAGCCAGCAAAGTCGACGTCAGCCCTACTCGTTCTCGAGTAGCCCTGGTCGAGATCGACGAGCCGCGTCCTGAAACCGCGTTACGCGCTTTGGCTGTCCGTGTCAAGTTGGGAATCCTTGGGGCCGAAGGAAGCCAAGTCTATCCGATTTCATCAAGTTCTATCCATAGAAGACAAGATCTATCAAGATGAGAAGACTTACCTATTTAGATTTATTTTTCCCTTTTAGATTTAATTTCTTTATGGCATTTATTTATCTTTTAAGCCTTTTAGATATAGATAGATAGATTCTATCCTTGATTAGCAAGGAATAGAAGGCTATAAATAACGCCTTAGGGGCTGAGCATTACGCATCTTATTCCAATTCAATTCAATTCAGAGCAAGAGAAGTAGTTCCACAGAGACAGTTTTAGGAGTTCAAAGGTTTTAGGGTTTTGGCGTTCAGCGAAAGTTAGAGTGACGGGATTGTAAAGACTTTGAATATAGTTTAATGAAAGTTTCTTTTTATACATCAATGTATGCGATTGCGATGAGGCGTGAGTAGTCCACCCACTTCTGGGGCTGGGGTGAGCCCGACGGTGGCCATGTGAGGTGATGCGGTAACGGTCAGATCTTTTTATGCAATTCGTCTTCTATCCCTATGAGCATGATTCTTTTGCGAAAGTTGAAGGTGTTCCTTGTTTGTGTTATTGAAGCGAAAGTGATCTTAATGCAACTTGGGTTAATTATGTGAAAAGGGTTAGTAACAATTAGGGTTTATGCGAAAGCCTCTATACGCCTATTTGTTAGTAACGAAAGTTGTTTTGATGGAAAGTATGATCTTTTATGCCTTTATGTGTTACTTTGCATGGTTATCTTTGTGGCGTTGATACCCTGGCTTTGGAAGTTCTTTCATATATTGATTTATTTCTGTCGAAATTCTGAATTATGTGTTCGAATTTGCAATTTACACTTTCTGCATTCTTAGTCGATCTAGAGGAGGTTTTAGTCGAGATAGAGTACACTCTGGTCGATCTCGAGTAGAGTCCGGTCTAGGTCGAGTTTTTGTTTTCGATTCCGAAGTTTCCGTCTTTGCTATTTCTTGTCGATCTCGAGTGGCATCTTGTCGAGATGGAGTAGGATCTTGTTTGGATTGAGTTTCTGTCGTCGATTTGAAGTTTCTGTCTTTTGCTGTTGTTAGTCGATCTCGAGTACTGTGTTTGTCGAGATCGAGTAAGTTACTGCCTATGCTTTTATTTCTTACTTTTGTTTGTTAGTTCTGTCTTTCTTTCTTTGTTTCTTTGTTTCTGTCTTCTGTTTTCTTTTTTGTGAGATTTACAGCTGCCTAGGATCCGCTGACACGCTTCCTCGTGGATTCGACCCCGACTTCCCATTACTGCATTATATTTCATACTCGATTTCCTTCTCACAACACTTCCCCGGCAATGGCGCCAATTTGTTGTTGGAGGAGGATGGTCAAGTATGAAATATAAATAAAATATAAACCAACCTGACTACCTGTCTTAGCAAATAAATACAAGACTTCCTCTCGTTGTAGTAGAAGGTAGTCAGGATCATATCCACGAGGAAGCGTCTCAGCGCCCACCTTTTCAGTTCCAAATCTCACCGAAATCCACCAGAAGCGTACTCGACTTGGAGTAAGGTACTCGACTTCGACTAGGCTGTCAACTAAAAACATAAACAGAAACAAAACAGCAAATGAAAACCAACATAAAGTACTCGACCTCAATTGATCCTACTCGACGTCGACCAAGTTGTACTCGACGTCGACCACGCTTTGTTGATTTCGAGTGAACACAGAAACGAAAACCGAAACTTTAAATTGCATAAATCTGAAAGTAAACACGAAATTTGTAATAAAAAATCAATAAACTAAAGCACTTCCAAGATCAGGGTTTCAACACCACAACGATAACCATGCAAAGTAACACATAAAGGCATCAAACATCATGCTTTTCATCAAATAACTTTCGTTATTAACAAATAGGAATATAGAGGCTTTCACATAAACCCTAATTGTTACTAACCCTTTTTCACATAATTAATCCAAGTTGCATTAAGATCATTTTCGATTCAATAACAGAAACAAGGATCACCTTCAACTTTCGCAAAAGAATCATGCTCATGGGGATAAAAGACGAATTGCATCAAAAGATTGTACGTTTACCGCATCACCTCACATGGCCACCGTCGGGCGCACCCCGACCCTAGAAGTTAGGTGACTACTCGCTCTTCATCATTAAGAAACTTATCAAATAACAAAAGAAACTAAGTTGCATTAAATAAACTAAAGAGAACTTACAACCGATCGAAGACAAACCGTCTCGCAATACCTTCTCTCCTCTCGCCACAAGCTCTCTCTTTCTCTCCTACTTACTTGTTGTCTCTATAATTGAATTGGAATAAGATAGCTAAAACTCAGCCTCTAAGGATTTATTTATAGGCTTCCAGTCCTTGCTAATCAAGGTAGGAAACTATATCTATATCTAAACTTTCTATCTAATAACATAAAGATAAAACATTATGATAAAGGAAATAATATCTAAAAGGAAATAAAACTAATGTGGATAAATCCCTTCCATCTTGATATATCTTCTCTTGATTAGATAAAATATCTTGTTCCTTTCTTTGCAAGTAATCTATCTTCTCCATACTCCACTCAATCTCGGACTCGGCTTCGGCCACTGGATCGTACTCGACGCCGACTAGAGTTAGTCGACGCCGAGTGGAACTTTTCCTCCTAGGTTGCACTCGAGCTCGGACACCTTCTGGACTCGACATGTGTACTCGACTTCGAGTAGGTGTACTCGACGTCGAGTGGCTCTGGGCTCTCGAGTGGCTCTGCTCGACTCCAGGTGAACTTCTGGCTCCTGGTGTACTCGACTTCGACTAGACGTGGTCGACGTCGAGTAGAGCTGTCGGCTTTCAGCATTCTGCTCTGTTCTTGAAAAGCACTTTCCCGAGCCCTCGTTCGTCGGATTGACGCATATGAGCATGCGTTGGAAATCTCTTTCCGAGGGCTACAACATTCATGAATACATGAAAGCTTGGTTCAGAATGATGAATGGTGAAAAGTGGGATTTCCTCCAGCTGTACCATCCTTAGCTTCTTCATGACTTTCCTTGAAGCTCCAAAGTGCGTCCGATTTCTGCGAAATATAATAAAAACTTGTGTAGACCTCCATATATTGCAAATAAATGTAAACTACATAGATTCTGTATTATTCTAACCCAAATGTATGAAATGCATGCAGAAATCGATATAAAAGTAAGTGTAAAACATGGCAATTTAGGATCACATCAAGGAAAAGGAGGAAGAAGAAGATCTTGATGAGATTCTAGAGCGAGATGCTGCAAATTTAAAAGAGGCCGAGGAAGTGGCCCAGAGAAAGAAAAAGGTCGAGGAAGAGGCTGAGAAGCAAGGAAGAAGGTTGAGGAAGAGGCTGAGAAAGCAAGGAAAGAGGCCGAGGAAGAGACCCAAAGAGAAGCAGAGAAGGAGGTTCCCGCTGTAGATGAACCAGAGGAAGAGGAGGACAACGAGACTGATGATGACGAGGAGGCCGAGGAAGATGAGGCTGAAGTGTCTGCTAAGGACTCGAGGTCTGAGGAAGAAGCGGAAGAGGAGCTGGAACTGGTTCCCTCTCTTACTCCTTCTCCTCCTCCCCCGTCTCCGAAGAAGTGCAAAGCCACTAAAGCCAAGAAGTCTCCACCTCCCAAGCTCTCGAGGAAAGCCACTCTCGAAAGTTGTGACGCGTCTGTCAAGTCGACTGCTCCCACAAAAGCACGAAGGAAGAACGCCGAACCCCCTACACTTATCCAGTTAAACCAATCCTTACCCTCCTCCTGGTTTGAGAATGCCGAGATGGCTGGCAAATGGGTAGACGAGTTTAGAACTCGTAAGATTTGTTGTTCTGATTTTATTGATCATGATTTTTTAGAAGCTTTGAACCTACCCTGAATCTCTCTTCTCAAACAAACCTCTGCATGGACCCTTCTGAACCATGAATCTGAGTACTACCCCCAACTCACCCGTCTCTTCTACATAAACCTCAAATCCAAACACACTACTAACGGCTGGACTCTAGAGTCATTCGTCAAAGGAGTTAGAATCATGTTCAACTCCATTGACTTCGCTGAACTCCTTGGTCATCCCAAACCTTGTCCACCCTCCCCTGAAACCCCCATAAAAGACAAGTGTGTTGCTTTTGCCCGATCCAAATACCTGCTCCTTGAAGCATCAAGCAGCACCACCAAACAACTCACCCACTCGTCCCTCACACTTGAAGCCAAAATCATCTTTAACATAATTATGAGATGTTTTCTACCCCGAATCAACTCTGGCTCCCTCCTCACTGACAATGTTATGGTCCTCCTATACCGAATATTGAATGATCATGATCTTGATCTGGCCAATACCATTCTAGGATCCATTGCTCACACCCGCAAAGCCAGAAAAGGAACTCCCCTCCCATTCGCAAACCTTTTGACCCATGTCTTCAAAGCTTCTAAAATTGATTTTGAAAATGAAGAACAACAACATCATATGGGTAAATTCGACTCCAAGAGCTTTGAGAAGATTGGCATCACTCAGTCCCCTCAAGGGACTTGGAGTTTTGCCTCTGCCATCAATGAACGCATGGAGAACCTAGAATTGGTTTTGAAGGAAGATCACCTGGACGTCAAGGAGCTGCACCGCGAGTTATTGCTGGAGATGGGCGTGATGGCCAAGCTGTTGAATTAGTTGAAGTTGATGATCATGGATGGTGCTCAAGACGATGAACCCTAAACACCTATCCTAGCTCGTGATCTAAACACTGCTGACCTTGTTTTTTCAAAACATTTGGTGTTTGTTTTTATACTCCTCCCTTTGTTGAAAGACAAAAAGGGGGAGATGGTTTGATCGTGATCTAAACACTGCTGGCCTTGTGTTTAGTTGCTAGACTTTAAAACTGTTGTGAACCTGGGTCTTGGATGACCTTATTTTGCTTTATTTTGTCGGATGTCTTTCATTGGTTTTAAAACTTATATGATCCAACATTTGTCTAACCCATGCAGGTACTTATTCCGATTTTGCCTTATGATATATTTTCTTGACTAAGTTACACGGATGCACAGGTTTTGTCTTTCATCAAGGGGGAGATTGATAACTCCACTCCCTTGATGAAAATCGGAAATGGTTTCAAAGGCTTTGACACATAGCTTGTGTCAAAGGTCTTGAAGGTAAAGCTGTATTGATGAAATTCAAAACCTGTATTATATGCATATATTTCCAAATATTATTATATATATTATGTACTAAACTTGCAGCACAGATTTCGAGAATATCTCCTTTCTTGAGATGAAATACGTGAAGAATCAAATCGAAGATCATGCACTCACGAGTTTCCCAGAATAGAAGATTAGGAAGATTGCATCTAAGTCATGATCTGATTTAGCCGTTGGGCAAAGATCTTTCTTTCAAAGCAGGCACCAATTTGATCAAGTATAAAAAAGAGATGAAGAAGAGAAGACAGATACAAGTGTTGAACACAAACCTCATTGAACTACATCGCACACAAGCCCTCAAGTCAATATGTCTTCTTCATGTACTCTCTGCTTGGTGTTAAGAGTCGTATCTTTTGTTTCAAAGCATTTGAGAGTTACATAGTGAGCTTATAGGATATATTCTGAGAGAGTGTTATACTCAAGAGGTTATAACTCAGGAAGTGAGCACTAGGAGATTGATTTACAAAGTATAAGAGGATTGTACTAGATAGCTAAGAAAGGTGGTGCTCTTCTAGATTGGTCTAGGACTCCAAGGGAACGTGAGTTGACTAGATTGCAATTGTATAGGAGAGAGGCTTCTCGGTGAGCTATTAGGATCCTAATTCTTGTGAATCAATAAAGGCGATTGAATACTAGGGTTATGGAAGAACCCTAGGCGGGGACTAAGCCTTTAAGGAGCCGAACCTCGTTAACAAATCGTTGTATTCTTTACTTATTGCTTTACCATATTTCCGCACTTGTTTCGAATTGTATAACTCTATTGTGATTCAGCTTTTCCATAGGAAAGAATTAAGTTTACTCTCAAAGGGTTTTGCAGCGTTTCAAAAATCTTGAGATTGACAGCGAAGAGTTGGCATACTATATTCAACCCCCCTTCTAGAGTATCTTTATTCTACTTTGTTATACATTATCGAACCTTCAGAAATACTTGAGTATAATCTGATTGTCAGTCAGGCCTTGAGATCTCAATTTGTCACAGACACCGGTGAACTCAAATACCAAATGATCATGAATGCGAATCAGCTATAAATAAACACTAAAAATAGTAGATTTCAAACTTCGAATACCAAATGATACGTTTAGGATACCCGATCCTTTGCCTGTGGGTGCAGGATCAAGAACCACGCCATATATTTGCCCTGATCTTGCAATGCTCTTTGATATCTCTTGATTGTAACAAATTAATTAACTAATTAATAAACTAATTAATGCGTTCGAAAAGACTTAATCAATTTAGACAACTAAAGCGACGGAAAGAGAGAAGCGAGAGGGATCCGGGTACGCGGCACTGGATGCGCGGGAACTAGGAACGCTCGTTGAGAGCGGACATGAAAGCATAGGAGCGAGGGCTCCTCAGGTCGCGGGGCCGCGTGCGAGAGCGAGAAGTCGAGCGCGGGAGCGAAACACCGAAGACGCTAGGGATGCGCGAGCACTTGCCTGCGTGGAGCCGGGAAGTCGCGCTCGCTGCTAGCGAGGCCGGTTGTGAGTGGCACCAAGGGTTCCGGTTCTTCTTCTTGCCACAGTTTAGGGTTAAGGGTTGTGTTTAATTTTCGGTTGTGATGGTTGGTGGTGACGGTGGTGTGGGATGTGTGGGTGCCGAAGGTCACTAGATCACAAGAGCACTTGAAGCTTTTGGGATTGATAATCGAAGAACCTTTTTAATTCTAAAAGGGGTTCCTCAATTCTATATTCAATCTAAGTAATTCAAATTACATAAGTTTGTTTAAATAGAAAACTATGAACCAATTCTACCTTGCAAGAGTAGAGGTTTGGTTTGCTTAAAGATAGAATTCAAATCCTAAAGATAAAGTAAACCTAAGTAAGATAGAAATTCAAAGCTTAGGGGACAAGACTTCTATCCAGAGTAGATATAATCTTCCACCTTATTAGTTCTAAGGTACATGAAATAATAGAATTAATTAACTAAATAAACTAATTCGACCCATACACAAAAGGCCCACTCGGCATGCCTTTGCTTGCACTCGACATGTGTGGTAACCGAGTGTCCCATGTGTGTGTCGAGTGGTGTCTTGAAGGCGGATGTTGACGAGTCTTCATAAGCTCCATTTGTGGATGGAAGCTCAACTCATGTGCTGGTGGTGTAGTCTTGAGCAAAGTGATCCAGGGTGGCCTGAACTCTTGCTCTATTGTTCCTTGGCAACGGATAATAAGTGCTTTCATTGCATCCTGAATCTTCTTGGCCCTTGCACGAGTGATAGGACCATCGAATGGCACCTTCAGGTTGTCCTCAATGTCACCAGGAGTCATCGACATTTGCACCGCATCACTAAATGATCATGAATGCGAATTAGCTATAAAACATATCTAATGCACCCTAAAACTACATTAAAACTACCTAGAATGCCTATACAAAATATGCATTATCAATTCCAAATAACACAACCACCATCACCACCACGCCAAACCATCCCCAACCACTTTATTTTCACTTCCGCGGCCATGCTTGGCATTTTTCGTTAAGGGAGGAAGCCAAGGGGAGTTGCTTCGATGTCCGATAAATGAAGTCAAAATTTTAAGGGTTTTTCACAGTCGTCCATCTCAAACCAAGAAAACCAACACCTGTGATGGAAAGGAAATGTCGTTAGATTTCACCTAGCCAAAGAAATAACCCAAACTAATAAACTAAACTAGGAACCTAGTACAGCGGATAAGTAAGGGGTCGAACCCACAGAGAAACAAGTACTTCAATGCAATATGTGTTTATCAATTATGAATCTGGCGATAGAATAGGAATACGAATGAAGAAAGACAATGCAAATGAATTAAGATAAAGATGTGAATGGGAAACAAAGAGAAGACAAGAGATAAGAGTGTGGTTTGCCTACAATTCGCAACATTGTCTAATTTACATTGATCCTTGAGATGATTGCAATATTATTCCTAAGCCTATGTCGACTTCCTTTAATCGATTTATCCGCAAAGACACAATCTCTTATTCAATATTACTAAAGAATAGCATTAACGATTTGAGTACTTAAGACTAATTGGCACATTGATTCAATGCAATTAAGACAGATAGGCGCATACCGAACTCAACCCTAACCGAATCTACACAACATAGATCAATTGTTATCATCAACTAAAAAGACACATAAGTATTACTAAATCAATGACTTTGTTTGCTATAGAGAAACCAACAACGGATTCATAGCATAGATGCAATTCCTAACTAGATGGCCAGACATGGAAAGGAACACAAATATAAACAATGAAGAACAAGATGATAAATAAACTCATGGATAATATAGAAATCAAGTCTCACAATCAATCAACCATGTTTTGAATCATAGCAAAACAACAAGAATTCTAGGCAAGCATAACAAACCTTGAATCCCTAACCTTAAATCTTCTTATTGTAATGAGTTTATGGGGAATAGAACTTCCTGAATAGAAATGAAAACGACCTAATATATGCCTCCTTTCGTTGGTCAAACCCTAGAATAAGTGAAGATGAAAGTTCCCATAAAGATAGATTGGGTCGCGTATCGCAAATCCGGGATCTGACGAGGCGGCGGGCGGCGGGCGCCGTCCCCACAGTGCTGACACCTTCGGCAGACTGAACCTGTAACGCACTTTCTGGACTCACCCTTTGTCCGATTGACGCATATGAATATGCGTTGGAAAGCTCTTTCCAAGAACTAGGATTCTCATGAAGACCTAAGAAGCTAATTGCAACTTATAAGAACCTTAAAGATGGGATTTCTTAACGTTCTCCATTTCCGCTCTTGTTCTTTAGCTCTTCTTTGTCCATTTTGCTCCATTCTTTCTCCACCTTTCGAGGCCGGATCTTATAACCTACAAATAAACACTAGAAACTGTAGATTCCGCACTTCGAATACCAAATGACCAAGAATATGAATAAGCATATTAAACATGCAATATGACTCTCTAATGCACCTAAGACCATCCGCAACCATGGGAAAACTTCTTTCCCCTTTTTTTTCCCTATCTTCCTATCACAATTTTACAACTCATTTATTTTTTTGTTTAAAATAATTTTCACTTTTTTCTACCTCTTTCTAAAAGTTTCCCTCTACAATCATGGGAAACCTCTTTTACCTCTTTTCAAATTTATTTTCACTTTTTCTTTTCCTTTATATCTTTCCCTTTATTATATGTGTATCATCATATATTATTGTGAATTATTTTTATTTATAATGTTATAAATAAATAAAAATAGCAAGTAGTTAATATAAATATATTTTATTACATCTATATTAAAATAAAAAATAAAGTTAAAAACATATTTTATTGTGAACAACAACTTCTTCGTTATCTTGTACTCGATGGACTTGCCTTGCATCTTCGGTTGGAGTTCGAGTGGCACTCCCTTGAACACCCAGAGAATGCTCAAAATGTTGTTAGTTTGGAAAAAAAAAAAGAGGATTGTATTGTGTGGGGTATAATTTGGAAATTCGTGTGTTGAAGAATTGTCAAACATTTGGAACATCACTTGAAATTGAGGAGTTTTTAGAAGATTTTGATCAAAATACATATTTGGAATGGGTGGAGTATTTGGACTGTTGTGATCCATGTTTAAGAAAATAGGTGCAACTACAATAGATCAAGATGAGGTTATATATATGATAAAATTGGGCTCAAATTATAGAAAAAAATAATATTAAACCAATGTGATATTTTATTTTAAAAAATAATGAAATATAAATATATTTTTATTTCATTTTAAATCCTATTACAACTAATAAATCTAAACGTAAAATATATCAACCTAGTTTATCATGAAAGAAAAAGAAAAAGAAAATTAGAAAAGGGAAGAGGTTACCTCTCTCTACCAAGGTAACCCCTTCCCACCGCTTACCTTAAGGTAAAGGCCACAACCATGGGCTTACTTTTTAGTAACCTTAAGGTTGCTAAAACCCATGGTTGCTCATGCTTTAAGACCTACTTGTAATGCCTATATAAAATATGCATTATCAAAGTCCCTCACACTTAAGTTTCACTAGTCCTCTAGCGAACTAGATTATAGCATAGAGATGGAGACTTCTTCATGTCTAAACAAAAAAATGTTATACCATTACAAGCGCAAATTAAACATGAAAGAAGCAAAAAAAAATTCACTCATGCTCTCATTATGCATTCACCTCATCAAAAGCAACATCTCAAATGTGTGCAAACATGAACAAGGTAGACAAACATCATAGCATGTATATAAATGACCAAGTAGCCCGCATACTAATCCATCCAACGTCACGGGGATAAATGTGTTTCACTCATGCTCTCATGTGTTTAGGCTTTAAAGAAAAACTCTCAACTCATTCATTATACAAAAAGCTACATAAGCATTGACATTTATATCACAAGTTCTCCACCAAATACGTTAAAGCAAATAAGCAACATCAAGAGGACTTTTGCTCAAGGGAAACCTTCATAGAAGTCTCCATTCGGCGGGGTTGTAATGAGGCTTTTGGTAGGAACATAAGGCATGGGAAACATATAGGCTTGTGGTGCTAAAAATCCGGGAAAAAGGGTTAGCAAACAACTAGAACAACACCCCAACCTCCATACTTCGCAAACCATTCCAATACAAAAACTCCAAACACATAACAATAAGCTCTCACAACATAAGTATCATCTCTCAACATAACATAAGACTCTCAAAACACTCAAAAGATGATAACTTTCAATATCAAACTTTCAACCAAACATTTATCCAACTCTCATAATAAATAACAAGGTTGTTATTCTCTTCTTCTTTTTCCTTACTTTTTTTTTCTTTTTTTTCGGTATTTTTTTTAGCCAAAATGCATGAAATTCAATATGAGAAAAATAAGCACATAACATTACATCTCTCTCAAAGCCTCTCAACATAAGCACAAACCACAACTTTTCCCTCTCAACTCAAAATAACATCCATAACCAACTCAAATCCTAATTTCCGGATGGTTCAGGCTGATCATAGGCTAGGAAACATGAATTTTTTAGAGCTTGAAAGAAAAAGGCTAAAGGCTCAAATTGGCTTCAAGAAAAGATATGATGTAGGGTAGATATGAATAAAATGTAGCTAAAAGGTGCCTCTATCACTTGAAACTTAATTATAATCAATGAACAATGTATATAATAGGTCTCAAAAATAGATAATCATGTCAATACTAAGAGGTAATTGCATAAGATGAGTAAATCACACAACAAAAGAAGAGGGAATATAGATGTGATCCCTATAAGGCCAAATATATCTCACTAGGACAAATATTTGTTGGATTTCAATCATGCCTAGAAACTTAAATCATACATGCTCAATTATATCCACCTAACATGTTTCACATGAAAACAAAATTTTATAGGACATAGCTAAACAATCAAAACATGCTATGGAAGTTATATGATCATGCCAAAATATATAATAGAGGACAAACATAGCAAGATGGGTAGTTGAATAACACATATTTATGCAATGCATGATATTTTTGGGTTTTTGACAATTTTCAATTTTTTGTTCTTTTTCCAATGCAATAAAATAACGGAAAAGTAAACATGAAACTGAATTTAAACATGACCTAATCTAACTAATTCACTTCACTTTTCCCCCCACACTTAAACTTTTCATCATCGTTAAATGAAAATCAAATAAAGACAATAAAATATAAAATAAAAGCACAAGTGGGGGAAAAGGGGGCCTACTTGATCATGGTAGTGGTGGCTACAATCATTGGACAACAAGCATTGGAGTTCTGGGGCAGCGCCGGGCGCCGGTCATGGGGCGTCGGGCACCGTCTGTGCCAAACCATGAATCCGAGTTGCAACGTTGATGTTCCGATGTCCAAACTTCTTCCAAATTGCTCTTTTAAGATCGAAACTTGGTTTCAAAGTCTTTCTTTTGTGGTAGGGATGGTGATGGTATGGAAAGAATCGAATTTGATGGATGAAGGGTAGTGATGGATGTGGATGATGGATGGGAAAAGAAAGGCTTTTGATTGAAACTCAAGGCTTAGGTTTTGGAGTTTAGATTCAAGTGGAGAAATTAGGGTTCTTGCATTTTCTCGGGCACAAAGGCTTGAATGGTCAAATTTGGGAATAGGGATATATGGTTAATTCGAATGGAAAGGATCATCTATCAAAATGAAAAAGAAATAGATAGAAATAATTAAATAAAATAAAATACCTAAAAAGATAAAATCTAATCCTAAGATAAATGGAAACTAATCCTAGATAGAACAATCTAAGCCTAAGATAGATAGAACAAATAGGAGATAAATAAAACTAACCTAAAATAGAAAATAAATCTAACCTAAAATGGATAAAAATAATCTAATCCTAAATAAAAAAAAAAGAAATAAATCTAATCCTAAAGATAGATAGAATATAAAGAGAAAATTGGGTGAATTAGACCCCCTTTAATAATTTTAGCATTGGATGTACCCCTTGATAAATTTTTTAATTAAATAGACCTTTCCCTTTATCCTATTACTAATTTAACCTTTAAATATTTTACAGTAAAAACGGTTCCATTCTTAAATTAATACGGAGTAGGTTTAAGTGCTTTCATCTACGGAGTAGTTGATTGCGTTCTTCTTCTCATCTGATTTCGATTGCTAGTGTTTGATTTCAAGTGCAATTTTCATAGCTTTTGACATTTTAATTAGCAATACAATCGACAATCGATTGATTATAAATTATACTAAATTACAAAAACCCAATTATAAGCAATTATAATAAATTACATGCACACATTTAACACTTCGATTGATAGAATAAAGATGATTACAATACATTTCAATAAATTACGTCCTTCCCTTAAGACTCATTCAGACATTGTTAAAGCCCTTAAAAGCAAATCAAATTCTGGTGCCCAACCAAAATTTGAATGGACACCAAACACGAAAAACTTTGCAATTAAGGATACCTTATAGAGAAGCTTTGACACTTTCCTACTTACCCGAGGTTGATCTTTTCCAGAGGGAATGTAAGACCACCAACATAGTTCCGCTGGCGTCTTTTAGTAATGCTCACAGGGATCAAAATATTCACCGTAATACACAAAAGTGTTAGAAATTTCATTACCTTGCTTAGGAGACACATAAATCGGCTCTGGAATTGGTTTTTCAATAGGTGCAATTGAGATGGGTTCTTCAGATGAATCAGCAGCCGAAACATATAGATTCTCATACGTGCACTCATGAGATTCCATTTGAATAAGCAATGGGTTTTCCTCTTCACCCACGGATACTTCCTCGTCACTCAAGAGGGGGTTGTCAATTAATGATAGAACCTTGGTTCTTAGACCAAATTCTTCTTCATAGATGTCTTCATTCGTCATCGCATCATTGGCCACATCGCTTATAAGGTCCCAAAATCCTAATGGCCTTGGTTCACACAATCCTTTCTCATATGCACATATCAAAAACTTCACTATCCTCAAATGTGCACCCCCTAGGACGCAATGTATCATCTCAATAGTAGAGTCTTTGATACTTTTTGATGGCATGTTTTCCATACAGGCTAACACCCTTGAAACATATCGGAAGAAACTCTCATCGGGTAGCTGGGATAACTTCATTGGCACTACGATAGATGGATCCTCAAAACACAATGGTGCATCAGATGTAGCAGGAGGCAAAGCGGTGTCAGCGTTGGTAGGCTCTTCTACTTCTTCTTCACATGTGTCTGAGATGTCTGCAACGACGGCGGGCGCCGGTGGTGGGGCGGCGGGCGCCACTTCTGCAAAACCATCATCCTTCTTGTTTTGCTCGACAACTTTCTTATGTTCTTCCTTCAATGCTTCGTCAGCCAAGTCCTGGAAAAGATCCCACAATCCTGACAGTCGGGGGTTGCACGAACCATTGTCACCTATATCATCGATAAGTTCTCGCATTTTAGGACTTACACCTCCATAAACACAAAGAACCATATCTCACTCATCATCATAGATATCCCGTGTTTGACGCTCACTCACTAATTCTTGCACTCTTTTGAAGTAATGGTGAAAAGGTTCTCCCTTATTTTGATATAACCTCAACATTTTTTTAAATTTTTTCAAAAGAAACAAAACAAAAAAAAAAGACACAAAAATCAATAAACACACAAAACAAAGAAATAAACTTGTCTCCCTGGCAATAGTGCCACTTTTGACGGAAGGGAAACGTCATTAGATTTCACGTCGCCAAAGAAATAACCCAAACTAACAAACTAAACTAGGAACCTAGTATAGTGGATAAGTAAGGGGTCGAACCCACAAAGAAACAAGTACTTCAATGCAATATGTGTTTATCAATTATGACACTGACGATAGAATAGGAATATGAATAAAGAAAGACAATGCAAATGAATTAAGATAAAGATGTGAATGGGAAGCAGAGAGAAGACAAAAGATAAGAGTGTGGTTTGCCTACAATTCGCAACATTGGTTGATTTACATTGATCCTTGATATGATTGTAATATTATTCCTAAGCCTATGTCGACTTTCTTTAATCGATTTATCTGTAGAGACACAATCTCTTATTCAATATTACTAAGGAATAGCATTAACGATTCGAGTACTTAAGACTAATTGGCACATTGATTAAATGCAATTAATACAGATAGGTGCATACCGAACTCAGCCCTAATCGAATCTACACAACATAGATCAATTTTTATCATCCACTACAAATACATAGAAATATCACTAAATCAATGACTTCGTTTGTTATTGAGAAACCAACAACGAATTCATAGCATAGATGCAATTCCTAATTAGATGACCAGGCATGAAAAGGAACACAAATATAAACAATGAAGAACAAGATGATAAATAAACTCAAGAATAATATAGAAAGCAAGTCTCACAATCAATCAACCAAGTCTTGAATCATAGCAAAACCACAAGAATCCCTAAATTTAAACCGTCTCATTAAAATGAGTTTATGGGGAATAGAACTTCCTGAATAGAACTAAAAACGATATAATATATGCCTCTTTTTGTCGGCCAAACCCTAGAATAAGTGAAGATAAAAGTTCTCATAAAGACAGATTGGCTCGCGTATCGCAAATCCAGGATCTGAAAAGGCGGCCGGCGCTGTGGAAATGGCGGCGGGCGTCGTCCCTACAATGCTAACAGCTTCGGCAGACTAAACTTGTAACTAGACTTGAGCAGACACGGACTAACCGCCTGGCCCGCCCGGCAAAAAAGGCGGGTTTAGGTAGAGCAATCGGCCCAAGCGTGCCAAAAGGCCCGACCCGGTAGGTCCATCATGCTGGGCTTGGGCAGAGTATGAAGCCCGCCCGGTGTATATAATATTATATATTTATATGGATATTTATATAATACTATATAGTATATATGTACTCCGTAAAAGCCAATTTAACAAAATAGGCAATTTAAAATACTTTTTTTTTTTGTCGACATAGGGAGAAGGCTACGGGGACAATTTAACAAAATAGGCAATTTGGTGGTGCAATCTCTTTCTCTCCACTTTACACTTTCAATTGTTCTTCCTTGTCTCCAATGTCTAGTGAACACCGAAAGGGCCTTAGAAATTATAACGAACTACTATAAAGCATTGATATTGTGGATTTAATATTATGGACTTATTGTTTTGGATGAAAAAGCCCGTCAAGCCCGGTGGACAGCCCGGCCGGTCAATAAGGACGGGTTTGGGCAACGTAGTAGGTAAAAAAACCGGGTTTAGCCCAAGTCCGGCCAGGTATACTGGGCCGCTAAATTGTCGGAGGCCTGACCCAAGTCCGCCCTGAAATACCGCAAATTATTTTTGGGCTATTTCTTATTTTTATTTAATTAAATAAGTCTATATTATATCAAACTATAGTATATTGACAGGCCTAAAGTCGTTATGCCAAATCAAAGTAAATTCCTAAGATGCAAACTATAACAAGTATAGTAGGTAAGTTAGGGTCGAACCCACAGGGAAACAGAATCAGTTGTAAGAGCAAGTATTATTACCAAAAGTAACTGATTAAAGGGGGAGTTTTGTGTGTGAGAAATAGTAACAGAACAAGTTGCAAGTAAAGGTTGTGAATATATGATGGAAAGGTATCACACCAGGTAATTATCCGCACAACAATTAAGATGGTTCATCATCGCATTCTATGAGTCTCAAGTTCTAATGTCCAGTAATTGTTCTCAATTCAGATCGTGTAATAGCTTTTAGTCCTACCAGTCCTAAAAGCACTTATCACTAAATTACAAGGGAAAACCTTCACCAAATAATAAAGCAATAGCATTAAAGCATGAATTATAATGAGATACAAGCGATTCTAACAACCCGTTAAAATAGCCTGTAATCGAATCTCCCTCACAATCTACCACAAGCGACCGCGTATGGAGATTGTGTTTGCTACAATGAATCTACAACCCAAGACCTGGAATTGGAAACCCTAGCAGTATGACTAGTATCGATAAACCTAGGTGATCAATCTAGATAAATCAATAATAAGCAATCAAGCAATAAGCTCAGGAGATCGAAACAATTAACAAAGGACGAACAAGAGTAGAATACTCACAACCAAATCAATTGAAGGCTTCAAAGAACCAAGTGCAACAAAGGAGAGTTAGTTCTCCATAGGGTTTGTGAGATAATGCAAAAGGAAAATATGTCTCTGGAAAATAACCTAATGATTCTCTACTGCCTTCTCGGCCTATATAACCTAATAAAATCGGGTTTAACATCCCGTACAATTATAATAATAAAATATTAAAACTTAATAAGATAACAGAATCGGATAAGAATCCGACTCCAGGACCGACGCGGGCGCGCCAAGTGCAGCGCGGGCGCGCCACTTGTAGCTTGCCTCTTCTGTCTTCGTCAGCAGCGCGGCCACTTCCTCCTAGCAGAGTGGCCGCGTCGGGTAGCAGCGCGGGCACGTTGAGAGCAGCGCGGCCGCGCCAAGGTCTTCAGTCCTCCAGCTGCTTCCGATCTTCTTAGCTTCTGTAACTTGCATGATTTCTTCAACTTCTTCAATATGCTCCGAATCACCAAGTTCACACTAATATCTCTCATAATGTCAGGTAAATGATGACAAAAACTACTAAATGCGCTATGGAATATATCGCATATCAAATTCCCCCATACTTAAACCTTTACTCGTCCCGAGTAAGCATAGAAGCTATCCTACTCTCACTATAAATCTCAAAGGTTCACAGACAGTACAAGGAAAATGAACACTAAGTACTAGTAGTTTTCACCATCTCACCAATCAGCTCAAAAGACAATCAAAATAGGAAATAAGAATTACAATTGTATCTCAACCATCTACACCTTATAGCTCCCAGTGGCCTACCCGAAAACCTCCTTATAACTCCTCTTCTTATGTCGCCTTCGCCAAGAGATCAATCCTAATCACTCAAAGTAAACGCTCATCTTGCCAAGGCGCCCTTTCGGGTTTTCACCAAGCCACTCATTTTTTTTTCAGGGATGGTACTCACATAACAATCTCACTTCCCTCAAGCCTCATATTGCCAAGCCTAAGGCTCGCCAGACTACCTGCTTTTTGCCTGAGTCGCCCTTCCAGGTTTTCAACTCATCCCAGGATTTTGATTGCTTTTTTTTTTTTTTTCATTTTTTTTTTTTTTTTCTAAATAACAAATGCAGAATCTGTACACAAATAATGCTGAAATAAAATATGTACATGATGTGTGAATCCTTTCCCTCCCCCATACTTGAATGAAGCATTGTCCTCAATGTGAAAGAAGACAGAATTAAGTAGGGAGAAAGGAAACAGAAGGACTCACTGAGGTGGTGGATAGTGGCGAGAGTAGTCCTCTCGCATGCGGCGCAGCTCCTCCCTCATCTCTTTGAACTCGCCGAAGCCCTGTAAGATGTCGGCCTGCTGGTGGAGAATCTGGTTTGTCACTGTCGTCAGACTCCCCACGTCTTGGCGCAAAAGGCCAATCTGATCAACCAGGTAGCCCCACTGTTGGGGCTGCTGATAAGTATCCTGAGAAGCTTGTGCAGGCCAAGGGGTCCACTGGTGCGCGTCCTGCTGGCTCTGATATGCTGGTTGAGAATCCCAACCGTGCTGATAAGCAGGCGTCTCCTGATATGGGCTCTGTGTGAAGCCCTGTGTATCTGCCTGAACAAACGCCTGCTGAGCCATAGGCGCATCCTCCATCGTGGCAGCTCCAGCTGTGCCACTGCTTCTGCCTACCTCCATGCGACGCCTTCTCCCCAGAAGTGACGTCGGAAAGTAATCCGCCTCAATGTACCAGTCAGACCAAGATTCTGACCAAGGCAGGGGCTTAGGGAGCCTGAACTGATGCTCCTTCTTCTTGCCCGTGCACCAAATGGCTCCCCCATCCGGTGCAGTATCCAGCATCAGACATCTCCGTAGATAATCCTCAGTATAGGTCCTCGCGATGACCTATGTCTCCTCCAGCTCAACCAAACCATTCTGCCCAACGCATGCAGCAATGGCGACTCGAGTAATAAGGCCGCCCTGAACCATTTCTGGTCCAGCGGCACTGCGATCCCTTCTGATCCTGTCGAGGCCATCGAAAAAGAGCATAACCCAGTCAGGCGTATAATCCGCAGTAGGCACTGCGCTGTAGGCAAATCTCAGATGCGTCATGGAAAGCTTGGTGTCTGTAATCAGCCCATAGTACGTCCCAGCAACGATCTTGCACAACATCCGGAAGATAGGATGAGTGATCCTGCTGTTGTATTCGTTGCTCGTCAGAAAATCCTCTCCAGACACCGCTTTGAAGAAAGCAACAAGGTCGGGGTCGGACACAGCTGTGGCCCATCCATCCGTTGGGGCTTTAGTAACCCCCAAAGCTTTTCGTAGCCTTGATATAGAAGCCCTGTAGGTGGTGCCATTATATCTGAACGAAACCCCTCTAATGTTGTGATCTCTCAGGTGAACCTGATAAGTGGCGACGAATTGCTTGCTCAGTTCCGGATACCCTACAGCTCCCAAATCCAGAAAACCACTAATACCGGCATGCTCTAGACATTGCTCCATACATTCTAGCATCTGAAGCTTCTGAAGGGTAGGTCTATGCAAGTATTTGGTAGAACTGACACAGCTGACCTTATTGTAAATCGCCAATTCCTCATTAGACAAATCTAGCCCATGATCAGATTTACTCGTCTCCTCCTCCGATGAACTCATACTTGATATATAATACGAAGAAATCGGAATCGAAAGAAGAACAGCGGAAAGAACTCACGAAGAACAGCTCGGCGCAGGGGGCAGACGCGGGCACGCTGAAGGTGGCGTGGGCGCGTCGAAATCAGCGTGGGCGCGGTGGGAGCAGCGTGGCCGCGTCGAGACTGTATGCTTCCTGGTGGGTCTTCTCTAACAGCGCGGGTACGCTAGGGATGGCGTGGGCGCGTCGGGAGTAGCAGCGCGGGCACGTTGAGAGCAGCGTGGCCGCGTTAGGGTTGGCGTGGCCGCGTCGGAGCTCTCTTCAGATCTGAACGTCGGCGAAGACGGCTTCATCGATGTGAGGCTCGCCGAGATTTCTCCGGTGCCGGCTTGTACTTGGCCTGGTGGGGGCTGCCGCTGCCGGCTGTGTGCTTCAGGGAGGACCGAGATGTGGTGGTCCAAGGTGGGGGCGGCGGTTGTGGTGAGGAGAGAGAAGGGAGTGTTTGGTGAGTAAAGTTTGAGAGGGATGTGTGGTGAGGGTGATGTGGGGGCTGATGTGTGGGGTGTAGGGTTTTGGTGGGGCTGATGGGCTTGAAACTGGTTTTTTTTTTTTTTTTTTTTTTTTTTTTTTTGACGAAAATTAACACTGCGGGTGCAGTGGGTCCGAAATGCGGGTGCAATTCGTCACCAGAACTCCGTCTTTAGTACCTACAAAATAAAATAAAAATAGAGTTAAAGAAAATAATGCAGTTCCTTGGGTTGCCTCCCAAGCAGCGCCTTTGTTTCATGTCGCTGGCTCGACCAAGCCGTTTTGGCTATTCTAACTCCGCATGTGGCTCCTCCAAAGCTAACTCATCCATAACCTCCTTTGTGAACCCTTCATAGTATGTCTTAAGCCTATGACCATTTACTTTGAACTTCTTTTGGCTATCCGGGTCATATAGCTCTACCGCTCCATGTGGGAAAACTTCAGCAACAATGTATGGTCCCCCCCACTTTGACCTGAGCTTCCCAGCGAAGAGTTTCAGGCGAGACTGAAAAAGTAGGACTTTGTCACCAGCTTTAAAGTCCTTCCTATTGATGTGCTTGTCATGCCATGCCTTGGTCTTTGCCTTGTAGATAGCCGCATTATCATAGGCGTCCAACCGTAGCTCCTCGAGCTCACCCAACTGTAGCTTCCTGTGGTCTCCAACTTCGTCACTCTGCATATTGCATTGTTTCACAGCCCACCAAGCCTTGTGCTCCAGCTCAACAGGAAGATGACATGCCTTCCCATAGACAAGTCTGAAAGGAGACATCCCAATTGGATTTTTGTAAGCAGTGCGATAAGCCCATAAAGCATCATCAAGTCTCAAACTCCAATCCTTCCTGTTAGGATTCACGGTCTTCTCAAGAATGGCTTTGACCTCTCTATTGAACACCTCAGCTTGGCCATTCGTCTGTGGATGATATGCGGTGGAAACTCTGTGTGTGACATGATATTTCTTAAGCAAGGCAGTCACAGTTTTGTTGCAGAAATGGGTACCCCTGTCACTAATCAGCGCTCTAGGAATACCATGCCTGGCAAAAATATTGCTTTTCAAGAACCCTGCCACAACTTTAGAATCATCAGTCCTGGTGGCCTTCGCTTCCACCCACTTGGAAACGTAGTCCACCGCAAGTAAAATATATAAATTCCCACAAGAACTAGGAAAAGGTCCCATAAAGTCGATACCCCAAACATCAAAGATTTCGCAAAAAATCATTGGTGATTGTTGCATTTCATTCCTTTGGGAGATATTCCCCATTCTTTGACACCTATCACATGCCTTGCAGAAAGAATAAGCATCTTTAAAGATATGTGGCCAATAAAATCCAGATTCAAGTACCTTTCTAGCAGTTTTATTAGCACCAAAATGTCCCCCACATGCTTCAGAATGACAAAATTCAAGAACAGATCGTACCTCATTATCTGGAAGACAACGACGAATGACCTGATCTGCGCAATGTTTCCAAAGGTATGGGTCATCCCAAATATAGTGGTTGGCTTCTCTTCGAACCTTCTCTGTCTGGGCCTTGGTATGACCCGGAGGAAATTCTCCACATACTAAGTAGTTCACAATGTCCCGGTACCAAGGACTGACGGAGTGAAGTCCTAGAACGGACTGAGGAGATCGGAGAAACAATGACGTGGGCGCGTCAGAGGGAGACGTGGCCGCGTCGGAGGTCAGCGCGGGCGCGCCTTGAAGCAGCGCGGGCGCGTCAGATTGCAGCGCGGGCGCGTCAAGCCTCCAGTGTGTTTCTGTGCTCTCGAGTCTGCATAAGGTGTCGTCCGGAAACATTCCTAAGATGGGTTTTTGTGACTCCGGCTTGTCCTCCTCATTCACCAATCTGCTCAAGTGGTCAGCCACCAGATTCTCCGCTCCTTTCTTGTCCTTAATCTCCACGTCAAATTCGCTGAGCAACAGGACCCATCGAATCAATCGTGGCTTTGTCTCCTTCTTTGTCATCAAGTAGCGGAGGGCTGCGTGATCTGTGTAGATAATCACTTTAACCCCAAGCAGATATTGTCGAAACTTCTCTAGTGCAAACACCACAGCTAGCATTTCCTTCTCAGTGGTGGAGTAGTTGCGCTGTGCTCCATTCAGAGTCATGGAAGCGTAATGGATCACATGAGAGGCTCTTCCCTCTTTTTGGCCTAGCACTGCTCCCACTTCATAGTCGCTCGCATCACACATGATCTCAAATGGGCGAGACCAGTCTGGTGCCTGGATGATTAGTGCACTAGTGAGGCGTCCTTTCAACTGGTCGAACGCCTCTTTGCACTCTTGTGTGAGTGCAAAGGTCACATCTTTCTTCAGAAGCTCGCATAAGGGTAAGGATATCTTTGAAAAGTCTTTGATAAACCTGCGATAAAAACCTGCATGGCCTAGAAAAGAACGAACTTCGCGCACATTAGTAGGATAAGGCAGAGATTGAATTACATCAATCTTTGCCTTATCGACCTCAATACCCTTTGCAGAGACTATATGACCTAAAACAATTCCTTGTTCTACCATAAAATGACACTTTTCAGAGTTCAAAACCAAATTAGTTTCAACACATCTTTTTAATACTAGTGCCAAATGGCTCAAACAAGTATCAAAGCTATCCCCATGTACTGTGAAATCATCCATGAATACTTCAATGAAATTTTCAATGTACTCAGAGAAGATACTAACCATACATCGTTGAAATGTCCCGGGTGCATTACATAGTCCAAATGGCATCCTGCGATATGCAAAAGTACCGAAAGGACATGTAAAAGTAGTCTTCTCCTGGTCCTCTGGCGCTATAGCCACCTGAAAATAGCCAGAATATCCATCAAGAAAGCAATAATAGGGGCGCCCAGCAAGGCGTTCTAGCATCTGATCAATAAAGGGGAGAGGGAAGTGATCCTTCCTGGTTACTGTGTTCAACTTGCGATAGTCGATGCACACCCTCCAACCTGTTTGTGTCCTGGTAGGGACCAACTCGCCTTGTTGATTCTCCACAACAGTAATCCCTCCTTTCTTAGGGACAACTTGGGTAGGACTCACCCACTGACTGTCAGAAATTGGGAAAATCATGTTAGCTGATAGCAATTTCAGCACTTCCTTCTTCACCACATCCATCATGGGAGGATTGAGCCTTCTCTGTGGTTGGCGTGATGGCTTAGCTCCTTCCTCCAGCAGGATCCTGTGCATGCATGTAGATGGACTGATTCCCTTGATGTCAGCGATGGTCCACCCCAATGCAGTTTTGTACTCCTTTAGAACCTCTACTAACTTTTCCTCCTGCTCCTCTGAGAGCTTACTTGACACAATAACTGGTAAAGTGTCATCAACTCCTAGGAAAGCATACTTGAGATGACTAGGGAGTTGCTTGAGTTCAATTTTAGGTGCCTGCACAACAGATGGAACAAGCACTTCGCTTGGAGTCAGTAGATTGGGGCCAACGCCCAAAAGAGTAGGGGACTCACCTTCCATATTCATATGGGCTACTAATTCCTGCATGTTAGATGAGATTGAAAAATCTGTATAGGACTCATCAATATCATTCTCAATAATTGACTGCAACTCATCTTCCCTAGAAATATCAAATAGATCTTGAGCTAATGGTTCAATCACATCAATAGAGCACAGAGACTGGTCATCAACAGGATGTTTCATAGCCTTATAGAGATCGAATTCAACCTTTTCTCCATCAAATTCCATTGTTAGTGTCTAAGAGACACAATCGATTTTTGTCCTAGCAGTTTTAATAAAAGGTCTACCTAACAGAATAGGTGCATCATGCTTATCGTGTTCCATATCCAGGACAAAGAAATCTGCAGGAAAAATCAGTTTATCGACCATAACCAAAACGTCTTCAACTACTCCTTTAGGGTACTTATTAGACCTATCAGCTAGTTGCACAACTACTCCAGTTTCATGCAAAGGTCCTAAATCTAGTGATTTGTAAAGTGAGTAGGGAAGCACATTTATGGAAGCACCCAAATCAAGCATAGCTCTATCAAATTTTACATCTCCAATGACACAAGGGATAGTAACCATACCTGGATCAGCGCACTTTTTCGGCATTCTCCTCTGAAACATAGCGGAGACCTGCTCACTTACTTTCACCTTCTTTTTCCCTTTCAGCTTCTGATTCCTCTTTACTGTGCAAAGCTCCTTCAAGAACTTGGCGTACTTGGGCACAGTTTTTATCATTCTCAGCAGAGGAATGTTCACCTGACACTTGCTAAATGTCTCAAACAGCTCTGAATCATCGATTATCCTCCTCTCCTTAAGTGCCTCAGGGAACGGAGGTTTTGGTTTCTCAGACCCGAGAGAGGGAAAATTCGGTCGAACATAAGTATCGACATAAGGTTCAGATTCAGGCGGGATTGGACCAGGTGCGGGCGCGCCAGAGGTAGGCGTGGGCGCGTTAGCATCAGGCGCGGGCGCGTCACTTTCCGGCGCGGGCGCGCTGCTGGCCGGCGCGGGCGCGCTAGTGGTGGGCGTGGCCGCGTTGGCCTCCGTCGTGTTTTCCTCCTCAGATTCCTGACTTCTCAGCTCCTTTCCATTCCGAAGAGTTATAGCACTGACGTTTTCCTTTGGATTGACCACTGTTTGAGATGGTAGACCCCCTGACGTCTTCGCCTCTATTCTAGTGATTGCTTCAGCCATTTGCCCCATTTGCTTCTGTATATCCTTTATGCTCGATTCAGTTGTCTGAACATGCGCAGTAAAGTGCTGTGTCAGGGTATTGAGCATGGACTCAGTGGATGGAGCGTTACCCTGCTGCCTCTGATTGTAGGGAGGTGGCTGCTGCTGATGTGGTTGGTTTGGTGGATCCCTCCATCTGAAATTCGGGTGATCTTTCCAACCTGGGTTGTAGGAGTTTGAGTAGGGGTCATGTCTGGGTCTCTGAGGTCCATTTCCACCTATAGCACTCACTTCAGCGGTGTCTCTCTGGAGTGTAGGACACGCATCAGTTGGGTGGAAGTCATCACCACAGAATTCACAAGCCTTGAGTTGTTGAGGAGTCCCTTTCAGAGTGAGTCTCCTAACCATATCCTTCAATTTAACCATATCCTTCAATTCAGCAATATCATTGGCTTGGTTAGAGTCTACCGAGTTGACTCCTTTCTTTCTGGTGGACTTCCCAAAATTCCTAGTCCCCTCAGCCATTTCCTGAATCTTTTCCATAGCTCCCTCTGGCGTGGCATTCAGAATATTTCCTCCGCAGGCGGCATCGATCATCCTTCTATCAGATTCCAGCAATCCCCCATAGATGTATAAGACTAGGTCCTTCGTGCTGTAGCCATGGAAAGGGCAATTAGCACACAGCTTCTTGAACCTTTCATTGTAATCATAGAGGGTCTCATCCTCCTCCTGCTCTATATTGCTGATTGCCTTCTTCAAGGTGTTCTCCTTCTTAGCAGGGAAGAATTTCTCCAGGAAGGCCTTGTGGAGCTTAGGCCAAGTATCGATGCTCCCAGTAGGAAGGCTGTAGTACCAGTCATCCGCAGCATCGACCAGCGTGAACCCAAAAGCTCTCATCTTTATCTGTGCTTCAGTTATATTGGCTGGTTTCATGCTCATGCACACATTATGAAACTTCCCCATGTGCTTGATGGGGTCCTCTCCAGCCGATCCATGGAATTTTGGCAGTTGGTGAATCAGCCCAGACTTAAGCTCAAAATGGTTGTCATCCCCTATAGCAGGGATTGTCACAGCAGGTGCCTGCTGTGTGATGTTTGATGCTGTCAGCTCTCGCAGCGTCTGGTTAGCAGCCATTGGATCGGGTTGGTGGTGTTGTTGTCTAAGACGGCGGTGGTATGTCCTGTCAATTTCCCAATCAAAAGCAAAAAGATGGGGATCAGTAGCACGAGTGCGAACCATGCAAGAGGTTCACACCCAAACAGGTAATAAAACAAACAAGAACAAAGATTAACCGTTTCCCCGGCAACGGCGCCAAATTTGACAGGCCTAAAGTCGTTATGCCAAATCAAAGTAAATTCCTAAGATGCAAACTATAACAAGTATAGTAGGTAAGTTAGGGTCGAACCCACAGGGAAACAGAATCAGTTGTAAGAGCAAGTATTATTACCAAAAGTAACTGATTAAAGGGGGAGTTTTGTGTGTGAGAAATAGTAACAGAACAAGTTGCAAGTAAAGGTTGTGAATATATGATGGAAAGGTATCACACCAGGTAATTATCCGCACAACAATTAAGATGGTTCATCATCGCATTCTATGAGTCTCAAGTTCTAATGTCCAGTAATTGTTCTCAATTCAGATCGTGTAATAGCTTTTAGTCCTACCAGTCCTAAAAGCACTTATCACTAAATTACAAGGGAAAACCTTCAGCAAATAATAAAGCAATAGCATTAAAGCATGAATTATAATGAGATACAAGCGATTCTAACAACCCGTTAAAATAGCCTGTAATCGAATCTCCCTCACAATCTACCACAAGCGACCGCGTATGGAGATTGTGTTTGCTACAATGAATCTACAACCCAAGACCTGAAATTGGAAACCCTAGCAGTATGACTAGTATCGATAAACCTAGGTGATCAATCTAGATAAATCAATAATAAGCAATCAAGCAATAAGCTCAGGAGATCGAAACAATTAACAAAGGACGAACAAGAGTAGAATACTCACAACCAAATCAATTGAAGGCTTCAAAGAACCAAGTGCAACAAAGGAGAGTTAGTTCTCCATAGGGTTTGTGAGATAATGCAAAAGGAAAATATGTCTCTGGAAAATAACCTAATGATTCTCTACTGCCTTCTCGGCCTATATAACCTAATAAAATCGGGTTTAACATCCCGTACAATTATAATAATAAAATATTAAAACTTAATAAGATAACAGAATCGGATAAGAATCCGACTCCAGGACCGACGCGGGCGCGCCAAGTGCAGCGCGGGCGCGCCACTTGTAGCTTGCCTCTTCTGTCTTCGTCAGCAGCGCGGCCACTTCCTCCTAGCAGAGTGGCCGCGTCGGGTAGCAGCGCGGGCACGTTGAGAGCAGCGCGGCCGCGCCAAGGTCTTCAGTCCTCCAGCTGCTTCCGATCTTCTTAGCTTCTGTAACTTGCATGATTTCTTCAACTTCTTCAATATGCTCCGAATCACCAAGTTCACACTAATATCTCTCATAATGTCAGGTAAATGATGACAAAAACTACTAAATGCGCTATGGAATATATCGCATATCATATATCTTGTGAATTTGGTCATTTAATAAATTCAGGGTGGGTTTGGGTCGGGCCTCCGACAATTTAGCGGCCCAGTATACCTGGTCGGACTTGGGCTAGACCCGGTTTTTTTACCTACTACGTTGCCCAAACCCGCCTTTGTTGACCGGCCGGGTTGTCCACCGAACTTGACGGGCTTTTTCATCCAAAACAATAAGTCCATAATGTTAAAACTCAACACAATAAAGTCCACAATATCAATGCTTTATAGTAGTTCGTGATAAAGATTAGAATAATTAAATTGTTCTAAAGGGTAATAATATATGATGGATTTAATTATATAAATCTTCTAAATACTTTTATTATTTAATTTATAATGTTAAATTAAATAATATTATCCTGCTAAATGAGAGAAACCTATTTCTATCTAATCTTTATCTGTTTGTCTATCTTTTATCTAACCTAGTATTATAGATTCACGTCAAATCTTAGGTTTCCCACACCTCAAAACCAATTCAACATCACCCGCCGCATCGTCCTACTCCTCTCTCGAATTTAGCGGGACCACCGCCGATTGCACCCATTGCAGTGCACCATTTCTGAGCCCCGGGCCACCACCGTACTCGCCTCCACCGAAATCGCAGGCTACCACTGTCGCAGCCAAGGTCGAGCCCAGTCGCTTGCCCCCACCGACGACCTCAATCGCGCCGCCTTCAATTACTGGCATCAGCAACCGAGCCAACCTGAGCAGCCGCCATGCGCCGTCGAGCCACTATCCAGCACCGCTGAGTCATCGTCTTCGATCGCCGATAGCCCAACGCCGGAGGAAAGCTGTGTCGAGCCCGTACCTTCGTCATGCGCTTCGTCTCTGTACGTTAAGCCATCGCCTTATAAGGTTTCATGAAACACTATCCCAGAATGCATTCTCTGCGAGGTGGTAAAACAACGATCTGATGTAGGTCGTGGTCCTTGTTAAAGGCCCGACCGGTACCACGTATTATTATTGTTATTATTATTATCGTGATTGTTATCGACTGTTAAATAGGTGATCATTTCAGCTATTATACTTATCTGCCTTGAGTATAATTCCATTTCTTATCTTATCATCGATCGTTATGATCATCCGAGTCATGTGTGAATTTTTACCCGTTTCATTCAGTTTCTACTATAAATATTCGTGGCATTCCCTTAACCTGAGATATACCGTTTTATGGTCACTGTAAGGTTAAAGTTTGAACATTTTCCCTATCATTTGCTAATCTTTATTATACTAACCATCATATTTATTGGATGACTGATGTCCTTCGTTCTCACGAAACACCAGACCATATTCCACAGGTCTAGTGCAAGCAGCGGAGCAGGAGAGAGTTGAAGAGCACGCTATCATTTTGCTGAATCTTTTACTACAAGTTTTTGAACCCCTAAAGTTTCCGCATTACTACTTTAGTTTCAGCTATTTTGGAGTTATTCCTACTTTATGGTTTTGGTATTTTTATGTTATTGCGATCAGATATTTTAAACTAGGATATTTAATTGACTTCCGCATATCTTATTTTAATTGCTTAAATTATCATCTTGTTTATGGGAGTATGGTTGAATGCCCCTATAAGCCTCAGGTGAATTCAAAGACATTAAAGTCTGCGGATTCACTAGCGCTGCAACACTTCTTTGGGATCTAAAAAGGAGTTTTACAGAAGGTGGTATCAGAGCTGTAGATTTTAAAACGTTTTCATTCGGATTTTTAAATGATTTCTAAAGAGAATTTCAAAAAAGCTTTTATTAAAACTATGTTTCTACTTATAAAAGTAAGTAGTTTTGGAAATGATTTCAAAGTATTTGTTTGATAGTCTTGCTCAAGCTCATGCACCTGCAATAGACTAAGCTTATATTCTTTATTCTTGTTCTAAATCTAGATTTCTGAATTTTCTCGGTCAAGTACTGGTGACTCCTCGCCCTCCTCGATACATGCTCAATGTTCGCAAGACCTCAGGACTGTACGCCACGGGTTACCCCCAATGCATTGACCTCACCAACAACCCTGACACTGAGTCTGACCCAAACACAGAGGTGGAGGTCGTGGAAAAAGCAACAGTGGAGCTACTTAAGGGGAAGAATGTCCTGGTCGACCCTCCCGAAGGAGCTGCAGCCACAGAATATGGCAAGAAGCTCATGCGCGAGTGGTACAAGGATTAAGATCTCATCAGAAATACCAGCAGAATACCCAGATTCATGCAGGTTCACAACCGATTGTGAGCAAAGGGAAGAATGTCGTTGGGCCATCTCAGTAGGGTCCACGACTATATGAATTGCGTGTTCCGGATGGCACTACTTCTTCTATGGCTCAAGATGTTATCTATCGCCGAGCTGAGCCAATTAATATTCTTTTTTATTCAGGTGTTTCTCATTCTGTTATAGCCGAGCAAATTGTTGAAATACTCGGATTAGAATCTGTGACTCTAGATGATTCCTTATTTGGGGAATTCCCTAGTGGAGATAGAGTTTGAGGTAGGAAAATGCTATTTCGTTTCCCAATCGCAATAAGTAGCGATGAGTACCTTGCCGATCTTGGTCTGCTTCCGATCCTTTCTTAGGACATCATTCTCGGTATGGATTGGCTTACTCGCCATGTTACAATCATTGATTGTGGATGGAGAATCGTGACCAATTTTTCGGACGGTAGAGTAGTGTGCAGATTTCGTGGGCGCATCCCCGAGGAGGATGGCCATGTTATTAATGTAATGCAGACAACCATATTGTTAGATCAAGGTTGTGCCAGATTCTTATGCTATCTGCAGGATCAGTCGTCCGACCAGGTCCCTATCTCTGATATTCCTATAGTTCGGGAATTCTCTTATGTTTCCCGACGAGATTCCTGGTTTACCTCCGAAGCGGTTCATTGAGTTCACTATTGACTTAGAGCCAGGAACCACTCCTCGTTCCAGAGCCTCGTATCGCATGGCTCATGTGGAGATGCAAGAATTGAAGAGTCAGCTTGAAAAGTTGTTAGAGAAGGGTTATATTCTACCCAGTGCGTCACTTTGGGATGCTCCCGTGTTGTTTGTGAATAAGAAAGATGGCTCTTTCCGCCTGTGTATTGATTATCGGGAGATGAACAAGGTGGCTATCAAGAACAAGTATCCGCTACCAGGCATCGATGACTTGTTAGATCACCTTCAGGGAGAAAAGGTATTCTCTAAGATTGACCTTCGATCTGGTTACCATCAGCTTCGATTTCGTGATGAGGATATCCCAAAGAATGCTTTCATGACACGTTATAGGCACTATGAGTTCGTGATGATGCCCTTTGGCTTAACAAATGCCCCAACAGTCTTTATAGATCTGATGAACCGTTGCTTTCACTAGTGTTTGGATAAGTTCGTCGTAGTCTTCATCGACGACATCTTAATCTACTCGCCAAGTGAGGAGGCTCACTCCGAACACTTGAGAACTATGTTGATGACACTACGAGAGCATCAATTGTACGCAAAGCTGTCTAAGTGTGACTTTTGGATGAAGTAGGTGACATTCCTAGGACACATCATCTCAGGAAAAAAAAAGGGGTGATGGTTGACCCCCAGAAGATAGCAATTGTAGAGAAGTGGAATCTGTCAAAGAACGTTAAGGAGAACCGGAGTTTTCTGGGACTAGCAGGTTACTATAAGAGGTTCGTGGAAGGTTTTCCAAATTGGCCCAACCACAGACCTTACTCTTGCGTAAATCCCAGAAATTCATATGGAATTACAAGTGC
Source organism: Persicaria tinctoria (assembly GCA_037127255.1). Taxonomy (NCBI): domain Eukaryota; kingdom Viridiplantae; phylum Streptophyta; class Magnoliopsida; order Caryophyllales; family Polygonaceae; genus Persicaria; species Persicaria tinctoria. The sequence continues at coordinate 42,504,040 of JBANSL010000002.1, read as the reverse complement.
AAAGCGAGCTTTTAAGAGCTCGAGAAACGATTAACCACTACACCTATTTTGGCACTCCCTAAAGAGTCAAAGGATTACGTGATTTATAGTGATGTTTCCAAGCAAGGTCGGGGTTGTGATGCAAGATGGGAAGGTGATAGCCTAAGCATCACGACAATTGAAGCCGTATGAGGAGAACTACCCAATGCATGATTTAGAACTAGATGTTGTGGTATTTGCTCTAAAAATTTGGAGCCATTATCTGTAGGGAGTTTGTTGCCAGATATACACCGACCACAAAAGCCTCAAGTATGTGTTCATCCAGAAGGAGTTGAACATGAGACGGAGACGTTGACTAAAACCGACTAGTGACTATGACAATGAGCTTCTCTATCATCCTGGGAAGGCTAATGTCATAGCTGATGCTTTGAGCCGCAAATCTCAGCATGAGGCTATGATTAGTTGTATGACAACAAGTCCTGTTCTACAAAGGGATCTGCTCAAGTTAGAGGTTGAAGTTTGGTTTGAAAGGAACTGAGGACAGTTGTGTATGATGAAGGTTTAATCAGATCTGTTAGCATAGATAAAGGCGAAGCAAACAGAGGATGTTGTGTTACTGCAAACCATCGTTGACTTCTTCAATGGTAAAGCCCTAGGCTTTGTCGTGATAGATGATGGATCCTTATGGTTTGGGAATCGCATCTGCGTCCCTAATATCCCTGAGATCCGATAGACCATCCTTTAGGAAGCTCATGCATTCAGTTATTCGGTGCATCCCGGAGATAGTAAGATGTTCCAGGATATGAGGAAGAACTACTGGTGGTCTGGTATGAAGAATGAAGTAACCGATCACGTAATCAGATGCTTGGTATGTCAGCAGATCAAGATTAAGCACCAGAGACCTGGTGGGAAATCCAACCAGTTCCAGTACCGACATGGAAGTGGGAACAAATCTCGATGGATTTCGTTATGGGGCTCCCTAAGGTCAGGGGTAGAAGGATATCATTTGGGTGATTGTTAATCGACTCACCAAATGTGCATACTTCATTACTATTCCATCTAATTAGAAGCCGACAAAGCTAGCTGAATTATACCTTCAGCACGTAGTCCACTTTCACGGTGTTCCTTCGTCCATTGTCTCTGATCGTGATGGACGATTCATCTCAGAGTTCTGGAAGAAGTTCTATGAAGGACTTGGTACTCAGCTGAATTTTAGTACTGCTTTTCACCCTCAGACAAATAGTCAGTCAGAGCGGACCATTCAGACATTAGAGGATATGCTACGAGCATGTGTTCTGGATGGACTGGCAGATTGGGAGACCAGTTTGAGTCTGACTGAGTTCACCTACAACAATAGCTGGCATTCATCCATCAAGATGGTTCCTTTTGAAGCCCTCTATGGACGGAAGTGTCGATTGCTAGTGTGTTGGGATGATGCGACAAATGCTATCCATATAGCTTCGGAGCTGTTAGAGAAGACAACTGAAGAAGTTGCGATGATCAAGAAACGAATGTTGATCGCTCAGGGCCGTTAAAAGTCTTATGCTGAGCTTAGGAGTAGAGAGATCAACTTGGAGGTGGGAGACAAGATGTTCGTGAAAGTGTAACCCACGAAGGGAGTCTCCTGGTTCAGAAAGCGAGGGAAGTTGAACCCTCGATATGTCGGGCCATTTGAGATTTTGCATCGTGTAGACAGTGTTGCCTACCGCCTTGCTCTGCCTCTGTCAGCTCATCCAGTACATGACTTCTTCCATGTATCACTGCTACGGAAGTACGTGCCTGACCCAGCCCACATTTTGAGCTATGAGGACAACGAGGACCACCCCATCGGAACCTATGAGAAAGAACTGGTGTAGATTCTAGAGCGAAGAGAGAAGAAACTTCGCACCAAGGTAGTTTCGCTTGTCAAAGTGCTTTGGTCAAAGCACGGGACTGAGGAGGTGACTTGGCAAATAGAAGAAGAAATGAGGAAACACTTTCCTCGGTTGTTTTATACTTAGCGCCAGTCGCATAGTGATTCCATTACCTCCTGTATTCGGATATTAATAAATAAAGGAAGCTTGTCAGAGACCTTTTGTCATAGTTTCTTTGGTTAATGTTTTGGATTGATCTTTACAACTGTACAGGTTCGATTCAAAGTAGGGAACACTTCCCTACTAATACTCCTCTCATGTTATACAGTCAGCTCTAGTATATTGATACTTCTGATTCCATACCAACCTGGTCAACCCGTATTTTTATAGACATCGAAAAATAGTCGGGAAGTGCTCCCTATAGACTCTAGAAAGGCTCCTCTATTTCACTTCTGTATAAGCAGGAATAATACCCACATGTGAAATCAGTGATTAATGATCGATATGTCATACGTAAGGTTCTTTAGGAGGATAATAGTAACTTTTTATGTAGGTAGGTTCACATTTCCTAAATCTTGATAGTAGTAAACGATCATGGGTTATATACCCCATCTCTCCTTTCCATGATTGAGCAATCGAACTCTCATTTGTAAAAAGCTTGAGAATAGTACTTTTAAATATAAATATACACGATTTGTATTTATGATTACGACAAGGACGCAAGGATGCATGTGCTGAGGAACCGGACAACGTTCTTATCGATAAACCAGAAGACGAAGACCCACACCTAATCTCATATGAATAAGGCTGGCTAGTTTTGTCACAATGGTTGCCTTCAAAGCCACCCGGGCCATTTGGCAACCTGGAAAAGGAAGCCAGATGGGGCTGAGATGAAATCCAATGACAAGTTAGTTAACCCTGTTTCTTATGGGATGCGAGTTCACTTACCTCGAGCAACGAGCGTGAATATTAAAATAGGTCTTTCAAAATTTTATTATCCTTATTTTAGATACTCATAACTATAGAGATACATTGTTTTCATATGACTAAAAATTTTCAAAATTTACCAATGAAGAGTTCGGAAAGCAATAAGTTACTTTAGATGTAATTCTCATCGCTCAGGTATTCGATAAGTTCATTAAGCGAATCATGCTTAAATTCTACCCATCTGGTAACCATTGTTAGATACATATAGCTTTGCTCGATCAAACTATATCCTCTCATCTATTACGAGGTTACTATCCTATCTTCAATTCATTTCTCGTTTCTTTTGTAAGTTTCGGGACGAAACTTATTTTTAAGAAAGGAGGTTATGAAATACCCCAAATTATTTTTGGGTTATTTCTTATTTTTATTTAATTAAATAAGTCTATATTATATCAAACTATAGTATATCTTGTGAATTTGATCGTTTAATAAATTCACATAAGATATATATGGTATGAATTAGAATAATTAAATTGTTCTAAAAGGTAATAATATATGATGGATTTAATTACATAAATCTTCTAAATACTCTTATTATTTAATTTATAAAGTTAAATTAAATAATATTATCCTGCTAAATGAGAGAAACCTATTTCTATCTAATCTTTATCCGTTTGTCTATCTTTTATCTAACCTAGTGTTATAGATACGCGTCAAATCTTAGGTTTCCCACACCCCAAAACCAATTCAACATCATCCGCCGCATCGCCCTACTCCTCTCTCGAATTTATCGGTACCACCGCCGATTGCACCCACTGCAGTGCACCATTGCCGAGCCACTGACCACCACCACACTCGCCTCCACCTGAATCGCAGGCTACCACTGCCGCATCCAAGGTCAAGCCCAGTCGCTTGCCCCCACCCGCGACCTCAATCGCACCGCCTTCAATTACTAGCGTCAGCAACCGAGCCGACCTGAGCAGCCGTCGTACGCCGTCGAGCCACTGTCCCGCACCGCCGAGTCATCGTCTTCGATCGTCAATAGCCCATCGCCGGAGGAAAGCTGTGCCGATCCCGTACCTTCGCCCTACGCTTCGTCTCTGTACGTTAACCTCCATTGAAATCAATCGGAGTTTTGATAGCTTTTGTCAAAACTACAAAAACACCCCTTATTTTTATACTAATTCAGATTCTGGCCCTAAGTTAATTATTTATTAAGATATGGGGCCAATATTTCTAAACTATTCAATTCTTGCCCATTTCAGCGACACCAAGAAATCTCGAAGCACCCGGATCCTGCTTCCCTTGGAATTCTATAAAATATCAATATTAAACATTCCTTGTTCGTTGGATTCAATAGGTGTTAAAATCTCATCTTGTTGTCGTCAACCGATCATCGAAGGTTAAGGCAAATGATCGATTTCGTTCAAACGCCTTTTGCGTGTTTCGTGATTCTTTTGTTGTGCCTTTTAAATTCTTCCGTGTCGAATGCGGCCCTGTGGCCAATTTCCTTGCCAATTTCGATAAATTGCATACCCGTCTGCTTGATGTAATTTATCTTTTTAATCATAAATTGGCATGAGTTAAACTAATGGGCAATTATTAAATGAATTATAGTGATATGCGTATTAAATATGATTGTTTGTTTATAACTCGAGAGAAGTGAAAGTTGCCCATTTTCTTATTCCTAAATTGCATGATAGTTTGCTTGTTTGTTTCATGCAAACTAGTGACATGTGATAGTAAGATCATTTGAATTATCCATGCTTGTCCCTGTTTGATTTAATGTCGTTAGTATGATCACCTAGTATAAACTAGTATGTATGATAATATAAGATAGGCATTATGTGATGCTTAGGTATGATAAGTTAAGATAGGCACAATGTGATGCTTAGGTATGATATGTTAAAATGTGCACCACGTGATGCAAGTGGCTATATGCCTTTGGCAAGTTATGCAGTAGACTGACTTGCAGGTTGTGGTTCGTTAAGCCACCGCCTTATAAGGTTTCATGAAACACCATCCCAGAATGCATTCTCTGCGGGGTGGTAAAACAACGATCTGATTTAGGTCGTGGTCCTTGTTAAAGGCCCGACCGGTACCACATATTATTATTATTGTTATTATTATCGTGATTGTTATCGACTGTTAAATAGGTGATCATTTCAGCTATTATACTTATCTGCCTCGAGTATAATTCCATTTCTTATCTTATAATCGATCGTTATGATCATCCGAGTCATGTGTGAATTTTTACCCGTTTCATTCAGTTTCTACTATAAATATTCATGTCATTCCCTTAACCCGAGACATACCGTTTTATGGTCACTGTAAGGTTAAAGTCTGAACATTTTCCCTATCATTTGCTATTCTTTATTGTACTAACCATCCTATTTATTGGATGGCTGGTGTCCTTCGTTCTCACGAAACACCAGACCATATTCCACAGGTCTAGTGCAAGCAGCAGAGCAGGAGAGAGTTGAAGAGCAGGCTATCATTTATTGAATCTTTTACTAAAAGTTTATGAACCCCTAAAGTTTCCGCATTACTACTTTAGTTTCACCTATTTTGGAGTTATTCCTACTTTATGATTTTTGTATTTTTATGTTGTTGTGATGAGATATTTTAAACTAGGATATTTAATTGACTTCCGCATATCTTATTTTAATTGCTTAAATTATCATCTTGTTTATGGGAGCATGGTTGAATGTCCCTATAAGCCTCAGGTGAATTCAAAGACATTAAAGTCTGCGGATTCACTGGCGCTGCAACACTCCTTTGGGATATAAAAATGGGTGTTACACGCCTGGCCCAGCCCATGCTCAGGTCTACTTGTAACGCACTTTCTGGAGTCGTCCTTTGTTCGATTGACGCATATGAATATGTGTTGGAAAGCTCTTTTCAAGCACTACGATTCTCAGTAAGACCTCAGAAGCTAATTCTAACTTCTCATAACCTTAAAGATGGGATTTCTTAACAGTCTCCATTTTTGCTCTTGTTCGTTAGCTCTTGTTTGTCTATTTTGCTCCATTCTTTCTCCACCTTTCGAGGCCGGATCTTATAACCTACAAATAAACACTAGAAACCGTATATTTTGCACTTCGAATACCAAATAACAAAGAATATGAATAAGCTTATTAATCACGCAATACGACTTTGTAATGCACCTAAGACCTACCTATAATGCCTATATAAAATATGCATTATCAACCTACCACCCCTAAACAGCACCCGTCGTCTGCTACAGCACACCCCCACTTTGCCAAAAAAAGCAGTGTCCATCGTTACTTAACCGGTGCCCACCGCCGATTGTAGAAGCTGCTTTTCGGCTCATTTTGTAAGTTTAATTAACTCGCCATCTGCATATTTCCTTCCACCATGACTAATGTACATGACATGGTTTTACCCTAAGGATTGACGGCTCAGGAGATTGTGAAATGTAACCAATTGGAGAGCTAGAAGTACGCCACGATAAAGTTTTTTGATCGACTGATGTTGATAGAGTTGGGGCTAGTTGAGCCCATTCAGGCACTTCTCCACCAGGGTGGGATCTGTCAGTTGGCTATCCTCAATGCTATGACTTACCCGGACTTGGCTTGAGAATTTCTGGCGACGCTAGAGGTTTATAACGAAGCCTCCATCGAGTTCCGTTTAAGAGGGAAACAGGTTGAGTCTTCCAAGACCCGCTTGTCGTAGGCCCTTAGAGTTACAAGGCCTGTGACGACCAACTGGAAAAAAGCTCTACATCATCTTTTGCCAGTGAGGACTTGAGAACTAGCAAATGGCCAGCAATGGAAGAAGGATGGCAATAAGAACAATTACTCTATCACCCACTCTACGATGCGTCTTTTCCACAAGGTGTTGAACAATACCTTCTTCGGTTAGGTTGAGATCAATAAGGTGTCCCTGAAGATTTGGGCAGGGTTGTATTACCTGACCCCCGAGGCCAAGATTGTACACGATTGGGTGTAGCTATTCTTGGATGTGTGCCTGAATATGTTCCGGGAGGGTGTACATCGCTCCACTCGCACCATTGCTTTCGGTGGGCTCATTACGCTAATTGCCCGACGATATAGGGTTGAGCTCTCCGACTTGCAGCACTTAGGCAGAGACTCGCGCCTATCCATGGAGGTCTTGGTTCGCATGAGGCATTTGTAGAGCAACATGGCTCCTTACATGTTGAAGGTAGGGTCTCATAATAAGTATGTCATCCGCCTTCCCACTGAGTTGTCAATGGGTCTGACCGTTGCTGATTTCAATGCCCCCTGAGAGTTGTCTAACTATGAGGACAAGAAGAAGCTTCCAGAGGATGAAGAGGAGCAGGATGTGCCAACATACATGATTCAGGGGGAGCCCAGTGCCTCTATAGATGATTCTGACGAGGACATAGAGTATCAGCCCTTGCTTTATTATATGGCCACCTTCGACCAACGCTTGTCCAACATCAATCAGCTGGAGTTAGACGAGACTGAGGAGTTTTGTTAGTCTCATGATGCGCTTCTTAGACGTTAGGATGACCATGCTGAGGAGTTCCATCAATCCCAGGCTAAGCTTTGCAAACAAAGTTAGATCACGCCCACGCCTTGGCCAATGTGTAGAAGAGCATGAACACCTTCTTCACCCAGTTTGAGCACTTTTACCATTCCAACCATGCCACAGTGAGTAGGTATGCCTCTCTCTTTGATAATACATATTTCATATAGGCATTATAGGTATTTCTTATTGCATTTAGATAGGAGTTTTGCATGTGTTTTAGTCTAGTTTCATATATTGCTAGTGAAGTATTTGAGTTCAGAATCAATGCCTTTTTATTGTTTATTCTGCATAATTATATTTCGACATTGGAAGGGATCATGGAAGATCTTAAGAGACATGTTTTATAGCACATGAAGGCTGAGGAAGAGGCTAGAGAGGAGCAAGGAAGCACAACTTCGAAGAGAAGAGGAGAATTTGTCTGTGCGTATGGCGGCGCCCGCTGTGTCGCCGTTTCCAGGGATTGCGATTTGGATCCGAAGATTCTATTTCCTATTATATTATTAGGGTTTGTATGACTCTTTATTAGTTTTTAGGTTATTATTCCAACCGTGTGAGGCATTAGAGAGAGATATTGAACACCTTTAGAGAGAAGAGAGGTTTTTGGCCTATGAGTTGCTAAATTCATAGTTTCGCTTGTGATTCGAAGATATGGTTGTTTAGATTGTGAGGATTTGATTCTATTTAGTTATTCATATTTATATTTATCATTGTGCCTATTTTATATTTTTGTTTCTTTCTATGATTGATCACTATGTCAGGAATTACATCTTAGCTATGAATTCATTGTTGTGTTCTTGATAGCAAACGAATGTATTGAAGTAGTGATATTTCTTTGTCTTTGTAATAGATGATTTCAATTGATCTATGTTGAGAAGTGTCGATTAGGGCAGATCCAAGGTTGTTTCGGTTTGTCTTAATTGCATTTACCTCATGATATTCATATGGTTATTCCTTATTTGAGGTTGAGCTTATATGTTCATTGTGAATGGGTTTCAAGTGATTGAGGCACTATTACTTAGCCTACTATTATCCATGTCTTGCGTTATTATCCACTGCTTTTTGCCATTCTGATTCTGGCCTTTCTTTGAGGCTCCATGAGATTAATCCCTAGCCAATGATAGCCTGACACATTCGGGAAATAGGTCCAGATTTGGATTTGGTTTGATTATGTTGATGCAATAAGGGAGTTTTGGTTCATCATTAAGAGTCATAGAGTGTATGATGATGTGGAAAGATTTCTCACTGTTTCTTTAGTGTTGTCTCTAGTTATTCTACATTTCTGTATTTTCATTCAAAAAAAGGATAAAAGAAAGAAAAAATAAAGAGTATCAGCGGTTATTTCTGCAATAAAGAGTCTCTATATTATTATTTTTGAGAATTGGATATAGTTTAAGAGTTAGTAACTTTCATGGGATTGTATTGAGTTTGGTTTACATTTTTGAGTTGTTTGTTTTAGTGATTTTGTACTCTATAGGATCTTAATTCCAGAATTTAAGCACCACAAGACCAAACTTACTCTACACCTTGAACTCCTTTACCAAGCCTCATTACAGCACCGTCGAGTTGAACCTTCTCTGAAGTCTTCCATTGAGCGCAACTGCGCAAGACCTCTTGATGATTTTTGTTTACAATGATATCTATTGGTGGATAATAGGGTTATATAATTAACAATATCTATGTATCTTTTTGCATTTGAATTGAGTAGAGAGTTTGCATCGCATAGCCTAAAGGCATTGAGAGCAAGTGAAAACACATTTTCATGCACTACTAAAAAAACAGGATTTAGCCACGAAAAATAGCAACGGAATTGGAAATGAACGTCCGTGGCTAACCGGTTTAGCCACATACTTAGCCAAAGTCGGGCCATCCGTAGCCATATGCCTCGTGACTAAATTGGGGCCGAAGTAGCAACCGAAAATAGTAACGAACTCATATATTCGTGGCTAATTCTGTGGTTGGGTATGACTTATGATTGTCGTGGATGTGGCGACGATGACATCGTCGGAAAAGGTCGTTGCAAAGGTCGTGGCTAATTTTGTGGTTGAGTTCGTTGTGGGGAACAGGTCATGGGTATTACTATTTCCGTGGCTAATTCATTGCTATGGTCGTGGCTAACTTTGAGGCTAAAGTCATTGCTGATGTTTTTTCTTGTTTTAGGTGGGTATCGTTGTCAGGGTTGTGGCTAAATCCGTGGCTTACGTTGTTGCTATTATTTGGATACGGTATTTATACGATAGGGAATATATATATATATATATATATATATATATATATATATATATATATATATATATATATATAGAGAGAGAGAGAGAGAGAGAGGACGGATCAAATGTTTACAAGTCTTAACATGTTAAATGTTAACAAATAATGACCGTTGATTAAACGAAAATGGATGGATTTGATTAATCCATGATTTTTTGGATTTATTTTTAATTAAAAAAAAGGGGGACCCACATGGATTAAAACCCCACTTTCACAAAGAGAGACAGTGTGGGATGCACAACTGGAAGCCAGTAACTAATCAATCCGTGTGGAGTGGGAGGCATTATTTATTTTTTTCCAATGTAAACAAATTTCCTTTTTGAAAATATTTTTTGGAAGATCATGATCAATTATTATGGTATACGAAATCTTTGAAAATCTGTGGAGTTTTCATACAAGCGGACGATGAAGAAGAATTAAGAAGATTCATCAAAGTTTTTAACATCATAATTTTCCAAGTAATAATCAATATTCGGCATATTTTATCAAATATTCATCACAGTCACTCAATTATTCATCAAATATTTTGTTAACAGTTATCAAATATTCATCACAATCACTCAAATATCATCACGTTCACTCAAATATTCATCAAAGTCACTCAATTATTCATCTGACGACACTCTATTCCCTAGACGAATATGAGAAAACTTCATAATTCTCCAAGTAGTAATCATTATTCGGGATAATTTATCAAATATTCATCATAGTCACTCAATGATTCATCAAAGTTTTTACTAAAATTTATCAAATATTCATCACATGCACTCAAATATTATCACAATCATTCAATTATTCATCATAATTTTCGTTAAAATTTATCAAATATTCATCACAGTCACTCAATTATTCACAATTTCCCAAATATTCATCAATATTCGGCAATATTTAAGACATATTCATCATAGTAACACAATTATTCATTAGAGTCAAGAATCCTTTCACCAATATTAATAGCACACCCCCGAGTATGAAACAGGACCTATTTCGTACCAGTGACTCAATTTTCTACAATATTCATATCAAGACAACAAATATTCATCAAAATCCCCTTCCAACTCCCCTCTAATGAAAATTCGCGTTCATCCCTAACATGGGCCGAATTCGATGTTGCGCTACAGTTGCTTCACCGTGGTGTTTCTTCAAGCCGCCTACATACTCCGCCGACTAGGTTCACTTACAACCACAAGTGCGACTCTCGAATGAGCACTATTTGCCATAATCGCCCTAGTATGAGACGCGATGAAGAGGGTGAGAGACGGTTATTTTCTAATCGTCCAAAAAAAAGGGGGGAATTTGGGTTGGGATATCACGCGCATGTGTTGGGAGAAAAGGGTAGTTTTGATATTTTCATATTAAAATTAATTAATTTTGGGAATTAATCTTGTCCTTCCATTTGCAATCAATCAACGACTTGTATTTGTTAACACAAAATACATTAAGGGATGATTACACATGACCTAACCTATATATATATATATATATATATATATATATATATATATATATATATATATATATATAAAGTTATATCTAATGCGCCCAAATAGATTAGTAAACATCATGGACATAATGTTCGGGTTATATACATACACATCATTGTCACCAATGTTCAACAATCCACAATACATCCGAAAGTTCGACAATCCAAAATACATTCGCCAGTTTTACCCAAAATACGAAAAGTCCAACAAACCATTAAAAACATAAAAACACCAACTTACTTTGCTGGGCGTTTGCCCTTGTAGAACTGCATCTTGGTGCTGAAAAGCTTCTCGTGCCACTCTTCATTGGCCTTCTTAGTCTCACCCATGAATTTTCTCCCCAATGGTTGTCATGTTCTCCCTTACGCTTGTGCTTACCTGTTCCTGCACTCTATCTCCAATGACGACATTTCTTCCCTGAGGTTTGTGGCCACCTAGGTCTGCACATGATCCCCCAACTCCACCATTTCCTTCGTCAAGTCTTCCTTGAAGGTGGAGAGCTCCGTCAGCACATAATCCTTCATATTGCCAGAACGAGCAGATGCAGATACCTGGGCACCAATTTGCATGCACGGCGCTGATTTCAAAATACGTTGAGACTCTGATCCCATGCCCAGAACCCGGCCTCACTTTAAACCACCAGTTGCCTTGATCCACACAACGTCTCTATCAACAGAATGGGAACCATTCTTAGACAGGTCGTCATCATCTAATAATTCCTCTTCAAGTAGTTGATCATACTTGTCCAAGAAATTCAAAGAAAAAGAGTGGAACATGAAGGCTGGGCAGGAACATATATGGAAAATTGATTTATTCCATTTAACAAGAAACAAAACTGATGAACTAGTTGGTCACTTTTGCAGGCAGTAATAGACACAAATGAACACTTGTGCAAACATAGATGAGTTACTCCAACAATACTCAAAGCTTAATAAATGCAAGAACTGGAACATCTAAGTATGAAGGTCTTTGAATGGTTGACAGGGAAGATAACAAACCAGAGTAGAAAAAACCAGAGTAGAGAAATATAACTTGCTTGTAAGCCAGATAAATGCAAGATAACAAATCATACTCAAAGCTTGCTCCAAAAATAATCAAAGCTTAATAAATATAACTTAATCCAACAATAAATGCCTGATAACAAACCATACTCAAACCAGAGTAGAGAAATATAACTTACTCCAACAATACTCAAAGCTTAATAAATGCCAGATAACAAACCAGAGTAGAAAAAAAGTAAGCAAGTAAGCCATGGTTGACAAGCCAGATAACAAACCAAAGCAGAGAAATATAACTTGCTTGTAAGCCATGGTTGACAAGCCAGATAACAAATTAGCAGAAAAATGTAAGCAAGTATGCCATGATTAACAAGCCAGATAACAAACCATATAACAAACCATATCATGGTTGACAATAAAGATATATTCTCTCAATAACATAATCAGATATTCTCATATAAACTGACACGATACTTGTATACTTCAAGTTCAACTATTGTAAGCAAGTAAGCCAGACCATCGCAGAAAAATGTTATTAAATAAAAACTTGAGTTTGTAAGTAATTACCACAGTATCTTGGCACTGAGCGCCCGCCCAAGAACCATCTCTTTTTCTATGACATCTTTCAAAGGTTTGTTTTGGTGTTGGATCCGCTCCAAGCTTCTCCCTCTACAAGAATTGAATTTATTCATTAACTATACATATCACAGATATAAAATTTATAAAGACATTAAGTTAAAATAAATTAAGGAGTGAGAATATAGTAAATTGGAAAACAACATGGAAATTACGAGTCGCTTCTTAATAACGGTTGTGGAAACCGATCCACCACTTAAAATTGGGGTGGCTTTCGCTGTTGCAACAGCTCAGTTTTGCTTGTTCACTTCAGATTGGTGGTTAAACTTACCCTCCTTTTTCCATATCTCCCACATCTTGGCCCATATAACTTGCTTCACCCATGTAGTCTTCTTCTTTGTTTGTCCCGAGCGAGCCTTCCCAAATACAATCCTCAGGTGGTCTCCTCCCTTTTTGTTGAAAGCTTTGCGAACGACTGACTCTGGAAATTCTTGTTTGTCCCATGTATATCGACTTTGATTGATTCAAGAACAAACATACAGTTGTTATATATTGAAGTCATATATGTGTGCAATACATGTAAGCATTTGATTGAATTGGGCATACCTTGAACATCTCCCACCATAACTCCATTGTTGGTTCAAGAACATCGCTCCACCGTATATATGGGCCATCGAAATGAGAATGAATCACCTGTGTGAGGACTCCAAATGCAGGAATTGTTGCATCAAATCTTCATCATGCAATACCCCCCAAAAAAAAAGGTATTAGTTCTGGGGACTTGCTCAACATAGAGAATGAAGAGATGAATGATGCCAATGTTGATGTCATCGATATATCATTATCATCTCCTGAATTTAGTGAAGCGAATGTATGCAATTTAACTTGACTCCCCTACTGAAAAATTGGTTTCACATTATATCTTTTATATATTCAACATCAACTTTGTTTTCACATTCAATTGATTTCCTTTCTATGTTTGTTTACTTATATGCACCATCCATACAATGGAAAAATAATCAACTCATCAAATTACCTTCACGAATTCAAAGAAATGAAAATTCAAAAAATGGACCTGATAATTTAGAAATGCTCTCACATTCAATTCAGTGATGCAAATGTAGTGATTCCCCTAAGAACTCTCAGTTTATACTTATATGCATCATATATACAATGAAAAAAATTAGGAAACCTCAAATTACATTAATCATTTCAGAGAAGGAAAAATCAATGAAATAAAATTGAAAGGGAAAGGCTAGTTGTACTTACGTTCCATTCACCAGTTGAATGTGCACTTTTCTGTTCCACCTACCAGCCTCGTCACTTGTTGTGGCATCCTCGTCATCGGGGTTTTGCGACTCTGCATGCTCCTCAATGTGTGAGGATGATTCCCCCTCATTTTTGTTCGACGCGATAATAGGGGCCGGAGATTGGGATGACGTCAAAGTCCCGGATAAGGGCATTTGTTGAGAGGATGGAGAGGCCACATTGGGAGGATATGTAACTGGCTAAGAGGGCGCAGTGGGTGAAAAGTTCAGATATTGGGAGGCCACAAATGGGCGACTTCTCCAAGGTGATGCTCTGGTTGGAGGTTTAGGCCCGGGTTCAGCGGTGGGTGATGATCTAGTTAACGGGAGAGGACTGGTAGAGAGGTGGGAGTAGGTAGCTGGGTTAGCGGTGAAGAGGGGGTGGGCAGCTGAGTTACCGGTGAAGATGGTGCAGTGGGTAGCTTTCTTCGGGGTGACACTCTGGTTGGAGGTTTAGGGATCAGTGGTTGAGAGAGGCGAGTGGTAGGTGGCCTTCGGGGTGATGCCCTGGTAGGAGAGTTGACCGGTGGAGAGGGGGAAGTGGGAGGTGGAGATGGCGTAGTGGGGGCTGGAGATTAGGCGGTTACCGATGGAGATAGGGCGGTCGAGGGAGTGGGTGCCGGTTTAGCCTTTACCCTTCCTGTGGTCGAAGCAAGTGGTGGTCTGGCGGTGGCTCCGTTGCGGGTAGACCTCCTCACAGCACCTCCCCTCATGTTCAGATGCAAGGTGTGGTTAGGGTTTCGGAAATGAAAAGGGGGGTTTGATAGAGAGTGAAATGAAAGAGAGGGTGAAATGAAAGAGGAGAGAGTGTGGTTAGGGTTTGGAAATGAAATGGGGGGTTTTGAATTGACGATTCAATTTTGCCACTCAAATTTTGGGTTCAAATTTTGGGTTCCCTCAAAAATTTTGGAATGAAAATTTCAGTTTCCTCTAAAAATTTGAGACACTGAAAATCAAGTGGGTTGGGCTGGCCTTGGGTTGGTGAACACTTTCATTAAAAAGCCCAACTTCGAAAAAGGCCCATTTTTTAGTTCTGAAATGAGAACGAATACAAACCCTAACCACTACATTCGAGTGTGTGGAACTATTCAATCCGAATTCGAGTGTGTGGAACTGTTTTAGGGTTCAAACTGGCTTCTCCTGATTTGGTGAATTGGCTTCGAATTGGCATCAGTTCCGATTGAAATTGAAAGAGGAGCTCTTCATGTTTTCTACGAAGTGTTCTAGGGTTCATTGTGAATCTGATCTCCACAACTGCATCAGATCTCCAGTGTTTCATTGTGAATCGGTCTTCATCTGTCTCGTACCCCTCCAGTGGTAAGTACCCTCCTACTATGTCATTTCTCTTTCTGTTTGTTATGTTGATGTTGAAAAATGGATTATATGAAGTGTTCTCTTCATGTTTCAATTCGTGTATTGATTTGCATCTAATCATTCTCTAATGCTTTTCGATTCTTTATTGGTTTTGAAATTGGTGTTTTGATTATATCATGCGGAGTGTGCAATTGGGGATTTGATGAATTGATGACGATTGTGCAATTGAAAGAACATAGTTGACAATTGGGAATTCGTGAATGGGTTTTCAGTTGGGGATTTCATGAGTTTATTAGTCTGCCTTCATAGATTTGATGAGTTTATGAATCTGACAATTGGTAATTCATAGATTTCAGAGATTTCATGAGTTTATGAATCTAACAATTGGGAATTCATAGATTTCATGAGTTTATGAGTCTGTTGAAGTACATTCAAACTAATGCAATAATATATATATATATATATATACCAATTTAGGTTAGTCTGAAATCTACCTCAATTACAAACCGATTTGTGATTGCATAATATGAAATTTCCATTGGAATGCATGTTAGCTCAATGGAAGAGTGTTGTGTAGTCCACAAAGACGGGGGTTCGATTCCCTCATAGGCCAATTGTATATGTAGAACAAAATGACATTAGTTTGGATACTGTTACCCCTGTCAAGCGTATTACAAACTGGTCATGGAACATTATATGCTATGAGATCCTTCTTATATGCTCTGAAACCCTGCAAGTAAAGATAGGCATAAAGCAACATGACATTAGTTTGGATATTGCATAAACAAATCCAAAAACATAATTTTTGGACACTTTATTTGTGATGAAAACATATTTTTTGGTGACAGTACTCAACCAGTTAAGCAAAGCTTATCACACACCTTGTAGTTCACCGAGGTGGTCAGTCAGAGGCTTCTTCACAGCTTGTTGTCGCCTCAAACTCGTCCTCTTCTACTGCAGCAAGAACCTCATCAACGACTTTAGCAAACGCACCTGAAGGATCTCGCAAGGTTGTTAGTGCATTGCCTACTGCTATGTCGACGGAGAATTCATGCGTGACGATTTCATCGGACTAATAAGCATCTGTCTCAGTTGGGCCCGTGGATCCCCACCTTTTTTCTATCCTATTCTGAGCCCATGTCTTGCACACATGCCACCAATCCATCCGGTCACGGGTGGCTCCTGGATATTGAACGTAATAAACCTGCGTATCTTGTTGCGCGAGAACAAAAGGCACATACCTTCTATATAGTTTTTTCAGATTGATTTCAACAAACTGGTAAACGGGATGAATTTGTGTTCCTCTTGTCATTGGATCAAACCATCAACACTTGAACAGGGTAACTCTCAGTGGGTAAGCAAATGCACTTGGGTAATCAAGCTCGATAATTTCTTCGAGGAGACCAAAAAAATCTGATTGTTTCGTCGCATAGTTGGACCCACGAACACAAACCCCGCTGTTCATAGTTGATTTTCCTACACCATAGTCGAGAGTGTTGAACTTATAGCCATTAACAAAGTATCTGGGCCAACATCTTGCTTTCACATTAGGTCCCCATGTGATAGGGTCTATTTTAGTCTTATTTGAAGTATAGATTTGCAAATTAATTTAGAGCATTTTTATATATTTTATAGCTTAATATGTATTATTTGATTTTCGGAGTCTACACTAGTGTTTTTATATATTTCAGGTATTTTGGAGGAAATTTGGAATATTTTACATTGGACAAATTATACGAGATCGGAGCGAGTTGCATGCTTACTCAAATTACGATCAACTAGTTGGGCTAAGGCTACACTAACGGAGCTGGTGAACATACGGAAGGAGCCCACTTACGGCTTGCAATTGCTGCTAGTATTTCTTGCCGTTATTTCAATAGAAATTAGATTAAATTAGATAGATAGAATTAATGTATAGTAATATTTATTATACAAATTAGATATACTCCGTATTAGATTTACTAGAGAGATGTAGGTTATATCTTAGTATATATACATACATTCGTACGGCAAAGAACGTGACCGGCCGATTAACTTTTATTCCAAAAACTCTTATTGTCTTTTGTTTTATTTTTATGGAGACCTAAACTCTCCCGTTTCGACTACGATTTGAAGCTTTATTTGGATTGATTGTGAGTTTCTAATTCTCGTTCCTTATTTCTTATATTGAATGTTTCAACTTCTTTGTGCTTGAATGTTTGACTGTTTTATTCTATTTAGCCAGCGCAAGTAGTTAGAATCAATTCAATTGCTAAGGTTTTGTAGATTCCTAGTTGTGAACCTTAACCTAAGTAGCAAACGTGTTCCTTTAGGGTTGGTTGAACTAATTGAATAAGTAGGAAGTTGGATGTGTTGTTAAATCCCTCTTTAGGGACTGAAAATACCTTGGTTAATATCTGAAATTAAAGTTATCAATTGGGTTAAATCCTTCTTTAGGGATTTTTCGATTGATAAGGGATGACTGGTTAGACTAGTAACTATATTAGGTTGAGACAAGGGCATTCATAGGAAACCTAAAAGGACGAAAAGAAGTTACAAGGATCGTTTCAACCAAATAAAGTGGATATCTGTAGATGAAACTATTTTATTAATCGTTATCCCCATCAATTTGTTTATAGCTTATTTTATTTTATTTCTTATTTCAATCACTCAAAACACCCTGTTTTCTATTAATTGGTAAATAAACTTAACTTAGGAATAACTTGATTCTCTATGGGATCGACTCATGCTTATCATACTAAATTAGTTAGGTAGGTTCGAATTTATTTTGATACGGTTTACGCGACTAAAAACCGCCCATCACCATGCCAAACTCCACAAAAGATCAGTTGGTCCCAAGCCACTTATTTATCTAAGGCCTATCCAACAAGCACGTACCCAAGTAACTATATATGGAATATATATATATATATATAATATAAACGACGTATGGGATCGAATTTTGTATAATTACGAACACTTACATAATTCTTAAACCAGTTCGCGAATTCGTTTTGAATGAGGTCATCTCCCACATTATCTCCTATGTCACTCTCAAATATCCTACACATAATAAAGTAAATAATGGTAAGTAAATTCTTCTTCAGTCATATATAAATAAATTGATGAGAAGTGTGCTCGATTTTTTTACTTACTCAATGTACGGTTGTACTTCCGGACAGTTAAGCAACACATATGTGTGTGCGGCCTTCCACTCTTCCTCTTCACTCAACCACCTTATTGTCTCCTTCCCCCTACCCTCGCCAGTGTAATTGAAAATAGATAAGGCACAACATTCACCCTCGAAGACGTCATTTATGGCGGGTCTCCTCAATTTGGAAGGAACATATGAAGGGAAGTAGTGCACCGAGAAATTAGTTATTTCTTCCCGTAAGTACGTCATCACGATCGACCCTTCTACATTACTATTTTGGACGATCTTCTTTTTCAGCTGAAACAGACTTCTCTCAAATGGATACATCCATCGATAATGGACCGGACCACCCACTCGGGCCTCATGTGGAAGATGGACTATGAGATGCTCCATGGAGTCAAAAAAAAGGATTGAGGGAAGATACGCTCCAGCTTGCAAACCAATAGCGGAATCATTCGGATCAGCTGGTCCATGACAGAAACTGACAATGACGACAGACAAATTGTTTGAAAGAAGATACTCAACTCAGTTAACGGGCCCCATACGCTTGGATGCAACAACTCTTTGAAAGCGATTGGAAAGAATCTCTCCATAAACACGTGACAATCGTGGCTCTTCATTCCACTGAGACCGCAATCGTCACTGTGAACACATCTTCCTAGGTTGGAAGCATAGCCATCGGGGAATTTGACAGCCCTCAACCACTGACCCACATTTTTCTTCACCTCTCTTGTCAAAGTATATATTGTTTTAGGTTTCACACCCTTGTAATCATCAGCTACCTTCAGCTCAGGTCGATGGCAATATAGGCAAATGTCCTTCCGGGCATTCAAGTTGTCATTTGTCTTCCCAGGGACATCCATCATAGTGTTGAACACATTGTCAAAGACATTTTTCTCAATGTGCATAACATCGAGATTGTGTCAGATTAGAAGGTCCTTCCAATTTGAAACACTCCATAAAATGCTTTGTTTTGTCCACTTATGAGAAATTCCGTACTCATAAGACTTGTAAGAAGGATCCTCCATGACCGTTGGGAAAGCACGAACCCGCTCCCATATATGCTCCCCGGATAGCAATGGAGGTGGCAAGCATGTTTCCACGTGCCCTTTATAGAAGTCCTTCTTGTTCCTATGGAAGGGGTGATCAATCTCTAAAAACTTCCGATGGCAATCGAACCAACAAGCTTTTCGACCATTTTTGAGGCGAAATGCATCACATCTCGATTCCATGCAAACCTGACAAGCCAACTGACCTGTAGTGCTCCATCCAGACAACATAGCATATGCAGGGAAATCACTGATCGTCCAGAGTAGCGCTGCACGCATAATAAAGTTTTCTCTCCTTGAGGCATCATAGATAGCAACTCCAGCTTCCCACAACTGCATCAACTCATCAACAAGAGGTTGGAGGCAAATATCAATTAACTTCCTTGGGTTTCGAGGACCTGGCACTATCAAAAACATCAACATGTGCTCGGGCCTCATGCAAAAATGAGGTGGAAGATTATAAGGAGAGACAATCACAGGCCAACAAGAGTAATTCTGACCAGATTTGTTAAATGTAGCAAATCCATCCGTGCATAAACCCAAACGAATATTACGAGGCTCAGAAGCAAAACCATGATGCTGTATGTCTAGCATCTTCCATGCATATCCATCCGAAGGATGACACATCATCCCCTCCTCTGTTACGTGCTCTACATGCCAAGTCATATGGCTGGCGGTCACCTTCAAAGCATATAATCTCTGTAGCCTCGGAATAAGAGCCAAGTATAATAAAACCTTTTGTGTCCTACGTCTGCCTGCACCTACAACATTTCTTGCTTCACCACAGAACTTACATGATTCTTCATTGGCATCATTCTTCCAATAAAACATACAACCGTTAGGACACATGGCTATTCTTTCCACTAGCAACCCCAATTTGGAACTATCCTCTCAATTTCATAGTAGCTGGTGGGAATCTTGTGGGCAGAAGGTAACACTTCATCATATAATTGCAAGAAATCATTAAAGAGGCTTTGGGGAACATTATAATCACACTTCAAGCTCATAAGTTGGCTCACAAAATACAACTGTGTATGTGTAGTACACCCTGGATACACAGGTTCATCAACGGCTCTTAGCACATTTGCAAACCGCGTGGACAACAGATTAGCCTCCTCGGTCGCTACTGGATCTTCCCTCATTTCAACGACCTCCATCACTTCAGCTGGTTGGAATTCATCATTACCATCGACATTACAAACACTAAACCATGAAGGAGGAACAAAGTTCGGCCCTGCAATGTCAAACACCATCCTTTGCTATGTAGTTAACTGATCATACATAGCCCACTTGTTGCCCCTACCATTTGCAAATGGTTTGGATGTGCAACCGGTTCGCCATGTGATGTCCAACGATAATAACCAAACATAAACCCACGACGATATAAATGCTCCTTCGCATCATCTACTTTCTCGAATGAGCAATTCTCACATTTCCGACATGGACACTTTATCTTACCTTCATCGACATAATAAGTTTGAGCACAAGCAAAATTTATAAACTTATCCACCCCTTCAAAGTATTCAAGTTTTAATCATCTACGATTCTCCAAGTACATATCATACATCCATGAACGATCGTCCATATTATCAAATTCGATCAATCGATCTGTATGGTATATACTACATACTAAATTAAACATTAATTACTAATTAATTTTCCAAATAATTACATACATTATATTGAATAAAATTGTAATAATTGAACATACATGTATCAATTACAACCAATTTTTTATATTACATATCATTTCAAAAAAATCTTTAAATCTTCAACCATTCTTCAAATTATATACCATTTCAAAAAACCATTTTCCTCATTTGTATATATAACACCCATTTAAATCTTCAGTACACTTATATTCATATTAAATTACAAATGATCAATAATATAATATGTGTGTGTAATATATATTATGTAACTAAAGTTAAACAAAATAACAAAAAAAAAATTGCATCTTACCTCGTACCCACAGGCCGGACTCCACCACTGCATGACTAATGTCAACCTTCAAAATGCAAGTGGATGGAGATTGTACATGAGCCAGAAGACAATAGACAAAGTGGCTCAGCCCCATTAAATGCTCTCAACCATAAAAATGCAGGGAATAGACACGTATCGGCCCCATCCGTGTGGGTACAGTACAAGCGCATTGAATTTTGACAACATCCGCAATAGTCACGGATTTAGCCATGGATACAGTCGTCGCTAACAGGGCCCATTATTGGGCTTTCAATTCTAATGGGCTAATTAGGCTTTCACTTCCGGTTTTACTAACACCCTATTTAATGGACACTCAACAAATTCAACTACGGATAGTAACTCATCCAGCCTAAACCATTTGCGATCAACCCCACTCAACAAATGGCCAAATGCTTGATTTTTGGACTGAATAGCCATAAATTTAGCTACGGATAGAATATCGTGGCCGGACCAGCTTCGAATATAGCCATGAATCAAACGATCTTGGCTATTTCCGTGGCGATTTAGTAGTCCAATCCACCGTCCTAGCCACGAAATCAGCCACAGACACATATTCGTTGCTATTAGCCACGAATTTGAGGAGGTGGCATACCAGGACGCCTACCATCCACAAATATAGGCACGGTTATTAACAGTCGTCACCAATGTCATTGCTATTGGCCACGAATATAGCCACGCCTAAAATTCGTAAATAAGAATCCGTTGCTAAATCCCGTTTTTTTAGTAGTGATGGTGAGGTTGGATTGAAAGTTTATTTTTGTTATGAGTCACTTTTATACAAGCTATGATGTTTTTTCACATTCTCATTGATCCTAATTTCATTTGAGATATTGATTTTGGCGAAGCGGATGCATGAAGATTTTGTCTGCGGGATGAATGGTTTGATGTATTGTTCTATTTTGCATGAGGACAAGCAAAAGGCTAAGTGTGGGGGAGTTTGATAATGCATATTTTATATAGGCATTATATCTAATTTTAGGTGCATTTGGGTGTACATAATGCATGATTAGATGCTAATTTACATTCTTATTTATTTAGTTCTCGAGTTCGGAATCTACGCGTTTTTGTGCTTAATTTACAGAGTTACATTCCGTACTTGAGAAGGGGTGAATGTTGGCTTGTTGGGATCATGGATACCTTGGATTAGATCTGAGAAAGAAGGAAGAAAGGACCACAAGAGAGAAGACAAGACAAGGAGATGACGAAAAGCTGAAGAGAACAAAACCTAGAAATAGTGGTGTATGCCTCTAGGAAACCAGCTCCCGCCTTTCAAATCGTTTCATAAGATTCAAAATCTATCCGAGATCTTTATTTAAGGCAATCTTTATCCATATTGTTTATGGTTTCTAGAGACCGATTTTTAACCAATAAACAATGCTTTTCATTATTTATTTTAATCAGATGTTGTAGGAATGAAGATTAGAGTTTTCTACATCGGTATGAGTAACTAAACTATTCTAGTTTCGCCTGCGATTCATACACATGGTTGGTTGAATTGTGAGGTTTGTTCTCTATGTTATTCTGATGATTAATTCATTATCTTCATGCTGATTTTTATGTTGTTGATTGTATTTTGATTAGCTACCTTAATAGAATTGCATCTTGCTAGGTGTTGGACAAAAATGCGCGAATAATCGTACAACACATTTTATTTGATTTTTAATATTTGAGTTCGACCCCTTTTGGTTATCCTCTTGATTCGAAGTCGTATCGAAACCAAGATTTGAATGGTTTTGGTGATTTGGGCTTCCCCCGAATTTTAGCGGGTTGCCTACGTATCTCTTGGAAGAGAATCAAGCCTTACGTAGTTCAGAGTATTTGGATTTGGTGTTTGCTTTGATTTGGTTAGGATTTGATTTCGTTTTCTTATATGCATCAGAGAATGAAGTTCAAACCCACCTTCTAAGAAGGGTAGCTCGAACAACACTCCACCCGAGTAACCTGAGCCCACCTTCTCGAAAGGGTAACTCGAGTAACCCGCCTATCATTTGCATAGAAAACGACTTGATTTTTATGATGGAGTTTGATTTGATTTGATTTGAGATTTGACTGAAAAGTCAATTTGGGGGTTGTGATTGAACTCGTTTGTGACTTGTGAGTTTCCTACGTACTCTTTTGGAAGGGATCAAATCGCACGTAGTTCTTGAAACGGACAAATTTGAAATTGGTATTTGGGTTTTTGAAGTTGTGGCCGTGACCGAACTCGATGAGCGGAAGCTTTGTATCGAGTCGGAGGAGACACTTTAGATTTGATGGAAATTTTGATATTTGAGACAACTTAAAGTCGAAAAGTGAATTTGAGGAGATTTGATTTGAAAGTTTGGATGTGACTGGACTCGGTGAGAATTTGATTTACACCGGTTTTCCTACGTATCCATTTGTTTGGTGGAATCAAGTCACCGTAGCTCGGGACAAAAATAAATTTTGTATTTGGCTTTGATCATGAGATCATTTGAGATTGGTAATCGAACTTGACGAGCAGAAGCTTTGTATCGAGTCGACATGGACAATTTGAATTTGTTTTTGGCGATTGAACTCCACGGGCCTTGGCTTTGTATCGAGTGTCCTACGTATCTCTTAGAAGAGAATCAAATCACCCGTAGTTCTAAACGAGAGGAATTTAATTTGTTTGGTTTTGACCTCATATTCATTTAAAGGGAATTTAGAGGTTAACGACTGTACCCGATATATTTTTAGAATTTAATATCGGGTTACCTACGTAGCCGATAGGAGGCGTCAAGTCTTTACGTAGTTCTAAACGAACCGAATTAATTTGGATTTGGCGATTGAACCCGACGAGCTTTAGCTTTGTGTCGAGCTTCCTACGTACCCATTTGAACGGGATCAAATCACCCATAGTTCTTTTGGGAACAAAAAATTTTATACCGAATTTCCTACGTAACTCGTAAAAGAGTATCAAGTCTATACGTAGTTCTGAACGAAAAAACCAATTTGATTTGATTTGTTTTGACCTCATATTCATTTAGAAGTGAATTTAGAGGTAGACGACTGTGCCCGGTATATTTTTTGAGATTTAATATCGTGCTACCTACGTAACCGATTTTACGGTTTCAAGCCTTTAGATAGTTCTACCCGAACCGAGTTTATATTTAGTGAAACTCGATTTGAGGTTTTGACTCCGTTTTTTATTTAGGAGCCGGTTTGAGATTGACCCACTCGAATAAATTGACAAAGAATATTTGACGAGTTTAATTTCATGTTTTTTTTTATTATCAAACTCGAATTCTTAATTTGTGCCAATTATAATTCTTATACTTTAGTGGGTTGGTTTGGTAATTAAGCAAAACCTTTTTAACATGCAAAGCATGTACCGTATATATGTATATAGTTCTAAAGTGTGGTTTGATCGTTAAAAACAAATCACTTGGCTCCAACATATATACGTACACGGTTTGCCTAGATGGACCAAATTCCTCTTCACGTTTGCTAATTTTATAAGGCCCACCTGATTAACAAAATGAAGCCCAACCTTTTATTATATTTTTTTAATAGCTTAGAAGATGGTGCTTTGCATCTTCACTTCTTACGCAGTTACGCCGACAACAACCCTAAAAACTCAAAGAGCAGAGGCGATGGCCACCAGAGCTCAGCCTAATCCAGAGGAGAAAGGGGCTTTCACAGACCGAAGCTCCAGGGAGGTTAGGATCCAATTTGGAGACCCGACAAGAGATTGAAGGTATGAGGGAGCTTTCCGGAGTTACCACGGAGGCTAGGACTGAAGCGATTTTCGAGAAGCAACTGTCAACAGAGCTCCTAGATCCTCTGCGAAGTGAAGAAGAACCAGGTCCGTGTCCCTCCTTTTCTTGTAATTTATCCCGAATTTGGGTGATTTGAGTTTTGAGAAAATTAGGGCTGATTTGGGAATTTTTTGTTTGGGGCTTTTTTTATTTGGGTAGGCGAATTCCAGGCTTGGAGAGTCTAACAACGGCCAAGGGTGATCCGAATTCGAGCACTTGAGAACAGAACCCGTGAAGCGAGGATCCGTCTGAGCTCTCATCGGCCTCTCGGTTTAGGTATGTTAGACTCGCCTCCTTTCCCTTTTGTTTTAACTGAATTGAAACATCAGTTTGTGGGTGGTTTGAATTTGTTCCAGTTTCTGAATTTATTTTAGGTGAAACTGATATTCTGGCTCCCTTGTGTTTCAATTTTGCCTAAAGCTGAATTTGCAGCATTTAGGGGTTCAGTTAGTTGCAATTTGGTGACAACTAGGGAGGATTTGATGCCCCAAATTAGTTTTAGCCTTTGGGTCTTTAAGGTCTCCCGTATCATCATTTTTTTCTCTTTGGATTTGAAAAGCACCATGGCAGGCTTAATGAATTGTTAATTAAGTCTCCCAAAATTTCGACGGCACTTCGACCCAATAAACCGATCCACGCCGGGATCGAATGTAGTGGCGAAAGAATATACTTTCAAGCCAACTACGAGAGTGGATGCTCTCAACCTATGACGTGATGGGCTCTAGGCGAAAGAAAATACTTTCAAGCCTATGACGAGCCCAAACACTAGGTGAGAGCATGTGAACCCAAGCCTGGGTCTTCTCCATTGCAATGCTTAATTTTACCTGCAAAACAAAGAAAAGAGAATATGATAGACTTTCTACCCTCTGTTTTGGCCTTTGAAAAGTTATGCTGCTGCTTGCTAATTTTCGTTTGTTTTGTATGTTGCTGCAGGTGAATTTGTTTGAAGCAAGCAGGAGAAAGCCAGGAAGATTGGTTGCTCTATTGATATTGGGAAGAAGAGGAGGCCAGCCGAAAGGGAAGATTTGTTTGCTACTTTTCTGATGTTCAGCAAAAAACCACCTCATATACAGCAGCAACAACAGCCTTTATAGGGTGAATTTGGGGAAGTTACTTTTTGTGTAAACTATACCACGTTTTGACACTGTTGCATTACAGTTTTTTTTTTCTTTTGAAATCTTTGCAGTTTTATTATTGTTAACTGCAACGTGAGATGGGCAATGACAACTGCTTGTTGATGGGCTGATTGGGCCCCTTTTTTTTCTTTTAACATGTTTTGGTCTTATATTCCAATCTGTTTTGAATGGTCAAGCAAAGGCCCGATTTTGAAGGGTTGAGCTCTATGCTTAAAATTTTATCACATTTTTAGTATATGATAAATGTGATTTCATTATCTATGAAATAATGAATTCACGAAAATTTACCCCCCAACACTAGGGTTTCAATTCATTTGCTAGAATAATTAAACCATTTGTAGCAAACATAATCGGTTGATTTCTCTAGAAGGATCTTGATTGTGTAGGGTAATGACAGATTGGTTAAATATCGGTTCTTCGGATAATTAGGATTAATGAGATAATAATTTTAACATATACTAGTTTCTTGAGAGGGTTGGTACTGCCATTCTGCCAAGTACATTGGGAATTTGTGTTGTTTGTAAGTTAAATCTTGCAGGGATAGGGTTTCATATGAATGTAAGGGACTTTTAGATTCGCAAGGAGTGATAATCTATTTATACCAATGCCGGATTAATCAATAGAATTAGAATAACAAAAAGAGACCCAAGGATCAAGTATGCCAATCATTGTTGAGAATCTGTAGGTGGAACTACTTCATCTCTATTGTTATCAATCAAACACCATTGCGAACTTTATTGTTCTTATTTACTTTTACTCTGTAATCATCTTTTGACCTTTTTACTTCTTTTCAACAACTAAAGTACACAGGGAAAGTTAATTCTCCTCGTGGATCAACTCTGAACTTGCCTACCATACTAGTTAGTAGGTTTGGATTCATTTTGACAAGAAACCAATGACTTTTCATGACTTTTCATCCTGTCATTGGTATGTGCAATATACCCTAGAACCCCGCTGATACGTTTGTAATCCCCGATCCTTCGCCTGTGGGCTTAAGATCAAGAATCACACCGTATATTTGCCCGATCTTGCAATGCTCTTTGATATCTCTTGATTGGAACAAATTAATCAACTAATTAATTAAACCGAAACAGCGACGAATCAACACTTAGTAAAATCAGGACAAAACAGTAGTGACGAAATAAGAAAGCAAGGGACAACGAGAGCGAGCACCGAGGAGCGAGGCACTGGGTGCGCGAGAAACAGGGGAGTGCGCTCGCTAGGAGCAAAGCGAGAGCGTAGAAACCAGGGAGCGAGCGCGCGCAAAGCCGGATGCGCGGGACTGCGAAGCCCAGGCGCCGAGGCCGAGCGCCTGTGCACGAGGAGCGCCGAGCCTGCGTTCGGGGTTCTCTCCAGTGACGGCCTTCTTCTTTCTTCTTGCGACGATTTCCGGTTTCAAGGTTGTGTTTGGATTAGGGTTTGATCGATGGATTTGGGTGATGATTGTGTGATGATGTCGAGAGAACAAGAACATGTAAGAACTTGAAGCTTTTGGGATTAATAATCGAGGAACCTTTTGGCCAAAAGGTTTCCTCAATTCTATATTCAATCTGATTTTAATTGAAGGGAACTACATTGTTTAAATAGAAATTGCACAACCAATTCTATCATGCAAGATAGAGTTTTGGTTTAATAAAAGATAGAATTAAATACCTAAAGATAAGTAAACCTAGGAAAGATAAACTTAGTGGACAAGAATTACATCTAAGATAGATATAATTAATTCCACCTTATTAATTCTAAGTTGCATAAAATAATAGAACTAATTAACTAGGGAATCCGGTCCACACACACAAGGAGTACTCGACATGTACTTTGGATCCACTCGACATGGGCTTGTGGCCCACTCGACATGGCACTCGACATGTGGGTATCGAGTGGCCCATGTTGGTGTCGAATGTGATCTTGTCATGGTGGGTGTTGACGAGTCTTCATGAGCTCCATTTGTGGACGCAATCTCAACTCCTGTGATGGTGGTGTAGTCTTGAGCAAAGTGATCCAAGGTGGTCTGAACCCTTCCTCCATTGTTCCTTGGTAACGACAAGAAGTGCTTTAGTTGCATCTTGAATCTTTTTGGCCCTTGCACGAGTGATGGGACCATCGAATGTCACCTTCATGTTGTCCTCAATGTCACCAGGAGTCATCAACATTTGCACTACATCACCCACCCTCAAATTCAATTATCCTACAAACCCCTATCCAAACTCTAAGTGTGGACACACGCACCCTAGGTGCGTTCAACTTGTTTCGACTTGGAATGGGGTATACCGACTTGACATGTAGCTTCTGCAATGCTAAAGTTGAAACCTTATTAACCACATCTAGGGTCCACATGCCTGTAACCTCTTGATATTGACTTTCATCCATTCGATGTCGATTAAAACTAAAGTATAACCTCTCGATATTGACAATCGACCAGTCAATTTCGATCCAATTAAAATCGATATAGACAATAAGGGCTTAAGTACCTTAGAATCTAGACAACAATATCAATTTAAGAGTTGAGTATTTCAATTTGAACCTTAAATCACAATCCAAGATTGCTTTCAATATGATAAATTAAAAGCACATTAATATAATTTTAATTATATTAGACAAAGAATATTGGAAAATGTCCTAAGCCCGAGGTCTCCCACTTAGTTCAAAGTTGATCTGGAACTGCTCAATGCGCTTGACGTATTGTGCATTGGTTATGTCAATGGTCTGATCGTGATTCTGTAGCTAGTGGTTCGTGATGGGAGGCATAGCAAACTGGTCAAACTACTTATTTTCCGCATAAAAACGATGATAAAATGAAAGTTGAATGAAATTGAACAGGTAATATGAAAGTTGACGATGTTCGTGCTGAAACAAAATGTAGTCATGATCCTAGGTAGCATATGATGACGACTAATCCAGTTGAAGGTGCTCCAGTGGTAGGTTGAGCTTCTTGTCCAACAAGTGAGAGAAATGTCACAGGCGCGAATCTTGCAATGTAACTCAAGTCTACAAGGGCACACTAATAGGCCATCATAATGTGCATGTCCTCCTACATTCTCATCCAGCATTGATTAGGTGTGTCGGTGCTCTTATCGATACTATTGAAATATGCCTTAAACAACACGAATCTTCTGATTGACTCATCTTCTCGCCCGTAAAAATCAAGTAGTGGTTGACATGGTTGTTGGTGAAGGCTCCCTTCTCTCAACATTGCTTGTCGGAATTGAGGTCATGCTTCTTCCACTAGTCCAATGTTGTGAGATATTGCTCATAATCCACAATTTCCATCAGCCCTTATATTTGTCACTTGACTCAAAAATGCGATCATGAAGGTACTTATCATGAGATGGCCCACGTAAACCATGAGATGAATTGTAGGTACTTAATTCGCCCCCTTTTCAGATGATGTAACCCTTCCTTATCAGATGACAAGGCCTCTATAATCATCCTCATGTGAAGAAAGACAGTCGTTGGTGGATACTATTCTAGGTCTTATTAGCGGATAGTCCCTTCTTCTACGAGTTTGTGGCAAGTGGGGAGTTAGATGAGGTACCTAGGCTCATAAGTGTCATGTAAAGGGTCGAAAATCCATCACATGTATAGACGTAAATGTTGGTATCTCGGGCATCGACTATAGCATCCAACCTTTTTTTGTACCACTACACTTGCCGCCAAAATTGGTGAACAGCATCCAATTTGAATATAGGCTGAATAAGCATAATCTTTTACACCTCATGAATACACGGCAATCCATAGGTTGTCCTTACCCAACTACATGTGCATTATATTACATAAGGACTTGCCCCTTGTCGAGCCTAATGTAGGTTAAAATGAAAGTAATACAACACCTACTTTGATAATTTTCGAATAATATTACAAAATATAATATCCTCGCAATGGTCTTCGGTTTTCTCAAACTTAGTCAAATTCAGTGTTTGCGGTCTCAATATTCTCGTGTGGACAATATGGAGCTGTTCAACAATTATTTTATCGATATGCTTAAAGAGTGTGTCGATGTTGTTAGTTCTCGACGACATATGTCTCTTAAGGACCGCATTAGCCGATTCAACCCTACAAAAAAAAAGTCAAATCTTATTTTAGACTATTTGAATTAAACTTAAAATTAAATGTAGAATGTATAAAAATTAATGAAATAACTACATTACCTTCCAGAGCTAATTTGGCCGAAATAAAGGTAGTTGTTCAACCAAAAGTGAACCAACTTCTCTTTGTGTACATGTCATGATTTTTTCCAAGTATCTCGTCAATTCATTGTATTGAGTTCCCCACTCTACCTTCATTTTAGCTAGTTGTCGATTGTGTTCCCGACCTAATAGAGTTTAAAATAATTCATGAAACTTGATCCCACTTTATTAAAAAAAATAAACGATTAGCAAATTTATACTTTATCAAGCATCTGGTTTGCCACATGAACCTTTTTTTTAAAATGAATTGTTTGCGTTATCTTCCTATCAGCCATATCTTCAATGTTGGTGATTAAATGTCACTCGCACAACATATGATTGGCATCCAAGAAAATGTTTATTATAGCATTCAGAAGTCCAAACTCTCTATCAGTAACTGTCGTTCATTGACGATGCTCGCACACTCTTTCCACTTGGCGCAATACTCAAGTGTATGTTTCTTCATTTTCATTTGTCATAATTGGGCAGCCCAAGTGAAATGGTTGTAATATGCTAATTGCGCCTACAATATCCAGTAACAAAATTTTCATCATATGAAACAAATGTTTGTATAATCCCATAAATAAATATTACTCCCTCCGTTCATTAATAAGTGTCGTTTGACTTTTCGACACGTTTTTTAAGGAGCTAAAAACTATATAAAATATTAACTTTTTTATAAATTTTTTAAAATAATTTTAAACTTATAACTAATATGTATAAAATTATTAAAAAAAATCAATTAAAAACTTTATATTTTATATAGTTTTTAACTCCTTAAAAAACGTGTTAAAAAGTCAAACGTCGCTTATTTATGAACGAATGTAGTATTATGCAAGATAAAATATGCATTTAGTATGAAAAGGGGCATGAATCACATACTTGTTTGTGTTATAGGTCGTATCCATCACTAGCACATACGAAAACATAATCCACAACTTCAAGGAATCCTTGGGGAAAAAAAATAGATCAGCAATATGTCCTTCATCATCTAATCTATAATGGAAACCAACTCTGACAAAGATATTGAGTCCGTGTTCAATCGTCCAATAACTTCTTCACTC
This sequence comes from Persicaria tinctoria, assembly GCA_037127255.1. Taxonomy (NCBI): domain Eukaryota; kingdom Viridiplantae; phylum Streptophyta; class Magnoliopsida; order Caryophyllales; family Polygonaceae; genus Persicaria; species Persicaria tinctoria. The sequence continues at coordinate 42,472,515 of JBANSL010000002.1, read as the reverse complement.
AATCCCGTGCATTTTATATTTGATCCCTTGAGTGGTAGTTGTTGTCTCATCGTAATGCATCTTGGTAAGCACATTTTCCATCGTAATGCATCTTGGTCAGCACATCTTTCAGTCTGGCTCCCAGCTTAATGCTAGTTTTAATGTCATTTATTTGCGATTTATTCAAACACCAGACAAATAAATGACCTACTTATAAGAGGATGATTGTGGTTGTGAACATCATGTACCACTCTGATCTTCTACCTACCTCTTGGATACTCTCCACAGTCCAGCTCAAATTTGCATTTGCCTTTTTTTTTTTTTTTTGCTCTTATATTTAGATTGGTATCTTCATTATCTATATCATCATCATTGACAACAACTTGCCGACAACCATTTCGATACTTCCCATAGTTCTCACATGCTCAAATTATTCTTCCGTACCTTGTATCCAAACCACTCCACAACTTGGAGATGGTAATCACAATGTTTCTTCTATGAGCTCTCTCACACACCCAACTTTTCAACGATTTCCTACCAAGTCACACTTTTTCAGTTGTGAAACATATCATATTATCTATTTCTTCATTTATACCATTACGGATCTACACAAAAATAAAGAAAAATTATAATTTAAATTCGTCTCCCTGCGTTAATCTCATTGAAGTCTAAACTATGATATAGTCAATTTCATCTCGTCTATTTTCTCCAAATAATCATTTTGTATGATACTAATAATGAATGCTAAATGGATAATCTAATATAATACTCAATATTGGATATATAATCTAAACACAAGTCATTTCGTATAATATAAATTTAAAAGCATTGAAATAACAAAGTGAAATAAATATATCCTCGCTATCTAACATGTCTTCTATAGTGGACATATTTTGGTATTTAGAGGGATAAAAAATGATTGTGAAGTGAATGTTTAATTGTGGAGTGAAAGTGTTAACGCTGACTGACGAGGAAAAAAATATTAGTCGTTGGTTGCAACGACTAGTTTTGCATATGTTTATACATATCTAGGGTGTGTAAACATATGCAAAACTAGTCGTTGCAACCAACATCTAATTTTGCTTCATCCTTGCACCTACACAGGGAGCATGTGGAGGTAACCGCACTTTGTTGTGTTTCAGGGTGCATAACTAACCACCCTTTACCCTTTCTATGCTATGGTACCGAGTGTTGCACCGTGTGATACAAAGGATCTTCACTGTTCATTCTGCTGATAGCACCAAGATTTACGGCGTATTGCTGTCCCTTCTTTGCTGTCACAGTAATCTCTTTTTCTCTATGTATACCCTCTGCTTATACAGACAGCGAAATGAGTTGAGCGCTTTCTTGAACCCAAATGCTATTTCGTGTCCTGCAGATTCAATCTTTTATAGAAGATTGGTGGATGTGTATCACCCATTGTTGGGTCAATTGGGTCGCATCGCGAAACACAGGTCAAGTCACGGTCAAGTTATAGTTAGTCTGGCTGGGTCCTGGTATAGATAAAGCAGGGCAGGCCCTTGAGTCCGATGGGTTCTGACTGCATATTGCTACAGTGTAAACAGCAAGCAACTTCTAAATTCCTACGCAACTTGTGATAATAGAGATTTTGTACATATTTATACAGCCAGAAGGTACATGTAAAGGCTTAAAATTGAGCAATTGAAATTTTGAAGTGCGATGGAAAGAAGTGAAAGAACAATGGAGCAATTGATAAAACAAGGAGAAAATTCCTGCAATGAATATTTTTGTTATGTCAAACGGAATCAAAGAGTACGATCAAAATTCTGTACATGTTTGTATAGCCAAAAACTCGACAGTCACATGAAGAAATGAAGTTATCAACTAGATTCATTCCCTCAAACAGACCCGACATATAGAGTGAACGAAAAACACCACACTGCTATATGCCACAGGAAGTCTACCAATCAGGAAGGAAAAATCACACATCATTTACAGGACAGGACTAGTAAATAACGGTTGTAATCTAGTAACTTACCAGGACACGAGTAGTAAATACCTTCAGCTTTCCACTGGCTTAAGTCAGAACCCATGATTTTACTGACAGACACTCTTTTTTGGGTTTGCATCCGACATCCAGCAAGGCAGCACTATCTAGGTTTTGCATTTTACTGCTTTACTTGAATTGAAGATGCCATCCTGCCCAGTTGCTCACTGGCAATGCTTTTAGAGGAGTCAATCAGCAGAGCAGGAAATGTTGTGTTCAACTGCCATCGTTGGTATTTGATGCCCAATTCACCTGCGCATCTCAATATCATTTGTGCCTTGTACCTTGGAACTGAATCGATTTGCAGAATATGAATCAGAGCTGCAGTTACATCCTACCTGTCTACTGCTGGAAGTCCATATTGCATAAGCCAGCTGGACTGTTGCAACTCAATACCTTGCATGGAAATCATTCCCAGAGCTTCAATCCAGGATCTTAAGAAAATGGAATCCTCCTTTGATCTTTAATGGAGCAGTCAGATTAGCGTCTTTAATATAAGCTGGATGTCAAAACGTAACGGATGAAGGATGATCAAGCCACTGGATAATAACAGTGTCTTAAGCTGAAGAAAGTTCTTTGGAAACTGGATCAAGTTCCAAGATCATTAGATAATTGAAGTATCCCGCGCATTTGAAGATATGGGTTCTCCAGCAATTTCTCATTATTGCTCTGCTGAGCCTTGAAAACTAGGTTTTGAAGCATACGTTGGTACTGTTCAAAATCCTCTGTCATCATTCTCTTTAATAGGAAAGCTGAAGAATAATATGCCACTCTTGAGTCAGTATCATCCAAAAGTTGTCTGAAAAAGTCTTCTCCATCAACTTCTTGAAAAGCAGTGGAATCTGCAGTACATTTGGCAATCAGAAGCAGTAGAAGAGCAGCACGTATGTCTGATGTTGCACCAGGTAGGTTTCCTCTTCCTTTGCTGCCGACAGAAACTCCAAGTGCGATATTATCTGTTGCTGCACCAGCAAGCTGAATGAGAGGCCAATAAAACAAAATAGCTGGAACACGAGCAACTAACTTCATAGGGACAACAGCTCTGCCCTGAAGAAGCAATGCAGCCATAGATGATGTTTCAGAAATCAAGGAATTCACAGAACTATCAATATCTTCTGTTGCTCTATGGCAAGATGACTCTTGTCCAATATCATCTATGCTACTTGAAGTTCTGGAAAGCTGCCTCACATCTCCTGATGCCGAAGAATGTGCAAGAGGAACCTTCAGGCAAAGTTGTGAAAATAGAATGTCGCACATCTGCATGAACCATAAACAACATACAGATCAGCTTGAAACAATTATAACAAAATTTAAGAACCAATACTGGGGTGTAATTCTTGAAAATGCAACAGTAGATCTCTTAGAAAGCATAAAAAAGGACATAAAAACGATTAAAAGAACACTCGGTTCAAACTGTAGAAGACAGCAAATGGCTCCTGAACATATCAAAATTCCCCACCTTAAGAATGTTGAAGTGGTCTGTTTCATTTATCTGAGCTACCAATGACAATGAACTACTCATAATGTCTATCACCAGATTTGCCTTGGCCAGAGGATTATCCTTGTGCATATTGCCAACAGCATTTGCCTCTAGTTCAGTCTCATCCAAAAGAAATTTGCATCGCATGAGAAGTACTTCCAAAACAAAAAGGAATCCCGCTCTTATAATGTTGTTCTTAGATTGCAGAAGCCCACACATAAGTAAAATTGATAATGGGATATCAGAAGGAGTTGATGCATCTTTTTGCCCAGCTACTGCAATTTGCTGCTGCAAGCTTTTGATATGAGTTGACATATTTGCACCCTTTTCCTCGCTAATTTCAGAAATGAGCAAATCACCCAGCCAGATGTAGCCATTCCTACGGCAAGCAATCCTATCTGAATGTAAAAGAGAATGGAGAGTGGCCCATGAAAGCTTTGCTTTCATACCAAAGTTACTTCCAGCAACAGCATCATCAATACTCGTCAGGAGTTTGTAAGATTTGCTGATCTCTCTCATTTGATAAAACTCTTTTTCTAAATGAGTAAACGAACTTATAATAGAATCAATTTTCCCGGTTATCTTCTCCAAAAGCTGCAAAAAAACCAGAAGCATAGTAAGGAACCAATTTAATTGAAACTGCTATATCTTGTTGATCTTCCAATCATCTACACAAAATTTACCAGCCAAAAACTGCCATTCATCTTCTTTCTCATTATAGACTTTTTAATTGGCTATGAGCACTATTTTACCTTGCATGAACCAAATGAATGAAATTGTGAAGTTGAGAGTTATAAGTAAAACGTTTTTTGGAGTTCATTTTAAATTGTTTGCTTTCTTTAACGTGAAAACTTAGTCAAAGTAATAACGGTTAATTACATGCCAAACTACTTTTTCCCCTAGCAAGGCAATTTTTGGTTTGCATAAAGACCATATCTTTGCATTTAGACTAATAATATGCACGAAGGAAGAAAAAAATGCAAAGCAGCCATACCAAGTTAATATGGAAAAATTCCATCTTATTATACCTAAAAATAGTCAAGAGGAACATTTCAAAGTATGCAGAGGAACACACAATGAGAAATGGGTATATTACAATGTTTTGTTGCTCACTGTCACGATATCTGGTCAAAGCAGATGCGATTGATCTTCTTAAAAGCTCTCCAATGCCATGCACTCCTAGCTTGACAGATATGTGAAAAGCTTCAGGAGCGTTTGCAAGTGATAACAAAGATGCAAGTGGATGAATCTCATCATTTCCATAATCAGCAACTCCACTGGCTACATTTGAAGCATTTATTTGATGTAATACATAATCAAATAGAAGTAAGTAGAGATTTCTCCTTTCTTCTCTTGTTTTAGCAAATGAATACTGCAGTAGAAAAATAGCAAGATGAAAATTCGTTCATAAATGATATATAATATAAAGAAACAGTAAGAATACTAAGAAACATTGTTCTTGTGTTATTCAGAAAAGCTGGAAAAAAATTGTCACCTTAGAAATGTTAATACAACAACAACCCAAGTATATCCCGCATAAGCATGGTCTGGGGGTCAGGATGTACGCACTCTTACCCCGAAAGATTCGAGATGTTAATAATTGCATTAATCTAGGAAAATTCCAACTATCATCATATTCAATGGAAAAAACATTAGTGCAAGGAGCACTACAAGACGTCTAGCTCTTTGCATGCATTACCAACTCCCTAGCAATACCCTATTGAGCATGTAAGATTTGCACTGGAGTGACTACTATATGATGTCAATCAATGTCGCAAACTAATGCTAAAGTATATGATGTATCTATCAACAATTTACTGGCAATGATCAATGCTTCTCACACATACCTCCAACAGAATAAATCCGATTCCTCCAATCAAATCAACTTGGCTGGCCAGAAAAATAGGGATACTTGAAACAGTGGCGTTATTTTCACCAGGAAACTGATAAAACATGCTGGTTAGCATGGAAATAAGCTTGCTGTGAACGGCATCAGCCCATGAACTCAACCGACTGATTTCAACAAGTGCCTTCATAACCTAAAATTGTTTGAACGAATCGAAAAAGAGAAGCATCAAGCAGAGTAAAATGCAAACAAAAAGAAAAGTGAAAAAGACAAATATACACATACAAATTAAAAGCATAAACAGCAATGTAAAAACTTTCAATCCTGAAATAAATAGAAAAGCAAGTTACATTAATTTACAGAATCTCCAAGTATCAAGAGCTAATAGAGAATGACAATTTGGCTTTACTACCATATTTAACTTCTGAATAATTTTTTCTTCATAAAGAAACAAAAGCAAGATTATGTCTAAATCAGGAGGCATACTAAAGCTTGTTTCTATTCTCCCATAATCCCATTATGTACCGAAAGGCTGTATAATAACATCAGATTGTCACAGAATGTTCCTTATTTTTAGTTAAACTAACATCCAGGATTGAAGAGATTCTAAAGGAATAAATTCAAGAAAGTAGGGAGAGTGATGAGGGGAAAAACTGTATCCCGATGTTTAAAAGTGATGGGCGCACAGGTCTACTTTCTCACTGCCTGGGGAGTGCACATCTGGGGATTTCAAATCCTTATATTTCCAAATCTGAGATAGTGACTACTGTATTTGAACCTATCTATATAAAATAAGTGGTTGAATTACCAAAATAACAGAGCTACTAACTGCCCAGCAATGTCAGTAGCAACACAATTTTAGATTGATGACAGGGAAAGGTTTAGCAACCAAGTGAGGTAATTAACTAGTTCCAAAAAAGTAGTGAAGATTTAAAGTTGCTTCAAAGGGATTAATGGGACTAAAGATGAAGGTTTCATGTGGTGACAAAGCATTTGGTTCAGAAAACCCAGACTGCCATCAGATAAAATGGTATACCACAGATTGAATCGTACATGCATAGTATATGGCTTGAAAAAAAAATCAATCAATGAGTATCCATTTCAGAGTAACAACTCACCCGTATATCAAGGCCTTTCAATCGATTTCTCCGTATTCTACCTCTATCACACACAAAATAAAGTAAACAACTTAAAGCAGATGCCCAAACCGATTCCTCCTTCTCTTCAGTCTGTCCAAATAATTGCCAAAACCAGGGAAAGCATGGTCAGTAGTACAAATATGGGGTAGTTGAAGGGATAACTTCAGGAAGTGTCCAACAAAGTGAGAGAACAGAAGAAAAAAGAGGGTGTACTATGTTCACTGGTAATAAGTAACTACAGAAATCATGACCATATGTTCCCCAGAATAGGACAAGAAATACCACATTTGCAAGATCAAAACAAAACTTGTCAAAATTCAACACATTACGCTAGCCTCTGAGAATGAGAGAGATAGTCTCACCACATATTAGAAATTGAGCCAAATATGTGAATCTCACAGTTTATGTATAAGATTGCAACTATAAGTCTTACGCTCCGTCTGGTAAATAAATGTTAATAAGCTCATGGATTATTTGTGTTAAATAAATGCTAATAAGCTAATATGATGTTTGGTAAACCTAGCGGTTAGGGTAGGTGTTGAAAACTTGTGAATAGAAAATCAAAAGCTCCAAAAAGTTTGGGTGAGTAGCCTATGAAAAGCTCCGATTCTAAAAGCTAATTAAACTAAAATCTTTTATTTATTTAATTTAAAACTAAATAATATCAAAATCAAAAGCTCTGAAAAGCTAGCTAATGGTGATCATGGTGCCAAACGGATCCTTAACATTAACATCGCGGTAAAACACAAATTGACAAACATATGACCATATTCATTACTTGACATAAATCAAAAATTTGTTGGGGAGGAATAAGTTTGTAGATTAATATAAAAATGTTTAAAGCGTTGTGACCACAATTGCTTGCAGTACAAGGAAACACTAATTAGATTGTCATAAGGTTGTTAGGATCATTATTTGGTTCGGTATAAATTGCTATGATTAGACAGGAAAGCCTGTGATTGTATTTTATTGCAAAAATAAAAGGCTAAAGAGCATTATATTCACTCCATTAGAATGGATGGCTGATGGATGACACATAAGAGGGTATATATGTACGATAAAAGGGGGAAAACGTGTGGTAGATCAAACAATAATATCTCAGGACATGTACACCGGCTTTTCGGCACAATCATCAGTGTAGTGGAAAAACTCAGCAGAAAAACTTTGTATTATGATACTCAAAGATAAGCATATCACAACTGATATTAACAGGGGTATGAAAGCAACTTATAGCAACAAGGAGTCGTAATACATTGCGATATTGCATAGCTAAACATTACACTACCTTCACTGCATCAAGGAAAGAACATCAGAACTTACAGATATTGGTACTTGCCAATGTATATTGGCGGTCATAGACTAGTCCTCATTAAAGTTAATATTCTAAAAATCCCCACCTAAGATCACCTAGACGCCATCTAACCCTTAGCTCCACCCCGCCGACAAGGCCGTCAAGACCTACCAAGCAACCCCCCAAGATCCTTAGCCCCACCCTACCGGCTGCCGCCAGGCATCTTTTAGAACATTGATTAAATTTTCTATTCTCGTCAAAGATCATCCACATAATGCATATATGAGTTATTTCTGGGACAATATAGAAATGAATGAAACAATAAAAAAAAATGCCAACTAGAGCCTGTTATAGACTAAGGTAAATGTCACAAACCTGCCCTTAAATTAGAGACCTTTTCAGAAAACCACCCTAAATTAAGAAATTTCAAAAACTGCTCATAAATGAGATCATCTATTAAGGACACCCCATAACTCCTTTGTGTATAAAAAAAAAGTCAAATTATAACTTTATTTATCAAATTTAATCGAATTAATGTCAAGTATGTTTGGGAAAAAAACAATAAACTCCTACATATATATTATCAAAACAACAAGGGATTCGAGGCAATAAACTCTCTAAAATGACAAATAACATTGGACGGAGCGAGTATGTCTAAAGCAAAATGAAGAACCAATTCGAATTACCTGGACAAGTATGACAAGAATCTCATATAGAATGCTCAAGATCCAGGACTCGAAACTTTCAATCGCTGAGGAAATTCCCATTTTTAAAGACTCTGTTCTCTTTCTCTGGGTCATCATTTGTGCGTCATGATCAAAGTATGATTCTTGGGAATAGTCCTCTTCAATTACAGAGACATCATCCAGCACCACAGGTTCCAGTAGATGAGCATGAACAGCAAGGTTCAGGATCAGGTCAAAGGCGCGAGTTCTAGAAGACAATCTTGGAGAACAAACCATGTCCTGGGAATTAAGGAATGACACAAAATAAGCAAGCATCGACCAGGAATTTTCATTAAAAGTTTCAAGTAAAATATATTTTTGGGTAGCACCTCAAGCATAGACAGAGTGAGAGGAGCAGCAGATTCAGATTCCAAAACGTACCTACCAAAAGAGAAGAAAAGGGATCAAATGAAAAAAACAGATTAGATAATACTCCCTCAATGTAAAAATAGACAGTATTTTAGCCTCTTTTTCAATAAAAGATGTCATTTTAGGCTGTCAAGACAAGCAATTATTGATAGTTATGAGGCTTGTGATTTAAAATTTCATGTATAGCGATTTCTTATACAAACTCTCCCGTAATTGACTCACCTAATGTTTGCAATAACTTGGGAACACATTAACATTTCTTTTTACTTGAATTAACAATTTTCTTAATTGGTGTCCAAAGACTAAAATGACATCATTTTCTCAGCAAAGGTAGTATAAACAATTGAATATTTAAACATATGCAAAAGCTCTTTGGACATAGAATGCTTATATCTTCCTGAAGACATAAATGAATTAGCCTAAGCCAAGAATTAATTCTTTTTTTATATAACATTCTCACTAGGTAAAGAAGGGGAATAAAACAGTGAAGGATGTATCCACATACATGTCAATAACAAGTTTAACCAGGACACTCACAGCCACGTCAATTGATGGCTTTCCACGGTTGCTATTAATAGTAGAAATAGTCATCAGATTAACATTTGAAGGAGATATCTCTGAACAAACTGCTTCTATAACCTCTCCAACTTCATTAGGATTCAATCGCAAAGGTTGCTGTTCACTGACCCATAGGAAAACACGTTATACTAAATAAGAGCAATTCCGAAGAAATCCACTAAAATGATCAACCTATAAATAGATGACAAAAGAGAATCTGCTGAAAATTAACAAGCTTATCATCTCATCAACTAGTCATCTAATCAACAAGCATGTCATACGCAGAAAAAATGAATCAAAAGGAATACAAAATATTCAAATTGTAAAAACTACCTAGATAATACATAGCACTGACTTACATACCAGATATAATAAAAGTCATTTTTCCAATTGAGATTTTAGTTCAAATCTAACTGAATGGTGTGTTTATAATTGTCCACATTTCATTTAATCAGGTAGGAATCTGAGTCATTTTCCCGACTTTCAAAGTCAGCTTATTCACCAAAATCCCAACTGAGAAAATTGACCCCTATTATTTTGGGTTGAAAAACAAATATTTTTTATTTTAGTAGTTTGCAAAACATCTCTGCTATCAACCAATATCAAAGCTCTTTCACAACAACAAAAGCATTAAGAGGTGGGACAAGTGCATTAGTCTCAAACTACTATGAGAGGTGTATATGCAATAAGCACGAAATAACAGCTTTTGAGGAAAAGGAGATAATAACCATGACTGACAAACACATAATACTTACAAACACATAATAATGCTTGCCATACACACCTGTAATGCCTATACTGAAACAATTGACGAACGCGTGGACGGAAGGTGCTAACCAAAGAATCTTCCCTGAATAAAGAAAAGGAAAACTTAATATCTCAAGAGGGCCACAAAGATGCATACATACACATAATGAGAAGTTGTGCAGTCAATTATGAATTTATCCTAGACCAATATGTGAATACTAATAATATGTTTCTCACAGTCAAGGTCAAACTGATGATAGGAAAACTCTACTTTCAGCCCCTCGACGAGTTTCAGTAGCAACACCTATGTACCTTTTATGGACTTTATGTGTAGAAGAATGGAGTCAATTCAACAAGCAGTGTCCTCTATAGTTGACTGGCACTTCTAAAAAGGAGTAGAATGCTGGAGCATACCTCAAATGTATTAAAAAACAATAATTGACTGGCACTTCTAAAAAGGAATGGTACCCCCCCCCCCCCCCCCCCCCCCCAAAAAAAAATCATACTCTCAACAAGGAGACAACGATTGGAAAATGAATTAAGGAAACAAGATTCAAACTCAAATGCAGAAATCATGTTGATTCTTCTCGATTTCAGGTCGCTGATGAAAAACATTACGAGCATTATTAGTAACTTGATCAGAAGCTAAATGCAGAATGCTTAGAGAACTTGCCATATTTGTTGAGACCCCAATTTGGTGCGCTTAGATGCTGTAACTATTCTCAACTGATGGCGAGCAGATGCAGAACTAGCGCTAGTTGAGATTGAAGAAGGCTGCAGAATTTGATCAAGGTAGGGCATCTCAGCAGTACCAAAGTGCCTCCAAGGCTGACCCCTGATATTAGCATCCATATCAGCCACAAGAAGTGCAGCTGCACCTACTTCTAGGAAGTTTGGTCTGCTTAAATCCTGTGAGCTCAGATTATGATCCCTATGCCATGGAACAGAGGTTTTTATGTTGTCAGACTATGAAAGCAAATGAAAACATATATCAGATGAAATAACCTTCAAATCCCTAATCTTAGAAAGTACTCCCCCCGTCTCAAAATTTAAGTCGTTTTAGGATTTTGCACAAATTTAATAAAACACTCACCTCTCAATCAACATCATCATTCCACTAACTTTTTCATAAATTTTATTGTTTTTTAATACCCACTATATTTCTTAACCAATCAAAATCTTTAAAAAAAAGTCAACAACACACAAATCAATACAAATCATTACTATCCCCTACCTAGAAAACCTAAAATGACATCTATTTTGATACAAGAATGAAGACCTAAAACGACCTAAATTTCGAGACGGATGGAGTAAAAGGTATATGCAAGATCAATTACCCATCAACAGAAGGGGAAGTAGAATGCTGTTCACCAGCCCATCGCCATCTCAAAACATCAAAAGCAATATATTCAAGATCCTTACTTCCATCATTGCTTTCAGTGTATGAAAGGTTCTGAGCAGACAAATTGGTCTCTTCCCTATCAGATGATTCAATATTACTCACAGGATTCAGTTGTGAATTGAATGATTTACTCAACAAAGATGATAATGATGGAAGACTCTGTCTTGTTGCAGTTGCACCTCCAGCAAAAACTGCAGACTGGAAAGATCGCTTTGGTATATGCTGAGCCACTAGGGAACGAACATAATTTAAAGACTTTACTAGTGCTCCAGAAGCAAAACTAGAAACTGGTAATGGGGAAGAACTATTTATCAATGCCTTAGCTGGTCCAGATTGCTCGTTGGAAGAGTAAGACCAAGATGACCTTCTACTCTGGCCAAGTTCACACTCCGCAATTATATGCAAACAAAACCGATCAATTTGATGTAGAGTCTCCTCACTAGGCTTATATCTGCACCAAGTAGACATCATGTTTATGAATAAAGCAAGTAGATGGGTTAACTCCACTATTGACGGACAAGTACTTTAGAAAGGTAACCCAGATCACAAGAAGCGCCAAGTTGGAGAAAATGAATTAGAAGCGTGCTTTGGGTTCTTATCATACTACATTGGAAAAATATTCATTTCTAGCAATCCAGTCGTCTTTTTTATCATATTTTAACAACTAATGCATGGGATCTTAATATCTTATTGCTAAATGAATGAATTCTAATTGCCAAATGCCAGAAGAAAAATGAATATATTCTAAATGGAAAGGGACACGCCCAAGATTTGATCATGTGATGTTCCTCCCCCAAGACCCCAAACGGCCCAAAGAACCGAGCAGCAACTTAAGCTCAAACAATCAGTAAAGAAAATCTCCATCATTTAACACGTGTAATACAAAGATTGACCATCTATCAACCAGTGAGAGAAACATTAATTTTTTTGTGGGAATGCAGTTCCTAAAAGAGTTATGTAACCACGAAAACTAAAACGAAAACATTGATGAATATCTTTACAAAGGAGGAAGCAAGAATAGACAAGTGTGAAAAAGGCAAGAACATTGGCAATACCTCAGTAGATAACGCTTCAGAAGTGCCACACACCGTGCAACAACTGCAGGACTGATTCAAAGAAAACCCAAATCAGTTGCCAATTATGCCAGTGTCAGTCAAAAAAAATATTAACTGATATTTTCACCGATGAGAAAACAAAATTGACGACATGAATTATGAATGTGATGTTCAATCTGTGTTCAATTTCTTAAGTTCACCCTCACAAAAGAAAATAAGAAATTGAAGGAATGAAAATATTTTCATAGATAAAACACACATTAGATCACAAAAATATATTATATAAGAATAGATTGAAAGACACAAGCTTGATGTGTTTTCCCCTTTTACTTTTTTTTATTTTTTTTTTGCAATGCAAGGTATCCAAGGAACAAGTAAACAAATCACTCACTTATCTGAAGTGGATAAAACTAAAAGCAATATATAATATATCAAATCTTATAGAAATACGTTATGGTCGTAGGAGCTTTAGCTCACCGGAACAAATTTTGTCTAGGAACAACAGTGGATAAGCTAGCTATAAGCAAAGAGGTATTGACATGTTAGTCTGTGCCCCATGCAAAACGCACAAGAAAATTTGACTCCTTTCCGTCCATTTCAATATCAATATTGGGCATAGGGTAAGAAAATGAGGGAATTTAAATTGCTTCTTTAATCTCACGAAATTAGAGAATATTTCTCTCCATTTCACTCCCATTAATCTACATTACACCATCCCAATTCCTTTTCCCTTCCATGATTTTCAACCAAACAGACCCTAAAATCACAAGGAAAACTTATCAGTATTCTTTCTTTCTTAGCTTAGCCTTTTGTTTTTCTCCATTTGCTGGATGTTTTCTAGTAATCTAGCTATGGAGTTCAATAGTTCATCACTCAATAACTATGATTTTCAAATTCCCAGTATCATATACTAAAATGTAATAACCATAACCTGGTTTCACAATTAGAATCTTGAATAACAGAGAAGGGTAGGGGAGGAAGGAAAGCAGAATGATAAGTGTTCAAAGTGTGCGGACTTCAAAACCAATTCAAATCAAAGCACAGCCAGAAGAAATAAGCATCCACTGATTATGTAAAAACAGGCACAGCTAAGGCGGTTACCTACGATCCCTTTCTGCGAGAGTATGATCTAGAATCACACAATAAGCAACATCAGTTGTTGAGGGAGCTGCCAAATAATCCTGCCACCAATAAAAAAATACCTGTAAATTTGAGTGAACCAAACTACACAGGCTAAATACAAAGGGCCATCAACCGGAAATTTGAGTTTTGACCACCTTAATAACACTTCTATGCTTCTAATGCGGATCAAGATAACTACACAATTTGAGAGATAATAATGAAGGAAAAATAACAATTCAGTAATTACATTAATATGAAACTTGTAGCAGATTAAACAAGTTTTATGTAAGCAAAGACTATCTCCAGCTTCAGTAACAAAACAATTTATCTAGAGATTTGTATATTCCCACCAATTGAGCCTCAAAGATTGATTCGGAATCATATGCCAAGGTCCCAATGAACTGACCTATAAATTTTCAGAGATTCACAAGTCTTTGAGGGAAAACTTTACGAGACATATGCCAGGATCCCCATGCCGTAGGAGGAATCTTCAAATTCCATTTTACACAGACTTCATGGAAGGAACTGGCTTTTACATTTGAATTGGAATTTCGACTCCTAAACTGAATTTCTTAGAACCCCAAAGCAATGTTGTGTTGGTTCCATCCATTTATCAACTAGAAGAGAAAGGAATTGTCACACAAGGCTAAATTTGAAAACATTCATGTTTTCCTATATAATATATCACGATTTCTGCTGTTCCAACTACATCAAATGTTGTATAAAATTTCAACAAGCACCACCTTAACAACGAACTTTCACTCTTCTTTCAAGAGGGGTCATTGCAGCTTCAAATCTGCTCTAGCTCAGTGAGCAATGCATCCAGCTTCAAGCTGGTTGCTTTCTCCTTTGTTTTAGAAGCTCTTGTGCAAAGCCATGATTTTATAGATTGCACATTTGGTTTGGTTTTTCATAGTTTTGACTAGCCAAATTGATTGCTATTTTGGACATAAATTAATTAGTGAAAAATGAATAGATAGCTGTGGGAAAAGGACACTGCAGATAAGGCTGCTGTTCTTCATAAAGCTGCATGACATCCAGTTGTTAAACCATTCCAATTCTGACAGAGTTTAAAATAAATATGTATTCAATGCTAAAAGTTGACCAGATCCATATTACAACAATTATGGTCTTACAAGCATTTTTGCAACAAAAGAGCATGGCTCTATTGTTGACATATACTTTTATATTCTGCTGCTAAATCACAAGATAAAATGATCCACAAAACTCTTGATTTTTATCACCAATCAGTAGAAGCACTCGATAATCAATAACTTTCCATTTCCTAATAAGCTAGCAAGTATGAATCAAAGGGCAAAAGTAAAGGGAAACAAGGACAGTCAACAATCTACCAGCCACGTTTGTCCATACTAAGGAGTACAGAACCAAGTAAACAAGCTGACCAACCACCAAAAAGGAACCAAAAATATAATCAAAATTAAAGGAAACAAATCTGTCCCAGGCCAACTGAAATATGGGAATCGGGAATACGGATCCTTACCTATTGAGTAATACTGTAATTGTATGCTAACCAACTGAAATATAGGTTAAATTTTGTGTATGCCAATGCTAGGAGCATACCTAATGCAGATTCTATCAGAAATAGTTCAATTTCAATTAAACAGATAAGTCAAAACCAAACATCCAAGGCAAGCAAAGGAATGGAGCTTCCAATTCCAAGATCAACTTCCAAGGCCGAGGAGATTCCAGATCCAAAAAGCATAAAAAAAATAATAAGGGATCTAGAAACAGCGAAGAATACTAACAAAATATTCGAAATTTCAAAGAGAGAGAGAGACCCGAAGAGTGCGGGAAGCTTCGGAGGCGAGAACGGAAGGGTTTCCGTGGTGGTGGCCGGGGATGGCGGAGACAGAGGAATAGAGAGAAGGCAAAGCGGAAGAGGAGGAGGACGACGAGGAGGATAGACAATCGGCGACTGCGCGGCGGAGAGGCTCAGGTGGCTTGCGTTGGGAGGAAGATCTCAGGCGAGAGACGGCGCCCAATTGCAGCCTGGCGCTGCCGGGGCTCCGAGATGGACTGTTGAAAGTGCTCGCCATCTCTCTCTCTCTCTCTCTCTCTCTCTCTCTCTGTGACCCACTTTCTATCTGGGAGAGAAAAGGCACTCCCCCCGTCTCTTTCCGCTTCTATGTCCGTATCGCGCTCTCTCCCACTTCCCACTCGTCTACGGTGCCATCAAAAGATTTTAGGGCTATTTGCATTGATACACCACTTTTTGAAAGGATTTGCATTGATAGATCACTTTTTTAAAAGGTTTGCATAGATAGATCACTTGATAAGTGTAAAAGTGGATTAGGGGTCTACTTTTGGCCCCCAAAAAAGTGACTTCTTGGGCCGGTTGTATGTTGGAGGGAGGAGGGAACATGTGAGGAGGGAAGGGCCAATGGGTTTTGGTGCCAAAAATTGTGAGGGGTTAGGTGATGTGATGTTGGGTTTCTTTTTAGGTACCATTTTGTATGGTATAAAAAGGGAGGATGGGAAAAGGCTTTCATGTTTCTTTCTTTCTCTCACATCTTCTACAACATAAACGTACCCGGAAAAAGAGATGGAGAACGTTCCACCATTGAAGACAAGTCGTCGACTTGCCGTTCCAGTTGCAGAGCACTTGTCGCCTTCGATCGGTGCTCATGTGAGTGATCAGAATCCCCATGTCACCTTGGTAATATGCAAGGGGTAAGTGTATTTGGCGAAGTACTCCTCAGCTATGGTGTTAGATACCGATCGATGCCCTTTCCCTGGTATCATTTTTCAAGTGGAAACGCCTTGTTATGCGTCACACTCATCTTCGATGGTTCTTGGGTGTTCGAGGGAGGCGGATGGGTATTTGCTTGTGAGAGAGAACGCGCACAAGAATGTCATGATACAAGAGGGCATTGACTTCAACTCTTTCAAAAAGCTGATCAGTCTCAAGGTCGGCGATGGTGCATTATATGAAGAGGGGGCGTTGTCTTACGTGCCAAAGTCGAAAGAAGGGGGTAATCCGATCATAATAGCCGATGATGACGACCTTTATGCCTTTAAATTTTTGTACTTGAAGTCCGGAGAAGATCTGTGGCCTCTTGCGATATATGTTGGTCCATTGCAGAAGGAGAGCTTTGAAGTAAAGGAGCCTTCCAGGGAAGAACGCCTGAGTGGGCCACCTTCCTCCTAAAAAGTGAACGATTTGGCTGAGATTGTGATAGACGAGGCAGACAGTAAGGTACAACAAAACCCCGTGTCTCTAGATGATGTGTTATATGTTGGAGGGAGGTGACTACTACCTTAGGGAAGAGCAAGGAGTTGGATGTAATGTGATTGAATTGAGTGACACGGATACCTCTTCAGGTGACATGGGTCAGGGGTTGAAGGTGATATCCATTAGCAGCGAGGAGGAGGATGAAGATGGGCCAACCCCCACAATCGACTTTGGGGTCTCGGACGAGGACGAAGGTTTTGAAGTGAATCTCAAAGAAGACTTGGATGATTTGGAGTTGTATAGTGTCAAGGACCTAAAGGGTGAATTTCCCCGTGTGAAGCGTCGTCGTTCATAGTTGTGTTCATCTGTTGGTGGTCCAACGGCTTACCTTAGAAGTTGGGTTTTATTTTGCATTTTCAGTTTAGGACCAAGGGTTGGACCATTTTGATAAGTAAGTGGTTAAGAACTTCGTAATACTTTTGGGAACGGGGTAAGTGCACATATGGTGGGTTGTATTTTGCCCTGACAACTTTTTGCGGATGCACGGTTCTTTTTTTTTTGTTATATTTCATGTGTTACTTGTCTGAATCTGATGACTTTGAGTTCTGAGTGTCTGCCATTTCCGTAAGAAATTCACCCATGTCACGTGTTTGTATGCCCGTGTCACCTCGTAAATTTCACTTGTCATTTGTTTGATTTTGATGATTTACAGTTCTGAGGGTCTGTCGTTTTTGTAAGGAATTCGCCCTTGTCACTTGTTTGTATACCTGTACACCTGTTAGATTTCACATGTCATTTTCTTGAATCTGATGATTTACAATTCAGAGGGTCTGCCATTTTCATAAGAAATTCACCTCTATCACGTGTTTGTATGCTTGTGTCACCTTTTAGATGTCACGTGTCATTTGTTTGAATATGATGATTTACAGTTCTCAATGTCCCATTTTCGCAAGGAATTCACCCATGTCACATGTTTCAACGCCCGTATCACCTCACTGATTTCACGTGTCACCGGCATTTCCACCCGCCCCCATCCTTGACAAGCACCTCCACATCCTCTTTCTTGCTAACATCTTCGACACCATCCTTTCGACGGACCACAAGAGCTTACCTTATCACCTTTTTCTTTTAGAGGCTTCTCCCTGGCTTCAACTGCAATCGTTGTAACCAAATCGACATGAGCGACCTGAAAAACAAATTCAAACTTTAAAGTGGATCCTCGATTTCCCATGACACTCAACATAAAACACCATGTCACCCAAAAACAAACTTACCTCCTCGTTCTCATCGTGCTCCCCTATCCCCTTCCTTTTCATCGACAGGTTTGTCTTCAGCTCTATCTTTCCCAATATCACCCTCCTTCTCTACATAAATATCAAAAGAAGCGCTACCACCCCTTTCTCTTTCTTCCTCGGATCTTCCGATCCCTTTAGCAACCCAAAATCCATTGATGACCTCCTCCAACACTTTCATATGCAGGGATTAGGTTGTTAGCATCACTCATATGGACTAAGGTGAACAAAAGTGTTTAGAAAACAACATCAGCTAACCTGAGTATGTCAAAACTCATTTATAATTTAGAAACAAGCCCAATTAAAATAGAAAATGACATTGTTGTCCAGTGATAGAACATATTTAGTGTTGCATAATAGAGTGCATTTAGCATAGTTTAGTTGTGAATATTGCATATATTTAGTTGAATTTACATAATTACTTGTTGAGTTGGAAGAGGCGGAATCTACATGATTTTATGGTTTATTTCGGGTATAGTAGATTGAAGGTGGAATGAATCGGAAAAGAGCAAAAGTAATATAAAGAAGAGTAGAGAAGCTGCGAAGACAAGGAAGAATAAGCTCGGAAGAATCGCAGGCCGCCCCGCGGCTCGAAGGGAAACGGAGGACTTCGCTGAATCGCCGCCCGCCCCGCGGCCCGTGCAGAAACTGAACATTCGATCCGGATTTTAATTAGGGTTTCAATTGAGTTGTTTGGCCGATTTTCTAAATACTATTTAAGGCTTTTCTACTTTATTCTACCACTTACCTTATGCACATTATTCCATTCCATTGTTGAGAGCGCCGTTGAGCATGAACAACTAAACTCTCGAGGTTTCGCCTACGATTTGGATCTTTGATTGTTGAATTGTGAGTTTCTTAATCTAGTTCTTATTCCTATTGCAATGTTTTGACTTCTTTGTGCTTAATTGCTTGAATGTGTTTTATTCTCTTTGGCCTGGCCGACTAGTTAGAGTAGATTCATTCAATTGTTAGGGTTTTGTAGATTCCTCGTAGCGAACCTTACCCCAAGTGGCAATCATATCCCTTTAGAACTCGTAGGACTAATTGGATGGGTAGGAAGTTGAATATATGTTGAATATCGACTCGTAGCTTGATATTATGTGTACCTTGGTTAATTCATAATCTTAATGCTATCTCTAGGTTGAATCTTAACCGTGTTAGGGTTATTTAGAGATAAGAGTTGCTAGGACCCGTAGGAGTAGTAATTTACCTAAGATCTGGACAAGGACATTGATAGGAAAAGACAAGAACTAGAGGCTGAAACAAGGATCGAATTCATCAATCGAAGTGATAAATTGTAGGTGAACCTATTTCTCTCCACTGCATTTTAAAACCAATTTCCTTTGTTTGCTTGCTTCCGCTTTGATAAAAGGCGGATCTTTTTCACATCAAAAACCCCCCATATTCTCTATTAGCGATTAGAATTGACACTCGGATTGATAGATTTCCCTGTGGATCGACCTCTTGCTTACACACTATACTAGTTGTGAGTTTGAGTATTCTTTGGCAAGAACAACGACAGGTTTTCCTCTTGTCAAATTTGGCGCCGTTGCCGGGGACTTCTTATCAATTTCTTGTTTTTTTTTATCGCTAACTTTTGTATATATTTACTTCTAACCCCGTCGTGGACCTATCTTACGGTTCACGACACCTTATTGCTAATATTTCTAAAGTATTTTCACAATTACCTCACAAGAGTGCAAAATTTATTTGGCATCCGTTATTCACGGGGTTTTCGAGATAGTTTGCGAGATGTGGTAGTTTGCGTTTTTGAGGGCATGGCTCCTGAGACCCGAGAACTTGCCAGGTCCATAAACAATGGAAGCTTTGCTGGTTTAGGAGTGTCGGGATTATGGGATCTTCTCTGCTACATGGGTGACCAATCGGCGGAGGAAGAATCCTAGACTTCGATGTTTCAACCAATGGAGTACTCCGACCCGTCCATGGAGGATTCAACCATTGTCTTGATGGAGCAAATAGGGCAATTACGCGAGATAGTGAATCAAAATGGGGAATCAATTATCCGACTCTCTCAAACATTGAAGGAGTTGGTAGTTCAGCAATGTTTTATTCCTCATCTTGATGAAAGGCAAGATGCAAGCAACGATGAATTCTCCGATAATGAAGAAGAGCATCTAGTGGTTATCGACACGAAATCTCAGGAGACGTCCCTAGAGATTGAGGATGTTTCGATGCTCCCTTCATTCGTAGAAATCATCCCCAACTCGCATATCAAGGAGCTAAGTCTGGAACTAATTTTTGTGGTTCCCGAACAAGAAACTGGTACTTTTTGCAAATTGGGAGATTTTGGTGAATATGTCGATCCATGGAGCCACTACTTCAACAAACCACTAGCAGAACTATGTTGGTAGTCTTACATACCCTCAAGGGAGAATCAATCTCGAATGAAGGGTAAGTTGGTAATGGTTCTCATTGCTGAATTTTTAATTACCAATTGTTTCATTTTCAGTGTGCATTCGAATATCGGTTGGACACGAGAGTTTGATTTGCTTTTGAGGGCGGTGTCAATGTCCGCTTGAGTCTTGAATGAGTGGATGAATATAACGTCGAGCCAACGACGGTAACCACAGCCGCTCCTTGGGAGGCAACCCAAGGTAAGTAATTTAGATTCTATTTTATTTGTGCATTTTACTACTTTTTAGTTTAGTTTTGGTTTGGTCTGGCACTAACGTTGCAGGATGGAAAAGAAAAAGGAAAAGGGCGAAAAAGGACGGGCCGCCCCGTCGCCTAGGTCAGCCGCCCCGCGGCCCTTTCCGGATAAAAAAATTGAAAGAGCCCCGTGTGGGCCCCCACTTGCTACACCCTCTTTACCCTAACCACTCCTTTTTCTTTACCTTCTTTCACCTAGCCGCCCCCTCGCCATATTCCTATCCTTTCATTATCTTCTTCAACCTCCCAAAACTTCCATTGAAGCACACTTCCAAGCTTCCTTCTTTCACCAAAATCATCCTTCTTTGCCATTATTCCCATATTCCTTCTACAAAAACTTCACCAACCACCTCACTCTCCTAGATCTACACACAAATCGCCCATCCCAAGGTTTTTTCAAGGAGGTTCTCTCGGATCCACCACGGAAAGTTAGAGTTAGGACGTCGAAGAGTAGATCCGATGTCGGAGTTCGTAGATCCGGCAAATCTCCGGCCGCCCCATCGCCAGACAAACCGTCCCGCGGCCACTCCCGTCACCACCCTAGGCTGCCTCGCGGCCTCTGTAGAAGCTGATTTACGTGAGTTTTTTCTTGATTTCAACTCTTTTGGGTGATTTTCTTAGCTAAATTTCATAATGTCTTGACCCCATGGAATGAGTCGAATTCAAAGGAAAAGTGGAATGGTTTAAACACTCGTAATTTCTTTGTTACAAAATTCTTTCATGAGCTTACGCTTCGATTGTTAGAGATGGATATATGTACTAGGCAATTGTTAGAGCATGGGGGCTTAGGACAATTTTTAGGGAAGAATGCCCCTACATATTCAAGCTTATATAAAGAATTTTTAGCAACTTTGAGTGTGAGGCGTACATCTATTGATTTTCGATTACTTGGGAGGGATTTCACGCTATCGAAGGAGAGATTAGGGCAGATTTTTGGTGTTACTGCTGCACCTACTCCTGGTTGGCTTGATGTATGTAAGGGAGAAGGCCCTTTGGCTTTTTGGATGGCGTCTAATAGGGTGCCTTTTGAGGCCAAGAAGGGCCAGTAAAATTCGAGCATTTGCCATCCTGCATTACGGCTAATTCACAAGGTTCTGGCGAACACATTCTTTGCACAAGCTGAGGTCAATAAGATCTCACTTAAGGATATGTCATTTTTGTGGTGTCTGACGCCAGAGAGCCCAGTGATTCCAGGTTGGGTGGATATGTTTCTGATTAACTGCAAGGACATCCTAGACAAGCGCAACAAGGCGACAATTAGCTTTGGGGGTCTTATCACCCTCATAGCTCGAGCATGCATCGATGTGAGCGTTGTCCCTGATGTTCTGCATGGATCATTTCTATATAATGAAGCCCAACTGAGGAAAGCTGGCCACTTGGAGGGAAAATCACTGATGTGGGTCTGGAGGACAGGCCATCTGGGGAAGATTCAATTGAGATTGCCCCGACATCTCCCTTTTGGCCCTACAACAGCTGATTTTTACATGAGTGATGAAATGGATGAGGATTCTGAGGATGATGATGATGAAGAGGGTGCTCCTGATGCTGAGCAGGAAGGTGCTGATGATGTTCACGGTGTTCAGACGGATATTAGAGGTAGAGGAGCTGGACCTTCTAGCACAGCTGGTGCTGGTCCGAACTACTACGCACTGGAGCAGAGGATGGCTGATATGTGTCTCCGTCAGGACACCATGTGGGAGCATCAGCGGATGATGTCGCGTCGTCAGGACGCCATGTGGGAGCACCAGCAACAGATGTCCCAGTGCCAGAACGTGGTGTGGGACCAACAACAGCAGCTATATGTGGATATTGGCGACATTCGTCGGGATGTACGTGGATTGACTTCCCACCTGGAGGATGTCTCTAAGAGCCAGGCAGCGATCAGACAGATGCAGGAGCAGATGTGGCAGAGGCAGGAGGACTTCTATCGATTCGTCTATCCATAGTTTCCACCTTACCCGCCGCCGCCACCACCTCATCAGTGAGCATGTCAGTTGTTTCTTTTCTTTTCCCTTTTCTTTTTATTTTGATGTTTTTGTTCTCTTTTCTGCATTGAGGACAATGTCAGAATTAAGTGTGGGGGAGAAGACTTGCATGTCACGTTTGTATTTTGGTTCTAAGTTGCACTGCATTTTGACTATTAAGTTTGCATGTTTATTTCTATGGGTTGTATGCATGTTTAATTTTCTACCATTGTTATTCCTATTCTAAAAAGAAAAAAATGAAAAAAGAAAAAAAAAGTTTTAGTTCTTGCATTATTAGGAATAGGTCTTATTTCCCCATATGGATGCCGTTTGTCCTCCATTTTATCTATTGAGATTTATGCCCCATGATGTGCTTGGATTGTTGAAGCCTTCGATATATGTTTTCTATAATATTTGGTGGGCATGATTGATTAATGATTGAGCACATAAAATCTTGAATTTTTGGGTGATCTTGAAGTTCTAGACATGACCTGATGAGCTTATTTTGGCCCATTCAGAACTGCATTTGATTTAGTCCTCTTGCTTGTTGAGTGTACTCTCTTCAATTTCTTTCTGTTTGGCTTGCATTTAGATATCTTTTTCAAGGCTGCATATTATGATTTCTGCACATGACTTAAACATGATTGAGGCATCTTTATTAGCCCTATTTGACTCTATTCCCACCTTACATATTATCCTCTGCTTGAAGCCAGTTTGAGCCTAATTGCCTATTCTTTTGTAGCTTCACAAGATTTTTCCATAGCCAATGGTAGCCTGACCCTATCCGGGAATTTAGGAATAGTTGGTGAATATCTATATTGTGGATGGTTTTTAGTGGTGGATTGTGTATGTTTGAGGTGCATTTATGAGGTGTTTTGATTCTTGCTAGTACATTCATTACTTGGGACCTAAGGAGGATAAAATTCACTTAGGGGCAAAAGTCGAGGAAAATAATTTGATATAGCATGAATGAAAAAAAAAGAGAAAAAAGAAAGAAAGAAAAAAAAAAGAATAAAGGAATGAGTTGAGTATGGTTTGTAAAGTTTTATGCTTGAGATTGGTGTTGTTTGGCATTATAGAGATATGATATGAGGAGTTTATGAGTGGTTTTATGATTTGGTTGCTTCCTTAGTTCCCGGATTATGAGCACCACATGACCAAAATTGTTCCATACCTTATATGTTCTACCTTAGCCCCATTACAACCCAATTGAAAGACCTCATGTTTTTGTTGTGTCTAGCTAGAGTCACCAGCGGTGGAGAATTAGAACACTGGTGCAAGACTCTTGTAGCTAAGTTTTTGAAGATTGAGTTTTGAGCGTAAACATTTAACCATAAACACTTGAGCGAGAGTGAAACACATATCCTTTGTGAGGTCTAGAATGGATATGGTTGCCTGATTTCAGTGATTACTCCAATTATGTGCTGGGATGTTGTTAATCTATTGTGTTTGCTAGTTTTTCATGCACTTAAAGAGTATTGAGGTGTGGATACATAAATTGCTATTATGTGGGGCTGCAGAGTTGAGTTTTCTATTGCTTGAGGACAAGCAAAGGTTCAAGTGTGGGGGAATTTGATAGAGCATATTTAGTGTTGCATAATAGAGTGCATTTAGAATAGTTTAGTTGTGAATATTGCATATATTTAGTTGAATTTACATAATTACTTGTTGAGTTGGAAGAGGCAGAATCTACACGATTTTATGGTTTATTTCAAGTATAGTAGATTGAAGGTGCAATGAATCGGAAAAGAGCGAAAATAATCTAAAGAAGAATAGAGAAGCTGCAAAGACAAGGAAGAAGAAGTTCGAAAGAATCGCAGGCCGCCTCGCAGTATCGCTGGCCGCCACGCGGCTCGAAGGGAAACGGAGGACTTCGCTGAATCACCGGCCGCCCCGCGGCCCGTGCAGAAACTGAACATTCGATCCGGATTTCAATTAGGGTTTTAATTGAGTTGTTTGGCCGATTTTCTAAATACTATTTAAGAATTTTCTAGTTTATTCTACCACTTACCTTATGCACATTATTCCATTCCATTGTTGAGAGCGCCGTTGAGCGTGAGCAACTAAACTCTCGAGGTTTCGCCTACGATTTGGATCTTTGATTGTTGAATTGTGAGTTTCTTAATCTAGTTCTTATTCCTATTGCAGTGTTTTGACTTCTTTGTGCTTAATTGCTTGAATGTGTTTTATTCTCTTTGGCCTGGCCGACTAGTTAGAGTAGATTCATTCAATTGCTAGGGTTTTGTAGATTCCTCGTAGCGAACCTTAACCCAAGTGGCAATAATATCCCTTTAGAACTCGTAGGACTAATTGGATGGGTAGGAAGTTGAATACATGTTGAATATTGACTCGTAGCTTGATATTATGTGTACATTGGTTAATTCATAATCTTAATGCTATCTCTAGGTTGAATCTTAACCGTGTTAGGGTTATTTAGAGATAAGGGTTGCTAGGACCCGTAGGACTAGTAATTTACCTAAGATCTGGACGAGGACATTGATAGGAAAAGACAAAAACTAGAGGCTGAAACAATGATCGAATTCATCAATTGAAGTGATAAATTGTAGGTGAACCTATTTCTCTCCACTGCATTTTAAAACCAATTTCCTTTGTTTGCTTGCTTCCGCTTTGATAAAAGGCGGATCTTTTTCACATAAAAAAACCCCCATATTCTCTATTAGCGATTAGAATTGACACTCGAATTAATAGATTTCCCTGTGGATCGACCTCTTGCTTACACACTATACTAGTTGTGAGTTTGAGTATTCTTTGGCAAGAACAACGACAGGTTTTCCTCTTGTCATCCAGCAACCAATGAAATTGAAATAAAAAACAAGAGAATGACATCAAAGGGAATATATGTGGTATTCGTAGGACTATTCAAATTCATATAAGACTCTAATCGTCGGTTAATTTCAAATCGAAGTGATTACGACAATACCCTTTAAATATCAACATTTACGTTTGTTGTGAGCCTAATTTGTCATATTTTACACTTGCTTTTATATCAATATCTGCATGCATTTCATACACACAGATTGGCCAGCTAGCAGCAGGCATCCCCAAACAGTCTGGTACACTCCCTGCATCTTCTGAGCCCAATCCAAACGGGAAGACAGGACACATCGCAACCGTAAAACTCAGGAGCGGCCACCAACTACGTGAGCCAGAGGTCGGAAAGCAGCAGGACGAAGGAGCTGATCAGCAACTCGAAGTCGACCAAAATTTGCTCGATATCGAGGAAGGCCAACTCGATGTCGAGAAAGAACTGGACCACCCTTCGTCTGCACAGCACAACAACTCGACATCGAGGAAAATAGTCGATATCGAGAAGAATCTTGGCGATGTCGAGGAGAACCAAGTCGACGTCGAGAAAACTGCTACACCTCCAACATCTGTTCTGGATCCAAACCAGAAAAAGAAGTTGCCTTTCCCAACAAAATCTCCAAAGGATCAAGCAGATAAAAAATTTCAGCGCTTCATCAAGATGCTTCAGAGGCTTAATGTCACCATACCTTTCACGAAAGCTCTCAATGAAATGCCATCATATGTCAAGGTTCTCAAGGATATCCTAAGCAAAAAGCGCTCAATTGAGGAGATCACAGAGGAGTGCAGCCAGATGGCCAGATCCAGGTAAGTTTTCTATAACTATTGGATTTGATCAATATAAATTCAATGCTTTATGTGATCTTGGAGCTAGTGTGAGTATAATGCCTTTAACAATATGGTCCAAGATTAAGATAGGTGCCCTAGAGCCTGTGGATGCTAAGCTTTATATGGCGAACAAAACGGTGGTCATCCCAACAGGCATGGTGGACAATGCTCCAGTACAAGTAGGTAAGTTCTTTGTCCCTGCTGATTTTCTAGTTATTGATATGGCAGAGGACCCTGCTTGTCCAATTATTCTAGGAAGGCCCTTCTTGGCGACGGTGGATGCCAACATAAGTGTAAGGAAGGGAGTACTCACTTTCAACATCAACGATAAGATAATTAAGTATTATTTTAATAAAACTGGAAGGCACACAGGTCCCATGGAAGAGATAAAATATATATCAGCTGGTTACATTACATGTGGGGAGCCTAAAGTAAGAAATTTGACTCCTGAAGAGTTGAAAAAGAGGGATATGGAAGCCCAAGTGGAGAAGATCATGGCCATCCTGAATGACGACACAGATGATCTGCTCGACATCGACCAAGGTAAGTCGACGTCGACTAATTATTTCTCGGATGCCTTGACAGGATGCAAGTATGGGGTCGAAGTCGACCAGAATTCCTCGACATCGAGTAATTTGGTCGACATCGACCAAAAACAAAGCCCTCCACCAGCAGTAGCTTCGTCAAGCATCCAACTCGAAGCCAGGAACTCCTCGACATCGACCAAATTGGTCGATATCGAGCAAAATTCTTCGTCCTCGACTTCTCCTCCCTTGGCGAGCAACCCACTAGAAGTTGAGAATTCGTCGATATCGACCAATTTGGTCAACATCGACCAAAAACCGCCGTCCTCGACTCCACCATCCTCGAGCAGTTGCCCACCACCTGAAGAAAACAACTCGATATCGAGTAAATTTACTCAAAATCGACCAAATACTGAGGTCCCCAAATCCGATTATGTGAAGGTAAGCCAAGGTATGTATCTTTCTTCTCCTATTTCCATTAAAGATCTGTCTATACATGGGAGAGGTTTGCCTTGGTATGTGCGCTTATGTAGGATTTCCAATAATGAGCCTATGGAGTATGAAATTGGAGACAAGCTCTATGTTTCCAAATCAAAGGATCATTGGTTTCCCAACAAATTCAACAAGAAAAAGATAGGGCCTTTCGTGGTGAACCCATTCAGGCGGATTGCAGCTGATGGACAAAAATGGAGTTCTATTTGAAGCCCAAGCTACATGGGCCCTGCAAATGCCACCTTGAGCTTAAAAGAGAAGTCGGCCTAGCGACTGTAAAATCTAGAGCTTGTAAATAGACATTTATTTTTTGGGACTTTTGGACATTGTTGCTTTTGTTTGTTTTTTGGTTTTGAAATTTTAGCTTTTCTATTGTAGGTATTTCTCTTCTACATTTTTCAGGTCCATGGGGATAGAAGCAAGCTAAAAACGGACTCGGCCCAGCAGCATAGCACTCGATTAGCACACCTCTCTAGTGAGTTTCTTTCTCTACCCTTGTTTTTATACAGTGAGAACACTCTAATGTTTAAGTATGGGGTGAGGGAAGGGCTTACTTTATGCATATTTGGCTTTATTTGACCATATTTGTGCATTTTTAAAATTTATTTCATGAATTGCTTATACATAGCTATTTTGGAATTCATTATTGATTTATGTGCTTACATGCATGTTTTCCAAAGTTTGAAAAAATGACCCCCATTGAATTTTTTTGATTAACGTCATGGAAGCTTTATAGAACTCGACGATGCAAAGTTGGATTCATTAGAGATATAGCATGAAATTGCCTAGTAAAGGGAAGTCACAATGAAGTGCATTATTTTCTTGAAAACCATGAAATGAGGTAAAATTTGAAATTGCTTTTGACATGTTGCATGATAAGAGAATGGAGGACTTTATATTTCCATATAAGCTCATATTGTTTATAATTCTAGCCTTACCTATGCTTATGCATCATGAAAGCCATAATATGCCTTATTTCATATTTGCTCCACATGATCTAAATATTGCCCATTCTTTACCGTATTTCCTATCCGAGGATTATGTTGAGTATGATGTTACATTATGGAGATTATTATATGGTGTTTGTGTTGTTGTTATATCATTATTGGAGTTTGGCAGGATTGTTTGAAAAATATGGAAATTTTAACGAGTGAGAAAAAATCCGATCACCTCAGGAGATAAAGGTAGATCGACCCTGCTTGCTGAGATAATAGTTCAGTGAGATGGGACATTAAGGCGAGGAGTCCAAAGCACTAAGTATCCGGGGACATTCATGACACCCATGTTTGCGACTCGCGAGAAGGCAATGCTGAGGTTAGAGAGGTAAAAGCATGATAATTGAAAAAAGCAATAAGCGGTGAGAGAAAGGTGATGATTCTTATGAAGAAGGAATGTGGTATGAAAGTTTGAAAATTACTCCATTTCCCCGGATTATTAGCACCACATGGCCAAAAATTGCCCACCTTTAGCCTTTTACCAATCTACTCCTTTTTGAGCTTAAATTAAAGTCTCCTCTTGATTATTAATGTTTTGTCACGAATGAATGTTTTGCATAACCCTCCTTTTGTGAGTAGATGTTGCTTTTTATTTGCACATGCATGGATTTGTGACACTAGTACCTTTTCGAGTATGGTAATTAACTACATGGTTATATAAGAATGAATCTAATATGTTGAGAGTTTTGATTTCTTCCCCTGAAAGACAAATAAAAGTATTGCTTGAGGACAAGCAAGCTTAAGTATAGGGTGTTTGTTGTGAGCCTAATTTGCCATATTTTACACTTACTTTTATATCAATTTATGCATGCATTTCATACATTTGGGCTAGAATAGTACAGAATCTCTGTAGTTTATGTTTATTTGCCAAATTATGGAATCTACATTAGTTTCTGTTTAAATTCGCATAAATCGAAGTAATTTACAGCAGTTCTGAGAAAGGAAGAAAAGCTCGAAAGTCAACTACAGAAGTCCAAGGTCAAAGAGCAGCGGAACCAGGACAAATCAAGCTGAAAGCAAGGAAATCTACCCAACAACATGTTAGTCGATTTCCAGCAAGGTTGACTAGAATCGAGCAAGGCTAGAAGACAGGAGCACAACTTACTCGATATC
This sequence comes from Persicaria tinctoria, assembly GCA_037127255.1. NCBI lineage: Eukaryota > Viridiplantae > Streptophyta > Magnoliopsida > Caryophyllales > Polygonaceae > Persicaria > Persicaria tinctoria. The sequence continues at coordinate 42,442,894 of JBANSL010000002.1, read as the reverse complement.
GAGGAATCTACTCGATATCAAGGAAAGCCCAAGTCGATTTCCACATCTGGAGCCGGGATCGACGAAGCTGAGCACTGGGAACCGAGCAACGTTACTCGATGTCGAGGAAATTCCTCGATATCGAGGAAACATCCAGTCGACATGTGTCCTGAAGGCCAACATCGAGTTGCTGAGCGGAAGACGAAGAAAGTGCTTGTCGATATCGAGGACTCCTACTCGATATCGAGGAAGTCCTAGTGGCCGACGCCGAGCAGTCCGAGAATCTTGTTAAGTTTCTATCCCGAAGCCGATGGAGATATTTTCGAGATCAAATTCTATCAAATTCCATCAAGACCTATCAAGATCTATCAACTCCATGGAAGATTTATCCACAAAATAGATATAGTCCTAGTTGATTTAATTCTTTTATTCCATTATTTAATCTTTAAGTAAGTAGATAAATAGATATAGATATAGATAGATTTTCTTACCTTGATTAGCAAGGATTGGAAGCCTATAAATAAGGCCTTAGGGGTTGATTTATAAGCATTCAATTTCACACACAATTAGTTATATAGAGAGAGTAGAGGAGAGAGCGTGTGGCAAGAGAAGTTGGAAAGGCGAAAGCGGATTTGGCTTCGATTGGTTGTAAGCTTTCTTTAGTTTATTTAATGCAATTTATTTTCCTGAAATCTTTGATGAATTTCTTGATGATGAATAGCGAGTAGTCCACCCACTTCTAGGGTCGGGGTGAGCCCGACGGTAGCCATGTGAGGTGATGCGGTAAAGGTACGATCTTTTTATGCAATTCGTCTTCTATCCCTACGAGCATGATTCTTTTGCAAGAGTTGATGGTGATCCTTGTTTGTGTTATTGAAGCGAAAGTGATCTTAATACAACTTGGATTAATTATGTGAAAAGGGTTAGTAACAATTAGGGTTTATGCGAAACCTCTATATTCATATTTGTTAATAACGAAAGTTATTTGATGAAAAGCATGATCTTTTATGCATTTATGTGTTACTTTGCATGGTTATCGTTGTGGTGTTGATACCCTGGCTTTGGAAGTCTTTTAGTTTATTGAATTAATTCATCAAAATCTACGTTATGCGTTCGAAAAGTTGCACTTTTAAGTTTCTGTTGCTTTGTCGATTTCAAGGAGTGTTTTGTCGACATCGAGGACATCTTGTCGAGATTGAGTTACTGTGTCTGAGTTTGCTTTCGGTTTGTCGATATTGAGTTTCTGGTGTCGATTAGTTTAAGTCGATATCGAGGACTTTTAGTCGATATTGAGTAGTTTCTGTTGCTTTACTTTATTCTCCGCTTTTATTTGTTATTTTTGTCTTTCTGTTTGCTTTTCTGTCTGTGAGATTTACAGCTACCTGAGATCCGCTGACGTGCTTCCTCGAGGATCGATCCTGACTTCCCGCTGCTACATCAGGATGAGGTCTTATAATTATTTGTGTGGGCACGAATCTGGTTTGATTTATATTTCTATATTTTAAACTCGATTTCCTCCTACAACAACGTGTCACCTTGAAAATATGTCAGGTGTAACGGCCCGGGATTATGATTCCTGAGTTACGTTTTGAGGGATAAAACCCCTCGTTAGGATCTTGCGCATCGAGTACAGGTTGAAGGTTTGAAATCAAATATTAGTATTTTAATGTGGGATTTCGCACCCAAATCTGCAAGGCCCATTGGAGACCCGGGATAAACCCCTGTACTTGTCCTAAGTCTATGACACGGGAAATCCATATGTCATGCAAACAACATAAGTTCTGAAAACAATACAACGAGTGTCGCGGCACATCCGGGTCAAAATAGAGCATAAGTAGTATGAAATCCCAAAGTATAAACTTCTGAAGTTAGAGTCTCAACCGCTCACTCTCCGTCATGTGAAATGACCTCGCCATACTAGCACGCAATCAAGCAGTGGAACGGATACCTAAAACTATACCACGAAGTCAGACCAAGAGACGCATACGGGCCCCAAAGACCGCGTTGAGGACGTATAATATGCATATACCTAGAATAAAGGATGCTCTAATGCAGTACTGAAATATTAAACACACTAGCATGCTCCTAGTTCATATGTGCAAAATATTAAGTAAGGCCTTAGCAAAGAATACCAAGTGGTATATCCCTCTTCTACCACCACCCCCTTCCGGATAGAGCGGAAACTGGCCCGCTCGTGAATGCATTCCATTCCCTTTAATTGAGTCAGGCCCGTATTGGTGCTTAACCTAAAGCATACTTAATAAATAATCATATCGTGGATCCGTGAATGACTCAGGTCGAAACCAGATGGAATTGGGTTGTCCTATTACCCTAGAAAAGACTCTAGTTACATCACAGATAACATCCGTTTTGGCTTCAAATGCATACAGAATAAGAATGCTCATGCGCTTGTGCAAGTCCTAAGCATGATACTACATGACATGTTGTTATACATATGCAACACCTACATACTATATGCAGGAGGACCTGGTTACTCAGTAAGCCCCGGAGGACTTACTTGGCTAGCAAATCAGCAAAAGAAGAATCTATCACACAATAGTCACGATTATAGAGTATCACCTATGTACAAAGTGGAATATACATAAGTCTACATCTAACTATTAAGCACTCAAGCACATGTTAATCAATAGAACCATTAACAAATTGTAAATTCCATCATATCTGTAAGATTATGAGGTTGATTGTAAAGTCCTCCTTGAGAGTTTCATTCATTGATTAAACATATATATATATGTTATAATGGATTTGGGCCTTTTGGCCCACTATACAATATAAAGCCCATGTAATCTATCAAACCCCGCAGTCAAAAGTGGAGGGTCCCGTACAGTGAGACTGGACCAAAAATCAAGGAACAACTAACGAGGTAAACCCTTGGTGAATATATCAGTGTATGATAGGAGGACGGGACATGTAGAACACGGACATGTCCAATAGCAACCTTGTCTTGGACGAAGTGGAGATCGAGCTCAATGTGCTTCGTGCGCTGATGCTGGACTGGGTTGCTAGACAGATAGACGGTGGAGACATTGTCGGTGTAGACCAGGGTGGCCTTCTGAAGAGGGCATCGGAGCTCAAGAAGGAGATTGCGGAGCCAAGAGCACTCGGAGACAACGTTGATAACACCCTTGTACTCTGCCTCGGCGCTAGAGCGAGACACCACAGACTGTCGCTTCGTGGACCACGACACAAGGGTGTCATTGAGGAAGACACAGTAGCCAGACGTGGAGCGACTATGTGTCAGGACAACTACCCCAATCCGCATCAGTGTAAGCGACGAGGTCATGCCAAGAGGAAGGAGTGATTGTGGTACCCAGATCGAGAGTACCGCTGATGTACCTGATGATCCGCTTCGAGGCCTGAAAGTGCGGTTCCCTAGGAGCATGCATGAATAGGCAGATCTACTGAACGACGTAACTGATGTCTGGCCTAGGGAATGTAAGATACTGCAAAGCACCGGCGAGGCTCCGGTACAACGTCGGATCATCAAACAGAGGACTAGAGTGAGCACTGAGCTTGTGGGAATTATACACAGGGGTGACGACATGCTTGTAGTTACCCATATTGGCCCGAGCAACAATCTCGGTAGCATACTTGCTCTGAGAGAGAAACAACCCAGACGCATGATGCTGCACGACAACTCCCAAGAAGTAAGACAACGGACCCAGATCTGACATGGCGAACACGGCACTCAACTGGGAAATAATGGACGTCCTAAGAGCATCAGAAGAGGCGGTGAGGATGATGTCGTCGAGATATAGTAACAGAAAAGCCATGTATGTGCCTCTGCGATAGATAAACAGAGACGTATCGGAGCGACTGCCAACGAAGCCCATGCGTAGGAGATGAGAAGCAAAGCGTTGGAACCAAGCCCGCGGGGCCTGTTTCAGACCATACAAAGAGCGCTTCATGAGACACGCGTGCTTAGGATGATCAGAATCAGCAAATCCTGGCGGCTGAAACATGTAAACCGTCTCATTCAGATGGCCATGCAGAAAGGCGTTCTTGACATCCAGTTGATGAATGGACCAATGTCGCGACAATGCTAAGGTCAACACCACTCGGATAGTGACAGGCTTGACCACGGGGCTGAATGTCTCATCACAATCAACACCTGCCTGCTGAGAATGACTGTTGACCACAAGACGAGCTTTGTAGCGCTCCAAAGTCCCATCGGATCAGAACTTGTGGCGGAAGAGCCACATGCAGTGAATGACGTTCGCCTCAGGAGGGCGAGGAACCAGAACCCAAGTACCATTCCTTGTAAAGGCCCTGTATTCGTCGAGCATAGCCGCCTTCCAATTCGGGTCGAGGATGATTGTTTTGAAGGAGGTGGGGATGGGGGAAAGGGAGGTTGTGTTTGAGGCAGGAGGGGAGTGGGATTTAGTAGGGACGACAAGAGAGGTTGCGGCGGGGGCTGCGGCCACAACAAAGAGCTCGCGACTTGTTGATGTGCGGCGGCCGCAACATGATGTTGCGGCCGCGGCATTGGGCGTGGGTGGGGAGTTAGTGTGGGGTGTTGATGAGTGGCGGCCGCAAAATGATGCTACGGCCGCGGCATCGGCTCGGGGGGGGGGGGGGGGGAGGGGAGGCAATCTGAGAGGATGTAGGGAACGGGGCGGCAAGGTGATGTGTGGTGTTCATGGAGACGATCTGACGAGGTCTGAAGACACCAGAGATTATGCAGGTGTGCGGTCTGGTCGTAGGAGGTGGTGGTGGTGGTGGTGTAGGGGGAGAGGCAGGAGCATCGGGAGAGCTCTGGGGAAGAAGAAAGTGAGGGAATGAAGACTCTGACTCAGACGGAGACACATGAGGTGTAGAAGAGGGGAGGGGAGGAGAAGAAAAGGGAAAGCGAGACTCATCAGAGGTGGCATGACGGGTCAGAATGAGCTTATGGTTCTTTACATTGAGGCAAAGGTAACCGCGATGATCAGACGGATAGCCAAGTAAGACACAAGGAGTGGAGCGCGAGTGAAGCTTGTGAGTGGCAGTGGGGGACTGATTTGGGAAGCACAAGCACCCAAAGGTACGAAGGTGATCATACCTAGGCAAGATGCAATAAAGTGCCTGAGTTGGTGAGCGATGGTGTAGGGTAGTAGATGGGAAAATGTTTAGGAGATAGCATGTGGTGGATAAGGCGTGAGGCCAATAGAGAAGGGGAATAGATGCGTGGAAGAGGAGAGAGCGCATCATGTTGGTAATGGTTCTGATGATTCCTTCATCCTTGCCATTCTGTTGGGAAGTATAGGGGCAAGACAAGCGATATGAGATCCCATTTGTGTTGAAGAAAGTGTGAAAGTCTTTGTTATCAAATTCGCGGTCATTGTCACATTGGAAACATTTGATAGAGGTGTGAAATTGAGTTTTGATGTAAGCATGGAATTTGGCAAAGATAGGAAACACTTGAGACTTAAAATGCAACGGGAAAGCCCATAAGAAATGACTATAATCATCCAGAAACAAAAGGTAATACTTGTGACCCTCCTTGGTGGGCACAGGAGATGTCCAAATGTCAATATGAATTATATCAAATGGTGCAAAATTAGTGTTTAAAGACCGCTGAAAAGGTAGTCTGTCATGCTTGCCTAATTGACAGGAAGAACATAAACTAGAGTGAGGCTCTTTATTACATTTAACAAGACTCTTAGAACGAAGCAAATCTAAAATTGCAGCACTGGGGTGACCAAGGTGTGCATGCCACAGACTGGATGACGATGTCGAAAGGGCGACAGGACACGATGAGCTTGATGGTGAGAGCGACAACACATGATAGAGCTCTCCGGTGTTATTACATCTCAAGCGAGTAACCCCCGTAGTAAGATCCTTCACAAAGAAACCAAACGGATCAAACACAAAAGAAACATTATTGTCAGTGGTGAATCGACGGACATAAATAAAGTTTTTGACAAGTTTGGGGGCAATTAGGACATTGTTGAAGTGTAAAGGGTTGGTTGGGGTCCGTAATGTGGCGTGGCCAATATCCGAAGTAGCAAGGCGACCACCATTGCCGACGATAATAGAATGTGCAGGACCCTTAAAAGAAAGAGAGGAGAGAGTAGCTGAGGAGTTCGTCATATGGGAGGTCGCGCCAGTGTCCATGTACCAAGCGGGGTCATGAGGGGTCAACTGCATAGAAGAGAAGGTGTGGTGCACATTAGTCGGAGCATATGCCTAATCAGACGAAGACAGGTAGGTCTGGTGTCCGGCGGATCGAGGAGCTGGACCCAACAAGCCCGCTCCTTGTTGAAGGCGGGTATCCATAGGGCATCGAGGGAGGGGTGAAGCCGGGGACGGGAGACTAGGGGGCGCGAGGGGCATCTGACCAAGGCTGCGGCCGATGCCCAATGTTGCGGGGCATAGGTCTCGTCAATGTCGCTTGACGAGACTAGTGCGGTTTTGTCCTTGGCGGCGTCGGTGGTCTGACGGTGAAGGTGAGTCTCCTCCAGGATCAACTGAGACCGGGTCTTCTCGAAGGTGGGGAGAGGTTCCGTCTGTTGGATATGAGTAGCAGCAACATTGTATTCAGAGGGAAGGTCCGAGAGTACCTGGAGGACAAGGCGAGTAGCGCTAGGTTGGAGTCGACGACGCCCAATTGATCAGACAGGGTTTTGATATGCTGACAGTAGGCGGATATCGACGGGAAAGACACAAGCTTGCAACTTGAGAATTCGTGCTCAAGGTAGACGGAACGGGTGGACTTGTTGTCCTGAAAGAGATTTTGAAGCTTGGTCCAGGCACCCAAGGCGTTGTCTTTGGGGTCGAGGATGGTTATCAGTAGATCTTTGGAGATGGTGTTGAAGATCCATTGAAGAACGATGGTGTCGAGTTGAGCGAAGAGATCGTCATCCTCAGTGGTGGGACAAACGATAGAGGAATCGATGTGGTGGAGGAACTTATGAGCCTTAGCATGGGCCGTGAAGAGGTGAGACCACATGGTGTAGGAACTGGATTCATGATCAAGGATGATGGGGATGCAATTTTTTATGTTGGAGATTGTGAGAGCGGAGTGAAAGGGTGGCTTGATAGGGTGGGGGGTCGGCGGCGAAGAAGGGGTGTCCGAGAGGGGGGGTGTCGGTGGTAATGGGGTGGCCGAGAGGGTGGGGGAAGTCGGCGGCAAGGTGTTGTTGCAGGAGGATGGTTAAGTATGAAATAAATATAGAATAAAGATCAGACTGACTTCCCTGTCTCAACAAATAAATACAAGACTTCCTCCCGTTGTAGTAAGAGAATAGTCAGGATCGAATCCACGAGGAAGCACGTCAGCAGTTCTCAGGTAGCTGTAAATTCTCACAGACAAGTAGCAGAAAGGACAGAAACACAGAAACAAGGAAAGAAACAGAAATAAAAGCAGAAAAACAAAAGCAAAGAACAAAGCAAAACAGAAAAGACAAAGCAAAGCAGCAAATAAAAGCAAAGGCAGAGGCTCGTCGATCTCGACAAGAGTCAACTCGAGATCGACCACAGCAGTCGACAACAGAAAATCGGAAATCACAGCAGACAGGCAAACCCGGCAAGGGCAACTCGATCTCGACAACCCCTACTCGAGATCGACAAGAAACAGGAAAACAAAAACTGAAAATCGACGAAAATAGAAGAAAACCAACTCGACCTAGACCAGTCCTACTCGAGATCGACAAGAACAGTACTCGATCTCGACCAAGGCTTCCTCTATGACGACAAGAATGCAGAAATTCAGAAATTTTAAATTACAAATTTTCGAAACCAAAACTCAGATCTTTGACAGAAATAAACTCAAATATGCTAAAAGACTTCCAAAGCCAAGGTTTCAACACCACAACGATAACCATGCAAAGTAACACACAAAGGCATAAAAGATCATGCTTTCCATCAAATAACTTTCGTCGTTAACAAATAGGCATATAGAGGCTTTCGCATAAACCCTAATTGTTACTAACCCTTTTTCACATAATTAATCCAAGTTGCATTAAGATCACTTTCGCTTCAATAACACAAACAAGGATCACCTTCAACTCTCGCAAAAGAATCATGCTCATAGGGAAAGAAGATGAATCGCACAAAAAGATCTGACCTTTATCGCATCGCGCCTCACATGGCCACCGTCGGGCTCACCCCAGCCCTAGAAGTGGGTGGACTACTCACGCCTCATTGCAATCGCAGACATTGAATGAAAAGAAATAACTTGCATTAAAACTAAATTCAAAAGCCTTTACAATCCCGGCAATCAACTTTCGCAGAAAGCCAAAACCTTAAAAACCTTAGAACTCCTGAATTTCTCTGTGGAACTAACTAATTGTGTGTGAAATCGGAATGAATAAAACTGAGCCCCTAGGGCCTTATTTATAGCCTTCTAATCCTTGCTAATCAAGGATAGAATCTTCTATCTCTATCTAAAATTATATCTAAAGCTTTTAAAGATAAATAAATTGTTTTAAGGAAATAAATCAACAAGGAAAGGATAATTCTAAACTAGGTAAGTCTTCATGTCTTGATAGATCGCATCTTCCATAGATAGAACTTGATGGATTTGGATAGAATCTTCCTCCTTCGGCCCCAAGAAATCTCAAGTCTACTCGGACAGGCACTCGTCGACGCGTTTCTGGACACTGGGCTACTCTACCTCGACCACGGCTCGTCGACCTCGACCAGATTTGTTCGTCGACTGGACGCCTCGGCTAGATCTGCTCGATGCGGCTCGGACTTGGCTCCTGGCGCTCATCGACCTCGAGTAGCCCTTGTCGATGTCGAGTAGGAATGGGTCATCGACTAGGTCTCCTCGGGTGGGTGTGCTCGACAAGCCTCGGACATGGCTCGGAGGTCTGGTCGATCTCGAGTAGCCCTACTCTGTATCGAGTAGGATTCGTCGACTGGCTGGCTTGGTCGGGTGGCTCTGCTCGACAAGGCTCCTAGGCGTGGTCGATCTCGACTAAGCCTCCTCGAGATCGAGTAGAGGTGGTCTGCGTCTTCGTCCTCGGCTTGGCACAGCTTGTCCTATTACCCTAGAAAAGACTCTAGTTACATCACAGATAACAGCCGTTCGTCGGATTGATGCATATGACCATGCGTTGGAAAGCTCTTTCCGAGGGCTACAACTCTCATGAAGACATCAAAGCTTGATTCAAAATGAAGAATGGTGAAAAATGGTGTTTTCCCCAGCTGCAACATCCTTAGCTTCTCCATGAGTTTCCTTTAAGCTTCAAAGTGCGTCTGATTTCTGCGAAATATAACCAAAACTTGTGTAGACCTCCATATATTGCAAATAAGTGTAAACTACACAGATTCTGTATTGTTCTAACCCAAATGTATGCAATGTATGCAGAAATCGATATAAAAGTAAATGTAAAACATGGCGGATTAGGCTCACAACAAACACCCCATACTTAAGCTTGCTTGTCCTCAAGCAATACTTTTAATTGTCCTTCAGGGGAAGAATTCAAACTCTCAGCATCTTAGATTCATTCTCATATAACCCTTCAATCAATTACCATCCTCGAAAAGGTACTAGTGTCACAGATCCATGTATTTGCGAATATACAAAAGCAACATCTACTCACAAAAGGAGGGTTATGCAAAAACATTTCATTTCGTGACAAAACATTAATAATCAAGAGGACTTTAATTTAAGCTCATGAAGGAGTAGATGGGTAAAAGGCTAAAGGTGGGCAAATTTTGGCAATGTGGTGCTAATGATCCGGGGAAATGGAGTATTTCCAAACTTTCATACCACATTCTTTCTCATATGATTCATCACCTTTCATAATGCTTTTATTCATAATAATGCTTTTACCTCTCTAACCTCAGCACTGCCTTCTCGCGAGTCGCAAACATGGGTGTCATGAATGGCCCCGGATACTTAGTGCTTTGGACTCCTCACAATGTGTCCCATCTCTCCAAACTATTATCTCAGATAGCAGGGTCAATCTACCTTTATCTCCTGAGGTGATTGGATTTTCTTTCACTCATTAAATTTTCCATATAATACAAACAATTTCCTTCCAAACTCCAATAATAATAAACACAACAATCATATAACAATCTCCATAATGTAACATCATTCTCAACATAATCCCCGGATAAGGTAAAGAATGGCAAATGTTTAGATCATGTGGAGCAATAACTGAAATAAGGCATAATATGGCTTTTGTGATGCATAAGCATAGGTAAGGCTTGGAATTAAACAATGAGCATTATATGGAAATATAAAGTCCTCCAGCATCTTATCATGCAACATGTCAAAAGCAACTTCAAATTTTACCTCCTTTCATGGTTTTCAAGAAATAATGCACTTCATTGTGACTTCCCTTTACTAGGCAATTCCATGCTATATCTCTATTGAATCCAATTTTGCATCGTCGAGTTCAATATAAGCTTCCATGACATTTATCAAAAATTTCAAATGGGGGTCATTTTTTCAAATCTTTGGAAAACATGCATATAAGCACATAAAATAATGCATTCCAAAATAGCCATGTAGCAATTCAAAGAAATAATGCACAAGTAATGTCAAATAAATCAAATATGCACAAAGTAAGCCCTTCCCCCACCCCATACTTAAATATTACAGTGTCCTCACTGTATAAAAACAAGGTAAGGGTAAAGAAAGAAACTCACAAGACAGATGTGCAGAGCCTCAAAATTTCGAATGGAGCACCTCCTGGCCGAGTAAGACTTGGTTCTATCCATTGACCTGAAAAGTAGAAGACATATACCCATAATAGAAACAACAAAAACCAAAGAAATGTTCAAAACCAAAACAAAAACAACAAAGTCTTAAAAAGTCCTAAAAAGTCTATGTACATGCTCTAGATTTTATAGTCGCTAGGCCGACTTTCCATTAATGCTCAAGGTGGCATCTGCAGGGCCCATGTAGCTTGGGCCTCAAATAAGACTCCATTCTTGTCCATCAGCTGCAATCCTCCAGAATGGATCTTGTTCACCACGAACGGTCCCATCCGCTTCTTGTTGAATTTATTGGGAAACCAATGATCCTTTGATTTAGAGACATAGAGTTTGTCTCCAACTTCATACTCCTTAGGCTCATCATTGGATATCCTGCACAATCGCACATACCAAGGCAGACCTCTCCCATGTATAGATAAATCTTTAATGGAAATAGGAGAAGAAAGATCCATACCTTGACTTACCTTCACAGAGACGGAATCGGGCACCACTGTGTTTGGTCGATCTCGACTAGGGCTAGTCGATCTCGACGAGTCTGCAGTTTCTGGTGGTGGTCTGGTCGAAGAGGCAGAAGTCGACGAAGAAGGCTTGTCGACCTCGAGTAGCCTACTCGATCTCGAGTAGGGCTCCGCTCCTGGTGGCTGCAGCGTCGAGGAAGAGGGGTCTGGTGGAGTCGGATGGTGGTCGATCTCGACAAGCTTAGTCGAGATCGACAAGGATCCTTGCTCTGGTGATCTCAGCGTCGAGGAAGCAGGGACTGGGCTCCCCGAGTGGTGGTCGACATCGACAAGGGTGGTCGAGATCGACGAGCTCTGGCCGTCTAGTGGAGTCAGCGTCGAGGGAGATGAAGCCGAGGCCGTCGAGTGGTGGTCGACCTCGACAAGTCTAGTCGAGATCGACGAGCCTGGTTTGTCTGGTTCGCTGCTCGACGATGCTGGTGCTGGTGGAGTCTCCTTGGTCTGGTCGAGATCGACTAGGGTCCTCAATCTCGAAGAGTCTTGGTCGATCTTGACCCCATACTTAGTCCCTGTCAAGGCATTCGAAAAATAATTAATCCACAACGACTTACCTTGGACTGTGTCGATTGGATTCTCTTTGTTTTCTTTGAGGATTGCCATGATCTCCTCCACCTGGGCCTCCATGTCCCTCTTTTCCAGCTCCTCAGGGGTCATATTTCTGACCTTGGGTTCCCCGCAGGTGATGTAGCCAGCTGAGATAGATTTGACCTCTTCCATTGGACATGTATGCCTTTCAGTTTTATTAAAGGAATACTCAATTACCTCATCGCTGATGTTGAAGGTGAGCACTCCTTTCCTTACGCTTATGTTGGCATCCACCGTCGCCAAGAATGGTCTTCCTGTAGAATAATTGGACAAGCAGGATCTTCTTGCATATCAACAACTAGAAAATCAGCAGGGACAAAGAATTTACCTACTTGTACTGGCTCATTATCCACCATGCCTGTTGGAATGACTACCGTGTTGTTGGCCATGTAAAGTCTAGCATCCACAGGCTCTAGGTCACCTATCTTAATCTTGGACCAAATCGTTAAAGGCATTATACTCACACTAGCTCCAAGATCACATAGGGCATTAATTTTGTATGGACCAAATCCAATAGTTATAGCAAACTTACCTGGATCCGGCCTCTTCTCCAATATGTCCAGATGGCTGCATTCCTCTGTGATTTCCGCCATTGACCGCTTTTTGCTCAGAATCTCCTTCAGGAACTTGACATAGGATGGCATTTCATTGAGAGCTTCTGTGAAGGGGATGGTGACGTTGAGTTTCTGAAGCATCTTGATGAAGCGCTGAAACTTTTTCTCTGCCGGGTCCTTTAGAGATTTTGTGGGGAAAGGCAGCTTCTTTTTCTGATTCGGAGCCAGAACAGACGTCGGAGGTGCTGCAGGCTGCTCTATGTTGATCAGAGGCTCCTCGACATCGACTAGAGTTTTGTCGACATCGACTAGGTTGGGCGTAGTCGAGTTGTTGTGCGGTGCAGACGAAGATTTTTGCAGGTTCTCCTCGAGATCGACGAGGCCTTCGTCGAGATCGACCACAGGTTTGTCGAGGTCGACTTGCTGTTCCTCGTCGTTCTGCTGCTTTCCGACCTCTGGCTCTTGCAGTTGATGGCCGCTTCTGAGTTTTATAGCAGCGATGTGTCCAGTCTTTCCCTTAGGATTTGGTTCTGAAGATCCTGGAAGTGACCCTGACTGTCTGGGGATTCCTGCTGCTAGCTGACCAATCTGTGTATCAACTGATTTCCGCCAGATATCAATTTCCCCAAGCCTAGAGTTGACACTTTGCATCTGAGTATAGACGGAGTTGAAAGATTGCCTAGTTTCTGAGTGGTTTCTCCGTATTTCCTCCAGGACTGTCTGTATATCATCCTTTTTCTGCTCCCTTTCCGGATGTCCTGGAGCTCTGTAGGGCGGGGGATTCCTAGGGACACCTTGGTTCCATTGTGGTTGCTGAAACCTTTGGTCCCCCATGTAGCGACTGGGACCCCCTGCGTAAGCTACATCGTCATGATGCTCTGCCATCCTGACTTGTTCTGCGTGTGGGCACTCAGGAGTTGTGTGCCTTTGCGATCCGCATTCAATGCAAGGCTGGTTGACAGAGAGATACTTTAATTGCTTGATGAGCTTCTTATTCTGGTCTCTGTAGTACTGCTCCCTAACATCAGGATCAATCTCCTTAGGTGGCTCATAGAGGGGCATGGATGGTGCTGGCCTGGCGTATGGGTTCTCTTCATAGGTTGCAGTAGACCCATACTTGTTGTCGTAGTTAGTGAGCTTCTCTAGCACACCCCATGCGTCACTTGGCATTGTCAGATACTCATAGCGAGTATAATGGTTGATTCTATCCTTTGTGACTTGATCAAGAGAGTTGAAGAAGATCTCTTGAATGACGTAGGGTGGATGTCCATGAGTAGGGCAAGATCGCAGAAGTTCCATGTAGCGCTCCCATGCCTTTGCCAGCGGTTCCCCTTGCTTCTGTTTGAAGGCGGTGATTCTCTGGCGGAGATGTGCTGTTTTGGCGGGTGGGAAGAATTTGTTCAGAAACTCTTGCTCTACTTGGGCCCAGGTTGTGAGTGATCTTGCTTTCAGCCCTTCCAGCCATTTCAGTGCAGGCCCAACGAGAGACCAGCGAAAAGATTTCATCTTGACATACTCCAGAGTTGTACCTTCAGCAATAGTACGGCACATGTCAGAAAAGTTTGTAATATGTTCAAGAGGACACTCATTAAATCTACCATAGAAGGCATTATTTTTAAGCTCTATAAGAAATTGAGTGCGAATTTCAAAAGAATTATCAGGGATTAGAATCGCCGATTCAGGCACGACGAGAGTTGGGTACATGTAGTCCTCTGCCGTGGTTGGATATTGGGCAAGCTCAGCCTGTGCTTGTTCCCTTGCTGCTCTCTCAGCGGCGATAGCAGCATCCTTAGCGGCGATAGCAGTATAATTTGCGGCCAATTCCCTGGTAAGCCTAGCGACCAGCTGCTCCTGTGTCTCCGCAGCTGCCATGGCTCTTTATAGTTTAGCTCGGATGTGAAATAGGCGTTCCGGTTCGTCTAAGGCGTCAAACTCAGGTGTTTGACCAGAACGGCGCATACACCTGAAAAGTAACTCAAAGAAACAGTGAGAACTGACTACCTAAGGCGCGATTGATAGCTTCCCCGGCAACGGCGCCAATTTGTTGTTGCAGGAGGATGGTCAAGTATGAAATAAATATAGAATAAAGATCAGACTGACTTCCCTGTCTCAACAAATAAATACAAGACTTCCTCCCGTTGTAGTAAGAGAATAGTCAGGATCGAATCCACGAGGAAGCACGTCAGCAGTTCTCAGGTAGCTGTAAATTCTCACAGACAAGTAGCAGAAAGGACAGAAACACAGAAACAAGGAAAGAAACAAAAATAAAAGCAGAAAAACAAAAGCAAAGAACAAAGCAAAACAGAAAAGACAAAGCAAAGCAGCAAATAAAAGCAAAGGCAGAGGCTCGTCGATCTCGACAAGAGTCAACTCGAGATCGACCACAGCAGTCGACAACAGAAAATCGGAAATCACAGCAGACAGGCAAACCCGGCAAGGGCAACTCGATCTCGACAACCCCTACTCGAGATCGACAAGAAACAGGAAAACAGAAACTGAAAATCGACGAAAACAGAAGAAAACCAACTCGACCTAGACCAGTCCTACTCGAGATCGACAAGAACAGTACTCGATCTCGACCAAGGCTTCCTCTATGACGACAAGAATGCAGAAATTCAGAAATTTTAAATTACAAATTTTCGAAACCAAAACTCAGATATTTGACAGAAATAAACTCAAATATGCTAAAAGACTTCCAAAGCCAGGGTTTCAACACCACAATGATAACCATGCTAAGTAACACACAAAGGCATAAAAGATCATGCTTTCCATCAAATAACTTTCGTCATTAACAAATAGGCATATAGAGGCTTTCGCATAAACCCTAATTGTTACTAACCCTTTTTCACATAATTAATCCAAGTTGCATTAAGATCACTTTCTCTTCAATAACACAAACAAGGATCACCTTCAACTCTCGCAAAAGAATCATGCTCATAGGGAAAGAAGATGAAACGCACAAAAAGATCTGACCTTTATCGCATCGCCTCACATGGCCACCGTCGGGCTCACCCCAGCCCTAGAAGTGGGTGGACTACTCACGCCTCATTGCAATCGCAGACATTGAATGAAAAGAAATAACTTGCATTAAAACTAAATTCAAAAGCCTTTACAATCCCGGCAATCAACTTTCGCAGAAAGCCAAAACCTTAAAAACCTTAGAACTCCTGAATTTCTCTGTGGAACTAACTAATTGTGTGTGAAATCGGAATGAATAAAACTGAGCCCCTAGGGCCTTATTTATAGCCTTCTAATCCTTGCTAATCAAGGATAGAATCTTCTATCTCTATCTAAAATTATATCTAAAGCTTTTAAAGATAAATAAATTGTTTTAAGGAAATAAATCAACAAGGAAAGGATAATTCTAAACTAGGTAAGTCTTCATGTCTTGATAGATCGCGTCTTCCATAGATAGAACTTGATGGATTTGGATAGAATCTTCCTCCTCCGGCCCCAAGAAATCTCAAGTCTACTCGGACAGGCACTCGTCGACGCGTTTCTGGACACTGGGCTACTCTACCTCGACCACGGCTCGTCGACCTCGACCAGATTTGTTCGTCGACTGGACGCCTCGGCTAGATCTGCTCGATGCGGCTCGGACTTGGCTCCTGGCGCTCATCGACCTCGAGTAGCCCTTGTCGATGTCGAGTAGGAATGGGTCATCGACTAGGTCTCCTCGGGTGGGTGTGCTCGACAAGCCTCGGACATGGCTCGGAGGTCTGGTCGATCTCGAGTAGCCCTACTCTGTATCGAGTAGGATTCGTCGACTGGCTGGCTTGGTCGGGTGGCTCTGCTCGACAAGGCTCCTAGGCGTGGTCGATCTCGACTAAGCCTCCTCGAGATCGAGTAGAGGTGGTCTGCGTCTTCGTCCTCGGCTTGGCACAACTCGTCGACTTCGGACATGGCTCCGAAGTGTGGTCGATCTCGACTAGAGGTACTCGAGATCGAGTACGGTTTCAGAGTCGGGTTGTCTCTGACTCAGTGTCCTCGATCAGCTCTACTCGACCAGGTGTGCTCGACCAGCCTTCGTCGAGATCGAGTACGGTGTACTCGAGATCGAGTAGAGTTCTCTCAACTTTCTGCTCTGTCCTTGAAACGCACTTTCCCGAGTCCTCGTTCGTCGGATTGATGCATATGACCATGCGTTGGAAAGCTCTTTCCGAGGGCTACAACTCTCATGAAGACATCAAAGCTTGATTCAAAATGAAGAATGGTGAAAAATGGTGTTTTCCCCAGCTGCAACATCCTTACCTTCTTCATGAGTTTCCTTTAAGCTTCAAAGTGCGTCCGATTTCTGCGAAATATAACCAAAACTTGTGTAGACCTCCATATATTGCAAATAAGTGTAAACTACATATATTCTGTATTGTTCTAACCCAAATGTATGCAATGTATGCAGAAATCGATATAAAAGTAAATGTAAAACATGGCAGATTAGGCTCACAACACAAGGAGGTGGCCGACGGCTAGGGTTTGGAAAGAAAAAGAAATTAGGGTTTTAGGATCTTAGGTTGTGATACCATGTAAAATCATGAGATTGATTGTAAAGTTCTCCTTGAGGGTTTCATTTATTGATTAAACATATATATAGGTTACAATGGATTTGGGCATTTTGGCCCACTATACAATATAAAGCCCATGTAATCTATCAATATCATACATTCCATAAGATCACATCGCTCAGCATAAATCATCAAATAATTCTGCATGCTCATATTCATCATATCCGCATGGATCCCAACAGTTCATCACAATCATAAGGCATAATTTGAATGATAACATTCTACTAACTCGATACAATATATAACCTTTTAACCTCTTATAATAAATCACCGCAAATCATGCTATTAGTCACACATATCATTCCGTTACTCAACCGATCATATCATCATGCTAGCTAATCATGAAATAAGTCATATTCTCAAGTTAGTCCCATACCGTTTCAAATCCGAGTCAATAAGTTAGAAATCTTGACCCTTGGAAAGGTTAGCGAAACTCCCTTATAAAGTATTTCAAATCCTTTTTGAAATAATTCCAACCCATTTTTATTTAATAAAACCAACCCTTTATAAATCTCTCAAAATAATATTTTATCATTTAAATCCTCAAATAATATTATATAATAATTTAAATTCCGCTAATTAATTAAATCAAAAAACGGATAACCCAAACCGAACCGAACCCGGTTTAACAAATAACAATTATATAGAAGTTAGTAAGGGGTCCCCACAACACCATGTCCTCTGGATTTCAAATGGAATCCCGCGTTCACACCTGTGCAGCTCCCGCCGGCTTCCTCGCTCTCCCGCACTCGCGGCTCGCTCGTCCCTGCTCCCACTGGTTAGCTCGTCCTCACACTTGCCTGCTCGCTCGCTTCTGGCGCGTTCGGCCTCCCATACTCAGCTACTCTCGCCTCTGCTCACCCGCGCTCTGCTCACCCTCGCTTCACACCTACACCTTTCGAGCTCATCAAAGCTCTCGAGCCTCACCCGACTCTCCGCACTTAGCTCACGCATGCACACCCTCGCCTATAGCCCGACCCAAGTCAGAAACAAATCGAAACAGAGGAAGGAAAAAGCGGGACTCACCGAGGAAGTTCGTGACTTCGGAGCTCTTGATCGGAGATCTGAGCATCATCGGAGGCTCATGATGGCTCGTTGGACCTACGTAGGATATGGGTGAGCGAGATGGTGAAGTCCGAGGGTGGTTTGGATCGAAAATGAAGGAGAACGACTCACCGAAAGTTTGGTTCACAATCAAACAGGGGACATGGCACCTCGGTGGCTCGTTAGTGTTGCTAGGTGGCTCCTGGGTGGCTTCGGTGCTGCTGGAGTTATCAAGGAAGGTGGGGTTGAATATGTTGCAGTTCTCCTTCAAGAAGCATGGAAGGACGATGAATCGGTGGTGGTGGTGGTCATCGGAGAGAGCGAGAGGTGACAACGATTTAGGGTTGATCGGAGAGAGAAAGCAGGAGAGAGATGGTGATGAATAGGGACGATGTTGATGGTGATGGTGAACACAACAGGAGGGCGGAAAGGAAGTGCAAGAAGGAGAGATGGAGATTGAATAGTGCAAAAGAAGATATAGAAGGGAGAGGGAGTAGTAGCTGCGGGTAGACATGGTCACGGGTCACGGGTCGGGCGGGTCGATCTGTGACCCGCCGAGTGGGTGACCCACCGGGTCAGGGACCCGACGGGTCAAGGTTAGCGACGGGAAAAAGATAACCCACGACCCGGCGAGTCCAACCCGTTGTGTCAACTCGCCATTTTAAAAGAATTTTTTTTTTGAAAAATTTATTTTTAATAAAATAAATTTATAATTATTATGAAAATTATATAAATTATTCCAAGAATAATTCATAATATTACATAAACTACTATGCAATGGCAATGTGAGACAAATGAACCCCTATGCTTCTCCTTTTATAGACTTAGCACCCTTCTCCCTTTCCTGTAGTTTTCAATGTGGGACAAGAACAAGGGTAGAAACTACACCATGTCTTCAATCTCTACCATTCGGTTTTTTCATATCAATCCATACTTATAAATTTTTATCATATACAAACACTAGCACTACACTTTATATAAATATTATTTAAAAAAATATATTTTACCTATCAATTATGAAAGAAATAACGAACGGGTAACAAGAAAGTGTGAAGTTCAACAAAATACCTTAAACATTTGTGTTATTTGGTGGATCCACTGTTAAATCCTTCTATATCATTCTATATGATACTAAGTTAGGAGTCTTTATGATATAACTTCAAATAATACAAATATTGTTATTGATAAAGCCGTTACACTTGTATAGTATCCTTAATGTCGAGTTTTCGTTTATTTCCAAAATGATATAGAACTTCGGATTTTCAAACACAAGAATGAAATATAATATTGGCAATACTTTTTCAATGTGTCTTTTCATGTCATAACAAGCAACCAAAGTATGTAATTCTAATAACATCATCATTAAGTGTATACACAACATGTGGCTAATTCAACTTTAAACGAGAAAGTTTAACATATCTATATGAAGATGAACCTAGATTTGAAATCATTGATCAAGAAATTAACATAATAATGCAAGTAAAATAAAATACTTATGATTGATTAATGGATCAACACAACTATCAATTAAATTAAATAGAAAGATTAATCCAACATAACTTGACATATTGTATCATGATGTTTCATCACCATGTGTTATTCATTTCATTAAATCCTAAGAGGTAAACACTTAAATTATATTATATGTTACATCATATAATCTAAAGAGGGAATTGCACAAGGGTAACCCAAAAACCGAAAAGTGTTGCAAGGTTAACCCAACCCGGATTAAAATGGGGTGAAACCGGTTATCCGGCAAACCTGCCCAGCAGGTAATAGGTTGGGAAAGTGGGGGCCAACCGTGACACCTCAGCGAGGGAGAGAAAAGGAAGGCGAGAGAGAGAAAAGGAAGGGGAGAGAGAGAGACGTCCAGGAAGGAGAGAGAGAGAGAGAGAGAGAGAGAGAGAGAGAGAGAGAGAGAGAGAGAGAGAGAGAGAGAGAGAGAGAGAGAGAGACATCCATTGAGAGGAGAGAGGCAAGAGAGGGAGCTTTTGAGTTTGATTAGACAAAGAGAGAGAAAGCTAATTGAGTTTGACAGGGACTCTCTCAACAGTCCGGGGAAGGAAATTTCCCGCCAAACATTTGCGCCAAAAAATCCTGAAGAGGAAGAGGAGGGAGGAGGGAAGAGGGGGAGAGTATATAAGCATTGAAGCTCCACCTCAGTCCAATGATTATTCCACATTAATGCACTGCAGTAGGAGAATTAAAAGGAGGAAGGAGAAGCGCCGGCAAAGAGTGAAGGAGGAGGGTTGGTGGCCAATGATATGGGGATCTATATAAGGATATGGGAGGGAATGATGGGGGTGGCATTTAATGGGTACCAGGTGGAAAAAAATCTAAAGATTCACAGAGTAGCCAATGTAAAAGAAGCAAGTGGGCCGGGGTTTATCTTAAAGTTGAAACAATACGAGTTAATATTAACTGGACAATCGGGAGAGAACAACGTGACAACCAACAGTAAACAACGTGACAGCTGGTGGAATAGACTGGACCGAGTTGCGACCGCCTGCAGATACAAAATGGGTAAGTAGTCTCTCAAGGAAGATGACGAGAAAAAAAACTTTGCTACAGCTTAATGTAAACTTACTGTATCCCCTCTCTATGTAAATGAACAGGGGAGAAGACAATCGTATGTCTGACTATGGTGTTCGGAGGATGGTGGGCTTGGGAAGAAGGTGGTTGGGTCATCAAGGGGTCACTGAGCCAGAAGGCTCTGCTGGTGGACGAACGTATTGACTACGTTGCACTAAAGAAACTCGTGATGGAAAAGTTTAACGTCGATGGGAGAAGGCATGAGGTGGAGCTCACATATGGGAAGCTGAAGAAGGGCGGGTGCAGGCCATATGCAATAGGAGATGACGAAGACCTGCAGGCCTTCAAGTTTATAAACGGACTCACTGGAGAACGATCGTGGCCTGTCGACCACCATGTCTCCCTGCGAACCAAGCTATGTGGCAGCACTGTGGCACCTACACAAGGATCGTCAACGGGTGGCTCCGGAGGGTGGGGTATCTCAGTGGCGGGAGGTGAGGAATTTATACTGCCATTAACTGGGCCGCTTGTGACCCAAGAAGATCACGCACATACGGGCATCCAATTGGCTGGTGGTGAAGAAGACGTAGTCCTAGTAGCCGGATGTGTCCAGGCAAAACAAACTGGCATCCAGTTAGATGCCCAATGCGTCCAATTCGAAAACAAACGTGTCTAGTTACATAATAGTACTGACGAGTACGGGCGACATGAGGAGTTGGAGTTCGAGTTGCGAAAGAAGGCAAAGAAAGTCGAGGAAATAAGACGTGGGAAGCAAGTCATTTCTGTCAGGAGTGATCCGGAAGATGAAGTTATTCCACCGGGTGGAGATGGACGGGTGCCCATTGACATCGGGAGCTCCTCCTCCTCCGACGATGAGGTACTGCCAAATGCGGTGAAGATGGAGCTCGGGTGCGCAGTTCCGACCAAGTCGTGGTCATGGGATACTGAGGCCGAGCAGGTTGTGAGGGAAATAGAGGAAGCATACGCACGCGGAAAACAGAAGTTGGGACCGAATACGGAGGGTGTGGAAAGTGAACCAATGGTTGCGGTGAACCCATTGGGTCCCCGTCAGCACACGGGTGAGCTCCGGGAGGGAAAAATGTTTCAGTCGAAGAAGGAGGTCCAACAAACAAACAAACAAGTGGGCGGCCCTATCTAGGTGTTTCACGACCAAGGTGAACAAGTCGACGAAGAGCTTGTATGTTGTGCGCTGCGGTGGTCCCAATTGCAAGTGGCTTTGTCGGGTTTCCACATACAAGAAAACACGGATTTGGATTATCTCCAAGCTTGTGGACGAGCACACGTGCGACCTGACCGACATGATGACACAAAAGCGTCGTGCGACATACACCCAGGTTGGGCAACACATAGTGGACAGGTATCTCCTTCGCTCTAACCAACCGAAATGGACAGTATGTTGTTTATAATTGGACGCTTGTTAAATATAACTGGACAGGAAATGTTATAAAACTGGACAGGTACTTCGATAAACACTAACCCAATGCGCCTGTCCATGTGCAGTTTCGTTGGTTCAAAGAAGGCCCTTGTGCCGGAGCAAGTGCAGGCTCTGACGAAATCCCAGCTGGGGGTGCCGTCCAATTACTGGAAGGCGCGGCGAGCCGCCATGAAGGCGAGGGACACCACCTACGGGACAGACGAGGAAAGCTACCAGATGATGTACTCGTACATGCACATGCTGGAGCAGTCCAACCCTGGCACGTACACCAGGATAGAACGCGACATAGAAGGACGATTCAAGTATGCGTTTGTCAGCCTTGGAGTGTGGCGGAGGGCGGTCCCCTATCTAAGAAAGGTCAGTCCCTCATTCTCCGTACCTTGTGTGTCCTTTACTGCAAAGCCGTTAAACTTATAAAACTACTACCATTACAGCGACCAACTACCTTGCATGACGTCCTCAGGGAATAACATGACATATAGGTTATATGACCTGACATTAGTCAATAATGACATGACAACGGTAACCATTGCGGTTCTTGAATTTGCAGGTGGTGTCAGTGGACAGGGGGTTCCTGAAGGGGAAGTTCCGAGGGTGCCTCCTGTTCGCGACTGCACAAGATGCTGACAACTCTGTCTACCCAATTGCATTCGCAATGGTTGACGGAGAGAATGATGGACCGTGGGGGTTCTTCTTCATGCAGATGCTGCATGTTGTTGAAGACACGACTGATCTCATGTGGGTATCTGATCGTCATATTAGCATCGAGAAGGGAATACGGGACAGCTACGTCTTCGCCAAGCACGGCATATGCACATGGCATTTATGGCAGAACGTCCGGTTTCGGTTCAAAATCAGCGCTATGAAGGATCAATAATTCTCCATGGTTAAGGCATACACATACGACGAGTTCCAGTCGTTGTACAATGACTTCTGTGCGGTTTCTCCCGCCGCGGGCCAATACCTACGGGAGGTCGGATTCGAAAAGTGGGCAGGGGCGTGCTACCCGGGTAACAGGTACAACATAACCACCACGAATAACTCAGAGTGCTTGAACTCGGTTTTCAAGTATCCTCGGGACTTGCCACTCACAGCGCTGATGGATGCCATTCTTGAGACCGTCGGGGATTGGTTCGTGAAGAGGAGAGAGATCACCTCAAAACCTGGGAAAGTTGTAAGCGATTGGGTCGCTAATGCCATTAAAGCAAACTTCGCTGAGTCTCTGTCGATGTTGGCCAGGCCGCTCAGCCCCCACGAGTTCGAGGTCCGCAATGGTCAGTCCACTTGGTTTGTCAACCTCACGGGACGATTATGTAGCTGTAGATGGTTCAACGTCGACCAATACCCCTGTGCGCACGCACTGGCTGCTGCACAATTGCGCGGGGTGGATGTCCACTCACTGGTCAACGACTTCTACAAGGGAGAGGCGTGGCGTGCTTGCTACGCGGATGTTTTGTACCCAGTTCCGTCTCCAGACACATGGAGGGTGCCCCCGGAAATTGCCAAAGAGACCTGCCTCCCGCCCAGTGTGAAGGCCCGTCCGGGTAGACCCAAGACTAGACGTTACCCCTCGCAGTGGGAAAGGAGATACAAGCGCCGAACGAACTAGACAATCTATGGGACAAGACATGACGATCAGGTAGGAAAAACATGATGACCAACTAGGATTAACATGACGTTAATGCATCTGTGGGTTTTGGGTTTTGATCAGCTAGACTAGAATGCGTCTGTGGGTTTTGGGTTTTATTCAGATGCACATGAAGTCCCAGATGGGGTTACTACTGCGTCTTTGTACGTAAGTGTGTTGATGTGTGGGTCGTCGTACCTTTTTGCTACTAACTGGTATGTCACTTGTTTCAAACTTGACGGGTAATGTTTAAGACATGACGGGTAATGTTGTTGACATGACAGTGTCTACGTATTTGTTGATAAGTTTTTCCTAAGTGTCTGCGATTAACAATGTCAACAAACCTAAATAATCCATATCAAACGACAGAGGTAACGAAAGATGTTCAACATTAACGATGGCAATAATCCATCTAAAACGACAATCTAAAACGTCAATCCCAAACAGAGCAAAAGGAGGTAGAAATGTCATCAAAACATCGGAATCCAAAGAGAGTATTGATGTTAACGGAAACTACAACCACATAAACCAACAATGTTCACTGCTTCACATAATGACGAGGGGACTACTTAGGATCGTTGCTGAGACCGAAGCCAAGGTGGAAGATAGAGACGCATAGGAGCTGATGGTATACAACGATGAAGTTGTCGTCCAAGCCATCGAAGACGCGGTCCCCCATAGCGAGCTGCTGCATGTACCGGATCATGTACGGCCCACAGTCTCCACTGAACACGGTCATCATTTGCGTCAATGGATATTCAGTAACATTACAAAAAATGAGGGAAGCGGGACAAGTACTTACGATTGTTTGTTTTGCGGGATCCCCTTCATGCGGGTGAGAGTCAGGGGGCGGTCAACATTGGCTTTATGCTTGGCATGCATCTCCTGGTGGTCGGCGAACATGGTGGGCAGGACGTGCGTCATGGGCTTCAGCAATTGAGTCAGCTAACGCTCTCTTATCAAGTTCATATCGGGGTCAAACACAAGCACGGTCCATTCGGCGAAGTTGATCTCCAAAGCCACCCAGTGCTCGTTCTTCAAATTTTAGGGGAGCAGGATGCGGTCCACGGAGGCCCAAGGCTTGGAAAACTGATCTGGCAGTACACCATCCATGTACAGCTTCAGCTCGTCCGCGAACACCAAGCCGGTTTGACGCTCCAGAAAAACCCGGAAGAAATTGTCGAGCACGACGACGGAGGCGAACATCGGGTCAGTAAGTATGGCCCTGCGAATGATTGCGCATGCCTGCTCGATGTGCTGCGGAACAAAACTCGCATGTCAGAGGTACATCAGGGGGAGTGGCTTGATATGTGAGGCAACAAAAAAAACTTTCGCGGGGAAGAGCTTTACCTCAGAGGTTACCCAGTTCGTCGGCGCCTCTAGATCCTAGAAGAACTTCTTCTCGAGGAGGGTACCCTCGATAGACCGTGTAGGACTTGTGCCCTCTTTCATCCAAGCGTCGTAGGCGTCCGGCTCTGCCCTAGTCAGAAGGCCCAGGTCAACGGCGTCCTTTTTGGTCTTGGACTTGCTCACCCGTGGCTTCTTCACAGGCTGAGTGACCTCGTGCCCAACAAATGCAGCAGTAGCCTTACGGGCTCTTGTCCCCCTCCGCGTTAGCGGCTCGACTTGAGAGGTGTCCTCTGTGTCCATGTCACCCTGCACACACATGACAACGGGAACACTTGAACATTTCAACATGGCAACAGGAAACTTTCAACATGACAACGGGAAAATTTCAACTGGAAAATATTAACGTTCGGAGTGAGGTGACATACCTCACTTGTTTTCTGGGTGGGTGCATCGCCGACGGCCGCTTTCCCCTTCTTATCCAGGCGGCCACCTTTGGGCTTCGTCAAACCTTGGGCATCCCGGTCACCATCGTCCTGCACACACGGTTGAAAGGGACATGACAATTGGAAAATTTTAACATGACACTTAACCACCATAACATGACATTTGAGTATCCATAACATGACAGTTGAAGGGAATTGACATGCCTCAGCGCTTGTCTGTTTGGGGACGTGGGCAACGTCGGCTGTCCCCTTGCCATCCTTCTTCCCCTTGGGGGGCTTCTTGCCCTTCTTCCCCACATTGACCTTCTTCACCTCCTCGTCCTTCTCCCCCCTCTTGTCCTCAGAAACTTTGTCGGCATCCACTTTGTCCTGGTTCTTGTTCTCATCCCCTTGGTCCTTCTCCGCCTTGTCCCCAGCTACCTCATTGGTGATCTCCTGGTCCTTGCTCGCATCCACTTGGCCCTGTTTCTCACTATCCTTTGGCTTTGGTTCTTCATCCACTTGGTCCTACTGCTCACTCTCCTTTCTCTGTGCTTTTTCATCAACCTGCAAACATCGTAGTAAGCACAGTATTGGGTACCCAAAGGTGCTATTCCATGCGAAGGAAACTCTTACCTCCTTCGCCGCCGACGATTCCGCCCTTCCCAGCGAGACTGCGTGGTCGGACTCGTCCAGTCCCTCCCTCCCCGTCCTCTAAAGCTGGCGGATGGCATCCTCAAGGGGTTTGATCCTCGCAACGAAGTCAGCTCTTAATTCCCTTGCCAAGTCATCCATCTTCGACAACATCTGTGAGAAATCACTCACCGATGGCCCTTGTGTGTTTTCCTGCGTGGGGGCTGCCTGGGTCGTTGCCTGGGTGGCGGTCTCCGCTGTCGCCCTCGTGTACAAACTCTTCCTGTACTCTACGCGGAGGTTGTCGAAGAACAAATCGGTCTTCTCTCTAGGGTAGACAGCCCCGTGCATCACCCGTTTTTTCGCCTCAAAGTCATCGGGGAGTAACAGTCTGCACACTGTCTTCAAGGTCAAAGCTTTTTAGCTCGTCATTCTCCTCCACCATGAGGCTGACGATTAACTCGTACTTGATGTTGTGCTCTTTCGACGCGTACCGCAGGCACCGAGGGTGGGCATTCACGTCAAGGACGGCAGCAAATTGGGATCGGATTGGATAGAAAGCTTCGTAAGCCCACAACTACATAAACCACACGGCATGGATGTCAATATATGTCCAGTGTAAATATAAGCCTGTCCAGTTTAAATATAAGCGTGTCCAATTCAAATATAAAGGTGTCCAGTTAATTTCTAAGCGTGTCCAGTTATATTTTATGCATGTCCAGTTGAAATATAAGCCACTACCTGAAAGGCGAGGGGGAAGCCAGCTAAAAAATATGACGGCCGAGGGCCCTGGACCCCATGCTAGAGCTTGCGCTCAACAACGTTTTTGAGGAACTCATGGGTCCTCTCGTAGTAGTGCCTGCCCCACGGGAATCGCAAGAAACCGTCGACATCGGCCACCATATTCACCACCCATCCATGAATGTAGTTGCGGGGATCCTTCCCAAATAGCACACCCTCAACCAGCATCAACAACGCATACTTAAACTTCATCGCGGGCGAATGCTCTCTGCCCTTCATCGCCACTAGGAATGCAACCTCGAACTCTTCCATCCTCATCTTCTCCACCCCAAAGAAGTCCTTGACGGCCGACCTTTCCCCATCATTCTCCTCGGGAAACAACATGAATGAGCACTTAAGCTCGGTCACTAGCGCGAACTCTTGGATGGAGAACCGAGCTATTTTGCCGTGTATCATGTACCAGCTCTCATGCTCCTTTCTCGTCCGCAGCTGGCGTTGCAGGACGTATTGCACCAGTTGGGCTGAGAACTGGACACGGGAACCAAGCCTTGCAATGGCGGCCAACGGGCTTGCCATCAACTTCTTCCAGTCCTCCTCGCTTAGGTAGTTGTCCAGGTTTGCAAGTATTGCCGGCCGCCCGTACTGGTTTACATGGCCCTTGTAGTGCTGGTCCTCGGGGATCGCATAGATGGCCTGCAAAAATAACGCACAACTGTCACTCGCACATCGACACTACTATATTCCTTTGATCAAGACTATGCACACAGTACCTCGCCTGTTGTTTGTGAATGGGGAACTCTTCTTACAGACCGGGAAGTCGACATGTTCGCTTGTCCTTGATATCCTGCAAAATTGGGAAGCAAAACCGTAGGACTATCAACAAACATGACAGTAAATGTTATAAACATGACATTTCACTAGTAAAAACATGACAGTAAATGTTATAAACATGACATTTCACTAGTAAAAACATGACATAACCAAACCATGAGATGTAATCAAGTCTCCCTTGAACTCAGTCCAATGTTGGAAGGCATCTCAAAAGTAAACATTTCGAACTCCCCTTGGCCCTATTTTCATAATACGCAAGCGCCTTTCCCCAATTTCCCCAATTCCCCCAAAACCCCCAAATCTTCCAATGTCGATAATTCCCCCAAATCCCCCAATTTCTCCATCCAACTAATTGTTGTTTTCCCCCAATTTAACCATTTAACCCCAGCCAATGTTGAAGACCAATTGTTATTTTCCCCCAATTTCCTTTCTATCCCCCTCGTCAATTTCCTTTCGGAAACTTTCCAGCCCTTGATGTGTACATGCCGATGGTTGAAACTCACATGACAGAGGGAACCTCATATACCTTTCCGCAACTTACTTGATTTCTACATTCCAAACAATGGCAAACACATTTGGATCTGCAACTACAGTTCTCGCCCTAATATTGTGTTCAATCGGAAAGAATTCGGGGGCTTTAGGGTTTAGGCTTTACTTACTTGTTGTCGTCACTTGTGTGCAGGGGCGTTAGGGCTTGATATCCGCTTCTTCGCCGTCTCCTCTACCGCCTTGCTCTACTTCTTCTTCAAAACCCTTCCGCTTCTTCCTTCGGTTTTCAAAGTTTGAAATGTATGAGAGAGATGAGAGAGATGTATGAGAGAGATGGAGAAATAATCGGGCTCAACTACCCATTTAATAAACCACTCTCCTAGGCGGTTGAGGTGACAGTTTTTTTCAAAACTGTCAACTCTCTCCCCATCAACACGCCTCCCTCTCTCTCCTCCATCAATGCAACCGGTGCCTACCCTTTGTGTAACCGGTTGGGATGCAAAATTAAAACAATTTGGTCTACCCTTTTGCAAATAATATAGAGAAGGGATAGAAAGGGCAACACAACCGGTTTTTTAGGTTAGTTTTGCGAATAACCCTAATCTAAATGCTTAAATTACATTATATTCCACCATATAATCCAAAGACATTAACTACATTACATTTTACATCATATAATTTGATTCGTCGAAATATCAATTTCTCACATTTTCTTTCATATCTCATATTTCTGTCCCACATCGAAAGTGGGCTATATATACCTCTATTTTCTCTATATATAGATCCTCATACCCCTACTTGTCATTCCCATAATCCAACATTTTTCTTTCCCACATCTAAAGTGTGATGAAATGATGTGAGTGAAATGAATATATATATATATATCTTCCCACATACAATGTTTTGTCAACCTTAAATCTTTCCATTTTGAAAGTGTGGTAAAAGACTTGAGTTGAATTTTATTTTGGGTTTAAAACAATTTTTTTTTAAAAAAAAATGGTTGACCCGACGGGTCGACCCGCAAAACCCGTTGGGTACCCGATTTGGTGCCACGTGGCCGACTCGGCAGTCTGACTCGCCGACCCGCCAAGTCACCTAACACGTCGACCCGCGGGTCAGGGTTAAGGTCACCCTCCCCGGGTTGTCGACCCGCGGGGTCGGACCCGTGGCCACGTCTAGCTGCGGGTAGCAGAGGGTAGGGGAGGGGCGGATGTGAAATATACTGATGGGGATTTGACTGGTAATAATGACGTGCATCAGTTTAATTTAAATACTCGAAATTAAATCCCGAATACGCGAATTTCGAACCACGAAATTAGTTTCCGAATGTTAGTTTTCCCGAATCTCGCTTCCTCGATCAATTATATTTTAAAAATCGAAAAGGATATCGCCATCTGATAATTATTTTAAATTCACGAGGTAAAAGGACCGAATCGTTCGCCAAAAATTTTAAATTCAGGTCGGAATCCGATCTACGAGTTTTAAATCCGATTTAAATTCATTTTTAATTTCCTTTTTCCGAAAAATTAGGATTAAAAAATCTGAGCATTTACATCAGGAGTCCATTTACCCTTGTCACCTAAGTTATCCAGATTCTACAGAAAACGAAGATATACGAATGAATGACGTACTTTCCCATCCAATTCGAAACACATGTCACCCAATTTCTCCTTCAACAAAAAAATTCCAAATCAAACACAATTCAAACCTCAATCGTTCTTCTTCACTCGCCCACCAAAACATCCAATTATTCCAATTTCAACTTCTATCATTGTCAATTTTCAAGGAGGGGGATTATTTTTGCCAAGTTTTCATAATAGTGGGTTATTTACCCCTATTCTCTCGAGATTTTATGTTTGAACTCTCAAATAAATTTTATTTGAGTGAGGCTATTGTTAAGATTTACAATCGTCTATTGATAAGATGAAATTAAGGTAAACTAGTATAATTCCCGTGTCATGGCGCATTTTTTTCAAACTAAAATGTTAATATATATTAATAAAAATTAAGAAAAAAATCATAAAAAAAAACTTTACAATAAATTTATCTTATAATTCTCTCAGATTTTTTTTTTAAAATCTCATGTAAAGTATAATTTTATAAGACATAAACATAGATATTTTAAATTACTTAGTAGTAATAGTATCAATATCATTGTTACTTTGTTCAAATGTGATATGTCATAACCAACCGTTATATTCAATGTTTTGAATTAAACCCAATAGTTAGTAAATAAATTTGAATTAAGCCTAATAGTTAGTAAATAAATTGGGAAATTCCGTTTGGTATCCCCAAGTTTTTGACAATTCCGGATGGTGTCCCACACTTTTTTTTTGTCCAGATGGTACCCCCGAGTTTTGTCAAAAGTCCGGCTCATGCCCAAAACTCATAGTTTCTTCTTTTTAATGAATAAAACCACCCTTTATATTTATTTTTTCATAAATATGCCCATTTACTTTTAACATTAAACAAAACGGAATTGTGACAAAACTCAGGGGTACCATCCGGACAAAAAAAAAGTGTGGGACACTATCCGGAATTGTCAAAAACTCGGAGGTACCAAACGGAATTTCCCAAAAAAAATTGAATTAAGCCTAATAGTTAGTAAATAAATTTGAATTAAGTCCAATAGTTATATTAGATTGATTTCAATATTTTGAATTAATCTCAAAAGTTAGTAAACATGTTAAGAATGAAAGAAAAAATGTGATTGATTAGATAAAGGGAATAATGGAAATGTGAAGAGGGAAAAAAAAGAAAAAAAAATCTGATTGAGCAAGAAAGAGTGAAACATGGGGAGGCTGCCACGTAAGCGTAGAGTATTCGGAATTAAGTTATTATGTTTTGAATTAATCCCAATTGTTAGTAAACGTGTTAAGAATAAAAGAAAAAATGTGATTGATTAGATAAAGGGAATAATGGAAATGTGAAGAGGGAAAAAAATAAAAAGAAAAAAAATCTGATTGGGCAAGAAAGAGTGAAACATAGGGAGGCTGTCACGTAAGCGTAGAATATTCTGAATTAAGTTATTATATAGATAGTTAGTAAACGCGATAAGAATAAAAGAAAAAATGTGATTGATTAGATAAAGGGAATAATGGAAATGCGAAGAGGGAAAAAAATAAAAAGAAAAAAATCTGATTGGGCAAGAAAGAGTGAAACATGGGGAGGCTGCCACGTAAGCATAGAGGATTCCGAATTAAGTTATTATATAGATAGTTAGTAAACGCGATAAGAATAAAAGAAAAAATGTGATTGATTAGATAAAGGGAATAATGGAAATGTGAAGAGGGAAAAAAATAAAAAGAAAAAAAATCTGATTGGGCAAGAAAGAGTGAAACATGGGGAGGCTGTCACGTAAGCGTAGAGTATTCTAAATTAAGTTATTATATAGATAGTTAGTAAACGCAATAAGAATAAAAGAAAAAATGTGATTGATTAGATAAAGGGAATAATGGAAATGTGAAGAGGGAAAAAAAGAAAAAGAAAAAAAAATCTGATTGGGCAAGAAAGAGTGAAACATGGGGAGCCTGCCACGTAAGCGTAGAGGATTATGAATTAAGTTATTATATAGATAGTTGGTAAACGTATTAAGAATAAAAGAAAAAATGTGATTGATTAGATAAAGGGAATAATGGAAATGTGAAGAGGGAAAAAAATAAAAAGAAAAAAAATAAAAAGAAAAAAAAATATGATTGGGTAAGAAAGAGTGAAACATAGGGAGGTTGTCACGTAAGCGTAGAGTATTCTGAATTAAGTTATTATATAGATAGTTAGTAAACGCGATAAGAATAAAAGAAAAAATGTGATTGATTAGATAAAGGGAATAATGGAAATGTGAAGAGGGAAAAAAATAAAAAGAAAAAAAATCTGATTGGGCAAGAAAGAGTGAAACATGGGGAGGTTGTCACGTAAGCGTAGAGTATTCTGAATTAAGTTATTATATAGATAGTTAGTAAACGCGAAAAGAATAAAAGAAAAAATGTGATTGATTAGATAAAGGGAATAATGGAAATGTGAAGAGGGAAAAAAATAAAAAGAAAAAAAATCTGATTCGGCAAGAAAGAGTGAAACATGGGCAGGCTGCCACGTAAGCGTAGAGAATTCTGAATTAAGTTATTATATAGATGTTTTGAATTAAAACCAATAGTTAGTAAACGTGTTAAGAATAAAAGAAAAAATGTGATTGATTAGATAAAGGGATAATGGAAATGTGAAGAGGGAAAAAAATCAAAAGAAAACAAATCTGATTGGGCAAGAAAGAGTGAAACATGGGGAGGCTGTCACGTAAGCGTACAATATTCTGAATTAAATTATTATACAGATAGTTAGTAAACGTGTTAAGAATAAAAGAAAAAATGTGATTGATTAGATAAAGGGAATAATGGAAATGTGAAGAGGGAAAAAAATAAAAAGAAAAAAAAATCTGATTGGGTAAGAAAGAGTGAAACATGGGGATGCTCCCACGTAAGCGTATAGTATTCTGAATTATGTTATTATATAGATAAATAGATATATAGATATAGATAGTTAGTAAACGTGTTAAGAATAAAAGAAAAATGTGATTGATTAGATAAAGGGAATAATGGAAATGTGAAGAGGGGAAAAAAATAAAACGAAAAAAAATCTGATTGGGCAAGAAAGAGTGAAACATGGGGAGGTTGTCACGTAAGCGTAGAGTTTTCTGTATTAAGTTATTATATAGATAGTTAGTAAACGCGATAAGTATAAAAGAAAAAATGTGATTGATTAGATAAAGGGAATAATGGAAATGTGAAGAGGGAAAAAAATAAAAAGAAAAAAAATTTGATTGGCCAAGAAAGAGTGAAACATGGGGAGGCTGCCACGTAAGCGTAGAGGATTCTGAATTAAGTTATTATATAGATTATATAGATAGTTAGTAAACGTGTTAAGAATAAAAGAAAAAAATGTGATTTATTAGATAAAGGGAATAATGGAAATGTGAAGAGGGAAAAAAATTGAAAGAAAAAAAATCTGATTGGGAAAGAAAGAGTGAAACATGGGGAGACTGTCACGTAAGCGTAGAGTATTCTGAATTAAGTTATTATATAGATAGTTAGTAAACGCGATAAGAATAAAAGAAAAAATGTGATTGATTAGAAAAAGGGAATAATGGAAATGTGAAGAGGGAAAAAAATAAAAAGAAAAAAAATCTAATTGGGCAAGAAAGATTGAAACATGGGGAGACTGTCACGTAACGGTAGAGTATTCTGAATTAAGTTATTATATAGATAGTCAGTAAACGCAATAAGAATAAAAGAAAAAATGCGATTGATTAGATAAAGGGAATAATGGAAATGTGAAGAGGGAAAAAATAAAAAGAAAAAAAATCTGATTGGGCAAGAAAGAGTGAAACATGGGGAGGCTGCCACGTAACCGTAGAGGATTCTGAATTAAGTTATTATATAGATAGTTAGTAAACGTGTTAAGAATAACAGAAAAAATGTCATTGAATAGATAAAGGGAATAATGGAAATGTGAAGAGGGGAAAAAAAAGAAAAAAAAATCTGATTGGACAAGAAAGAGTGAAACATGGGGAGGCTGCCACGTAAGCATATAGTATTTTGAATTAAGTTATTATGTTTTGAATTAATCGCAATAGTTATTAAACGTGTTAAGAATAAAAGAAAAAATGTGATTGATTAGATAAAGGGAATAATGGAAATGTGAAGAGGGAAGAAAATCAAAAGAAAAAAAGTCTGATTGGGCAAGAAAGAGGGAAACATGGGGAGGCTGTCACGTAAGCGTACAGTATTCTGAATTAAATTATTATATAGATAGTTAGTAAACGTGTTATGAATAAAAGAAAAAATTTGATTGATTAGATAAAGGGAAATAATGGAAATGTGATGAGGGAAAAAAATAAAAAGAAAAAAAAAATGATTGGGCAAGAAAGAGTGAAACATAGGGAGGTTGTCACGTAAGCGTAGAGTATTCTGAATTAAGTTATTATATAGATAGTTAGTAAACGCGATAAGAATAAAAGAAAAAATGTGATTGATTAGATAAAGGGAATAACGGAAATGTGAAGAGGGAAAAAAATAAAAAGAAAAAAAATCTGATTGGGCAAGAAAGAGTGAAACATGGGGAGGTTGTCACGTAAGCGTAGAGTATTCTGAATTAAGTTATTATATAGATAGTTAGTAAACGCGAAAAGAATAAAAGAAAAAATGTGATTGATTAAATAAAGGGAATAATGGAAATGTGAAGAGGGAAAAAAATAAAAAGAAAAAAAATCTGATTCGGCAAGAAAGAGTGAAACATGGGGAGGCTGCCACGTAAGCGTAGAGAATTCTGAATTAAGTTATTATATAGATGTTTTGAATTAAAACCAATAGTTAGTAAACGTGTTAAGAATAAAAGAAAAAATGTGATTGATTAGATAAAGGGATAATGGAAATGTGAAGAGGGAAAAAAATCAAAAGAAAACAAATCTGATTGGGCAAGAAAGAGTGAAACATGGGGAGGCTGTCACGTAAGCGTACAATATTCTGAATTAAATTATTATACAGATAGTTAGTAAACGTGTTAAGAATAAAAGAAAAAATGTGATTGATTAGATAAAGGGAATAATGGAAATGTGAAGAGGGGAAAAAATAAAAAGAAAAAAAATCTGATTGGGTAAGAAAGAGTGAAACATGGGGATGCTCCCACGTAAGCGTATAGTATTCTGAATCAAGTTATTATATAGATAAATAGATATATAGATATAGATAGTTAGTAAACGTGTTAAGAATAAAAGAAAAATGTGATTGATTAGATAAAGGGAATAATGGAAATGTGAAGAGGGGAAAAAAATAAAACGAAAAAAAATCTGATTGGGCAAGAAAGAGTGAAACATGGGGAGGTTGTCACGTAAGCGTAGAGTATTCTGTATTAAGTTATTATATAGATAGTTAGTAAACGCGATAACTATAAAAGAAAAAATGTGATTGATTAGATAAAGGGAATAATGGAAATGTGAAGAGGGAAAAAAATAAAAAGAAAAAAAATTTGATTGGGCAAGAAAGAGTGAAACATGGGGAGGCTGCCACGTAAGCGTAGAGTATTCTGAATTAAGTTATTATATAGATAGTTAGTAAACGTGTTAAGAATAAAAGAAAAAAATGTGATTGATTAGATAAAGGGAATAATGGAAATGTGAAGAGGGAAAAAAATTGAAAGAAAAAAAATCTGATTGGGAAAGAAAGAGTGAAACATGGGGAGACTGTCACGTAAGCGTAGAGTATTCTGAATTAAGTTATTATATAGATATATAGATATATAGACATAGATAGTTGGTAAACGTGTTAAGAATAAAAGAAAAATGTGATTGATTAGATAAAGGGAATAATGGAAATGTGAAGAGGGGAAAAAAATAAAACGAAAAAAAATCTGATTGGGCAAGAAAGAGTGAAACATGGGGAGGTTGTCACGTAAGCGTAGAGTATTCTGAATTAAGTTATTATATAGATAGTTAGTAAACGCGATAAGAATAAAAGAAAAAATGTGATTGATTAGATAAAGGGAATAATGGAAATGTGAAGAGAGAAAAAAATAAAAAGAAAAAAATTTTGATTGGGCAAGAAATAGTGAAACATGGGGAGGCTGCCACATAAGCGTAGAGGATTCTGAATTAAGTTATTATATAGATAGTTAGTAAACGTGTTAAGAATAAAAGAAAAAATGTGATTGATTAGATAAAGGGAATAAAGGACATGTGAAGAGGGAAAAAAATAAAAAGAAAAAAAATCTGATTGGGCAAGAAAGAGTGAAACATGGGGAGACTGTCACGTAAGCGTAGAGTATTCTGAATTAAGTTATTACTAGCGTAGTACCCGTGCGTAACGCATGTGATTTGTAAAGTATATTATATTTTTATAGAAGATATGTACTACACATTTCACAAACGTCAGCGAATGGAATTTTTAGAACTTTGGGATGGAGAGCACATAAAAAAAGATATATTATATTAATAAACTTAAAAGTAAAAAAAATCCTTTCGTCTCAAAATATAGGCTCTTTTAATTTTTTTGATATGTTTTTTAAGAAGCTAAAACTCTATAAAATATTATCTTTTTATTAGTTTTATTTGAAAATGTTATATGATTTACAATGTCTAAATATAAGCTTTATTATTATATATTAGGCCAAAATATGGATAGTTAGCTTATTGTCATAAAACATATGACAAATAAAAAAAAAAGAATGAAAATCTTTTGGATTTCAAGCTTGTACTTTCAATTCATTTGTAAAAGAAAAAGAAGAAGAAGAAGTGGAGGAAAAACCATTAAACAAAATGGGAATTAAGAATCGAGCTCATGACCGATTAATAATGAAAATCTTAAACTTGGATTCAAATTTTAATTCTCGTGCCTTGAAGGCACGGTATATATGTTAAAATCTAATTAGATGAATATTTTATTATAATATGTTAAAGTACTCAAAAATTATTTGTATCTTTAACTTTGAATTAATTCGGTATTTGTATTCGAACTTTTTTTTATATTTCCTATAATATCTTTTCCTTCATATGATTTTTTTTTTTAAAATATTTTAATCTATTTTCACCTATTTTGACATATATTATGCAAAACTACATTCCTATCAAATATAATGTAAGTATATCATTATGAGGTCGGGTGCAACCTCTTTATAAATATATGGATAAATGATAAATTTTGATCATTATATATGATCAACATGGAATTCAAAACCACTTACCTAGACCACCCTTTGGTTGTTTATGCATATTGATACAAAGGTGCCTCATCAAGCAAATTAATTGATTAGTTACATAAAACAATTTAGAAGAAAACAATAACATGCATTACCTAATCAAGATTATACCTTTAAAATAAATAAAAATAAAAAAACTTATGGAAGAAAAAAGAGTTGAAAGTGAAAAAATAACCAAAAGTTATTAGGGAGATGCAAGACAAATAGTTAAAGCTTCGAACCAATGACCTCTTGCTTTAATGGTAAGGGAGAGGTGGCTCTTGCAAGAGTTCAAAGATTCAAATCTCACCACTTACACTTTGTGTAATTAGTGGACGTTCAAGCCTTCATTGGATTGGGTGAGCCTGTCTGGTGGCTTCTCGTCGGGCTTACCGATTTAAGTCATTTGCAGGCTAGTTCTCGAGCACGTGGGGGATTAGTCGACAACCCCGGAACCCCACACGGTACAAAAGAAAAGAGTTACAGCTTCGCATATACCCCCTTCTTTTTTTAGAGTGATTTACCCAAATCTAAATGGTGTCACAATTTAAAAAAATTGATTAGTAATTGAAAAAAATTCGAAAGAAAACAATAACATGCATATTAAAGAACCAAGATTAAACCTCTAAAATATTTTTTTTATAAAATATGGACGAAAAATGTAAAGGCTCGGATTTTTAAATCCTAATTTTTTTTCAAAAAAATAAAATAATAATAAATAAAAATAAACAAATAAAAATAAATAATAATTAAAAATGAATTTAAAACGGATTAATCGGATATTTCAAGGAAAACTCGTTCTCAATTTAATAAATCAAACTCGAAATTCTTGAAGCGAATTCTGGCCCCAGTTTTGAACCTTTAAGGACCGATTCCTTCTTTCACCCCGGGATTCAAAAATTTATTCGGATAGCGTTATCTTTTTCGGTTTTAAAAACCTAATTGACCGAGAGGACGGATTTTAGGATTTATTCTACGGATATTTTAAATTATGAATTGGGACCACTACATTGTCCTCTTCGGTTCTTATCCAAGAAAATATAATTCAGCCTTTATTTCTTTTCCAAATGTGGGCAAACACCCAAACCCCTCACCTCTTCTTCACCCACACCACCTTACTCCCTTGATCAGTCAAACCGAACAAATCCCACGCCTGAGACCAAATCTGTTGAAAGAGGCTCACCTTCACTATGATTCAATCAGACTACTCACTAGACACCCCTCCTCTCTTTGACTTCCCAAAAAACCCAGCTCCCTCTCCTCTCAAAGGACACCACCACAACCTCTTCTCTTCCATCTCTCTTGCCCAAACACAAACCCAAACACCAAACCTCCTCTATCAACTCCCTCCCTTGTGCTGTTGTCGTGAGCTTTCAAGCTCCAAAGTTGGTCCCTTTTGCTCAGCCTCGCCAGCCCCAGCGCCACCACACCGCAGCACCTCCAGATATTCGTCGTCGACACCATTGAAGCCGCAAAGGGGAGCTCCGAGCCCTGCTTTCCACGAGCCACACGAGCAGCCCTTAGCTCGCCCTCTTACCCTCCTTCTCCGGCAACCAGAAGCAGAAGCACCACACCACCGTATCCGAGCACCAGCAGCAGCAGCCGGGGCCACCGGAGCACCGACGCCGAACAGCCGAGCTCTCCTTGCTCCTCTATCTCCCCTGTTTTCCACCCAACACCTTTGGTAAGGCTTCCTCCTCCTCCTTCCGCTCAGAAATCATGAAAAGGCTCACCTTTATAACCTCCTACCTCCAACCCAGGACGAGATGAACGCAGCCCCGCCTCCG
Source organism: Persicaria tinctoria (assembly GCA_037127255.1). NCBI lineage: Eukaryota > Viridiplantae > Streptophyta > Magnoliopsida > Caryophyllales > Polygonaceae > Persicaria > Persicaria tinctoria. Next base: position 42,404,389 of record JBANSL010000002.1, on the reverse strand, counting down.
GCGAAGCCGAATCGGGCCCTCGACGAGATTTTCCGGCGAGTCGACGCTCTCGGTGAGCCCCCTAACCTCCTTTCGACCTCCGTTTCTTTCGATTCTTGTGTTGCTTCTGTCTCTTGTCGATGAATCTGACCGGGTAGAAGAAGAGAGAGTTAGAGAGCAGCGGGAGAGAGAGAGAGGGCATCGGGGAGAGGGTGAGTGCGAGATCGAGCGGGGCGAGAGCGAAGGTGGGAGCGAGAGCGCGCCTGAGAGAGGGCGGGAGTGGGGCAGCAAGTGCGGACGACTGCTCGGGGGAGCTGGAGGAGCCGAGGAGGATGGAACCTAGGAGAAGCCGCGGACTGCTCTCGAACGGAGGAGGCGGAACAGAGCGCTGAAGAAGATGACGAACAGTAAGCGTGGGCCCCACCTCCACTTGGCGCCACGTCAGCTAGACCCACCCATCCCTTCTTTTCCGAGTTTGGCGTTGAAAGAGAGTGAGCATCTCCTGGCCTGAGTTGGGAATTTGGGCCGGACTTCTTATAATTTAAGGATTTGGGCCTATTTATATCAAATGAATATGATTTTGGGTAATTTCAACAAAAGGCTCGATTTTAGGATTTTATAAAATAAAGGGGTTGGTTTGGGGTAATTTAAAAAGGGGTCAGATTTTATAAAATAAAAATGGTTGGGATTTTTAAGGTATGTAGAAATATTTTATGAAAATGTTTAAAGGAAATAGTATTTGAAATATTATATAATATTATTTGAGATTTGAAATATAAGATATTATTATTGAGATTTAAAACGAAAGAGGAAATTTACGAACATTTTTCCAATGTCGGAATTTCTATCTAATAAACTCGGGTTTCTAAACGGTTTTCGGGACTAACTTGGGAATTATGTGATTGATGACTAACTAGCATGATGATGTGATTGATTGACTAATATCATGATTTGTGTGGACTAATAGCATGATGAGACGTTAAAGTTATGTATCGTTGACTTATGCCTTATGAGATATGATGAATACGATGAACCTTGAGATAAATGACTATGCAGATTATTATTATTGCGAATATATGAAAATGACGGAATGGAACGATGAGAATGATGAGGTCTTACGGGATTTGGCAATATGGTAAATGGTTGAGCTTGATAGAACGATGATTGCGATATGATTGTTATTCTCGTTGAATGATATGCTTGAGTGCTTGGATGATCAGACGTAGACTAATACATGTGTTCCTATTCTAGGTGATCTTTAATCTATCGTAATGCTTGTCTTGCTGTTCTGCACCGCCAGGTAAGTCTCTTCGGAGCTTACTCAGATTGAATAGAGCTATTCCCTGCTTTAGGTGCATGATATACTAGGTGCTTGCATTCATGATCAGCATGCCATGTAGTACCATGCTAGGTTGCATCGATCGTTGAGCATTCTATTTCTTTGTGCGTATGTAAACAGAACGGCCGTTATCTGTGATAGTCCTAGAGTCTTTGCTAGGGTCGTAGGGTAGCCCAGCCTCATCGGGTACCCTGGGTCAATCGAGTACTTCCTTATATTATAATATGGCTGCGGGCTTTATTGTGGAGCGGGTTAGGCATGCGTGCCCCCCCGATTATGAATGAATGCATTCACGAGCTGGCCAGTCTCCGCCTGTCGGAAGGGGTGGAGGTAGGATAGGGATATACCACTTGGTATTCTGTGCTAAGGCCTTATTATTATTATGTACTTGATCTTAGGAGCATGTTAGTGTGTTAATATTCCGCCATGCATCTAGAAGCATCTTTATTAGGTATAGCGTATATGTGTGCTTATGGTTGGGATGCAGAGCTAAAGTGGGCATCGATCTGATCCCGCCCCATATCAATTTTTTTGGTATTATTTATGTTCACCCTATCGGTGCTGTTTGCTTATTGCGCGTGTCATTTTGTCGGCGGAGAGTGAGCGCTGGAGTTATAGACTTCACCAGACTCTGATTATATTTTTGGATTTACACTTTAGACTCCGCTTTGACCCGGCTCTGCCATGGCACCCTCTTGTATTACACTTATTTCCGCTAGTCGCACTATTTCTGATTTCCACGCTTAGACTTACGACAGGTACAGGGGACTTCCCCGGGGATTCCAACGATCCCTTCGATTTTGGGTATGAAATCCCCCTTTGAAAACATTAAAGTAGGTTTCGAAACCTTCAACCTGTACTCGGGGCGCAAGATCCTAACGAGGGGTTTTATCCCTCGAAACGTAACCCGATAATCATAATCCCGGGCCGTTACAAAAAAAAAAGTTGAAAAGTGATAAAATAACTTAAAGTTACGAAGGAGATTCAAGAAGGACATTTTTAAAGATTCACCTGCTATACATGATTCATTTTAATATTTGATTTATTTGACTTTAAATGTTTTCACAATTAAAAAATAAAATAAAAAGTAAGTTATGTATTTAGTGTATACTAAAATTTTGTTAAAGATACAAATGTGAAATTTCTTTATATATATATATCAAGTCCTTTATTAAATTAGAAGATTCAACGGAATATATTTGCTAATGAATGTATATTTTATATGCAATTTATTAATAAGGATCTTACTATATATTCAAAATATGTTTAGATTTAAATGATATTTTAACAACATTAAAAAATAACTAAGGCATTGATATTGGCCTTTTAAATAAGTGATAATCAAGGTATGTTTGGATTCCAATTGCATTTTACTTATAACGTATTTATAAATACAAATACTTGAGTAGTATTTGGTTATCAAATTTTATAATGTGCTTAAAATGATATAGCTTTTAAATAAAAATATCTTATAATATGTGTCAATCAAACAACCACTATTGTGTAAATTTTTTTAATTACATTATATAAATATAATTTACTATGTATTTAATTTAAAGTTTACATCATTTTAAAAATTGTCAAAATTGTTAACCAAACACTGTTCAAGCATTTATGCATTATAATTAAATTATATTGGAATCCAAAGACACCCTCACATAACGTCAATTTTTTTTTCAAATACACATAAAATAAATTATTTGATTAAAAAAATGTAAGAATACCTATTTGCATTGGATGAAGAGCTTCTTAGGTAAGATTAAACAAATTTAACAAATATTAGAATGAAAAGAAATTTTTAAATTTTTTAAATGTTTAACAATTATCAATAATTGATTAATTTAAACAAACACATAAATAACTTTCAAACAATAAGAATATTTGACAATTAGGGAAAAGAAATAATTGTCACATAGCCTATTTTTAAGGAAATATTTATTAGCGCTTATAAATTTTTTAACTCTACCCATAATTGTTACACAACTCTAACTTAAGCTATAAAAAAACATGCATGTCTATAATTTTCGAAGTATTTGTCACATCATTTTAATGTCGATATGTTTGGGATTATAAAAGAGATCTAAAGACCAAGTTTATTCAAGTAAAACTTTCACAATTATTGTGCGAAAAAACACAAGTTTAAAAAATAAATAAATATTTAACATCCATTTCTTTGAAAATATTTAAAAATCAAGTATGCAATGTATCAAATCATAACCGTTAAATAAGAAGATTCTATCAGACCAAAAAAGAATTCTTTTTATTAACAACAATTTTTATGATATAAATTGATAAGTAATTATTGATTAAATCATTTTTTAGTTTTATATTTTTATTAATTTATTGTTATGTACTTAAGATTATAACAACCAAACAAACTCATCATTTTAAGGGAAAATTGATTTCTTATATACTCACATGCAAAAGAACGAAACATGGCCAAAGAGATAAATTAAAAATGACACCGTAGTTGTAAATATAGCTAAATAAAAAACCTAAAATTAGAGTTTATAGCTTGCAAAGTAGATTAACCGTGAAGTGTTAAAGATGTATATATTTAGAAAAGAGTTTACTCATATGTGCACAAAAAAAAACATAGAAAACAATTGTTTCAAAAATATTTTCTAATCAAAACACATCAAAGTTGTTTAAAAATGGATAAACACAAATAACAACTATTTTATTTATTAGACAAACTTTAAGAATTAAAGAGTTGAACATTTGAACTTTAAATAAAATTCAAATAAATATTCTTGCTTTTTTTGTTCATATTTACGTAGGTTGCATCCGAAAGATTTTTTTTGGTTTAATCTTGCCTTTTGTGTTCAAATTTTATATTGACATAAATGATTTGATTTGTTTTTTTAATTGGTTAATAAGATTTAATCGTGAATTTTTTATTTGGAGTATAAAGTTTTAGAAATTATAGATAGATAGATGATTGATTAAATATCATTGATTAATCATTAATGAGAATTGGTTTATGCTAGATAGATGAAATAATTCATTACATTTTTTTTGTAAAGAATTGGTTTATGCTAGATAGATGAAATAATTCATTAAATGGTTAGGCCTTAATTTGTATATATAAAAAATTGGTTTTTTTTTTTAAAAAATGATTAGTGAGAAAATTTTAAATCTAAGCCAAAAATTTAAGATAGATATTATTTTTAATTAAAAGATGGACATGAGTGTGATTAGAAAATTAAATTATGAAATGACCAAAAAAAAGAAAATTAAATTAGGAATTAATTGAATTAGATTAGATAGATTAAAATTAAGTAATTGATTAAAACTAAATTATGATTGGTTAGATGATCTATTTTTAAGGTGAGAATTTGAAACAATTTGAGAAGTAATTGGGGATTTATCCTAAATTTCCAACTTTAAGTGTATGGCCGCCACGTGTCCCAGAAATGCAAGTGTTTTAGTATTATATTAGATATAGATAGTTAGTAAACGCGATAAGAATAAAAGAAAAAATTGTGATTGATTAGATAAAGGGAATAATGGAAATGTGAAGAGGGAAAAAAATAAAAAGAAAAAAAATCTGATTCGGCAAGAAAGAGTGAAACATGGGGAGGCTGCCATGTAAGCGTAGAGGATTCTGAATTAAGTTATTATATAGATGTTTTGAATTAATCCCAATAGTTAGTAAACGTGTTAAGAATAAAAGAAAAAATGTGATTGATTAGATAAAGGGAATAATGGAAATGTGAAGAAGGAAAAAAATAAAAAGAAAAAAAAATCTGATTGGGCAAGAAAGAGTGAAACATGGGGAGACTGTCACGTAAGGGTAGAGTATTCTGAATTAAGTTATTATATAGATAGTTAGTAAACGCGATAAGAATAAAAGAAAAAATGTGATTGATTAGATAAAGGGAATAATAGAAATGTGAAGAGGGAAAAAATAAAAAGAAAAAAAATCTGATTGGGCAAGAAAGAGTGAAACATGGGGAGGCTGCCACGTAAGCGTAGAGGATTCTGAATTAAGTTATTATATAGATAGTTAGTAAACGTGTTAAGAATAACAGAAAAAATGTGATTGAATAGATAAAGGGAATAATGGAAATGTGAAGAGGGAAAAAAAAGAAAAAAAATCTGATTGGGCAAGAAAGAGTGAAACATGGGGAGGCTGCCACGTAAGCGTAGAGTATTTTGAATTATGTTATTATGTTTTGAATTAATCGCAATAGTTATTAAACGTGTTAAGAATAAAAGAAAAAATGTGATTGATTAGATAAAGGGAATAATGAAAATGTGAAGAGGGAAGAAAATCAAAAGAAAAAAAAGTCTGATTGGGCAAGAAAGAGGGAAACATGGGGAGGCTGTCACGTAAGCGTACAGTATTCTGAATTAAATTATTATATAGATAGTTAGTAAACGTGTTAAGAATAAAAGAAAAAATGTGATTGACTAGATAAAGGGAATAATGGAAATGTGATGAGGGAAAAAAATAAAAAGAAAAAAAATCTGATTGGGCAAGAAAGAGTGAAACATGGGGATGCTGCCACGTAAGCGTATAGTATTCTGAATTAAGTTATTATATAGATATATAGATATATAGATATAGATAGTTAGTAAACGTGTTAAGAATAAAAGAAAAAATGTGATTGATTAGATAAAGGGAATAATGGAAATGTGAAGAGGGAAAAAAATAAAAAGAAAAAAAATCTGATTAGGCAAGAAAGAGTGAAACATTGGGAGGCTGCCACGTAAGCGTAGAGTATTCTGAATTAAGTTTGAATTAAGTTATTATATAGATATAGATATAGATTATACTTATAATCACCCATACACAATATATATAATCTCCCCTTCTCGAAAAATCCTAAATGCAACTTATAATCACCCCTATATTTAAGTTTATAAAAAAAGTTGCATTTAGAGACTATGGACGTTCCTTGACAGTTGTAAAGTTGCATTTAGAGCCTCTTGACATATCCACCCCCCTCCCTCAATTTCTAGCATGGTCTGGTGGTAAAAGTTGCATTTAGAGACTCTTGACAGATCCATCCCCCATCATCCGATTTCCAGGGGTTTCTATCGGAATTCACAAGTTATGGATGGTGCCACCTGCAAATATCCGACACCGGCATGGCCGAAGTTACCTCTCCTTCCGATCCTTCGATGCACCGGCCTATGCCCGATCCTTCGCAGCAGCCACCACTACAACAACATCAAGAACGATTGCAACAGATCAACATCTCGATCATGCTTAGCCATGATGATTGATTCATCCAAAACTCCCAATTTCAACCAATTTCAATCACATTGTTGAAACCCTAAAGCACCCAATTTCAATCATATATACTTAAACCAAAATCAATATAAATGTTGAATCTTACCTTATGATTAATAGATTGACTAATAATTTTGAATTTATTTCACAACTCAATGTCAACGGGTGCTCGAAGAGTATGAATGAGAGAAGAGAACAAAGTGTACAAGATTTCTTACTCTACTAAAGAAGACCAAATTGTAATTTTTTTTAAAATGAAAAGGAGTTGTTGTATAATTTCATATAAATTATCTTGTCTATATCCATTTTGTTATCGTGCTAATAGCCTTTATGATTTTATTTTAGGAATATTTTGTTTGGTGCCCCTGAGTTTTAGATCATTCTAGTTGGTGTCCCAAATTTTTCTGGAGGGTGCCCTTGAAATTTACAAAAAGTTTGATATGTAATCTTAATCATTAATAATGTTGACTCAATCCATTTTTATTTGCCAAACAAACTAATAAACACGAGAGAGGTTGAAGGCGATCTCTAGTCTCCATCAAAGCATCGCTTCTCGAACCATTTCTCCCTGTGCATTTAGAAGTCCAGTAACGTCGTCAGCCAAGAGTGATGGAGACGACCGATGAAAATGACCAACGGAGACTATTGACTTGAGAGCCTAGACGAACGACAAAGAAGCAGGGTCAAACATGGAGAACACTTTCTAGGTTTGGATTTTGATTTTCCCCCTAAAATTAGGGTTAAATTTGGAATGAAGCTCGTTGAATTATGAATTATGATGATTTATGTTCAAATTTCGTGTAATTTGGCGAAATGAAGATGCAATGCCTAACTTTGGGTTCATTTAGGCTCAGACCCCCATTTGTTTTTGTTGTTATTGTTAAATGTCTCGTATTAATCTCGGCCCCCATTTGTGTTGAATTGGTCTTATTCGACTGATTTGATTATGACTGTGCTTAGGTCTGATTTTGAATGTATTTAGGGTCTGGATAGGAAGGAGTATGAAATAACAAATTTGTGTGTTTCTATTGGCTTCCAATGTCTCGTATTGACCTCCCTCAATTTGTTTTGAATTGGTCTCCTAGGTAGGTTTTCCTTAACCCATATATTTACAACAGTGAGTTTAGTACTTCTTTACCAGCTCTGATGGATGAATGTATTCAATCTACATCGATGGACATAAAAAGAGCTCTATATAAGGTAAGACAAGTTAAGCAATGAAAAAGTTACAAAGCAATTATGCTAAATGTAAAAGATTGTTGTTTATAATTATAGCAAAGTACATGACCTATATTTTTTTTCAAATTTGGTATGTCTAGGTTTTGTCAAGGTAAATGGCTTGGAGTCTAATTGTTCTCTTGGTCTGTCTAGGTTTATTGCCCATGTTTATTTGCTAAATTATGTATGACTTTCCAGACCGTTTGATGGGGGAATGAACTGCAATACTATGATGGGAAAATGCTTATTTGATTATTTAGTAAAGTCTTATTTAATTCCTTCCATATGTAATCCAATTTTTTTCTTGTTTTTATTCACAATTATTTGCTCATTAACTTAATAACTTTATATTGGTTTAACGCTGATCTTCTTATTAAATTTAAGCCTATTAACTCAAATGGTAGTACTGTGCTCATACATAAAGATATGGGTTCGAATTCCACATAGGCTAATTTCAAGCTCCAAAAACAGACAAGACTCATTCGTGCCTATTAACTCTTAGCTGCACATGGAACAAATGTTCTTATTTTGCATGTTTTTTACTTTAGATAGAGACCTTTGTAGCCTAATATGTACAACAACGGGCTAAACTATACATACATACAGTGTGTGTATATATATATATATATATATATATATATATATACACTTATACACTAGGTAAGAACCGCGTGGGAATGCGCACGGTTTATCGTAATTGCATTCTATATATAGTATCATGATGTTATCATCTCTATTTCTCACCTCCACATATTCACTTTGAGTAGGATCGATCTGTGTAATCAATCAAGGAATGGAACCCAAAGTTGGTTGTAACGGTTAATAACCAAATACATTTCACATTAGGGTATACACCCTTGAAACTTGAAAGGCAAAACAAGCTAGCTTTAAAAAGAAGACAAGGCTCATAGAGTGCGCATCCACAAAAGAGGGATTTGCTTACGTTTTCATTCGATCCTCTCAAGAATTGTCTTCTGGTTAGTCTCTTAAGTGCATGACTATCCATCTCCGGGGCCAATAGCACCTGCCGAAGGGCCCTCTTAATTATCCTTAAATGGAATAAACGATTGGCCTTGATGTGGAGGAAACTCTGTAAAAATAATAATGCAGGCTTCATAAACATAAATTGGTGATGGCAATATCCCTCTAGGCATTAGAACCTGAGAACCTCCTATGAACCAAATAGCAAAAAATAAGTTAATAATGTCAATTCATAATAAGAAATTAATTATTCACCCCCAAAACAGCCCCCAAAACAAAACGCAAGCCCTCAAGAACGTAACCCATCCAAAGCTAAGAAAATAGCTATAGCATCATTCCGCAACGAACAAGTTGCGTCATTTTGATCATAGAAGCAGCCCCAAAATCGAAGATTAATAGGCTAGGAAAGTACCCGCAACATCAGCAATGGTCAAGCACATCTAAACAAACCAAAACAACCCTATTTCAATTAGAATCGGTAAAAAAAAACACAGCACAATAGCAACTCCTTTAGCAGACCAAAACAGCCCCTTCCCAGCAAGAAAACAAGTCATAAAAGTCAATAAGTACATCACCGAACAAAGTAGCACATTGTGGACTAAGAACAGCCCACGATTGCAACAAATAATCACCACAACTTAGAAAATAGTATAAATGACCTACATCACCATTGTCCAAATTCACAACCAAACTCGTTAATTAACAAATCAAAACTTTACCATCTAAGCAAATTGCATAAGGAGTTCATTTAATAAATGATGCTAACATAGAAACTGTTAGAGCAACGTCAAAATTAGTAAGCGCAAATATAATATTCTCAATACCCACCAACTATAAGTTTACAAACAACCAAAAAATAGAAGAAACAACAATATAGAAATTAAGTGAAGAATTAACCTCGTTAGCGGTCATCCATTGTCAACGCTAACACGGAAAAAACACCCAGAATTGCAATTTAACAAAACCCTCTCTCGTCAAGACCTTTGAATGCATATTCATACAAGCACTTTCAATCTAAGAAGAAAATTGAAACTAAAAAAAACAGAAATAACAAACTAATGACAACCTTTTAGCATGATCTATCATTAAATCATATGAAATCATGCACATATAGAAGTACATGCATACGAGTTGTAGCTAGGTTTGTAGGGTAACAATGTAACGGCCCAGAATTATGATTTCTGGGTTACGTTTCAAGGGATAAAACCCCTTGTTCGGATCATGCAATCCAGGTATGGGTCGAGGTTTCAAACTCATTTTAAGATTAATAGAAAGAGGGATTTCAACCCTAAACACCTCGAAGGGCCGTTGGGTACCCTTAACCTGTCCTAAGACTATGTCACAAAATCCATTTCAACGGGAGTAAAGCGGAAGCAAAGTAAAGATACAAGTGCCACGGCAGAGCCGGGTCAAAATATGATCAACCATTCAAATTCGAGCCGTAATTAAATTGGTGAAGTTGGAATCTCAACTCTCTCTTTCCGTCATGTTAGACCCAGCGGTCATGGACTCAAATCAGCATCAATAGTAGTAAGCACAACGGATACCTAAAAAAATTGATATGGGGCGGGATCAGATCGATGCCCACTTTAGCTCTGCATCCCAACCCTAAGCACACATATACGCTATACCTAATAAAGATGCTCTAATGCAGTGCGAAATTCAAACACACTAGCATGCTCCTAGTTCATAATAATGTGCAGAATACTGTAAAGGGCCCAAGACAATGCCAAGTGGCATATCCCTCTCCTACCTCCACCCCTTCCGATAGGTGGAGACTGGCCAGCTCGTGAATGCATTCCATCGTAATCGGGGGGCACGCATGCCTAACCCGCTCCACAATAAAGCTCGCAGGCATATCATAATATAAGGAAGTTCATGACTCGATTGACTCAGGGTACCCTATGAGGCTGGGCTACCCTATGACCCTAGCAAAGACTCTAGGACTATCACAGATAACGACCGTTCTGTTTACATGCGCATAAAGTAATAGAATGCTCAACGATCGATGCAACCTAGCATGGTACTACATGGCATGCTGATCATGAATGCAAGCACCTAGTATATCATGCACCTAAAGCAGGGAATAGCTCTATTCAATCTGAGTAAGCTCCGAAGAGACTTACCTAGAAGTGCAGAACAGCAAAAGGCAACAAATAGGTATACAGAAAGCCAACGTGTGACAGATGATCACCTAACACACATATATAAGTAATATAAATAAGTCTACTTCTAATGTTACTTAAAGCATATAATATCACACACAAGTCATCAAATTTATTCACCAAGTTAGACAAGGTAAGTCATTTTCCCAAGATTTTCCAAAACTCCTTTAAAACCTCAAGTTAGATCGAATCATCATTCAACACACTTTCTCAAATCATCCAGAAAATCTATTTATAAAACATTACCCTTTCATCAACTTATTTTATTATTATTTCAAAACAAATCCGACAAGGTTAGTATATTTCCAAAATCCTCTTTTTAATCTTATTAAATCAATTCTCCAGTCATCAAAATAATTTTCAACCTTGAAAACCTTTTCCAAATTCTTTTCTTTCTTTTTAAAATTCAAGTCCACAAATATTATATTTTTAAATCTCAACAATAATATGATATAATATATTATCCCATTTATCTAATATATTCACAAAATATATTCATAAGTCTTAAAATTCTTTTTCTTCAATTAAACCTACATAACCCATTTTGTTCATAAATTAGGGCCAAGAAGAAGAAAAGACCCAAATTCGGATTCATTTGCAACCAGGCCCAACAAATAAAGGCCCAACTCTTTAGAACCCTAATTTCCCTCAAACCGAACCGACCCTTTTTAAATAAACCAACCGAACCAGGAAATAAAAGAAATTGGATGAACCGGGCCCAAGGAATGAAATTAAAACTGGACCCGTCTCCCTCCCCGATTCCCAGTTTCAACAGGACACAACAACATGAACGGAAACATGAAGGAGAAAAGATGGAGGAAAGGGCTCGCCGAAAACGAAATTGAGATCCGACCAATTTTCAGACATCATGGACACGAAACCGGACAAGAAAAGGAGAAGGAGAGAGATTCTCACCGAGCCTTTTGAACTCGCCGGAGACGACATTGTCAGTGCTCGGTTGGCGCTCGGTGTGGCTCGTCGGGGCTCGATCCGGCTTCCTCGGTGTCGGATTCAAGAAATATTGGCCTGGGTCGGAGGTGGAAGTTATAAAGGTGAAGCTTTATGGTGGTTTTGAGCGAAAGGGAGGAGAGAAAAGGCATACCGATCGAGAATGAGGAAAGCAGAGGGAGAGGAGTAAAGGCGACTCGGCGGCGGTTCCGACTCCCTTGGGCGGCTTCCTGGAGCTCGTCGGCGCCAGAGGAATGGCGGAGGTTTGGAGCTCGGCCTTGACTTGCTCAAAAGAAGCAGGGGTTGCTGGCGGCTCCCTTCTAGAACAGAGAACAATGGGCTGTTGAATCTAAGGTGGAAGAGGAACAAAATGAAGATGGAGGTGTGGCTGTAGACAGATCGAAAGGAGGGTGTAGATGATGGGTTTGTGAGTGAAATTGGCGTGGATGAGTGCTGGTTCCATTGCTTCAAAGGGAAAAGGGGTGTGGAAGAATAGTAAGAGAGGGAGGTGGGTGTTTGGCCCTCTTTGGGCAAAAGACCAATCTGAATTTCTGAGAAAGTGATCACAAGGGGAAGGGAAGAAGGAGACAAAAATGGTCCCAACATCAAAACCCGAAATGAATAAATCCCGAAACCCGTTCTTCTTGACCTTATCCGACCCGATTCAAGATGATTTTCAAATTTCCAATTCCCAATTTAATAAGGAACTCCAAATATTATTTTAAATTTTCGCATATGGAAGCGGGATAAAACATATTTTTAAATTTTCAACTGAATGTTGCAATAACTCGTTTCGAGATATTTAGAATAAACTAATAGTTCGAGGACGGAATTTCCAAACCTTTCGAATTTTAGAAGTCGAAATGATTATAAATCACTATTTTAATAATTTTAATATTATAAGATTTCTCGGTCTTTACAAACAAATAGTACAAGCCAAAGAGCATTACATTGAGCCAAAAATCAAAGAAATTAACTCGGAACATTTGCCTCCACAAAGCCTGACATTTCATCACGGAAAACATCATAAAAAGGTAGATAATTCTTTTCAACAATGTAGCCTTTATATGTTCAGAATTTTCAATCATATACTTCCCTTCATCAAACATCCAGCCATTCATTTGGAGTAATGGGATTATAAATCACTATTTTCAATCATATTCGAGGACGGAATTTCCAAACCTTTCGAATTTTAGAAGTCGAAATGATTATAAATCACTATTTTAATAATTTTAATATTATAAAATTTCCCGGTCTTTACATCATCCACCTCTAAAAACGAGTCTCGTCCCCGAGACTAAAATCACTCTAAAACAAGGGGATGAAGTTTTAAATTGGTGAGTCCAAGGATCATGTAAACATCTCATAGGGGCCCGTATGAGATCCTCACATGACCCTCAACGTGATCATAATATTCCCAATTGGTCATAATAAGAATGTGATATGGGCCCTTATCACATTCTTACTCCGACTTTTCGGTTATATCATAACTCGAAAGCAATCATAACGTGTCTACTAGGTCTTAGCAAGCATTCTATATGCGCCCCTATAAAATGCTCGTATCCACTTCGTGAGTCGTTATAATATAAAACTGGGTTTGAAAAGTTTCAAAAGGGATTCCACAATTGAAAAAAGATTAGCCTCAAAATCGCTGAAACCATCGATGACGTTTATTCTTTAAAACCAGTTATTTCCATTCTATATCGTTCAAAATCTTCAAATCCGACGTTTAACTAAGAACTTTGCACCAAAACAAGTCAAGTCCCTTTAACTCAAGATTTCGTCAAAAATCTCCCAAAACCAAATCCGTTTCCCGCATATCAATTAATCAAATTCAGAATTCAGGAGGTGGAATCATCCACCTCTAAGGGCTAATCCCATATTCTCTTCATAGTTTCCAAAATCATTCAATCATCATTCTCAACTCAATATGAAACATAAGCAAATCAACTCATCAACTCATAACATCATTAGCCATCTTTCACATGGCAAAACTCAACATCAACCATGATAATCTCAACCAATCGACATCTTAATAACATAACATGTCCAGAAATCAACGGGTTAGATGTTATGGGGTTAGTACGTCAATACGCATCATATCTCACCATCGCATATCGATATCGCAACACAAGTAGAACATATTCAGCACGTTAACATATCAACACAACCAGGTCATGCTATTAAGGTTTCGAAAAAGGAAGATCAAGCAGTATATAAATCATCAAAATGTCAATATATATGACCTAAAAGACATCACCTTAACTCGTCACAAAACCATATAGCGATCATTTAGTAATCAGACATCATTATCTCATATATATAAATCATATTCATTTTGAAAGCCATATTCGTGATGTAACATATCCATAAGCATGCTTGCTAAACATATAACACAACATCATGTTTACTACCACATAATATAACATCATGCTTTCACCCCATAACATAACATCACACTTTCACATAATAACACATCATTATCTCGTATATTGTATCACAACACATCCTAACATACTCCTAAAACAACGTAGCAGAGCAGCAATATATCATGATAACATTTGTCACTACCAACTAGATTTCAATATTGCATAACAACATGTAATATCATTCTGTATCAGTTTCATCATAGTTGCTATCTAACACCATGCCAACAAATATAAATAAATCACATAATCAAGAAAATTATCACGTCATACCAGTCAAATAAAATACAATCCCCACTCGCCCATCTCCACTCTCAAGCCAAGACTAATCCTCTTCTCGACTCGCCAACGTCAACTCAGTCAAAAATTCTCCAAACAAATCCCAATTCATCTCGATGCTCAAATCTCGCCCATCCTTCCGTCAAGCACTACCACACCATCCACCTCTAAGAACCCAACTCCTATCTCTGACTTCACACCCAAGCACCCTCTAACACCATGTCCTCAATATTCACGAGCCCTCTCTTACACTCCTCGTACCACCCGGAGCATCACAAGCATCCCTTAGAAGCTCATCAGAACCACTAACATTGCCTCCCATAAATCTCAAAGCTCACTCAGTCTTACCTAAGCCAACATCCCTCTCTCGCGACTCACCTCCTAATACCATCGATCATCCCAACCACCCAAGATTCTTTCACCACTCTCCACACACGCTACCAAATGATCTCACCCACAGGTTTAAGGAAGGAGCAATCGTGAAAATCATCAAACATAAGGCCTAGTGGCCTACATCATGTCAACTAGCATTCATAAACATAACCTCATGGTTTCAACAAGTCTCAGTTACCATCATGCTCAATAATCATTGCAACATCATATATGAACATAACCAAGTCATGCTAGCATGTTGTATTATAACCTTATCAGATACAATTCAAGTCTCTTAGCATATGTATTTCACATTTTACAAGCAAGGGAATTCAAATCATGCTTAGCAACATAGAGTAGCAACACGTCAAGACATCATGGTACATGAGATCTATAAGGCATCACATCATATCATCATAGACAACAGACAATCAGAAAACAATCATCATCAAGTCAGCACATCAACGCATAAATCTCATCGTCAGGTCAGTGCAATATTGTCATCAACAACTTCAGAAGGATTATCAATTCGAACGAAGACACTCATGCTCGCAAGTCATATCGCACTCAGTAACCGCAATCCTCGACACGTGCTTGTTCCACCGACATCATTGATCTTGAGGCTCGCGGGTTATGGGCCCACGCTTCTACTGCGCCGCTCTATCGTTATCCCACCTTCCGTTCTCTTTCCCATGTGACCGCTCATCCAAGTATCGCGGAGGAGTATAAGTTAGCAGGGATAGGGGAGTGAGAAGGACAGGCAACCTAAAGTCCCTTCCGGAAACAAACACAGACCGACACTAAAGACAACAACTAGAGACAAAATTCTGACCCGAGAATAGTAACGATGCCCCCTATGGAAGTCTATCAGGTTATAATCGCGACAAGCAAATATGAATTCACCATGGAGCACATCAGTTACATTAATCCACACTAACATGTACCTATCTCAAGAAAAACAACAGACGTATTAATTCCAAAAGAACGATCGAATCCTACACGGATGCATGGGAGGCGAGCTAGGAGTCTATTATTCCATGGAAGTAGATATGCCTAGCAACTTCAAGAAAGCTATCCAGAACCAGCAATAATCATGTGTGATTCGAAGTCATGCGGGATTTAATGAAGATAACAAGTATCATGTATACGAAAGGGTGTACAAGCATGAACAAGTGAGGTCAAATATAGCATGGCGAGGTATATCATAACAACAAGACTAAGTGTCATACGGGAATACATAAGAGCAGCATGGTAACTATCACATCTGACAATAATAATCATATAACGGGTTAAGAATGACATGTAACCTTACGACGAGATACACTTAGAAGGCATAGGTCCTACATGATGCTAACGATACATGATAAGGCATGGGCATAGTCAAGAGTCATTAAGAGGAGTTCCACATAATATTCACGAAACATGAGGCATCATCAAAAGTAACAAGAAAGACATCATGGGCAATGGATTATAATCATGTCAAGAACGAACCAACATAGAGCACATATATGGTACAATAGTCATCACATCATAGAACAAGTACAACTCGTGATCATTTAGCGAGTCATTCTAGAAATCATAAGCCCTACAAGACACTACTAGCACATATCGAATATGAACACAATCGAGGTAACTCAACTAAATCCGTCCTAACATTCATGCAGCACAAGAGGATATCCTAGATTAATAGGGGAACACTACCGAGCGACAACATGTAAGCATATAGGATTCACCATCACGGAAAGCAAGTCAATTATCGAATTCAACATTAAACTAACCAAGATGAACACAATCTTTTAAGAGAGTAGCAGGAGGAGAGAGTCACACTATCAGGGACCTATCTCGAGGGAGAATCAGCAGTAATGTAGACATGGTATAAATCCGCACACATCATAACCAAGGATCCTACATGATGCCAATGGCATAACATGACATTTGATACATACATGCACTTGATTGACTAACACAACGATGTGTAAGAAATCACGTTAACATGGTCCATCGATGTAGAAGCATGAGAGGAATCTAGCAATGCATTTACCCAAATATCGCTTCAAATAGCAGGATCACAATCAAAACTACTAATTTAGCCAACAAGCCATGGGTACATCAACCATTCATGCTGAGGAGATCATCCTATGACATTCATACAAAGGCAGTTCATCACACTACCATGGACCTAATCCGGGAGGAAGCAATAATCACATAGGCTCATATCATGTCATTCATGCTTCTAATCAACTAGTAGTACAATCATTACAACAGTCCAATTAAAAATGCAAGGACGACACATAATCATGATAAGAGGCGAGATGCAATAGGAGACCTAAGCAATGTGACCAACATGGATAAATAATGACATACAACCACGAATTTTACATTAAAGGTCATCATCATAACATCTATTGGGAACTACGTATCATATAGGGCATGTTGACATCAAGTTGTAACACGTATCAAGTAGGAAACTTGCTTCATCAAGATAACAAAATTTAACGATCACACTATCATTAACCTATTCACAGGGAGAACATCAATTACACAACTTCCTAGCATATGACATATATATTCGTGCCCTATTATGATAATGTAATATGCTAAATAGATCATGTCGGGATGATATGGATATAACAATTGTAGCTCGAACCCATACAATGGTCATCATGAATATCAAAGCACGTAAGCACAGGTTCACACTAAGGATCGATCCGTAAGTCAAGAAGTAGCACACACAGTATCACACAATCATGGAAAGAGCAATTATGACAATCCGACAGAGATTCCTAAGGACAATCATTGACTTTTCCCCAACCGACTCATCACCCCTCTTTCCCGTGGGACTCTAGTACAACCCTTTGTGGTAAGAAGACACTGGTTGATCATCATAAGCATAAGGAAAGACAGCCCCATAAACACCTTATTCCTAACTCAAGGTGACATCAAGAACTTCCAACACTCACTCAGACAAACCTGATATCAAACCATGATTTTCGACACAATGTGTTTACCAACCCAATTCCCCGTGGAAGACATTGACATCCAGGAAAAGGCTAGATAGAACCGTCAAGGGGTTAACATAATGGAAGGGGTTATTCCACACAAGCTGAGTTTGACCACACAGAAACAAGGGTACTCCCACTATCCCGTTTGCACAGATCAATCAATACACAACTCATTGTTAGGACTACCAATCAGACTTTAGCATATCAAGCATTCAGCATAGAATCGGTCAATAACACTCATAATGATCTCATTTGAGTCTCCCAACCCATCTGTAAAGAACAAGTTGATATTTTGCCTACCGTTCCCAACTACACCCAATAGGGGTGGTCTAGCGCCTTTACTACCCACTCGCGTCCCTCTTTAGTCGGTTTTCCTCTTTTATTACAAGTCAAGTTTAGTACTTAGTCCAATTTCAGTTAGGCGTCTTAAGTTCATTTTGCCCCTTTTAAAACACTTTGAAATCATTTGAAATTTATGGGCGGTTTTCCAAAACATACACTCGATCCTTTTGTACCCGAATTGCACAACCTCGGCTTTGATACCATCTTTGTAACGGCCCAGAATTATGATTTCCGGGTTACGTTTCAAGGGATAAAACCCCTTCTTCGGATCTTGCAATCCAGGTACGGGTCGAGGTTTCAAACTCATTTTAAGATTAATAGAAAGAGGGATTTCAACCCTAAACACCTCGAAGGGCCGTTGGGTACCCTTAACCTGTCCTAAGACTATGTCGCAAAATCCATTTCAACGGGAGTAAAGCGGAAGCAAAGTAAAGATACAAGTGCCACGGCAGAGCCGGGTCAAAATATGATCAACCATTCAAATTCGAGCCGTAATTAAATTGGTGAAGTTGGAATCTCAACTCTCTCTTTCCGTCATGTTAGACCCAGCGGTCATGGACTCAAATCAGCATCAATAGTAGTAAGCACAACGGATACCTAAAAAAATTGATATGGGGCGGGATCAGATCGATGCCCACTTTAGCTCTGCATCCCAACCCTAAGCACACATATACGCTATACCTAATAAAGATGCTCTAATGCAGTGCGAAATTCAAACACACTAGCATGCTCCTAGTTCATAATAATGTGCAGAATACTGTAAAGGGCCCAAGACAATGCCAAGTGGCATATCCCTCTCCTACCTCCACCCCTTCCGATAGGTGGAGACTGGCCAGCTCGTGAATGCATTCCATCGTAATCGGGGGGCACGCATGCCTAACCCGCTCCACAATAAAGCCCGCAGGCATATCATAATATAAGGAAGTTCATGACTCGATTGACTCAGGGTACCCGATGAGGCTGGGCTACCCTATGACCCTAGCAAAGACTCTAGGACTATCACAGATAACGACCGTTCTGTTTACATGCGCATAAAGTAATAGAATGCTCAACGATCGATGCAACCTAGCATGGTACTACATGGCATGCTGATCATGAATGCAAGCACCTAGTATATCATGCACCTAAAGCAGGGAATAGCTCTATTCAATCTGAGTAAGCTCCGAAGAGACTTACCTAGAAGTGCAGAACAGCAAAAGGCAACAAATAGGTATACAGAAAGCCAACGTGTGACAGATGATCACCTAACACACATATATAAGTAATATAAATAAGTCTACTTCTAATGTTACTTAAAGCATATAATATCACACACAAGTCATCAAATTTATTCACCAAGTTAGACAAGGTAAGTCATTTTCCCAAGATTTTCCAAAACTCCTTTAAAACCTCAAGTTAGATCGAATCATCATTCAACACACTTTCTCAAATCATCCAGAAAATCTATTTATAAAATATTACCCTTTCATCAACTTATTTTATTATTATTTCAAAACAAATCCGACAAGGTTAGTATATTTCCAAAATCCTCTTTTTAATTTTATTAAATCAATTCTCCAGTCATCAAAATAATTTTCAACCTTGAAAACCTTTTCCAAATTCTTTTCTTTCTTTTTAAAATTCAAGTCCACAAATATTATATTTTTAAATCTCAACAATAATATGATATAATATATTATCCCATTTATCTAATATATTCACAAAATATATTCATAAGTCTTAAAATTCTTTTTCTTCAATTAAACCTACATAACCCATTTTGTTCATAAATTAGGGCCAAGAAAAAGAAAAGACCCAAATTCGGATTCATTTGCAACCAGGCCCAACAAATAAAGGCCCAACTCTTCAGAACCCTAATTTCCCTCAAACCGAACCGAACCCTTTTTAAATAAACCAACCGAACCAGTAAATAAAAGAAATTGGATGAACCGGGCCCAAGGAATGATATTAAAACTGGACCCGTCTCCCTCCCCGATTCCCAGTTTCAACGGGACACAGCAACATGAACGGAAACATGAAGGAGAAAAGATGGAGGAAAGGGCTCGCCGAAAACGAAATTGAGATCCGACCAATTTTCCGACATCATGGACACGAAACCGGACAACAAAAGGAGAAGGAGAGAGATTCTCACCGAGCCTTTTGAACTCGCCGGAGACGACATTGTCAGTGCTCGGTGTGGCTCGTCGGGGCTCGATCCGGCTTCCTCGGTGTCGGATTCAAGAAATATTGGCTTGGGTCGGAGGTGGAAGTTGTAAAGGTGAAGCTTTATGGTGGTTTTGAGCGAAAGGGAGGAGAGAAAAAGCATACCGATCGAGAATGAGGAAAGCAGAGGGAGAGGAGTAAAGGCGACTCGGCGGCGGTTCCGACTCCTTTGGGCGGCTTCCTGGAGCTCGCCGGCGCCGGAGGAATGGCGGTGGTTCTGGCATCACCGGTTGCTGCTGCTCGTCACGAGAGGGGGAGAGGCGGAGGTTTGGAGCTCGGCCTTGACTTGCTCAAAAGAAGCAGGGGTTGCTGGCGGCTCCCTTCTAGAACAGAGAACAATGGGCTGTTCAATCTAAGGTGGAAGAGGAACAAAATGAAGATGGAGGTGTGGTTGTAGACAGATCGAAAGGAGGGTGTAGATGATGGGTTTGTGAGTGAAATTGGCGTGGATGAGTGCTGGTTCCATTGCTTCAAAGGGAAAAGGGGTGTGGAAGAATAGTAAGAGAGGGAGGTGGGTGTTTGGCCCTCTTTGGGCAAAAGACCAATCTGAATTTCTGAGAAAGTGATCACAAGGGGAAGGGAAGAAGGAGACAAAAATGGTCCCAACATCAAAACCCGAAATGAATAAATCCCGGAACCCGTTCTTCTTGACCTTATCCGACCCGATTCAAGATGATTTTCAAATTTCCAATTCCCAATTTAATAAGGAACTCCAAATATTATTTTAAATTTTCGCATATGGAAGCGGGATAAAACATATTTTTAAATTTTCAACTGAATGTTGCAATAACTCGTTTCGAGATATTTAGAATAAACTAATAGTTCGAGGACGGAATTTCCAAACCTTTCGAATTTTAGAAGTCGAAATGATTATAAATCACTATTTTAATAATTTTAATATTATAAGATTTCTCGGTCTTTACAAACAAATAGTACAAGCCAAAGAGCATTACATTGAGCCAAAAATCAAAGAAATTAACTCGGAACATTTGCCTCCACAAAGCCTGACATTTCATCACGGAAAACATCATAAAAAGGTAGATAATTCTTTTCAACAATGTAGCCTTTATATGTTCAGAATTTTCAATCATATACTTCCCTTCATCAAACATCCAGCCATTCATTTGGAGTAATGGGAATGATAAGTTCTAAATCAAGACTTAAACAAGGACACCATGAACATAGGTACACCAAAAACTGGAACAACATTAGCAGCACTCTCAACTTGCACAAATGAATGCATTGCATAGAAAAGAGAAAACAAAAATTTCTAAACAGATACTGTATATACTCAGAAAAACTATTTCTTTCACTTATTTGGTTCAAAACACAAAACTTTATTGAGTCAACCAGTCTTTGCACTTATTTCACATGCAACCGGAAATTATCTCTCGGTCTCTCACCATACTCTATATATGTAGATATTGGTTAAACCTCTCCAGACAAAGAACAGAAGGAAGATTTCTTTAGCAGCTGCATATGTCCAAAAATATGAAATTAGAAACATGTGAAAAAAATGAGATGAGATTACATGAAAAAGGAAAACATGATATATTTGTGGCAATAACTCAAGTTATCCATAAGCAGTTGAGAAACTATTCATAAAAATAATTATTTGAAGCAAAAAGGACTCAAAAGGTGAATATCACCGGAATTATCACTTTCATTCAACCTATTATCATGCCTTACTTTCCTACTTTTCAATTTTCAGGAATAGACAGAGAATAGGTTTCTAGGCAGAAGTGCGAAACCGAGTGGAAAAAACACGCACCAACAATCTCGACAACGTGGAGGATGAACTCATGGCGAGCTTAATTGGTGTTTTACCAACAATGCCCTAAGTAATTCATTACCTGAAATATGAAATAAAAGTGAAGCCAGTCAAATATATGAAGACAACCATGTCATTTATATCATCAACACGAGGCAAGCCACATAAATTATGAACGACTAGTGTAATATTTAGAATCGTAGGAAATTATAAATTAATCCCAAGCTTTTATATCATAAATAAACAAAAGAACAAGTATGAGGATGAATTAGGTTGGCAAACAAAGCCATTTTTTTTTCTAATAGCAAGAAACAAAGCAGCTTATTTTTATTTAATAAATATAAAATATTATGTTCTTTAAGTCTTTATGTGGAAAACAAATGGAAATTAAAGAAACCAATACAATCTCCTATCTACATACTCCATCAAACAAAACCATGCATCCTAGAAAATATTGAATTGCCATGACCTGGCACTCAGAGCGAGCAATTACATTTACTCCAAACTTAGTTTTGGCTTGTCGACGGAAAAAATCCAAAAATCTAGTATTTATATCAATATAGTGTGTTTCATTTCACAAAACCAAGCCCTTGAGCATATGGTTGGGGTGAACCTTGTGTTTATTTCCACTAAATGCTACTCAGCAAAAGAACCTTTACTAAAAAACTCTTCACACACAAACCAATTGCAACCCTCTCATATGATTAATGATAACATTATGTGTAATTACTTCCCAACTATTAACCATGCAGGATCCAAGATGCACTACTAGAAAACTTCAATTAGACATCTGTTGTCAACAGATGTCTTTCAAAAAAATTTCCGATCTCTTTGTGCGTGTAGTAAAAGATCCAAACTTTCCACATCCGTTTTAAACAGATGTCTTTTCTTAATTAGAACCCCTCAATTTTGGTTATGACATATTCACTTGTTGATGAATATCCATAATTTGTCATTTGAAAACATGTGAATATGTCCTCCTAGAGCAAAAAAGTGACATTTACTTCTTTATTAGTAAAATAAGTGATGTCTTAAGACAAAAAAGACAACGGTTTTTCTTTTAGTGATCACATTGATAATCATGTCCGATATATAATTCATGATATTATATTGTTCTAAAATAATGCACTATTGTGGTTGTATACACAGAAGATGTCGTTTCCCATATTTATATCATTTTTTTCAAAATAAAATGATGTTGTTGCTATAATGACACATCAATTTATTTGGTAGATAATGAAGTTACTTTGACAAATATATATCAGTTCATATATCATTTTAATGTTCAAACTGATGTTGCACATTGAATTAAATGAATGAACCGATGTGTATAATTATACTGGCTTCTGTTTCCATAAACTGATATGATGTTAAAGGTATGAATGCACTACTATTTTCATATATAATCCGATGTTTTTTATTCGGACTAGAAAGGTTGCCAAGTTAACTATTTGGGACCACAAGTGGCATTACGGAGACTCATTTTAACTAGTTGGTATCATAAGTAGCATTTGAAGCTAATTTATTAAGACTAACATTATTGAACTACTAAACAAAGGTGCAAAGTCAGTCAATACAGGAATAAAACTATAGCCTAATAGTGCATTTGCAAATGCAATATGCATTATAGAAGTCTAGTGTTGAGGATTGAAGTCTAGATATTACATAAATGGCAGGTACATACACCAATAAGAACCATCTTTGACAGGAGGAGTAGAACTATAACCGACGATGATCCATAGAGGAGGCAGTTACAGCAGGTGACAACATGGCATCTCGAAGCAAGATATCTGAACTTGTAGGATGCATAATATCCCCAGGCACTTGAGTTGGTGACTGATAGTTGGAACCTAAACATGCCTCAAAATCCATTGAAATAGTCCCTTGCAAACTTGTAATGTTGCATATTCAATGGCACCCATGTAAAAATCCATTCAGCAAGTATATACATTATGTAAACATTCTATATCACCATGAGAATAAATGAAGCCTCACAATGAAGGTGTAGTCACAACTTACAAAGTCTAGGTTTAGGAGCCTAAGCTTGCGCAAACAGGGGACTTTTGATGTTGAATGTTTTGTGAAATTGAACTAAAAGTAAAAGGTCCAAGTTCAACTCAAACCTGGTTTCTAAACTTGGCCTTATATTGTTATACAACAATGCTTTACCGGAATCATTTCCAACAGCAAGAACACAGTAACAGCAAGAACCACAAAACACCTAAAAATTCCTTGCCAATTTTCCTGGCGAAAAGTCGCTGAAGCCGGGGCTAAAATCAAGAGCGACTTCGTAAAAGAGCAATAGCTTTTCGTACGTAATCGCAAAAAAAAAAAAAAAAAGCTTCTAATATAAACATTAAACACTAAAAAAAAGTTAATCATGAAAACCATCAAGCACAGATTAAACATTAAAAAAATCACTGATAAAAGAATTACCCTTTCTTGTCTATATATGTAGGGCTATGTGTGTTCTGATCTCGCACTACAGGGCTTGATGCTTTCTCCTGTCATGGAACAAGAAAGATTTTTTTACGAAGATGTATTTGTAATATATATGCACAAAAATTTATGTTGAATAAATATCGATAATATACCATGTCGAATCTCTTCTTCTGAGCTTTTCAGATATTGATCAAGTTTTACTCTTTCTTGATGTTGTGCTTTTGCTCATCATGTGCTTCATCGGCGAATTTGATTTGAGACTGATTAGGTGTCTTATTACCAGCCGCATTTCCCACTTGATATCCCTTATTTCTTGTTCATATCTTTGTTCATTTTGGCACAAGTTTTTTGTCAACGATCACCTAGGTAAATAAGAGACAACAAATCAGAAAACTCTACCACGTGTAGAGTATTTTCCAGCAACCATGTTAAAAAAATTGAGATATCTCTCTATTAACATAAATAAATGATAATGGACGGGGCAATAAAATTGGAAGAGATTTTAGTAATAAAGATTTTTATATTCACAGAAAAATCATTTGGCATATACTTCTTATTTGTTTCTTCCAAACTCCCAAGTGCTGTTATCAGTTAGAATTATCAACATGATCTATTCATGGTACAAGACACCTATAGCATTTAATTGTAGACGGGTTAATGACTACATAATTATTTTAAAACATATTTCTCTTTCTAATAATATCTACTTTAGACTTTGTCTCTTTGGCAAATTCAAAGTGTTCTTTGAGACGTCTTCCATATATATAAGAATGGGTTTAAGGGACGTGGGTTATGTTATTTCCGCAAATATTCAAGGAACAGTTGCTTAATTATTTATTATGTAAGGTCTAAAAAAAAGTTTAATAAAAACTACATTATGATTAACTTATATTTTTGAGTGGATGTATTATTTTGGTTTTTAACGGCTGATCCTTTCGGTCACTTCTCATTTCCGATTGAGGTTTGTTCTTCTACCTATACTATGATTCTAAGATTTACACGTTAGGTGTCTCCAGTTCGTGGATTTGATGGCCAGCTACATAAAAGGTTATCATTATTTCCCCCTTTTTACTTTGAATATGAAAATAATGTGCTCAAATTAAGCTTGTTCTATCCTCTTTCTTAATCCTTATGTATTGCTATTTGAGGTTAAAGATCGCGATGTTTGTTTTGCGAATTAGGTGATTTTAAGGTCAACAACAATGTTTGTGTGAAGAACTATTAATATATTTGACAGGAATTTTTCCAATCTGGATAAAGGAATAACGAGTGGTGGTAGTGAAGCAAGGGAGATTGAAGCATGGAGAGTATGTTACTAGTCATGATTCTCTCATCTACTTGATAATTGACATACATTATGCTACTGCCATTTTTTCTTTTCTTTTTCATTTCTCTTTGAAATAACATAAGGTTAAATAAAAATGATTAGACGAAAGATAATCCAAAATAAATGGTAAATAAATTAACCCTAAATCACTCAGTAAGCTTAGAAATGACAAAAATTGATTACCTGCTAAAGAAAATGCCTTTTTAGTGAAGTGGAGAAGCTGATATGGGAGAGGGAATGCTTCTATTTGGGAAGCACTTGAACTCCATTATACCTACTTCTCTACACACCTCTGCATCAGCTACTATCGCCACAGTTGACTCCCCATGTGGAACTTGCCCCATGAAAATACAAATTAACCACTGATCAAAGACAAGCAATGGAACTACATTCTACAAGTAGGTTTAATCTATAACCCAACTCCATTAAAAAAACCATACGTTTTATGATAAACTAATTAGGAATCATTAGGCATGGTGAAAAAAGAAAAACAGCCAATTTAAACCCAAAAATCAGCTTAGAGTTACTTAGCAAGAAGGAAACGGACTCAATTGTAAGCCACCTTGAATTAGAATGGTAAGAAGAAAGTATAAACTAACCGAAGGGGTTGAGGAAGTAAAAGCATATCACAAGCTACTGCACGGAAAATATATAGAACAAGTTACATCATAATACAAAAGAGAGGTATAAAGATATACCAAGAATACTCTAAGACAAAAGAAATATGGAAGGAAGTAAAGGAGCAGCAGAGCTTCAGAAGATCCATTTACTAAAGGATGCTCTCCTGAATGACCCATTCTCTACTTCAAGAAAAGAAAAGAGAGCACATTCCTTCCTTCCTCATTTTAACAATAGCAAATTACATTCCTCATTTTCCATATTCCCATTCCTCTCAGATTTATATTCTTGATCTGAACCCCACTCCCATATACCAGGCTTTCCATGTTGTGGTGGGAAATGCCTAAGAAACCTGCATGTTGCAGTCATTAGGAGGAATTTAAATGCAGTGCAGCTGTAATGGATAGTTTTACAGAAGTAAAATATTTGTTTTACACTATAAAGAGTTTCATCAGTACATTTATTTTCTAGTTGATTCATTTCTAAATTGTCTCTACAAATTTAATATCTTTTGATCCATTTTATCATATCTTGGGAGTTTTCTTTAATTGTTTACCCAGAATTTTTGTAGTGATTTCATAATTATAACTAGTTATCTCAAAATCATAGCTCTTGGTACTAGACCTAAATGCCCTACTTTCATAAAGGATAATGATAGTACCATAGAATAAGAAAATGTAGAGATGCAGGATTAATATCACAGAGTTTCACGCATCTTCTTAATTATTCATTGCCTCCCACCAAGCATTTAAAATCCACACATTACACATTCATCGCAATACTCATCAAAATTTCAGACTGAGCAATTCTGAATCACACAGCTCACTAACAAGTGAAACTAAAAAACTGACCTCTCTTGACAAAAACATTTTTCTTGGCCATCTCAGTATGCAATACAACCTTCGTTTCGGCATCAAAAACCATACCCTAGCAGATGAATCAAAAACGAAAAAATTAGCATCCAAAATCAGAAATTGGAAACCATTTAATAAATCTAACCCTAGTTGATCCCTAGTAGAGCGGAAAGGGAGAAGGGGAAAACCTGGTGAGCATCTTTGGAGGTGGCGAGGAAGGAGGCAGATGGCGGCGAGGAGGAGATGAAGAGACGGTGTGAATGTCCATCGAGGAAGAGGAGAACTCAGATCTGGAGGGAGGAAGACGATGTAGAGGAGGAGGTGAGGAGCGGGTGTGGGAGGCCGGCGAGCAGAAGAAGATCTCAGATCTGGAGGGAGGGACACGCCGGTGAGAAGGATGTGAAGAGATGATGTCAGTGGCCGGCGAGGAGGAGGAGATCTCGGATCTGGAGGGATGGAGACGACGGCGAGGAGGAGGTGAGGAGATTGTGCGAGTGGCCGGCGAGCAAAAGGAGATCCCAGATCTGGAGGGAGGAAGACGACAGCGGGGAGGAGCACTGAACCGAGGAGGACGGTCGCCGGAGAGAAAGCTCGGATATGGAGAGAGAGATGATCGAAGATGGAGGAACTGGAGTGAGATGATCGATGAAGGAACTGGAGTGAGATGATCGATGAAGGAGTTGGGGAATTGGGGACTCGGGTCTGGACTCTAGAGAGAGTAGAATGTGTTTAGAGGGAGTGAGGAGAGAGAGAAGGCTCCAATTTTTTTAAGTTTACCCTCAAATTTGGAAGCCCGGGCTTCAAAAAATTTCTAAGTGTTTTAATCCCGCCCTTTCCCGCTTTTATGCCTTTTTTCGAATTAACAATTTCACATCTGTCTAAAAATTTGACCATTGTGTAAACCGTTTTAAACATCACAATTTTTTTTATTGATGTGACAAATTAATTTAACATCTGTTGATTTGATGACAGACTTAAATCATATGATGTCTAATTGCAGTATTCTAGTAGTGATGGGGCGAACTATCCTAGAACCCCAAATCAAAACCTTAATGCAAACATGACAAACCCCAAGTCAAATCCAAATTGAATATTTCCTAGTTCAATTCAAAGAAAAATACAGTAAATACCTATGAAAGAAGCAAGTTTCAACCTCTTAAATTCACCTTCGCCATCTTCGATTCAGATGAAGAGAAACACCCCAAATCAAATACTATAAGAAATCAAGAATTAAGGATGAATATTTCAAGAAATATGTAATACTACAAAATATGTAAACCTACTACCAGAAGCTACCATATAGTTGACCTTGGTGTTTTCGGCGAATTGCAATCGGATCTAGACCCATCGCCAATGAATCGAAGCGGGAGAAGTTAGGGTGTGAATCAGGGGGCGTCGAGGATTGATGGAAGCAGGAGGAGGAGGAGGAGAGAGCAGCAGAGGAGGAGAGAGATGAAGAAGAAGGGGCAAAGGAGGTGAAATATGACCCATCCCTAAGACACACAAACGGCTCAATTCAGGGAACGTTGGGGTGCGATTCAGGGGGCGTCGGGGACTCATGGCAAGACGAGAGAAATCGGAGGAAGAGAGAGCGGCGGGGGAGGAGATAGATGAAGAAGAAGGGGCGAAGGAGGTGAAATCTGCAGATTTGAGGAGGGAGAGCGACCGTGTGATAGAATGGAGCTTCTTCCATAAAACGACTTCATAATGGGTTACTATTCCTTCGAGCATTTGACACTTTTATAGAATTATATATATATATATATATATATATATATATATAGAGAGAGAGAGAGAGAGAGAGAGAGAGAGAGAGAGAGAGAGAGAGAGAGTATCAAATGTTTATAAGTCTTAACATGTTTTGTGTTAACAAATAACGACCGTTGAATTAATGAAGATGAAAGACCAGGATTAATCAATGATTTTCTGGATTTATTTTTAATTAAAACGGGGGACCCACATGGATTTACACCACACTTTCACAAGGCCAGAGCGTGTGATGCACAACCAAAAGCCAGTAACTGACGTGTGGAGTGGGAGGCGATTTTGATTTTTTTTTTCCAATTTACACAGATTTCATTTTTGAAAATATATTGGGAAGATCGTGATGAAATATTCTGGTATGCAAAATCTTTGAAAGTCTGTGAAGTTTTCATCCAAGCGGACGGACGGTGAAGAAAGGAAGAAGCAAAGCTCTCGGACGGTGAAAATCGCTGATGGATTCAGGTATTGGATTAATAGACCTCATTAGCAGTTGAATTAATCGATGTTTAGAAGCAATTTTTCGTTGTAAATATGTATTTGTTATTGCTGATGGCGGTTATGGGATGCAAAAACAACTCGACATAAGTATTTTTTGGGTTAATTGGCAACATGGATAATTCGATGTTGAATTATTCGGTGTATGGATGCCTGTATTCGTTGCAACTATGCAATTGGTAGTGCTAATGGGGGTATTGGGATGAAAAAACAACTGGCGGTACGTGGATGCAGAAATAGGCAAATTGAATTATTCGATGGTGAATTATTTGATGTTCGGAAGCAAGTATTCGTTGTTACTATGCAATTATTCATGATGATTGCAGTACGTGGATGCAGAAACAACTGGAATTTAGTAATTTTTGGATTAATTGGCAACATGATTTTTTTTGTAATTTTTTTTATTTGATATGTGATCATGCAGATTTGGAGAAGGCGAAGGAATGGGATGTTGACAATAGAGGTGGTGTCGACGAGGAAGTTGTGGACTTCATTTTTTATCAGCTGTTGACGGATGAAGTTGAGGTTGGATACGTTCAATCACAATCTCTAGGGAAAACAAAATATTGGATTCCAACATGTGATGAATCGTTGAAGCCAATAGTTGGTAAGAAGTTCAAAGCAGATGGAGTTCTACAAGAAGTATGGATCGATGGTTGGGTTTGATGTACGTGTTGGTGGAGCTCGTGATCATCCAAGAGACGGTACTTGCCTGCATCGCTACATGCTGTGCAATAGGCATGGTTTTGCGGAAACAAACACAAACAAAGGAAAGCAGAAACGGTTGACAAACTGTGTTGGGTGCGAGGTGCATATATATTTGAAATTTATAGGGCCTGATGGATACCATATAGCTAAAATAGAGGAGCGACACAATCACCCCCTTATGTAAGACGCATTAAATAAATTTCTGAAGGTGCATAGGAAGCTTGACGTTGGTCATAAACAGTTCATGATCAACTGTGCACGGGCGCATTTGGGTCCAGCCATGACGCATCGACTTATGAAAGAGTGTAGACAAGGCTCAAAACATGGAGTTATAGAGATGCATGATATAAAAAATTTCAAACGGGATGTGATGGGGTACATTTCGGGTGCAGATGCACAAATGGTGCTGGATAAGTTTATGCTGAAGAGACAGGCATCCTCCGCTTTCTATTTCGATCATGTTGTGAATGAGAAGAACCAACTAGTGAGACTATTATGGTGTGATCCTATCGCCCGGGCGAATTTTGCTGCTTTTAGTGATGTTGTGTCATTTGACTCAACATACAGGACGAACAAGTATGGTATCTAACCAGTTCTGTAGAATATTTTATATTACATATTATTATGTGAAATTATAGCAAATATTCAGTAATGATTGGGCAAATATTCGTCTGTATATGAGAACTTAGGTTGTTATTTTTAGAGATGTGTGTTATTATTTGTAATCAAATGAAAACCCTTGTAAAATATTATTAAAACATTTCGATCTGTGTGGTGTATATGTACATGTATAGCATGATATTCGCGCCTTTTACAGGTTTGGATAACAACCGCAAAGCTGTAACGTTTGGGGCTGGTTTGTTGTTAACAGAGGATAAGCAGTCGTACAAGTGGCTATTCGAGGATTTTCAAAAAGCCATGGGTAAGGACCCGTTCGTAATTGTAACAGATCAAGATCCGTCCATGAGGGAGGCTATTCCGGAGGTGTTTCCTAATACCCGGCATCGCTTTTGCATGTGGCATATCATGATGAAAGTTCCTAGAGAGGTAAGTAAATATTATGTTATTACTTCATTATAACAATGAAAATGGTATGGCTTCATTTTGCCATTATGAATGAGATGGTGATAAGTATTCCTTATGTTGATGATTATTATTCATTACGTTGGTCCATGTATTCGTTACATTGAGGATGAATATTAATTACATTTGTAGCAAGTTCTCACTGTGGTCATGATGAGTATTCAGACAACTATAAGAGATATGCATCAAAATTTCCCTTTCACTATCATCAGCCTTAGCAACCTTACCAATATTCATTATAAGTTTACGATTATTCATAAATATTCTGCAACATTTAAGAAATATTCATCACAGTAACTCAATTAATGAATACTCAACAAAGATTCATCTACTACATATCGAAATGCATTATTAGACATAGTATCAGCTCTGATTTAAATTTGTTTTTTTATGTAAATATCCCAGGTTCCAAAAGAAGTATGTCTCAACAAAGAATTTCGACAAAAAATAAACAAAGTGGTATAGAGCTACGAGATTACTATCGAACAGTTTGATGAGATGTGGAAGGAGATGTTGTCAGATTATTCCCTTGAAGACAACAAATGGTTGTCGCTCATGTACAAGATGAGGATGAACTGGATACCTGCGTTTTTCAGGGATGTGCCAATGGGTGGTTTAATTCGAACGACATCCATTTCAGAGTCCGCTAATAGCTTCTTTGGAGAGTATTTTGGTAAACATTTCAGCATGGTCGAGTTGATGATGCAATTTGATAATGCTATGGATACTCAGCGGCACACCCAAGCAAGGCTAGACATGGAGTCGGCAACTGCAGTACCAAAATATGTGACTCGTCTTGATATTGAGAGGCATTTAGCATCGGTGTATACTTTGAGGGTTTTTGTGAAGGTTAAAGAAGAGATTGTTGATGCAATCACCATATGCAATGTGACCAACGAGACTCGAGAGGTTGGGGGCAAGACTCATGTTGTTGCAGAACAAGAGGTCGGGGACTTTCATGTAGTATATGAAGCAGCAACCGAGGTTTCTAGATGCAGCTGCAATACTCTCCATAGGATCGGAATCCCTTGCAAACATATATTAATTTGCAACGTACAAATATATGGGTACGAAGGAAATACCATCCATAATGGTCAAGGTGAGGTGGACGGAGCAAGCTAGGGCGTTGGCACATGTTCAACTTGGTGATGCGGTGCTGAAGCAGTGTGCTGCAATCGAAGCTAGGAAATTGGTCGTGAACAGGTTATTGGGCACAATATATTCCACGATGGGCCTCGTGGAGGAGGACAATGATCTTATCGATGATTTGATGAAGACTTTGCAAGGAAAGAGATCACAATACATGAAGAAAGTTGTTGACTCCGTGTCAATTAGGACTAGCAATGAGTCGTTTGTTGAGAAGTATGTGGGGGTAAAGACTCCATACAAGGTACTTATTCACCCCCCCACCTTAAGCAAAGAACAAGGGACATAGGTTGAAGGGGTCGTTGGAGAAGGCGACAGAGAAAGCCTTAAAGGCGAAAGGGAGAAAGTGTGGGAGTTGTGGTATGTTCGGACATAACAGTAGGACTTGTAAAGGAAAAATGAAGGTGGATGAAATGTTTGATGCTCATGACAATGATGATAATGAGGAATGGTCAGATGATGTAAGTGAGGAACATGCTCAGGAGGATAGTGACTCGCTAGGATGGTAGGTTTTAAGTTACTTGTTTTTATGTAGGGTACTGTCTATGAACCATTGAGGTGGTGGTTAGATATTTTGATTGTTTGTTTGGTTTGGTATATTCCCTTGTTTCGTACATTTATTTGAATCTTTCGGTCATGCTGATGTTGCTGCAGGTGTGACTGATCTTCATTTCATGTGTGTTAGTGGCTGATATTTGTTACGTACCCAGGAATATTTACTATATATTCACCGAATAAATATATAAAACTACTGAATAATTACTTGAAATGGTTGTTTTGGTCCGTGTAACGATGATTAATTATTCAAGTGATTCAAGGCATTGAAATATTCATCTCAGGATCACAAATATTCAACTAATTCGAGGCATCAGAATATTCATCACAATATTCAGCTCAAGAGCACAATATCCATCTCAAGAGAAACACAAATTAACAAAAATGCGTCCAAATTACAGAAATATTCATCACAGTAATTCAATTATTTATAAAAGACATGAGTCATTCCACCATTATAACAAACTAACCATTATTAAAAAAAAAAACCCATTTCAACTCAATTATTCATCAATTACACTTTCAAGGCATTAACGAGACAATATTCATATCGAGGGCATATTTGCACTTGATAAATACTTGTTCAATTAAGTAATACGTAGTATCCGTTTACCCCCTGACTCTCATTAACGTATTAAATAGTGCATATTTGCTGTTGGTGCTTGTAACATTTTGCTTTACACCAAAATGACGTACTTTGCACTTGATAAAGACTTGTTCAATCTAACATTGTCATTGTTCAAACTAACATTGTCATTGTTCAAAATAAACATTCATAAAACGTGGCACGAAACAATCGTATTTTAAATACTTCAAACTAGAACATATCCTACCAAATCGTCTAACGTGGATGTCTGACGTACATTAGCATCACCTTCTTCACTTGAAGTTTCTTTCCTTGGTTTTTTGGTCCGGCTTTTGTAGGGACGTGAAGCGGTGGTTTTCTTTCCAACTTCGGCTCCATTTGGTTGGTCTTCAAAGTCATCACTGCTATCTTCCAGATACAGTGCACGTTTCCTAGTCGCCTTGTCTGAGAATGCTACGTTCCCTTCCTCAATGTTTTTCTGTCCACCTCTCCTAGCCATCATCTTCTGACCTGACGTGCCACAATATTACCCAAAGATTCATCACAACAGTCAAACACTTTATGCACATTCAACAACATGCAACATATATTCATCTCAAGATAAAAAAAAATACACAATATTCATCTCAATAGAAAAAATATTCATACCTAACTAACAATTATTCATCAAAATCCCTTTTAAACTCAATTATTCATCTATAGCTATTCATAAAAAATATTCATATCAAGGCGGCCAAATATTCAGGTCATTCAAAGCATCGAAATATTCATCACATTTTCATCTCAATCGCACTATATTCATATCAAGAGCACACTCATTCATCAGTATTCATCAAAATTATAGAAATATTCATCAAAATTACAGAAATATTCATCAAAGTGTTTTAATTATTCATCAAAGACAAGAATCCTTCCATCAATATTCATATCACGATAACAATTATTCATCAAAATTCCCTTTGAACTCCATTTTTCATCACAGACACATTCTAGGAATTCAATACACAATATTCATCTCAAGATCAAAACTATTATAGGCATTCAAGACATCGATATATTCATCGATATATTCATTATTCATCAAAATCCCTTTTAAACTAAATTATTCATCTATAGCACTTCATCAAAAATCTTCATATCAGGGCGCCCAAATATTCAAGTCATTCAAAGCAACGAAATATTCATCACACTTTTCATCTCAATCGCACAATATTCATATCAACAACACACCGATTCATCAATATTCACCAAAATTAAACAATTATTCATCAAAGTAACCCAATTATTCACCAACGACAAGAATACTTTCACCAATATTCATATCAATATAACTACTATTCATCAAAATCCCCTTTAAACTCCATTATTCATCACAATTACAGAAATGTTCATCAAAGTCTTTCAAATTATTCATCAAAGACAAGAATCCTTCCACCAATATTCATATCACAATAACAATTATTAATCAAAATCCCCTGTAAACCAAATTATTTCTAGCCATTCAACGCATCGATATATTCATTGAAGTAGTCATCCCAAAAGCACAATATTCGTATCAGTAGCACAATAATCCATCAATATTCAACAAGATCATATAACTATTTATCAAAGTAACTCAATTATTCACCAGTGACAATAATCATTTCACCAATATACATAACAATCTAACAAATATTCATCAAAATCACCCTTTTAACTCAATTAGTCATCTCGATAGCACAATAATTCACTAATATTAAGCAAAATTAAAGGAATATTCATCGTCGGAACTCTAAATCCCATTTCACATCAACACTTCTGAAATTTAGCGTTATAACCGAAACCCCAAACATTAAAGCTAGCCATTCAATACACAATATTCATCTACACAGCACAACTATGCACCAACATCCCATTTCTTCTACCCTTTCCTCAACGATTTTCTTCAAACCCTAACCCAACTCAATCAACGAATTGAATACTCAACAAGCAAGAGGGGAACTTACCCATCTCGATTAGCAACGGAAGCATTCGATTGAAGCTTCAAATCTACTATCGAAGTTGACGGTTGCTTGAACCCCTGCTCTATTCCCCGTTCGAAAACCTGGAAGCGCCGGAAATAGGAACGCTGTCGCCGCCGGATGTTCTCCCTCCAGCCACGCTGCCGCCTGTTTCCGGAAATAGGTCCCAAAATGTCGCCGCCTCTTAGATGGTGATTGATCGTCGGAACCTCCTTTTTAGAGAGTCGGAGAAGAAGTTGGTGGAAGATCGCTTTCTCCCCGTGTGGTAGGCCCGATCCGTCTTTATCCTTTCCCAGAACATTGATTTGGTGTTGTGGGAACACGCGCTTATGAGACTAGTTAGTGAGTATTTTTTTTTATTTTAATAATATACAATATTACAATCCAATCATTCAATGTGCTAACTGCGTATTTAGTACTAGGTTTGACAGAGGATTTCACAAACTCTAATTAGCCTATGCAAGTTTTGAACCCGTCTATGTGCATTAGCACATCACTCTACCATTTGAGCTAATAAGCTTAAAATCGATCATAACATCTATTTCATTAAGCTTGATAGATAAATAATGATTGAATGATCCACAATTTCATGAAGAAAAAGGAAAATAAATGAAACATCCAACATAGATTATTAAAGTATATATAATTATAGTTGTTGGAAATTAGGAGAACTATAAGAAGATAGATGATGATAGATCAAAGTGAACTGCTAAGCTTGGCAGTGGCACCTACCCATTGTAATAACTATATGGTTCTTGATCTATCTTAACACATATAGGTACAAATTATTTGGGTTAAAGAGAGCACATAGCTAGGCAAAATAGTATAGATGTACAGTTGTGCTGAGTGCCTTCTAGACTTGAATATTTCTTTGCGACAACTGACCAAGAATGACAACACTGAGTTCCTGGTTGCTCGGTCACAGAGTATGTCGATGACGGTGACGAACCAATATGTCCTAAAGGTTTACAACGATCGATGTTATTGCGAATTTCACCGAGAACATCACCACACAGCTCCATGATAGGGCCTAAGAGTTCATCGACGATATGTTAATTAATTCTCTCTGCAATATGTTTCCTCTTTGATCTATCTGATTTCCTTTATATATTGGTCTACTAGTTGTTTAATCTTCTTTTACACCTTTCTGTTTTCTCAGGCAGAAAGATTGGGATATGGCGTTCGGTTACACATCAAATAAAGGATCAGTGTCGAACCTCAAGTTCCTGGCTAATTGTGTCAGGAAACAAGGTGAATTTCTGTTGTATTTTAGTTTTTTAAGTTCAAATTAAAGATGGGATACTCTAATTTGGCTTCCCCCGAAGACATCAACTTGCCTTCCAAGTCATCAATACACCTCCAATGCAAACCAAAACATAAAGTTCATTAAGAAATTAAGGATTAGATGCCGTCCTTCAGATAGAAATATATGGGCAGGTGGAAAATGGCATGAACCTCGATCTCCCGGTCATAGATGTCGTCATGCACTAACCAAGCCGAGCACACACGTCTGATGAGATTCATCCTAAAACCAATTGATATCAGGAGGAGTAGCCCACCGACAATGGCGGAACCAGAAAAATTTCGGAGGTGGCACCACAATCATACATATACGATATAGTTTTGGATTAAATTGATATAAAGAATTATATATGATATGATAATAAATGATGTTATTTTAAGATAAAATGTCATCAGTGTATGATAAAACGCTATCATTATTTTCGCGCATAAAAAAAAGAAATATAGATATATAAATGAAATATTTGAAAAAATAACTAAATAAGTATAGGAAACTCAATATAATAAACATTAAGTTAAGATTATGGTTGTTATATGAGCTAAGTCGCTAGAGCTTGGCTCAAGTTTTGCTCAATAAAAGCTCGACTCGAGCATCATTACAAAATGAGTTGATTATGAGCACATTTTTATGCTTGATTCAAATTAAGTTTGGCTCGACTTGATTGAAACTCAAATAGCGTGAATTTTGTGAAATTTACAAATTTTCTTTTAAGTTATTATGTCATGAGCTAGTAAAGTTGCATTACTTGGAGAAGAAAAACTCAGCAGAAGCTCGTTCATTTACTAAACAAGTCGAGTATGAGATCAAGTTCAAATATAGGTTTGACTCGAGTTTGACTTGTTTCTAAATGAGCTAAATATAACTAAACAGTACTAGACTTGTTTGGGTCAAATAACAACCCTAGTTAATATATATAACTTGTTGCACTGATAACATAAAATATCGTATAACCAGATATAAAAAATTTAAACTTGTGTAACTTCTTATCTAATTGTCGAAATGAATAGTATAACCACTCATTTCAAATCTCTCGAGATGAATTATAGTATGTGAATGTTAATTTAACTAAAAGATGAAAGCATTATAGTCTATTGAAACAAAATTAAAGTGATTAATATACCTTTAATTTTTAAAAATTCATAATTTTTTACTCAGATGCCGGATTAAGGCATATAATATATCAGAACGAAGCTATTGATGAGGAGAATACACCTTGGCAGTTCGTCACATGAGAAGGGGGCACGTGAACCCCCCCCCCCCCCCCCCCCCCTCCCCCCAGGCCCCCTAGCTCTGCCTCTTCTCACCAACTTATATCCAAGGTTTGGATTCCTGATATAATCCCCGTGGGATGTGCTCATTTCACATCTTCCAAAAATCTCCAAGAAGGAATCCAGGTATGCAGCGAGCCGATCATGGGTATTGATCGATGCTTCGATAGAACTTGGAATCTGATATGTATGTTTCTTGGAAGGGGACATATACGGTTAAAACATGGATCTACAAGTGTGACAAGTTCTTTGCAATTGACCGCACACCTGAAGAAATTAAGTAGGGTATATAATTAAACCTTGCGTCGATACATTTATATGGATACAGAATGAATTGAAATCGCATCATGTGCAATTGGATAGTGAACGGGTAATCCTAGAGTAGTTTTTTTCTCTTTACAATAGGTAAACAGTAGGATGACATTGACAATGATCATCCCATAGGATGATGATACAGAGCTCCTTAAAGGGAGTGTGTTAATATTACAAATACAACTAGCCTTAGCTATGGAGTCGGCACTCTCTTTTGCTTCTCTATAGCAGCGTCTGAATTGAAAACTCATGAAGTGACTTCTCAACATCATTATCTCTTCAATCATTATGAGGATTTCCCAGTGTACTTTCTCAGTATCCCCAATTGCATTGATAACAAAAAGGTTATCCCCTTCAATGATGCTATGCTTAATATCTTGGCCTAGCCTAGCTCTACCTTTAAGCCAATACAGAAAGCCTTAGCTTTCGTTTGTAGTACTAATCTAGACTCTGATTCGAATCTCATGCAGGAAGGTTAGCCCGATCTTTCGATAGGTAGTCGAATTTGATCATGCAACGCTTGAATCTCACGAACGCCTTTGGAACCACAAGTATCGATCCTTGTCGAATCTCATGACAAGAACAAATCTTCAGCGCCGCTTCTCATGGTCCTTAGTGTTCGAATCTCTCGAACGGTTGAAAACTTCTCGCTCTCTGTAGGATTTTTGATGAAACGCTCTTTTTCTCAAATTCAGGATCTGTCTTCCTTGTTTTCATTAACTTGCTTTAATCAAAATTACAAAATATAGATAAATCCTAATTAAAATAAAATACTAAAATCCTAATAATTATCTAAAGCTAGAAATCCAATATTGTTATCCCCTTAATTTATGACTCTAAAAACAGATAAAAATAAAAGAGCTAACATAATGTTTTACACATTTTATTAAAAACAAAAGACTCAAAATCCCCGAGATTCGATGAAATACAGGTTTCATGAACCCCGAGTCTTCCATGAGTTACAACTCATATTATTCTTCCTTTCTTGAAATTGATTCGTCCTCGAATCATGGGAAGGAAGAACGATCATATCAACAATGACAAGAGACAAATTAGGCGGCCGACCAGTGGCTCGTTGGAGAGAACAATGTCGGCGACATTCGTAGGAGTGCGGTCGCCCTCATGTGTGTGCGCTGAGAGGAGATGATGTAGCGGTTGTTGTGTGACCAATAACGAATTCTCGATAGCACATGCCTTACTTTGATGTTCCATTTCTTGAGATTGAGTCATTCGTGAATCATGGAACAATGGAAATGCCGAAGGAGAATAATGAGGAATATCATAAACAAAGCTCGGAGTTATCACCTCAAAGTGTTCACCAATTGGAGTGAAACTCGGGTGTAGTGCAACCATGTGAACATAATCAACATGCTCATCCACTACGCATCGATCCTCCATAATGGTATCATATGCACCATCATACTCAACATCTTCAGCATATACATCATATACGGGAGTAAGTGCCTCATAATCAACCAATGGTGCCTCTATCACGGAGTCATTGAAACAAGAGTTGTGTTGGTCAATGATTAGGTGCACTTTCCACTCAAGTTTGTCAACAAGATGACACACATCCTCAATCAGACTCTTTTGGATAGCCTACGACATGGTTAGTATACCAAAAGCAATACCCAAAGGGCATCAAATAAAGTCGGACAAAAGAAGCGGTCGAGTGCATGAGGGCCCGAAGTGATGGGCGCTGCAGAGAGCAAGTGCGCAGACA
This sequence comes from Persicaria tinctoria, assembly GCA_037127255.1. Classification (NCBI taxonomy): domain Eukaryota; kingdom Viridiplantae; phylum Streptophyta; class Magnoliopsida; order Caryophyllales; family Polygonaceae; genus Persicaria; species Persicaria tinctoria. The sequence goes on along the minus strand of JBANSL010000002.1, from coordinate 42,363,939 downwards.
TGCACTGGAGCCACGCGGAGGTGCACATGGGCGCGCGGGTGTGCAGTGTGTGGTTGCGCTTTTCGCTGTTCATTGTGATGTTCACTGTCAAGGCTTGCAGGGTTTGTGGCTGGTTGAGAGGTTCAGTGGTATTCTGTAGATGGCTGTCGAGGAGTGGTGGTTTTCGGACGACGGTGGTTGTTATCGCGGGTGGTGGTGGAGAACGGTATTGGTGGTGGCGGTTAGGGCAGCGATTTTTTTGTTGTTGTGAACTGGTGGGTGAGGAAAGGGTTGTGATAGTGGTGGTGGAGTGGTGGCAAATGGGTGGCAAAAAGCCGGTGGCAGTGGTCGGGGCTGGTGGTGGTGGGCGGAAGTTAATGGTGGTGGTCGGGGAATTAGGGTTTGTGATTTTTGGGGTTTTTTTTTTTTGTTTTTGGTGATTCAATTGATGAAATTGCATTGACACAAAATCAACAATTAAATTGGATATAGACCTCTACCTTGATCGATGTACTGACAGCTGATACCACTTGATGCGAATATCACGCAAGAAGGTGGGCCCGATCTTTCGTAGTTGAATTCGATCCCGCAAATGCCCGAATCTCACGAACGCCTTTGGAACCACGAGTATCGATCCTTGTCGAATCTTATGACAAGAACAAATCCTCAACGCCGCTTCTCATGATCCTTAGTGTTCGAATCTCTCGAACGGTTGAAAGCTTCTCGCTGTCTGTAGGGTTTCTGAAGAAACGCTCTTTTTCTCAAATTCAGGATCAACCTTCCTTGTTTCCTTTAACTTGCTTAAATAGAAATTACAAAATAGAGATAAATCCTAATTAAAATTAAAATATTAAAGAAAACAAGGAAGGTTGATAAATCCTAATAATTATCTAAAGCTAAAAATCCTAGATTATTATCCCCTTAATTTATGACTCTAAAAATAGATAAAAATAAAATAAAATAACATAATGTTTGGCACATTTTATTCAAAACAAAAGACTTAAAATCCTCAAGATTCGATGAACTACAGGTCTCACGAACCCCGAATCTTCCATGGCTTCCGACTCATATCAGACTCAATCATAAGTTGGAAAATATTAATAACCTAATCATTGCAGTCCCTAATAATACCTTTGATACCACAAGCACTAGAGTTTTTGGTTAAGAGTATGATCTTATTCTTTTGGAAGCTTGATGTTCTTTTCGAGTTGTTTTGAGTTGTGTTGGAAGTTTTAGGAACCTTAGTTTCCGGAATTGAAAGCACCATATGACCAAATACAATTCCTTGCCTTTATGATTTACCAGGTCCTATTAAAACCCCGCCGAATGGAGTCTTCTTTGAAGATTTTCATTAACTGAAAGTCCTCTTGATGTGCTTATTTGCTTTGATTTATTCGTTGAAGGTATTGTTATAAAAGTGGCAATGCTTAAGATTGATGTTTGCATAAAGAATTGAGTTGAGAGTTATGCTTAATTAAAGCCTAAACACAAGAGAGCGAGACTAACACATTTTTCTCTGTGAGGTAGGATGGATAGGCATGCGGGCTACTTGGTCATTCAAATACATGCTAGGATGTTTGTTTGCTTTATCTATGTTTGCACTTGCTCCGATGTTGCTTTTGATGGGGTTGAGACTTGAAGAATTCTCATGTGGGATGCATTGATTTATGTTTTACCATTTTGTTGTTTGAGGACAAACAAGAGCTTAAGTGTGTGTGAGTTTGATAATGCATATTTTAGATAGGTATTATAGGTAGTTTTAGGTGCATTTAGAGTAGATTTATTGCATGTTTAATATTTAATTTGCATTGTTGCTCATTTGGGCATTCGAGTTCGGAATCTACGCTATTTTGTGCTTATTATGCAGATTTATAATACAAGCTTGAAGAGGGGCTAAGGATGGACTAAAGAAGGTTAGAAGAGGCTTTTTTGGAGCTTAAAAGGAACAAGGAAGGATATAAGAGGATCCAAGAGGAAGAGAGCTGAAAACAAAGAAGAAAACGGAAACACATAAAAGTGGCGCCCACCACTATCTAACCGACGCCCGCCGGTTTGCTAGACTTAGCAAACACCGAGTTTTATCCGAACAGTTTAATTAGGTTTTTTATTAATATATTTTCTATGGCTAAGGATGCCTATTATTGTCTTATAAAGGACGGTTCGGATTTGGTTTTATACATCAACTCATCTATTATCAATTTCAATCGTTCGTTAGAGTATGAGCAACTAAACTCATTGTTTCGCATGCGATTCAAAGACATGGTTGATTGAATTATGAGGCTTTGATTTCTATTGTTATTCCATAGTTATTTCATTACCTTTGTGCTCATATAGTTAATTGCTCATTCTATCTTGGTTGATCAACTCGACAGAATTGCATTCCTGCTAGGTTTTAATTAATTCGCAATAATAGTTAGACCGTAGTAGGAAACAAAAATATGTGATCCCATAAAGCAGATCTTGGTTTTGTACAATGATGGCATTTGGTTAAATATCAGTTCCTAAGTTGTTAGGGTTAAGGAAGTGACATGTCTTAACTTTAAACTAGTGGCTTAGGAGAGTTGGTATTGCCACACTGCCATAACTTTGAGAATTTATGCTACTTTATGTTTAATCCAAATAGGGTGAGGGTTGCATGTGGTGTAAGGGATTGCCATTTTAGTGAGGAGTGTTAGTCTATTTAAACCAAAGTCGGAATAACATCAATTGCATTCGAATAACTAGAAATCAGGCCAATGATCTTGAAAACCAACCATTGTTGAATAGCAGGTGAAGCGCTTTCATCCCATTTGTAACAAGTTCGCAATCATTCCCTTCTTTATATCATTTGCATTATTTTATATTTCTCAATCTTGTTATTTATTTGTTTTAGTTAGCATAAGAGCACACTTAAACAATATCTCTTTGTGGGTTCGACTCCTTGCTTATTCACTATACTAGTTTGCTAGTTTGGGTTAATAATATTATTTTTGACAGTGATCAATGATACTTTCTCCCCCGCCAGAAACTCTAAAGGCAACCCTGAAGTGGTGGAAAAATTCCAAAAGAAGGTGGTAGAGCTAGATGACCTTCTGAAGATGAAACAAGATGAGCTGGTCGCGACTAATCAACATCTCCAAAAGGCCTCCCAAGAAGGGAAGTCTGCTCGGAGCCATGTGACTGAGTTGCAGTCCATAGTGGATTCCCTCAAGTCTGATTTACTTGCTAGTGATAAAAAAATTTCAAGGTCGGTCTCTAGGAAGAAAACTCAGGCCTGCGCAAGGAGTTGTCTAGGCTAGGGTTGGGATAAATCAGCTCTAACCAAACCGAGTTAAGCAGTTTTAAACCAGTAGCATCCCCCAACACTAATCGCAACCCTTAATGTAGCAGCACGGACATCAATTGCACCATCAACATCTCCCAAAGCTTCAATCCGAGCATCTGATGGCAACAACGAGTAGTAAGCACAATTGACAAGAGCTTCAAACTCAACCTCAATCGAACCCAGCAACACACTTAGTCAAAACCCCTAATAAATGTAGCTCACAACTTCCCATAGCAGCACCAAATTGGATAATGAATACACAATCCACTTACATGTCGTAACAACACCAATTAAAAGAAGCCCGTCAGTATTAAAATACAGAAAGCAAACCAGATCTCCATCATCGAGCACCATCGCATTGAGTTGGAAAATCAAAGGAAGAGTAGTCTGAACTGAAACCGGATTTTCGATTCCACCTAAACAACCCTTAATTATTCTTTTATCAATTCAAATTTCAAAATAAATGCTTTACAACTTATTTATTTATAAGTTGTTTAATAACAAATAAATATTATAAAAGCATTACATTATGAAAACAACATCAAATTTGGAGGTATATGATGTATCATATTTTGCATTATTTAGGAAATGCATTTAAAATAGGTTAGTGTCATTTATCATGTGTTTTGTATTTTTAGAAGTTTTTTATTTAGTTTCTAGAATAGAGATCTACTCTTGTTAGGATTGTGTATTTTTCGGAATTTTGGCTTTTTTCGGAGTTAAATCAATCATTATAAAGAATGAGACGAAGAAGATCAGTTATAAGACCAGTGCCGACCGTAACATATTAAATCAATCATCATAAAAAAATGTCTAAATAAAAAAAAGTACACAAGGAAACAATATAACAACATCGATATCGAGTTGGATTCATCCCGATCCCCAAGTGTGAAGATACGAATATGTCTTTGAGTCTTTTACTGAAATAAGTTAGAGGGTATTTGGGCCTAGTATTTACCGGAACGGATATTTCCACCGCTAATTTTTACTATTTTCACCGCTAATCACCACATAGGTATGCGGTGGTCTTAATCCACTTTTCCCCAGACCCACCGCATATACATGCGGTGGATCCGTTGACCGTATATATGCGGTCAGTTTTTGGGCAATTGAAAACGGATTGTAGAAGTGATCCAAAACCGTCGCCATAACCCACTACATAGGTATGTCCTGGGTTATGGCGACGATTTTGGACCATTATGACGACGATTTTTATTGTTATGGCGACGGTTCAAACTCACCGTATATCTATGTGATGGGTTATAGCGACGGTTTTGGATCATTATGACGACGATTTTGGACCCGTATACTCCTCGACCCACCGTAGAGGTATGCGGTGAGATCGTTGACTGTCATTAAACCCACCGCATAGCTATCCGGTGATTAGCGGTGAAAATAGTAAAAACTAGCAGTGAATTTATCATCTCCCGTTGAAAACTCTAGGCTTTATATAAGATAGTATATGTACATAAAATATGGATTGAGCCCCTTTAAAAATTGGACCCAAGGTAGGCACACCTGTTGCCCTGCCTAATGGGTCAGGCTTGCATAAGACCATGAAGATGAGCTTAACAATTATTTAATAAGGCATATTGAAGAATAAAGCTTAAATGAAGAAATCGAGTCTAACAATCCTACGACGTGATCTTGTAACGTATGTTCTGGATGCCTTGGTTGTCCGATCGACAATTGTGAATATGCGTTAGAAAGCTCTTTTAAGGAAATACAACTTCTCTATTAAGTTAAACCCCAATCCGGACAGGATGATGTCGAAAATTAGAAAACTCTGAGACTATATAAGGGTTTTGGAAGACATTTTTTATGCTCTTTTCACCCCCGTTTGACGTTCAATTTGTAGACATTTTGATTAGTTTGATTTCGCAACCTTGTGAAGAACTCTTTGGAGTTTTCATTATTTCAATTCAATATTGGTATTTTTCCTTTAATATTCTCTCTCCTATCAATTTCCATTTTTGTATCCGTTGATTTGATGATGGTTTCCTCCACATTTGGCTAGTTTTCTTATTCCCAGATTAGAGTTAACCCGACTATGTGTTGGTAGGATTAGTTTGACGGTCATATGAATTGAAATATGAATTTCTACATTGATTCTATTCTAGAGTGCTTAATCTTATTGATTGATGATTGATTAGACTCTTTTTAATTGTTTGAGACAGAACAACGGAGATAACTTCAATTGGGAATTTTAGGAAATTAGGAGGGAACTTGGTTAGGGTGAGCACGAAAGTGATTTAATTCTCTTGATGATCCATAGACTATCAGATTGATTAGATTGATTGAGATCGAAAGAAGATACTTATTCAACTTGACCTTAGAAAAAATGCTTAATGGATTTAAATTAATTGCCTGAGATCGAAAGTAGATTGTTGATGGATTTAGCCACAATCACTATTGTCTGAAAGGAAATAGTGCATACAATATATATAGTCCACCTTCAATTATTTGATTATCAAATTTTTTCATCTTAATGTTGAATTCATTTTATTGATGCATTTCCGCAAGGATCCTTAACCTTAGAATTGCTTTCTCATATATCTTCTCAAAATCATTTGTTTTCTTTGTTTAGGTTAATTTAAAACTCGAATTCTCATATACTTCAATTGATCTCGTATTTTTACAAGCTGGTTCAGGCTACATACATTATTCTTTGGTGTACGAGATTACACATAAAGCCGATGAGTCAGGCACTCTACAGTCTACCTTTCCTTCAGTATCGCTCAAAAGCGGCAACTCAATAACAGTCCAGGGATGAAATAGAGTTCGAAATTGTAGATTTTGAGCCAACGAAATTATGATCCTGAAATATGAGAAACTAATTTCCCATATTGGTATCATCCAGAACACTTGAATGCTACAAACCACCTCAAACAAATCACAAACATCATAATATTAAGCCAGCAATCCAAACAAGAAGTATCGAGAAGGGGGTGCTTGAGTTTCAGTAAAACCTGAAACAGACGGAAGTCCCTGTGGCGATATGGACGACCTCCCCAACCACCCCCAAAAGAATTCAACAACTGCCTAGAAGAATGCGAAAACCTCTCCTATCATTAGATAGCTTTCCATCTGAGAGTTCCTTTAAGTTCTGAGTAAGCTTCTCCTATTGTATCTAAGATTGATTCACTGAAAGCCCCAAATGTGTAAAGGCTGATTCAGCCAAGCTCTTAAGAGTAACTTTTCACTTCAGTAAGATCTTCCATATTTTCTTCATATATACAATTAGGGACCATACAGCAAGCCAAGCTGAGACATAAAGTAACATAACACCAGAAGCTACAAGGGCATCTGGCCGGCCAAAGCTGCAGCATATAGTTCCAAGTAACCAGATGGTGAGAGAACAATTAGAGTATAGAATAGGAAGACGGTAAACGTTAGCCATGTGAGGAGATCTTTCCTTGTGGTTTAATAATACTTGAAATTTCAAGTCCACCCTAAAATTGGGTTATTTACCTTAAACCAACATGCCCCACTTTATTTTTGAATTTTTATTAAAACAAAACCTATTAGCGGTAATCTATAATAACAGTACCTGTGCTTTATGAATGAACATGTGTAACATTGTCATTTACTATGGGTTTTATTGATAGTCATTTTGACACATCTTTAATCTTTAATCTTTAATGGGTGTTATTTTCATATAAAATTAGATAATGGACACGGTTTGCTGAATCGAGTAATTTTTAAATAGTGGGGACTGAGCAGGGAAAAAGCCCCCATGTTAGGGCTGGTGGTGAGAACATTCTTTAGTCAGTCACATTTATTATCAACGAAGGGCTAAAAGCCTCAAAAGGTCCAAACCTGTTGTCTCTACATGCGAGCAGCATGGTTAATGCGATCATCTGTGTGGCAGTTTTCCACTTCCCCAGGTTATTTACAGAAACAGCCTGAGGTGAGAGACATTACATATTTTCATTAGATGTTCTGTTAGCTTGTCACAAATATTAGTGTTTATCAGGTCCGAGGGAAGAGTTTAACCTCCGAGAGTTTGCCCTTCTGAGAAGCAGCCCATTCCCTAACAGCAGACATAGTAATCTGCAAGGAAGATGAAAATCAACATTTTAGAGAAAGATTGTACTATGTAAAGTAGGTAATAAAAGCCCTGCAACTCTGCTATAGTAAGATCTGAATCCCTGTCGTATGACCATGTCATCCGGTTACAATGTTTTCTCTACTCTCTTAACAACTAAGAAAGCGGTATCGACAAAGGGTAAAAAATGGAAGAAAGGTTCATCAAAGCATGTGCTTAAGATGATACTGTATAGTTTAGAGTAGGAACAATCAAAGAACCTCTCTCCCAATTATTGCAATTGAAGGGACGGAAAATATCCATAGAACATCTCCAAAGATGGGGACGTCCAAAGGTCTGCTACACAATAAAACCAGTGTTGTAGCAACCATAAGCTGCATCATAAGCAAAAACAATATATCAAGATTTTTCAAAATGCATTTATTTTCCAATCATCAATAGGAGAAAAGTTGTTGAATGCGTATGAAACAAATGTCTTTAAAGAGCTCATGCCTTGTCAGCAACTGGGTCTAGAAAAGCGCCAAAAGCTGTTCCCAGTCTCATCTGAAAATTTCACTGAAAGTGTTAAAGGTTTGACATCTCAAAGGGATATACTGAGTTGGAAACATGGCGGTTGAAAGGTGAACATCCAGGCAGGAGTATTTACCTTACGAGCAAGATATCCATCGAGCCAATCTGTGATTGCTGCAGCAATAAATATACTAGTTGTAGCAGTTGGTCCCCATGAAATATTCACATAAAAGGCTGAGTCAAAAGGAAACAACCACTACAAATTTTAGGAGAAAAAGAAAGGAAAACACATCTGGTTAATCAAATTACAGAAAGCAAATGGGGAATAGAGAAACCAGGTTGAGGCATCCAGGGATAACAAATAGGCGAACAGACATGGATAAAAAGAGAACATGGGTCATAGAGGATAAGGATACAGGGAAATATTTGATAAATTTAACCATGTTATAGATTCAAATAATTGATATCTCAATCAACACAGGAATCCAAAAGAACGGAAAGACCTTTGCTTGGTCAAATTTAAAAATTATCAAGCTTGGAAACATGCAAGGTTGATAAGTAGGTATATTTTGCTTATACAACCAGAGTCAAATTTTGAGCAACATGTTTCTCAACAGCTTGTGTGGATGATCAATTTCCGGCAAAATTCCTAAATCACTTGAAAGCATACAAATCATAGAGTTCCTCAACCAAATCTTTTCCCTCTATTCTGAGTCATATTTACCATATCATCATAAGTGGCGAAAGAACACAATTTTAAGAGTACAAATGATGTTGATAAGGAATCGGGAAAAAGGAGCGAGTTGACGATTCATGCTACTGCTGAAAAAGCTGATTGAGTGACATCGACAGAATCAAAGGTAGAGAGGTTGTTTTTTACACTCAGTTTGGACTTTGGAGAGTATAGAACAACATTCTAGTTTATCCCGTCTAGGCAGGGTCTGGGGCCAAGTTGTACGCACTATTTCCCCGACTACATCAAGAGTGTTTCCACGTGACCCGAGCACTGACATAAATGCATAACAAACCAAAGAGACAAGTATATAACAAACAATATAGTAAAAGAGATTAGGAAAAGACATGGAATAAGAATGGGGGTGGAGACAAAATGAAGTGCAGGAGCATAATCCATGTCAGAGAGGGTTAGCTGGGGCCTTAGATTGACAAAGATCGTATCCTTTCTCCACCCCGTTCTGTGGCTAAAGAACGAAGCCAAAAGAACAAAAACAAAGCCCGGGTTAGAATCATCCTAACATAAAAGTATCAAATCCATTACCAGTCAACCTAAATGGCAAAACCTCAACAGAAAATAAAAAACCTAATAAAATTCAACTTCAATAGGCAATACCCTCACTTGGATACCCACCAAAAAAGGCGATTTCAAGAACAAAATCAATTCCTCCACAAAGCACCACTTTTCGCTCTTTTTTTTTTTAACTGGGGAATACTGATGAAATACAAAACGCAACATCAGAACCCTAAACCCCAAACAGGGAAGAAAAAGCAGACAAGTATGAGAAAGGGGCACAAAATCAAAACGGTTTCAACATACTGCAAACAAATGCTGGGATGGCGGCGACGCGGGCGAGGGTCAGAACAGTCGGCAACGTGAGCAATCTGACGTACTCCTTTTCCTCCTCCAAGCGCTTCAACGATAGCTGGGGCAATGCGTCGCCTTTATGGCAGTAGTCGACACCGTAGCGGTGCTCGTGACCCATACCCGCAACCTAGGAGCCGGAATCCGAATTCACCAACTCCCCCTTCGCCTACAGAGGAGGCCGCAGAAGAAGAAGACGAGGGTAAAGGCCGGTCTTCTGGAGATACAGTCTTGAGATTGGGGGCGAAAGGCAGCAAGTAGATGGAACCACCGCCAACAAAGGGAAAGGCAAACGACCCTGATGCACGGGAATGGGGGGCTTTATATTTTGCTTTTACTTGTATATCTAAATTTCTCTAGTTAATTTATCAGTTTGTTCGGTCTCTCGTTTTATCTAAATCTGTCTAGTTAATTTATCAGTTTGTTCGAAGTCGACCAAGCCCAAACCGAGTCAGTGTCCCAAAATCGACCAAGGAAGTAAAGCCAAGAAGATGCCAGTCGATATCGACTTGACTTAGTCGATATCGAGTAAACAGTTGTTGCTGTTGCTGCTATTCATGGAGACGTTTGGACGTTTCTTTTCTAATTTTATTTATTTATTTCTGTAATTTTCTTTTTGTCATTTAATTTTTATATTTTGCTTTTACTTGTATATCTAAATTTCTCTAGTTAATTTATCAGTTTGTTCGGTCTCTCTTTTTATCTAAATTTGTCTAGTTAATTTATCAGTTTGTTCGAAGTCGACCAAGCCCAAACCGAGTCAGTGTCCCAAAATCGACCAAGGAAGTAAAGCCAAGAAGATGCCAGTCGATATCGACTTGACTTAGTCGATATCGAGTAAACAGTTGTTGCTGTTGCTGCTATTCATGGAGACGTTTGCACGTTTCTTTTCTAATTTTATTTATTTATTTCTGTAATTTTCTTTTTGTCATTTAATTTTTATATTTTGCTTTTACTTGTATATCTAAATTTCTCTAGTTAATTTATCAGTTTGTTCGGTCTCTCTTTTTATCTAAATTTGTCTAGTTAATTTATCAGTTTGTTCGAAGTCGACCAAGCCCAAACCGAGTCAGTGTCCCAAAATCGACCAAGGAAGTAAAGCCAAGAAGATGCCAGTCGATATCGACTTGACTTAGTCGATATCGAGTAAACAGTTGGTCGATGTTCATCCTGGAGGCCGGAATCGAGTTGCTGAAGCTGAAGCCGAGAAATGTTGGCTGATATCGAGTAATTAGACAACAAACAGATCGATAGATCTAAGATTTGTTGGTGTGATTTTTGTAACGGAGAATGGAGGAAGATGAGCAATGTATGGAGGGAAACGAAATATTGTTTTCATTATTATGTTTAGCCTCAGCAATACATGTATTTATATGCAAACAACATGGGCTTAGCCCAAATCAAACCAAGACCCAAATCTATTATATAATAACATCCCCCCTCAAGCTCGAGGTAGGCGATGATCGACTATCCCGAGCTTGCAAAGAACCTTCTTCAGATGAACTCTGACGTGCTCGGACCTGGGCTCGAGCAAAAGGACCGGCGACGAGAGTTCCGAGAGATCGGGAAGTTTGGGCAGTTTCTGGAGCAGCAGATCAATCGGAAAAGAATGCCGATTTCCCGTCGATTAGCTGGGCTTTTGGAAACGTGCGAGTACTACTTTTCTAGATCTTTAAGTCGCGGTCGCGGATTGGGGCAGATCTCGTCAATCGGATCTCAGACGAAGCGGGAAATCGAGTTTTACCGAGACGTCGCCTGTGCAGAGACGATTCCGAAATTGGGTTCGTTTGAGAGGTATTGAGGGCTGTTTTGGGAGTGACGTTTTGGGTAGGATTGAAGGTGATAATGGGGCTGTGGAAGGCCTTAGAATGGTGGTAAAGAAGGGGTATGGGGTTGAGGGATATGTGATGCAAGATCGCTCTCGGCCTCGCACTCCGAGCTCTCTCCAACACTCGATCTTCCACACTCTCGGCCTCGCACTCCGAGTGTTTCCAACCCTTTGATTCCGTCGTCTCTCACTAAGGAATCTCCTTCAGCCTCTCACCGAAGGTTTTGTTCCCGGCCTCTCACCTAAGAACGAGATTCTTAACCCGAATCACAGGAAGCTAAAAGGCTCACTTTTTCTCAAAATTCAACTTGACTTCAAATGAAAAAGAGTTTACACATATATAGGAGTTTATTGGCATCTCCATATGTTTGTAATTGATGTGGGATAAAGAAAAAGATTCAAATTTCGTCCAGCTTAGAGCTGCTGCAAAGAACGAGATTTAGGACCATCTTCGGAGTAGAATTGGTGGGGGACGTCTTCAACAATGTCATAGCCCTCGAAATCAGCTTTCCAACGAGTCCTCTTGCGTCTTCGTCGGACAAACACAACTCCAGTTAGAGCCAAAATAGCGAGAAGATGTCGGTTGATCAAGTTATAAGACTTTGATGTCTTCTTCTTCCGGAAATATGATGTCGTCCAAGGTAAGAACTTCCAAGGTTTCCTTGTCAACGCTAGGATCACATGTTCATCCCTCCAAGATCCATCAACGGTGTCATATTCTCCTCCAGGTTCATTGACCAAGCTACCATCGTCGAGGATCACATCATCCTCCCTCCCTTTAAAAGGATTCGACCTCGAATCCGGTGGGTCGCCTAGCAAACATGTACCTGCACGAATCCCAAGAAAACTCATAGAAGAAGGACCAAATAACACTTGAGAAATCAAAACATCACTAAAAGAGTAAGAAACACCACTCCGCTGGGTAACTCGGCTAACATCCTGCAAACGAGTGACTAGTTGATTACCAGGGTCCTTTGAAGGCCCTAAAACTAACTTCAGTGGCTCTACAACCTTCCAAGCATTTTCCTTGTCTTGCATGCAGTATTCCCTAGCAACCAAATTAACCATATAAGATGAGGACAACAAAAATAAATCACTAGGAAGCATAGTAAGTACACAAACTCGACTCCCTTGTATAACATCTCGTTTGTCGCAAGAATCGTCGACCTCAGGTAAGAATTGTCGCCCTATGGGGGAATAAGTGTCCATCTTCCTCTTCCTTGTAGATTCATTTAACTCTCCAGCAAGGTGCGGTGTGATCTCTAGTTCCTCCTTCTTTACGAGAGGTTCGATGACCTCCAGTTTGGGGCTAGGTGGGCAGTCCTTGTAAACAACACCAGACTTGGGTCTAACAACATGTGTTGTAGGGATCGGTGTGGCTATAGAGACAAAATTCATAGCGGTGGCCAACAATGTCTTTGTTCGTTGTGAATTAAGGCCAGAAGGATGCTTGGTGGTGCTATCTCGACTAGAGCAACGTCGAGAAGGAGGAGCAACGATAATCTTCTTTAGAACTTTCTCATAGACATGAGTAGCATGGTTCAAAGCATCAACAACATGGGTATGATGAGAGCGCAAGACAAATTCTGCCACATCCGAATTAAGCCCTGCAAGAAACTTAGCAAGTATATAAGCCTCATCATACCTTGTCCCAGAATATTGCAGGAGAGCACGGAGATCTTTGTAGTAATCATCGGGAGAGCGAGGACCCTGTCTTAGTGTCTCCATCTGTAGCAATGATGTCTGAATGTCAAACTCTTTTCCACGCCTAACTCGGTGATGCTCTCTAGAAGGAGTCCTCCCAAAGCATGTAGATGACTCACGTCGAGGCTTATGGTGCACATGATGACTTCCACTATGTCCTTTTCGGTCTCGTCCCAATTGATGAGGATCATCATTTATGTTGACGTCATTGACCTTGTTCTTTGGTGTAGGAGGTAGGCGTCGTAGGATCTCAGCCACATCCTCCTCCATCCGTCCAATCCAGGTTGCTAGCGCCTTGATCGTAGTGGTACCTCCTCCACCATGCACCATACTAGGTTGGCCTAAATGATGCGACATCATACAAAACAAGCAAACAAGTTAAGTTAGAGAAAATGTAAATCTCCTCTCACTTTGGTGGACGCTCACACTCTCTCACACACTCCGCTCGTGTGTTTAAACTTTAAAGTGTTTGTCTCACTATAATGTACTCCAGAAAAGAAAGAGACTCGAGAACCTGCAAAATGAGCAAACAACAGATATGATAGCAGTTAGCAGCAACAGACCTCCTCGGTGTTTGGCTCTCCGCTCCTTACTCTAGATGGTACTCTCCTCTCACTCACCTTTTCCAACACCACTCAGTGTTGCTCTCACCTCTCCTTTTCTTGTTGCAATAGGCAACACTCTCAACTCCCCTTTTTCCAGTGCAGAGGCACGACACTTAAGAACCTGAATAATCGCTACAGGGAACTAGCACCAACAATATAAACCAACCACCTGAAATCCACCATCGAACAAAAGCAAACTAGTAGTAGCACTCGTGACAGAATGATCAATAACACTCAACGAACACCACACACAATAGCAAGCACAAATAAGCTTAACGAGCAACTTTCGAACACTTCAACAAGGGCCTTTCGACGAGTATTTACCAAAATCCGCTATGGTCCTTAGACAATACAAAACAAGTGATCCAGCCCGAATAAAAATTGAAATTGCAATATAGGAAAATAAAGGACAAAAAAAAAGGACAAAAAAAAAAGTATGTACGTGGGAAGTTTGGGAGGGAAATGGTTTTTTTTTTTTTTTTTTGATTAGGTAAAAATTCGAAGGTCAGACAGGCCTGACTCATCGAGAGGCCGACCGAAGTCGGCAGACGGCGAACCGTCTAACATAGCAACCTAAAAACATAACTACAAATAACAAGCGTAGTGAACCAAACAGTAATAAACTCTACTACAGAAATTCCAAGAAGACCAAACACCCGAAAAGCTGAGGAAGCCATCGAAGAACGCAACCAAGCACCACCGAACAGCAGCACCGCGGGCCAGTAGTACAGCAGGACTCTAACTCCTGTGGGTAGTGCAGACAAACTCCAAGGAACTCTGTCCCGACTACGGAGTCGCCTTGAGCGCACCACCTCGACTCCAGCCAGACCCGACTACAGACTCCACGCCCCCCAACCAAGCAGAAGATCTTCTAGAAACATCAGAAGCAGAGCCGCAAACTGCTCGAACAAAACGCCATCAAGCTTTCACCTACAGAAGTATCGACAAGCCCTTACGGGATTTTCTCAATCCCTTTCGGGTGATAATACTCAAGACCCTTTCGGGTGATTTTTTATTTTTTTTTTCTTTTTTTTTCTTTTCTCTCCTTCGGGCTGATTCGGGCCCAAGGACAATCCTTGGGCCCAAAGCACCCCCATTCAAGGTCAACCCAACCCCCTACGGGCCACCTTGGGCCCAAAGAAAAATCAAAGGACCCAAACATGGCAGGAGGAAGGAACAGCAACACAACATCCGACCGGCACAACCCCAACCACCAACGGCCACCAGCGCCGGCGACGACCAGGGGAGCACGACTGACATCAGAAAGAAGACGCCACATGAAGTCGGCGAACACAGAGGAACAAAACCGTCGAACACAGTGGATACAAAAAAGACATCGAAGAACACAAACGAACTTGACTGCAAAGGCGCAGTGCAAGAACAAAGGTCGGAGACACAAAAGCAACAAGAATCAAGGCCAATCGAGGGCCCGGGGTAGAAGAATTGGGGACAAGGGTTTGGAAATTAAAAAGCCCCAAATCAATTTGAAAGGTAGAGGGATGGCGAGGCAAAGGGGCGACGGAGGGGATGACGCCACAACCGTCGATCGCCACCCAGGAGGTTGAGCAGCCAACCGCCGGCCGGAGAGCGAGCCCAGCCCCGTGAGAACAAGGACCCAAATCGCCGAGAGTTAACAAAACCAGTCCCGAAAACACAAGGAGAGGTCGATTAGGAGAAAGAGGATCCGAAAAAATTTAGGAGATGAGATTTTGGCCAAGAACTAGATTGATTTGGGAAGGATTACACAGATGTTGGTAGATTAGGGATTACCTAGAAGATTTGGGCTTAAAACTCTAGACAAGTTCTAGAGAGAAGGCAGAGGCCTTCTCTCTCTTTGATGGAGGGAAATGGGGTTTGAATGTTCACCTGCTTGCTTATACAATTTTTTTTTTTTTAAACAAGCTGTTTTTTTTTTTTTTTTGAATAGCTACGGTTACAATTTGAAATGTTCCTCTGCTTTAAATTAAAGAGTACTGCTGTAAAATAAAAGATAAGGAGTTTGGCAATCTTCAATATTTGGGGAGTTCAACAACAAAGGGCATTTCAACGGTTGCCGCAAGAAGCTAGAGCAGCAAACAATAATGTCGTTTAGCAGAGATAGCTCGATGTTCGCAACAGCAAGCACAAGAACACATTCAACCTATAGAACGATGGATAGATAGAGAGGGCTAGTTTTCATGGTGTATGATGGTAGAAATGGATGAACAAATTGCAATCTCTCGGGCCTAATCAAACAAGTTTTGCAAAAACTAAGGATTAAGTGAAGAGATAGTAATTCGTACCCCGAAAGCTTGAGGAACCCTTGTCGTTGCTCTGATACAACTTGACGTGCTCGGACCCGGGCTTGAGCAAAAGGACCGGCGACGAGAGTTCCGAGAGATCGGGAAGTTTGGGCAGTTTCTGGAGCAGCAGATCAGTCGGCAAAGAATGCCGATTTCCTGTCGATTGGCTGGGCTTCTGGAAACGTGCGAGTACTAGTTTTGTAGATCTTGAAGTCGTGGTCGCGGATTGGGGCAGGTCTCGTCAATCGGATCTCAGACGAAGCGGGAAATCGAGTTTTACCGAGACGTCACCTGTGCAGAGACGATTCCGAAATTGGGTTCGTTTGAGAGGTATTGAGGGCTGTTTTGGGAGTGACGTTTTGGGTAGGATTGAAGGTGATAATGGGGCTGTGGAAGGCCTTAGAATGGTGGTAAAGAAGGGGTATGGGGTTGAGGGATATGTGATGCAAGATCGCTCTCGGCCTCGCACTCCGAGCTCTCTCCAACACTCGATCTTCCACACTCTCGGCCTCGCACTCCGAGTGTTTCCAACCCTTTGATTCCGTCGTCTCTCACTAAGGAATCTCCTTCAGCCTCTCACCGAAGGTTTTGTTCCCGACCTCTCACCTAAGAACGAGATTCTTAACCCGAATCACAGGAAGCTAAAAGGCTCACTTTTTCTCAAAATTCAACTTGACTTCAAATGAAAAAGAGTTTACACATATATAGGAGTTTATTGGCATCTCCATATGTTTGTAATTGATGTGGGATAAAGAAAAAGCTTCAAATTTCGTCCAGCTTAGAGCTGCTGCAAAGAACGAGATTTAGGACCATCTTCGGAGTAGAATTGGTGGGGGACGTCTTCAACAATGTCATAGCCCTCGAAATCAGCTTTCCAACGAGTCCTCTTGCGTCTTCGTCGGACAAACACAACTCCAGTTAGAGCCAAAATAGCGAGCAGATGTCGGTTGATCAAGTTATAAGACTTTGATGTCTTCTTCTTCCGGAAATATGATGTCGTCCAAGGTAAGAACTTCCAAGGTTGCCTTGTCAACGCTAGGATCACATGTTCATCCCTCCAAGATCCATCAACGGTGTCATATTCTCCTCCAGGTTCATTGACCAAGCTACCATCGTCGAGGATCACATCATTCTCCCTCCTTTTAAAAGGATTCGACCTCGAATCCGGTGGGTCGCCTAGCAAACATGTACCTGCACGAATCCCAAGAAAACTCATAGAAGAAGGACCAAATAACACTTGAGAAATCAAAACATCACTAAAAGAGTAAGAAACACCACTCCGCTGGGTAACTCGGCTAACATCCTGCAAACGAGTGACTAGTTGATTCCCAGGGTCCTTTGAAGGCCCTAAAACTAACTTCAGTGGCTCTACAACCTTCCAAGCATTTTCCTTGTCTCGCATGCAGTATTCCCTAGCAACCAAATTAACCATATAAGATGAGGACAACAAAAATAAATCACTAGGAAGCATACTAAGTACACAAACTCGACTCCCTTGTATAACATCTCGTTTGTCGCAAGAATCGTCGACCTCAGGTAAGAATTGTCGCCCTATGGGGGAATAAGTGTCCATCTTCCTCTTCCTTGTAGATTCATTTAACTCTCCAGCAAGGTGCGGTGTGATCTCTAGTTCCTCCTTCTTTACGAGAGGTTCGATGACCTCCAGTTTGGGGCTAGGTGGGCAGTCCTTGTAAACAACACCGGACTTGGGTCTAACAACATGTGTTGTAGGGATCGGTGTGGCTATAGAGACAAAATAGCGAGCAGATGTCGGTTGATCAAGTTATAAGACTTTGATGTCTTCTTCTTCCGGAAATATGATGTCGTCCAAGGTAAGAACTTCCAAGGTTGCCTTGTCAACGCTAGGATCACATGTTCATCCCTCCAAGATCCATCAACGGTGTCATATTCTCCTCCAGGTTCATTGACCAAGCTACCATCGTCAAGGATTATTATGTTTAGCCTCAGCAATACATGTATTTATATGCAAACAACATGGGCTTAGCCCAAATCAAACCAAGACCCAAATCTATTATATGATAACATCCCCCCTCAAGCTCGAGGTAGGCGATGATCGACTATCCCGAGCTTGCGAAGAACCTTCTTCAGATGAACTCCGGGTATGCTCTTGGTCAGAAAATCAGCTAATTGCTCGCTGTTGTTGCAGGAGTAAATCAAGTATTGAAATAAATATAAATTAAAATCAGACTGACTTCCCTGTCTCAGCAAATAAATACAAGACTTCCTCCCGTTGTAGTAAGAGAAAAGTCAGGATCGAATCCACGAGGAAGCACGTCAGCAGTTCTTAGGTAGCTGTAAATTCTCACAGAAGCAGAGCAGAACAGACAAAATCGCAGAAACAGAAAGAAAGAGACAAATAACCCGGCAAGGGCAACTAAAACAAAAGCAAAGAAACTAAAGACAGAAAGTAAAGCAAAGAACAAAGCAAAACAGAAGCAAAGCAGAAAGTAACTTGAGGACACAGAAGCTAGTCGAAGTCGAGTAACTGTCCTCTAGGTCGACAAAAAAGGTAATGAAAACAGAAAACAGAAAACAAAGGAAATCGACTCGACAAGCAAGCTACTCGATCTCGACAAAGAAAGTAAAGACCGAAACTTTAAAATCGACAAAAACAGAAGAATCCCAACTCGACTAAGACAACCCCTCCTCGACCTCGACAAGACACTCGTCGAGGTCGACAAAGCTTCGTCTAGATCGATAAGAAACAGAAAACACAAACTTGCAGATTTTCGACAGAATTTAGAAATTCGACAGAAATAAACTTCAATATATTAAAAGACCTCCAAGGTCAGGGTTTCAACACCACAACGATAACCATGCAAAGTAACACATAAAGGCATAAAAGATCATGCTTTCCATCAAAGAACTTTCGTCATTAACAAATAGGCATATAGAGGCTTTCGCATAAACCCTAATTGTTACTAACCCTTTTTCACATAATTAATCCAAGTTGCATTAAGATCACTTTCGCTTCAATAACACAAACAAGGATCACCTTCAACTCTCGCAAAAGAATCATGCTCATAGGGATAGAAGATGAATCGCACAAAAAGATCTGACCTTTATCGCATCGCCTCACATGGCCACCGTCGGGCTCACCCCAGCCCCAGAAGTGGGTGGACTACTCACGCCTCATCGCAATCGCAGACATTGATGTAAAAGAAGAAACTTGGAGAAAACTATATTCAAAAGCCTTTTACAATCCTGGCAATCAACTTTCGCAGAAAGCCAAAACCCTAAAAACCTCTGAACTCCTAAACTTCTCTGTGGAACTAACTAATTGTGTGATGAATTGAATCTAGAATTGAATGATGATTAAAACTGAGCCCCCTAGGCTTTATTTATAGCCTTCATTCCCTAGCTATTCTAGGAAAGAAGATATCTATCTCTATCTAAAATTATATCTAAAACTTGAAAGGATAAATAAATTGTTTTATGGAAATAAATCTAAAAGGAAAGATAAAACTAATTATGGTAGGTCTTCATGTTGTTGATAGATCTTGTCTCATTGGATAGAACTTGATGAAATCGGATAGATCTTCGATGGATTTGGATAGAATCTTCCGCCTTCGCGCCCAAGGAAAGCCAATTCTAGTCGGACAAGCCAAGTCGAGAAGCTTCTGGAACGCGGCTCTACTTGAGATCGACCACGACTCGTCGACCTCGACAAGGATGGCTCGTCGACTGGGCTTCCTCGGGTTGGTGTGCTCGATGTGCTCGGACTGAGGCTCAGGTGCTCGTCGATCTCGACAAGCCCTAGTCGACTTCGAGTAAGGTGGCTTGCCGACTAGGTCTTCTCGAGTGACTCTCCTCGATGGGCTCCGGATCTGGCGTCAGGATCTTGTCGACCTCGACAAAGGCTCCTCGAGGTCAAGTTGGGTTGTGCCTCTTCCTTTCCGCTCCCGCGAGTTGCTTCATCCGCTGGCAGCGAGTTGCCTCTTCCGGGGCAGCGAACGGTCCGCTGCAGCGAGTCGAGTCGCTGGCAGCGAGTGCTCCTGGTCGTCCTCGGCTTAGTCCTCGGCTTCTCGGGCAGCTCTCCTCATCGACTCCGGGCATGACTTTGGGCTTCGTCGATCTCGACCAGGCCTTCGTCGAGATCGAGTAGAGTCCCGGAGCTGGGGGGTCTGGCTCTCTCGATCAGGCTCTGTCGACAAGGTTGCTCGGACATGGCTTGTCGAGGTCGAGTAGGCCTACTCGAGGTCGAGTAGCCTTGGCTCGTAGACTTGTTCCGCTGCTTTGACCTTGGACTTCTGTAGTGGTTTTCCGGGCTTTTCCGACCTTCTGTAGAATTGCTGTAAAACGCCTCGATTTCTGCGATTTAAACAGAAACTGGTGTAGATTCCATAATTTGGCAAATAAACATAAACTACATAGATTCTGTACTATCTTAGCCCAAATGAATGCAATGTATACAGAAATCGATATAAAAGTTACTGTAAAACATGGCAGATTCAGCTCACAACACTCGCGAGTGGGGACATGAGACAATGAAATCAAACCTTCAAGAAGCTTTTCACGAGCGAAATGACAATCCAACTCAATATGCTTGGTTCGCTCGTGAAAGACGGGGTTGCGAGCAATGTATATGGCAACCAGATTATCGCACTTAACTGGTACTGGAACAACATCAGAAACACGCAATTCGCTCAGCAAACGACTAAGCCAAGCCAATTCTGTGCACACACGCCTTAAGGAGCGATATTCGGCCTCCGCCGAGGACAGAGAGACGGTTTGCTGCTTCTTCGATTTCCATGACATCAAATTGGAGCCCAATATAACCACATACCCGCTGACAAACCTTCGAGAAAAGGGGCAACTGGCCCAGTCTGCGTCACAGTACGCCTGAAGCTTCAAACTAGACTGTCGAGAGAGCATTAAGCCTTTGTGAATTGTGCCATTCAAGTAGCGAAGAACATGAAGAGCAGCAGATAGATGGGAAGATCGAGGGCTCTGCATGAATTGGCTTAAAAATTGAACACTGAAGGCCGAATCCGGTCGAGAGTGCACAAGAAAATTCAGCTTCCCAATTAATCGACGATAGGAAGTTGGATCAGACAGTAAGTCACCATCATTAGGGGAGAGCTTCAATTGCAGAGCCAAAGGACTAGCAGCTGCAGGGCCTTCACAAGGGAAGTCTCGAAAGATCTCATCAATAAATTTCCTCTGGCTAAGGACCAAACCATCAGCAACAGGAATGAATTCCAAACCCAGAAAATAATGAAGGAGCCCCAAATCTTTGATCTTAAACTCTGCATCCAGGGAGGATTTAAGGGCACGAATCTCATCAAGGTCATCTCCGGTAACCAAGATATCATCGACGTATACGGCGACGAACACAACACGATCTCCCTGAGCTCGAGAGAACAAAGAGTCGTCGTTGAAGGACTGGTGATAACCACGCCCCAATAATGCTTCAGAAAGCCGAGCATACCATTGCCGCGAGGTCTGTTTCAGCCCGTAGAGCGACCTCCGAAGATGACAAACTGATGAAGCATCAGAGACCACAAGGCCCGGAGGGAGTTTCATGAATACCTCTTCATCAAGAGTTCCATGGAGAAAAGCATTATTTACGTCTAACTGGAACAGAGACCAGCCCTTAGACAAAGCGACACAGACAAGTGCCCAGACTGTTGTCATTTTGATCACCGGGGAAAAGGTCTCGTTATAATCAATCCCTTCCTGTTGTGTGAATCCCTTGACCACAAGGCGAGCTTTATAGCGCTCGATTGAACCATCTGCACGACGCTTGACTTTGTAAACCCACCTGCACCCAACGACACGTTTGCCCGGTGGTAAAGGCGTAATATCCCAAGTGCCATTGCTGTCCAAAGCATGAAACTCATCCTCCATTGCCTTCTGCCACACCAAGAATTGACAAGCCTCGGTGTAAGTGAAGGGCTCGTGATCAGGCTTAGACTCAGAAGGAACTGAAGAAGAAGGAAAGGACAGAGTTGAGGTCAAAGTATGACAGCAGGAAAAGGGTGTGTTACATGCCATGGAACACACATAATCGGACAAATAGGCAGGGGGGCGAGACTCTCTTGTTGAACGTCTGACTGCAATCTCAGCAGGCTGATCCCTATTAATCCCTAGCGGTAATGAAACAGAGACAGCAGGAGCATCAGCAGCCCCATCATGCCGAGACTCATCATGAACATCAGGAATATCATCATCTCCGTACTGAGCAGAAGTAGTAGGAGGTAAAGGTTGTATGCTATAAGTAGCAGGCTCAGAAGTAGCTTTGAAGGGGAAGAAGGACTCATGAAAAACAACATCCCTAGAAAATAAGACCTGATTTTTGGAAATGTTCCAAAGTTTATAAGCCTTCTTACCCATAGGATACCCGATCATGACACAAGCAACAGCACGATCAGCAAATTTATCCCGATTATGCTGTAATGTGGAAGCAAAACAAAGGCTCCCGAACACCCTAAAGTGATCATATGAAGGTGGCTGAGAATGAAGTAATTCATAAGGGGTTTTAGACTTGAGCAGTTTGCTCGGGAGTCGATTGATAATGTGAGCAGCGGTGAGAACGCTCTCACCCCAAAATCGGATGGGCAACCATGACTCAAACATCAAGGCCCTAGAAACCTCAAGCAAATGTCGGTGCTTCCGCTCAACAACACCGTTTTGCTGAGGAGTCGCCACACAAGAAGTTTGGTGTTGCACACCAAGATCGGCAAGGCACCGAGCATTCTGTGAACTAGAACCCAACTCTAAGGCATTATCGCTTCTGATAGCCTTTACTTTTCTCGCAAAGAACCTCTCAGCCATAGCTATAAACTGTCTGACAACCAGAAAAGAGACTCCCTTCGTTGGCAACAGATAAATCCATGTATGTCGAGAGAAATCACCAATCACAATCAAGAAGTACTTAAATCCATCATAGGTCCCCAAACATCAATATGTAACAAATCAAACACAACCTTAGTCTTAATGGAACTCAAAGGAAAAGGAATCCGTCCTTGTCTAGCCCGTGCACAGACATCACACGAATCCAAAGCAAAGTTAGGAGGATTATTGGGAACAATAAATGGAAATGTTTTGAGTCTGTAATGTGGCAAGTGACCCAATCTCTTATGCCAAAGATGAGCACTAACCACACCGCCAGCATTATTCTTTGCAACAGCTGCAATGGCCGATTGTGCAGAACCTCCTGATTGTTGTTTGAGCACAAATAAGTCTCTCACAAGCTCACCAATCTTCAAAGGCTGTTTCATATGAGGTGCCTGCAAGTAACAACCTGTTGGCGTGAATAAAACGAAACAACCAAGATCTCGAACAATACGGCCAACGGAGAGGAGATTGCACTTGAATTGTGACAACAACAACACATTATGCAATACTAATCCGGGCATAACTTCCACTGACCCAGCTGTCGTCACAGTTGTTTCTTGACCAGTGGGTAGAGTCACCACAAAAGGCTTGGACAAGGCATATGTGTGTCGAAAAAGTGCCAAGTCATTGCACATGTGGCCACTCGCACCACTGCCAATAATCCAACTCACTCTATTGAGCACCTGTTCGGACAGAGTAGTACCTGAAAAACCGGCAAAGTCGGACTCAGAAGGTTGCTTTGGAGAAGCCTGCAAATTAGCTGATTGCAGCAAATTCATAATCTGTGCCAACTGCTCTGCAAAGAATTCCGAAGCGCCTGTATGTGCGGTCCCAGCAAACTTCTTCTCAGTATCTTGTTTCTTTCCCTTTCCTTTGTTATCGGCATACCCAGGGGGAAATCCGATGATAAAGAAGCAACGATCAACATTATGATTCGTTTTCTTGCCATTTGTACAGAACAAGGGCGGCCTCCTATCGGAGTTTGATTTCTTCTCTGAACCAGAAGAGGCTCTAGACTTAATCTGATCCTTAGCAAACATAGCAACTCCATCTATCACGGATGAAGGCAAACCAGATTTCACCTCACGCTGATTTTCTTCCTGTTTGAGTAGAGAATAAGTGCGATCGACGTTCGGAAAGGGTTCCATCATCAAGATGGAGCCACGAGCAGCAGTATACGAGTCGTTCAATCCCATTAACAACTGGACGACTCGTTGATCGTCTTCAATTTTTTGGAAGTCTTTTGCCGCACCACGAGTACAAATAGGCATAGGCCTAAAACTTTCGAGCTCATCCCACAACGATTTCATTTTTGTGAAATAATCAGGAAACGTGCTTGTACCTTGTCCAGTGCAACTGATATCCTTCTGGATCGAATAAAGTTGAGTCGCTCCTATTTGTCCAAACCTAGACTCGAGCTGCAGCCAGATTCTCTGCGCAGTGTATGTGTAAATGACACTTCGAAGGATCTCAGGGCTCAAGCTGTTAATCATCCAGGAAATAACCATCTCATCGGTGAGCCATCCGATTTTGTTCTTCGCCTCGAGTGCGATCTTAACATAACATCGCCATTCTCCATATCGGCGTCCATCAAACGGTGGAGTCACCAAAAACGTGCCGGGATGGTCACTAGGATGGATGTAATAAGGATCGCTAGGTTCGACCTTGGTGCCCACCTTGGTGTCCATCTTGGTGTCTTCTCCGTCAACAGCCATCGTGGGCTGCTATTCTGCGATTCTTATATGAAATTGAATTGCAAAATCGACGCGGAAACACTAGATCTATCGATCTAGAGCTCTGATACCATGTTAGACAACAAACAGATCTATAGATCTGAGATTTGCTGGTGTGATTTTTGTAACGGAGAATGGAGGAAGATGAGCAGTGTATGGAGGGAAACGAAAGATTGTTTTCATTATTATGTTTAGCCTCAACAATACATGTATTTATATGCAAACAACATGGGCTTAGCCCAAATCAAACCAAGACCCCAATCTATTATATGATAACAGTAAGGCTACTCGATATCGAGTTGACCACCAGTGGTCGATTTCGAGCTAAGTCCGAGTCTTGTTAAGGTTCCATCCCGAATCCGATTGAGATATTTTCAAGAGAAGATTCCCAATCCTAAGGGTTGAACAATTAATTACCCTAGGATTTATCAAGCTTTACTTATTTAGATATATTTATTTTCAAGTAGAGTTTTATCTTTAGATATTAGATAGATATTTCCTTCCTTGATTAGCAATGATTGGAAGCCTATAAATAAAGCCCATGGGGCTAGTTTTTATTAATTCAATTCAATCTTAGGAAGAGAAGTAGGAGAGAGAGAGAGAGAGAGAGAGTGGAGGCCGAGAGGAGTTAATGAGTGATAGCAAGTTGGATTTGATCGGTTGTAAGCTTTGGTTGAGTTTAATGCAAGTTATTTCTTTGGTTGAGTTTAATGCGATTGCGATGAAGAGCGAGTAGTCCACCCACTTCTAGGGTTGGGGCGAGCCCGACGATATCCATGCATGTTTGAGGTAAAGATCCGACCTTTATCATGTTTTGAGCATCTACTACCTTTTATGTGTTTATGACCTATTTAATAGAGATCCATGCTAACAACTTGGATTATAAACATAAAATCGGTAGATACAATTAGGGTTTCTTGAAAGAGTTGTCTAATTGTTCGAAAAAGTGAAAGCTTGATCATTCGATGCGATTTGCATGATTATCGTTATTTATCTTGCCTTATGCATATTTGGTTATCGTTGTTGCAAACCCCGATCTTGGAAGTTTTCGTTTACATATTTTATTCCAAATTCCGCGAAAATTTGTCTTTTATTTCCGTCACTGCTACTGCTCGATTTCGACCACCCCTTGGTCGACGTCGACTACTCACTTTAGATCGAGCAAGATCGTTGTTGCTTGTGTCTCTGCAGATTCCTCGAAGTCAAATAGGCTTACTCGACTATGACCAGCCAACTCGACGTCGAGCAGTTTCCTCGAGATCGACCAAACTCGGTGTCTTTTGCTCGCTCGGATTCGACTGTGCTTGACCCTCTGTCGACTACCCTTAGTCGAGGTCGAGTACTTCTGAAGTCGATTTCTTCCCGTGAGATTTCTCCGTTGCCTACGATCCGCTGAATCGCTTCCTCGAGGATCGATCCTGACTTCCTGCTGCTACAACAGGAGGAGGTCTTATAATCATTTGCGTGGGCATAATCCGGTTTGATTTATATTTCTATATTTTGAACTCGATTTCCTCCTACAACAGGTAGCTCCATCAAGTCTATCTCACATAGACCACCCTTATTAGGGCTATAAAACCATTAAGAGCATTATGCTCATCCTCTTCCATATTCGGTGAATCCATCAAGTCCTTCTCAATAGGACCACCCAACTCTGGGCTATGGACTCATTAAGAGTACATGACTCAACCTTTCTCAATACACCCATCATGGGAAGAAAATGTGGTGCATCTCTCCTCATATGGGTTTGAGTCTCATTCCCTTAGACAAATCAAGGACTAGTCTCATGTTCCATCCTTTTGTCAACATACCATCAAGTATTCAAGTTCCTCTCGGACTTCACATTCTCCAAATAGATGACACCATTTGCAATCAGCTGTCTCAAAGCTTCATGTCAAATCCGCGTGTGTCTCTTCTTGCCATTCTATGTATTGCTACTAGCCACACTGATTCGGGGTTAGCCGTAGGATGGCCCGATCTTCGACAATCAAACAAGAAATAACAAGAACGGAAGCAAAAGACTCAAAGACTCGATGAACAATATGCAAGACTCGAAATTGATAACAAAGACACGACCGATAGTGGACTGATTCGAACTAAAATAGAACGAGGCAAAGACCCCAGGCCTCCTAAGAGGGTAGGAACCAAATACCAACGACTATAAAGCCCGCCTCTACAACCTTACACAACCAAGCGGACAACTTGAAGGCACAAGGAGGGGACTTGTGATTACCTGGAACACCAAGCTCTCGCGAGGTTGACGAACTCAAAGCAAACCAAGTTAGATCTATAACCAATTTGCAATCGATGAGCCACGCTTCAAATCGATTGACTTTCTCTCAATTGTGTTTCACACAAACTGAAATTTTCATAAAAGAGACGTCTGTTTTTACAATGGAGATTAGCCTTCTTATAACCCTAAAAGGCTAATTTACTAAATAAAATAATAAAAAAAAAATTATTAAATAATCCTAAAGGAACTTAAAATAGCTTAATTAATTAAGTCTTTTGACATAACACATGAAACAAGCCAATTTGGCAAAGAAGAACTTCGGACTCCAGCAATCATCGGTCCAGGGCTGCACGCCCGTGCGCTTGTCTTGCACGCCCGCGCACCCACCTGCACGCCCGCGCAAAACAGTGACAATTTGCAAAGAATGTGGTTTTCGGCCAAGCTCTAGGTCGAATCTGGAAAAACCTTCAACAACAAAGTTGTAGATCTCTTCGTCCTCGTTCCGACAAGGTATGGCACGATATAATCCGATAAATTTTGAATCCGTACGTCTCATTTTACTGATACGTCGAAAAGTTGTCAATTGTGCATGAACGAACCCAAAAGTGAAAGACCCAAGGTGGAGCCTTCTTCTTCCTCTTGAGGATGACATCATTCTCACGAGCTTGAATCATAGGTCTATCCCCAAGTATAGGCGTGGCCGAAGGTGTCTTGGATAGTCTCGCATCATTCCCCCTCTCTTGAAAAGGATTCGACCTCGAATCCAAGGTAGTATAAGATTCCGCAAATGCATCCACACGAGCTCCTGGATCGAATACCTCATGCCAATGGAAACTCCTCTCGAGGTTGATTGTTGCAGGGGTTGACCACGTCTGGATGGTTTTGATCTTGGCGTCGCCATCTTGGAGACCATTAGAGCTTTCTACAAAACCAAGAAAAGAAAATTGCTTAGTGCATAATTCAGATATCATATCAACGTCATGATATTCTAACTTAATATGCACTTTATCTTGTTCATTGATCTCTAAGTTTCCATCAAAGGCTAGCAAGTTTTCATCCTTTTTCAATGTTGGATTTTCAATCATCTCAAGGCTAGCAATATTAGAACAATTTCCTTTATCAATGATCATATTACGAACTATGCCTTTTTCTATGCATTTAGTATGACACAACTCTTCTCTTTGATGATCAACGCAAGGCACAAGTTGAACACTTAAATCAATTAAAGAATCATCATGCTCATATTCAATGCAATCATTATCATCACAGGCAAGTAAATTAAAATCCTGATCATTATTAACATGCTCTTTAATTTCATCAACAAGCTTAATATCTATTGTAGGAGAAACATTAAGTTGATTAGAAATAGGATGAGTTTCTTCCATTTCATGTGGTGGCACGTCATCTCTAGGTGGTACTCCTTGTTCGGTCACCGTGTTAGAGCCAACACAAGAACTAAGCACGGGGTAAGAACAATCAGTATTTTGTACCGGTAAGTTGTACCGACGCTCTTGTACCTCCAATCTGTCATTTATCTTAGCCAAGGTCTCCATAAGAGTGTTCATTTGGGTGTGAAAAGTGTTCATTGTGTTGTTGAACACTACAACGGATAGAGTGGCTTCGGAATTGTTGTCGTCGTTGCCATTGTTGGCATTGTTCGGGTTGTTAACCTGCTGAGACATCGCAAATAAAACAAACACAGAACTATGTCAAGATTAGCAAAATAAACAACCTCGCAAGTGTTTCGCTCACACTCTTCACTCGAATTGGTATGACAAGCTTGTCGGGGCAATCTGCTTTGGGAAAATCAACACTCAAGCAAAGACTTAGCAACACAAGGTAAGAGATCAAAAAAATGAGCAAGAACCAAGACACGAAAATTTCCAACAGTGGGAAAGTATCGACTCGGTATGTGTGTGAAACTCGACAAAAGCAGACAGTCAAGCAACACTCGAGCATCGAGTAGTACAAAACACACTCGACCAAACCTGGAAAGGCACTCGACACAGCACTCGACACTTGCAAAAAGGGCACTGGAGCAGTACAGGAAACACACTCGACACAACAAAATAACAAAAGAAAAGAAAAGAAAAGAAAGAAAAACTTGGACTTTTACCTCTTGTTGATTTAAACCCTTAGTATGGATGTTGTAGTTGCAAGGTAGGTGTTGTAGGGAGGATATCGAGTATGAAATATAACAAATATAAATCAAACCAGATTATGCCCACGCCAAATAAATACAAGACCTCCTCCTGATGTAGCAGCGGGAAGTCAGGATCGATCCACGAGGAAGCGTGTCAGCGGATCCTAGGCAGCAGACGAATCTTACGGACAAAAGTCGACAACAGGAGTCCTCGAGCTCGACAAAGGGTTAGTCGACAGAAGCTCGGACAGTCGAACTCAGCAGCACAGGTCGAGTAAAGTTGGTCGATCTCGACAAGAGGTCTACTCGAGATCGAGTTGGCCTTGTCGAAGTCGAGTTGGGCTCTCGTCGATCTGCACATAGTAGGCTACCGCGACCTTGGTCGAGGATCAGTGTACTCGAGGTCGACTAAGGTAAGTCGAGATCGAGTAGAGCAGGGAACGAAAACGAACAGAAAGTAAAGAAAATAAAGAACAAATGCTTTTAGGGTTTCGACTTAAACTGAATGTAAAAGGACTTCCAAGATTGGGGTTTGCAACGACAATAACCAAGCATGCATAAGGTAGAACCAAACAGATTATCATGTGAATTGCATTAAAGGATTAAGCTTTCGCCTTTTCCAACAATTAGACAACTCTCTCAAGAAACCCTAATTGTCTCTACCGATTTTATGTTTATAATCCAAGTTGTCAGCATGGATCTCCATTAGATGGGCAATAAACACATCAACAAGTAGGAAAATGCTCAAAACATGATAAAGGTCGGATCTTTACCTCAAATATGCATGGCTATCGTCGGGCTCGCCCCAACCCTAGAAGTGGGTGGACTACTCGCTCTTCATCGCAAACTCAGACATCATTGATTGAAAGAAAACAACTTGCATTAAACTAAATTCAACGATTTTACAATTCCGGCAATCAACTTTCGCAAACTGCCAAAACCCTAAAACCTTCGAACTCCCTAAACTTCTCCTTGTGGAACTACTTGTCTTCTCTGAAAATTGAAAATGATTAAAACTCAGCTTTCTGCTCTGTTCTTGAAACGCACTTTCCCGAGTCCTCGTTCGTCGGATTTACGCATATGACCATGCGTTGGAAAGCTCTTTCCGAGGGCTACAACTCTCATGAAGACATCAAAGCTTGATTCAGAACGAAGAATGGTGAAAAATGGCGTTTTCTCCAGCTGCAACATCCTTAGCTTCTCCATGAGTTTTCTTCAAGCTTCAAAGTGCGTCCAATTTCTGCGAAATATAACCAAAACTTGTGTAGACCTCCATATATTGCAAATAAGTGTAAACTACACAGATTCTGTATTGTTCTAACCCAAATGTATGCAATGTATGCAGAAATCGATATAAAATTAAGTGTAAAACATGGCAAATTAGGCTCACAACAAACACCCCATACTTAAGCTTGCTTGTCCTCAAGCAATACTTTTATTTGTCATTCAGGGGAAGAAATCAAAACTCTCAACATCTTAGATTCATTCTCATATGTCCCTGCAATCAATTACCATCCTCGGAAAGGTACTAATGTCACAGATTCATGCATGTGCAAATATGTAAAAGCAACGTCTACTCATAAAAGGAGGGTTATGCACAAATAATTTTTATGTGACAAAGCCTTGATAATCAAGAAGACTTTAATTTAAGCTCATGAAGGAGTAGATTGGTAAAAGGCTAAAAGGTGGGCAATTTCTGGCAATGTGGTGCTTTTATCCGGGGAAATGGATCACTTTCAAACTTGAGTTTCATACCACATTCTTTCTCCATATAATTCATCACCTTTCATATTGCTTTTCTCAATAATAATGCTTTTACCTCTCTAACCTCAGCACTGCCTTCTCACGAGTCGCAAACATGGGTGTCATGAATGGCCCCGGATACTTAGTGCGTCGGACTCCTCACAATGTGTCCCATCTCTCCAAACTATTATCTCAGAGAGCAGGGTCAATCTACCTTTATCTCCTGAGGTGATTGGATTTTCTTTCACTCATTAAATTTTCCATATATTTCAAACAATTTCCCTCCAAACTCCAAATAATGATAATCACAACAACCATATAAAATCTCCATAATGTAACATCATTCTCAACATAATCCCCGGATAGGGTAAAGAATGGCAATATTTAGATCATGTGGAGCAATAATTGAAATAAGGTATATTATGGCTTTTGTGATGCATAAGCATGGGTAAGGCTAGGAATTATAATAATGAGCATTATATGGAAATATAAAGTCCTCCATCATCTTATCATGCAACATGTCAAAAGCAACTTCAAATTTTACCTTCTTTCATGGTTTTCAATAAATAATGCACTTCATTGTGACTTCCCTTTACTAGGTAATTTCATGCTATATCTCTAATGAATCCAATTTTGCATCTTCGAGTTCAATATAAGCTTCCATGACATTATTCAAAATTTTCAAATGGGGGTCATTTTTTCAAACTTTGGAAAACATGCATATAAGGCATATAGATCAAATAATGCTTTCCAAAAATAGCCATGTAGCAATTCTAAGCAATAAATTCTAAATATGCACAAAGTAAGCCCTTCCCCCACCCCATACTTAAATATTACAGTGTCCTCACTGTATAAAAACAAATAAAATACAAGAGTAGAGGAAGGAACTCACAAGATCATGTCGAGGAGGTCAAGACTGCATAGGTCGAGTAGACTGCTGGTCGATCTCGAGTACAAGGTACTCGATCTCGAGTAGCTTTGCTCTGCGTCTAGTGGTTTCAGAAGTCGAGGAGTGTCTGGTCTCGTCGATGTCGAGTTGGCCTACTCGAGATCGAGTAGTTCTGGGCTTCTCCTCTTCGTCGTCGTCGACTTGGCTTTCGTCGATTCCGACTGATTTTCAGGGACTTCTTTCTCCACTTTTCGCGATCCTTTATATGCTTGCCGACCTACAAGTGTTAGATTCTATACCAAAAACAAGACTATCCATATGAAGTTCTTTAAAAAGACATAAAACCAAAACCAAAAACAAAAACCAAAAACCAAAAACCAAATAAAAGTCCCAAAAAGTTCATAAAGTCTATATACATGCTCTAGATTTTAGAGTCGCCAGGCCGACTTTTCCGTTTGCTCTCAAGGACCATTATTGTGGGGCCCGCTCATGCTTGGCCCTTCTCCTGGATCATCTAGGTCCTGTTGGTAGTATGCAAGCTCAGCTGATAGGTGGTTGCTTGCATCATCCCCTTTCTCTTTCTTCTTCTTCCTTATAGCCTTCAGTTTCTGCAAATTTTCTCGCCACGGTGTTTTAGCTCCCTTCAAATCATTAAAATTTTTATTTATGGACTGAGGGGGAGTAGAATTCATACCTGAACTTACCTGTTCGGACCCAAAACAGAAGTTTTCGGGCTTGGGGCGTCTCGATGTCGAGTACAGGTGGTCGAGGTCGAGTAGGGGGACCCCATACTTGGGCTTCTGGCAAGTCTCAGGCTCATCA
Organism: Persicaria tinctoria; assembly: GCA_037127255.1. Taxonomy (NCBI): domain Eukaryota; kingdom Viridiplantae; phylum Streptophyta; class Magnoliopsida; order Caryophyllales; family Polygonaceae; genus Persicaria; species Persicaria tinctoria. The sequence continues at coordinate 42,331,658 of JBANSL010000002.1, read as the reverse complement.
GTGGTGGTCGAGGTCGACGAAGGCTCGTCGAGGTCGAGTACAGCGCTGGTCGAGGTCGAGTAAGTCTTGTCGACTTCGAGTACAGTTTTCGCTCCGTCCTCCGCTGTTTGCTTAGTTCCATCGATGTTGATGCTTTTCACCTCCAGCCAAGAAATTTCCTCTTTTGTAGGGCCAAAAGAGAAATCCAAAACCTCATCGCCTATGGTGAAGGTGAGCGATCGATTCTTAACACTAATCCTGGCATCTGCAGTAGCTAAGAATGGTCTACCAAGAATAATAGGACTAGTAGGATCTTCAGCACAATCAATAATAAGGAAATCAGCCGGCACAAAGAATTTTCCAACCTGGACTGGAACATTTTCAACTATTCCTGTAGGGATGACTACTGTATTATTTGCCATATATAATTTAGCATCCACAGGTTCTATGCATCCTATTTTAACTTTCCTCCAAATTGATAAAGGCATGATGCTCACACTTGCTCCTAACTCACATAGAGAATCATACTTAAATTGACCAAAGCCCACAGTAACAGAAAACTTACCTGGGTCAGGCCTCTTTTCAGGAAAGTGGAGTACTTTGCATTCGCCTGCGATCTCCGAAATGGACCGCTTCTTGCTTAGGATTTCCTTTAGAAACTTGACATATCCAGGCATCTCTTGCAGGGCCTCTGTAAAAGGAATAGAAAAGTTTAGCTCTTGCAACATATTAACAAATCTATTAAATCTGCCCGCAGTGGGGTCTTTAAGAGATTTAGAAGGGAAAGGAAGTGGCTTTTTCTGTTTCGAAGCCAGATCAACGGTCGTAGGTTTTGCAGAGTCGTCGACGTCGGCTAGAGGCTCCTCGACTTCGACCACCGGCTTGTCGAGATCGATCAGTGGCTTGTCGACCTCGAGTTGGCTCGTCGACCTCGGGTTGCTGGTCTGCGCAGCGGAGTCCGAGCTCCGATTCTGGTCTTGATCGAGTACGGTCCTTGTCGAGGTCGAGTTGGGCTCCTCGAGATCGAGTTGGCTCTCCTCTGCCTCGAGTTGCTGCTCTGCGTCGTCCTGTTGTTTTCCGACCTCTGGCTCGCGTAATTGATGCCCACTCCTGAGTTTGATGGCTGCGACGTGTCTGGTTGTCCCTTTAGGATTCGGTTCTGTTTGCCCAGGGAGCTTTCCGGACGGCCGTGGGATCTGTGATGCGATTTGTCCCATCTGAGTTTCAATTCCCCTCTTCCATATGTCCAGTTCCCCAAATTTAGTGGTGATGTTTTGGAACTGGTTGTTGATGTTGCCCTGATTCCGGCGCATCTCCTCAAGGATCAGCTGTAGATCATCTTTCCTTTGATCCCTTTCTGGATGTCCTGGAGCTCTGTAGGGTGGGGGATTCCTAGGAGGACCTTGGTTCCACTGTGGTTGATAGGGTCTTTGATCCCCCATATAGCGATTAGGACCCCCAGCATATGCTGCTTCCTCGTGTGTTTCTGCCATCCTAACTTGCTCTGTGTGTGGGCACTCAGTAGTGGTGTGCCTCTGTGATCCGCATTCGATGCAAGGTTGGTTGACAGACAGGTATTTGACTTGTTTGAGGAGCTTGCGATTCTGATCTCTGTAGAATTGCTCCCTGACATCTGGGTCGATCTCCTTTGCGGGCTCATAGAGTGGCATAGATGGTGCTGGCCTTGCGTATGGGTTCTCCTCATGGTTCACAGTAGACCCATACTTGTTGTCATAAGTGGTGAGTTTCTCCAGCACACCCCACGCGTCACTTGGCGGCATCGTTAGATACTCATAGCGAGTATAATTGTTGATTCTGTCCTTAGTGACTTGATCAAGAGAATTGAAGAAGATCTCCTGAATGATGTAGGGTGGCTGTCCATGCATAGGGCAAGATCGCAGAAGATCCTTATAGCGCTCCCATGTCTTTGCCAGCGGTTCCCCTTTCTGCTGTTTAAAGGCGGTGATTTTCTGGCGGAGAAGTGCTGTCTTGGCAGGTGGGAAGAATTTGTTGAGGAACTCTTGCTCTACTTGGGCCCATGTGGTCAGTGATTTTAGTTTCAGCCCTTCTAGCCATTTCAGTGCAGGTCCAGCCAGCGACCAGCGGAAAGCTTTCATCTTGACATATTCCAGGGTTGTACCTTCAGCAAGAGTACGACACATATCATGGAAGTTAGTAATATGTTCAAGAGGACACTCATTAAATCTGCTATAGAAGGCATTATTTTTAAGCTCTATAAGAAATTGAGTGCGAATTTCAAAAGAGTTTTCAGGGATTAGAATCGCCGATTCAGGCACGATGAGAGTCGGATGCATATAATCCTCAGCAGTGGTTGGATATTGGGCAAGCTCGGCTTCTGCTTGCCTTGCGCGCTCAGCTGCTTGTTCCCTCGCTGTCCTTTCATTGGCGATAGTGGCATCCTTAGCGGCGAGTTCCCTGGTAAGTCTGGCAATCAGCTGCTCCTGTGTTTTAGCGGCCGACATGGCTCTTTGTAGTTTAGCCCTGATGTGTAAAAGGCGTTCCGGTTCGTCTAAGACGTCAAACTCAGGTGTTTGACCAGAACGACGCATACACCTGCAAACTAACTCAAGAGAAACGTGAGAACTGACTACCTAAGGCGCGAATGATAGCTTCCCCGGCAACGGCGCCAATTTGTTGTAGGGAGGATATCGAGTATGAAATATAACAAATATAAATCAAACCAGATTATGCCCACGCCAAATAAATACAAGACCTCCTCCTGATGTAGCAGCGGGAAGTCAGGATCGATCCACGAGGAAGCGTGTCAGCGGATCCTAGGCAGCAGACGAATCTTACGGACAAAAGTCGACAACAGGAGTCCTCGAGCTCGACAAAGGGTTAGTCGACAGAAGCTCGGACAGTCGAACTCAGCAGCACAGGTCGAGTAAAGTTGGTCGATCTCGACAAGAGGTCTACTCGAGATCGAGTTGGCCTTGTTGAAGTCGAGTTGGGCTCTCGTCGATCTGCACACAGTAGGCTACGGTGACCTTGGTCGAGGATCAATGTACTCGAGGTCGACTAAGGTAAGTCGAGATCGAGTAGAGCAGGGAACGAAAACGAACAGAAAGTAAAGAAAATAAAGAACAAATGCTTTTAGGGTTTCGACTTAAACTGAATGTAAAAGGACTTCCAAGATTGGGGTTTGCAACGACAATAACCAAGCATGCATAAGGTAGAACCAAACAGATTATCATGTGAATTGCATTAAAGGATTAAGCTTTCGCCTTTTCCAACAATTAGACAACTCTCTCAAGAAACCCTAATTGTCTCTACCGATTTTATGTTTATAATCCAAGTTGTCAGCATGGATCTCCATTAGATGGGCAATAAACACATCAACAAGTAGGAAAATGCTCAAAACATGATAAAGGTCGGATCTTTACCTCAAATATGCATGGCTATCGTCGGGCTCGCCCCAACCCTAGAAGTGGGTGGACTACTCGCTCTTCATCGCAAACTCAGACATCATTGATTGAAAGAAAACAACTTGCATTAAACTAAATTCAACGATTTTACAATTCCGGCAATCAACTTTCTCAAACTGCCAAAACCCTAAAACCTTCGAACTCCCTAAACTTCTCCTTGTGGAACTACTTGTCTTCTCTGAAAATTGAAAATGATTAAAACTGAGCCCCTAGGGCTTTATTTATAGCCTTCATTCCCTAGCTATTCTAGGAAAGAAGATATCTATCTATATCTAAAAAGCTTAAAAGATAAATAAAAGACATAATGGAAATTAAATCTAAAAATAGGAATTATATCTAAATGTCTTCAATGGATAGAATCTCTCTCTTCATGGTAGATCTTGATAGTTTCGGATAGATTTCAGCAACTTCGCGCCCAAGCAATCCAAATCCGAGTAGACTTGATCAATCCGCGTCACACAGCCTCTGGAGTCCTAGTCGACCTCGACAAGGCGCTCGTCGATCTCGAGTAGAGGTCTTGGTCGACTTGGCTCTGGTTCGTCGTCTCGGCTAGCTGGTGCTCGACGGACTCGGACATGGCTCCTGGGCTCTCGTCGATCTCGACCACCCACTGGTCGACCTCGAGTAGGATGGGTCATCGACAAGGTCTCCTCGGGTTGGTGTGCTCGACTGGCTCGGACAAGGACTCAGGCGCTCGTCGATCTCGACAAGGGCTCGTCGAGGTCGAGTAGAGGTGGTCTGCGTCTTCGTCCTCGGCTTCTCGGCTCGGCTCAGCTCGTCGACTCCGGACATGGCTCGTCTATCTCGACCAGGGGTACTCGAGATCGAGTAGGGTTCCGGGAGTCGGGTTGTCTCTGACTCAGTGTCCTCGATCAGCTCTGCTCGACCAGGTCTGCTCGATCATGGCTCGTCGAGATCGAGTAGAGTCTTGTCGATCTCGAGTAGAGTTTTCTCAGCTTTCTGCTCTGTTCTTGAAACGCACTTTCCCGAGTCCTCGTTCGTCGGATTGACGCATATGACCATGCGTTGGAAAGCTCTTTCCGAGGGCTACAACTCTCATGAAGACATCAAAGCTTGATTCAGAACGAAGAATGGTGAAAAATGGCGTTTTCTCCAGCTGCAACATCCTTAGCTTCTCCATGAGTTTCCTTTAAGCTTCAAAGTGCGTCCAATTTCTGCGAAATATAACCAAAACTTGTGTAGACCTCCATATATTGCAAATAAGTGTAAACTACACAGATTCTGTATTGTTCTAACCCAAATGTATGCAATGTATGCAGAAATCGATATAAAATTAAGTGTAAAACATGGCAAATTAGGCTCACAACAGTAGGGCTTAAAAAAAATTTATGGTTTGGGAGGTATGTGTTTGAATGTTGTGACTATGGCTATAGCAAATTTACCAAATTTGGTTCTTAAGCTTTCTTGCACAGTTGCACTAGATAACTCCTTTTTTTTTTTTTTTTTTGAAAGTTTACTTTTGCCTCTAGTGAATTTTATCCTCCTAGGACTAAGCTTTGAATGTAATCTCTCTTTTTTTTTTTTTTGAATATGCGGACTGTTTTTTCTTTTACTAATGAAATATATATAGCCCTAATGAAATATATATAGGTGATGGTGTGGCTAAATATGGTAAATAAATCTATCTATGCATTTGATAATCTATGATAGAAAATATAAGATATATCTACCACAAATTTCAACAAATTAAATAGATAAATCTAGGATAGAACGAGATAGCCAAAGATAGAAAGCAAACTAGGGTTTGTGAATTTGTGTGTGTATGCCGACTAGGATTGAAACAAATTCCTTAGTTACAGGTGCCGACTAGGATTTAATTGCAAATTTGCAATTGCAAATTGATATCAAGTACTATTGTCGGCTATACAAAGGAGGGTCTCGGCTTTGGCTGTGTTTGGGCTAATGTGCAACACAACAATCACAAAGGATTAGTAGCAATCAATTCAAAAATTCGAGAAGTAAAAATCAAGAAAAAGAAAGACTCTATTTTTTGTAGGTTTTGTGTTTAGGGAAACAAAAGACACAACTTTGATGTCGGAAACCAAAGCCCTGATGCTAATTTGATACGGGGTTAGCCGTAGGATGGCCCGATCTTCGACAATCAAACAAGAAATAACAAGAACGGAAGCAAAAGACTCAAAGACTCGATGAACAATATGCAAGACTCGAAATTGATAACAAAGACACGGCTGATAGTGGACTGATTCAAACTAAAATAGAACGAGGCAAAGACCTCAGGCCTCCTAAGAGGGTAGGAACCAAATACCAACGACTATAAAGCCCGCCTCTACAACCTTACGCAACCAAGCGGACAACTTGGAGGCACAAGGAGGGGACTTGTGATTACCTGGATCCCCAAGCTCTCGCGAGGTTGATGAACTCAAAGCAAACCAAGTTAGATCTATAACCAATTTGCAATCAATGAGCCACGCTTCGAATCGATTGACTTTATCTCAATTGTGTTTCACACAAACTGAAATTTTCAAAAAATAGACGTCTGTTTTTACAATGGAGATTAGCCTTCTTATAACCCTAAAAGGCTAATTTACTAAATAAAATCATAAATAAAAGAAATTATTAAATAATCCTAAAAGAACTTAAAATAGCTTAATTAATTAAGTCTTTTGACATAACACATGAAACAAGCCAATTTGGCAAAGAAGAACTTCGGACTCCAGCAACCAACAGTCCAGGGTTGCACGCCCGCGCGCTTGTCATGCACGCCCGCGCACCCACCTGCACGCCTGCGCAAAACAGTGACAGTTTGCAAAGAATATGATTTTCGGCCAAGCTCTAGGTCGAATCTGGAAAAACCTTCAACAGCAAAGTTGTAGATCTCTCCGTCCTCGTTTCGACAAGTTATGACACGATCCAATCCGATTAATATTGAATCCGTACGACTCATTTTACTGAGACGTCGAAAAGTTGTCAACTGTGCATGAACGAACCCAAAAGTGAACGACCTAAGGTGGAGCCTTCTTCTTCCTTTTGAGGATGACATCATTCTCACGAGTTTGAATCATAGGTCCATCCCCAAGTATAGGCGTGGCCGAAGGTGTCTTGGATGGTCCCGCATCACACACAAATAGCAAATGTGAGTCACAATGTAGAGAATTAGATAGAGCTTCATGCCCCCACAAAGGTAGGTAAGCTAGTAACATTCTCAATCACTCAATCTCTTGTCCAGCTAAATCTAAAACTATGATCTCATAAATATTTCATAGTCGATGTAGCAAACATGACAATTTTGATGATTTTCACAATATAGCACCACCGCATAATGTCAAAAAAAAAAAAACCACTAGTGGAGCTATAACATGATCACAATAAGAATGTTCGATCATACTGGCATAACGATAAAGTTACCAAACCTTCTCAACATTTCTCTACATAATGAAATGAAGCAATTTCTCTTTTCTAGTTTCTTTAACACTTAGAAACACATCAACTTCACCCACATCTTTCATTTCAAAGCGAGAGAAAACAAATTTTTAGTTTCATTTATCATGTGCATGCTAGTGCCAAATATCATCTCATATCCACATAAAGGCACATAACCAATTTAACACATCTTGGCATAAAACATGCATTACATACACAAAATGAAAACTTCAACACAGTTTGGTCACATTCTCATAACATTTCAAATATGCTTTGTTAAAGCCATATATTGATTTCTTAAGTGAACATAAAATTCTCTTTTCTTGGAATCACATGCCCGTAGGCTGTTCCACATATCTCTTTCTCTAGATCGTCATTTAAACCACATTTCAACATCCATTGATGCACTGTTGATTTATAATTAAATGCTAAAGCAAATAATAAATATAAATGACAATCAAAATCATTTGAGAATATGCATTAACGAAATCAATTTCATATTTGTATAAATCCTTTAACCACTAGTCTTGCCTTAAACCTTATAATAGAACCACCTGTTCTAAAATTCCTTTTAGGATCCATTTACACTTACTGGTTTTAATACCTCTATGCAAGTCAACTAGTTCTCAAGTATGGATACTCATAATAGATTCCAATTTACTGTCTATAGCATCTTTTAGAAGAAACTAGCATAAGATGGACTCATAACCTCTTTATGTGTTCTAAGTTCATCTTCTAACTTATCTATATAATATACTAAAACAGAGACCGCGGGAGCGACCTCACGGGCACGGAATTTTCTGGATTAAACGGATTATTTTTTCCTGCGTGGCATTCTCTGGATTAAAGTGGTATTATATTTGTGGGCCACATCAATTAATAAACCAATATAACTAGGTGAAAAACTTATCTTTCTAGACCAAATAATATATCCAATATAACCTTATATTTTAATTATAATTGTTGAAAACATCTTTGAGAATAAATAATAATAATAATAAGTTATTGTTGAAATTAATTATGACTATATTACAAAAGAAATCTATATAAAATATATTTATATATAGCACTTTAATGGATTATTTTGAATATTTTTCTTAACATACCGCATGATATGATATTTTCTGAACATATAATAAATAAACATAAACCCTAGGGTTATTTTTTAAGAGTCAAATAATTGAAATAAGATACATAGGTTTGAATTTTAATCACAAATATTATTTTATACATTTTTTAATGTCAAATTCATTAATATTATATCTTCAATATATATTTACGAAGGTAAAATTAATATTTGTAGGTTGAATAACTTAAGCATGTACGGTCAACAACTATAGAAGAAATCATTAGTTGTAAACTCATATACTCCGTAATATTATTATAGTTAAATGTTATATACTCTTTTTTTTATCCTACCAAATTTCTCTACCATTTAGTTTGCCATCAACATTTAGTATTTGAGAGGTGAAATTTTGATCCATATGATAACAATTTCGATCAATTCGTTAGCTTTTGATTAATTAATTAATATTATTTTATACTATACTATTCTATACTACGTACTCTATACTACTAATATCAATATCAATCAATAAACTATACTATTCTATACTACTAATATCAATATCGATCAATATTATTTTATTATCTATATCTATATCTATATATCTATATAAAATACTAAAGCAGAGGAGGCGGTGAGATTATTTTATTATTTTATACTCATTTAATTAGGCTCATTTACTTTTTTTTATATTAGGCAAAAGGGGGCAGAAATCCCACCAGGGACGCCACCCTAATCATCCTTTCGGATGATGTTACAGAAGTCCCTATTAAAAGAGATATTGGACATATTACAAATATCCATAGACTTAGCTAAATAATTAGCAGCAACATTTGCTTCTCTAAAGCAATGTCTAAATTCAATAAACTCAAAGTTAGGCATCAAGCTTCTGATGAATTCCACTTCCCGGAAGATTTCCTATCTTGCTCTTGAACTGTCATTAATGCTTCTGATCCAGGCTCATTTACCTTTAAATTAGGCCCATTTACCTTAAAATTTGACCATTTTCATTTTAAGAGTGATTTTCATTTGAACCATTACCACACACATACACACACTAAAGCAGAGGTCTGAAACGGCCTCTGGTGCGATCTCAAATCCGTGGAATTTTCTGAATTAAAACAGATTTTTTTTGCTTACGTGTCATATTCTGGATTAAAATGGTATTATATTTTTGGGCCACATCAATTAATAGGTCATTATTGTTAGGTAAAAAATTTATCTTTTTAGATCACTGAAATTAATTATGATTATATTACAAAAAAAAAATCTATATATAACTTACCCGTAAATAAGTCAAAAAAAAATTTAAAAAAAATAAAAGTGGTAAAAAAGAACAATTGATATAGGTTAACAATTTCTTTATTGGTTTAGAGATATAATCGGCTGAACATAAATATTTACAAAATCATTGTTTTTATTATTAATTCTGGTTTGTTACTAATGATGAAAAGAAAAATAAATAAATAAATAAAAACTTATAAAATGACAAATATGATAGGTGAAAAGAGGTAACGATAAAGATTTATCTCCAAATATAGCTTTTTAATTATAAATTGTTACTCCATAGATAAAATATAATTTATTAAGAAAACGCGCAACCGCGCGGGTACCGATACTAGTAAGAACATAAATAAGAGGTATGTCACATTAATTCACATATACGAGTTCATCTAACAGAGTTGTCTCAAACATAAACTCACATCTAGTTTCAATTATATGTCTATTACTCCTCTAAGCTCATTAGATTCATTCTCATCATTTGAATCAAGTAAAAGACAAATATATAGACATAAACACACATACAAGAATACTATTATGATTTTACTTAAAAGTAAACATCGCTAAGAAAAACTCAACATCATGATATTCACACGTATTTATATCATCCAAGCACATAAGCAACGTAATTGTTCTCATCATAACCACAATATATATATATATATATAAAATAAACCATATTAGATCCAACATCATCTCACTTAAAGGAAAGTACAACCACTTTAGTCAAACACCCCCCACATTTCTCATATACACTAGATAGACTATAAGTCATTTCCACACCTTATATGGGGTTTTGTCTAACTTCTCTTGTGGCATCTTACTTCCTACCTCTATCGGATCTAAAACATTTTGGTTCTATTCAAGTTGGTTTTATATCATATGTATATATCAAGAACAATTCTTCCTACTACATCATTGATCTTAGCCAATGCATGCAACTTGGTATATCCAAAGATCATCAACTTAACGTGATATATATAACACCTTTACCACACTTGCTTTTAGAGTTTAACAATAAAGTAACTCAAACAATTTAGTGGTCCTCTCAGTTACGGGTTTAAAAGGTATTTAGCAAGTTTAGCACATATTACATTCATTTTTATCAACAATAACCAAGTTAGAAATTAGGAGCATTTGTGAAATTCCCTCAAGGAAAAAACTTCATATGTCCTAATAGCATATCATGATCAATAGTTAATAACCCAAATGCACATGAGATCAATCAACATATAGGCATTTTTGTATAGTTAAAAACTAATAAGTCAGGCAAGAATTGCTCATCAAACTTAACTCACACATTAGGCTGACACGAGTGTTCTCGGTAGAAGAAGATCCTTTGTATGACCAAAGTGAAGACTCGACTGGTTCATCACCATCCTGAGCTTCTTTTAACGCCAGCCTCTAGCAACCGCTTTGCTAATGAATCCTAGTGTCACTCCGCATACATCGCATATCATGAAATTAACCACACAAGATTGAGAGAGATTGAAGGTGAAAGGCTTGAATATTATTCTCAGGATTGTCTAATATTTATAATTACAATATAGGAATAGACCCTCCAACATACTCCTAGAAACTCTAAGAAAACATTAAATAGATACAGCTGGGAGTCAATAAATGCAGCAGTAATTAATTCATCTAGGAACTCATCTAACAACTACTTTACTGTCTAACACTCCCCCGCAAGCTTGGCCATACAAATCATCCATGCCAAGCTTGGATATGAGCCACTGAAATCTACCGGGATGAAGCCCCTTGGTGAGAAGATCCGCCAACTGATATTCAGAGGAAACATGAGAAATTTTAATGATTCCTGCATCAATTTTTTCTTTGATGAAATGCCGGTCAATCTCCACGTGCTTTGTCTTGTCATGCTGAACAGGATCATGGGCTATGTTGATGGCAGACTTGTTGTCACAGAATAGCTTCATAGGATCTTCCCAATGAACTCTTAAGTCATTTAAAATGATTCTCATCCATAATAATTCACAAATTCCATGTGCCAATGCACGAAATTCAGCTTCTGCGCTTGACCGTGCAACAACTCCTTGCTTCTTACTTCTCAAAGCAACCAAATTTCCACCAAGATATACACAAAAACCTGTGGTGGAGCGTCTGCTTACAATATCACCAGCATAGTCAGCATCTGTATAAGCTTCAAGTAGAAGCTTGTCACTTTTGGTGAACAAAATACCTTTCCCCGTAGTACGTTTAAGATACCTAAGTATCCTATATGCAGCTTGGAGATGTGATTCTCTAGGATCTTGCATGAATTGACTGACGACACTTACTGAGAAAGCGATGTCCGGTCTGGTGTGAGCAAGATATATTAGTTTCCCACATAATTTCTGGTAGAGTTTCTTGTCCACTTCTGGTTCAGTTTCAGCTTTGCCAATTTTCTGGTTGTAGTCAATAGGAGTGGTTACTGGTTTGCAGTCTTCCATCCCTGCCTCTTGGAGAAGATCCTTGGTATATTTTTGTTGAGAAATAAATATACCAGATTTGGATCGAGCTACTTCAATTCCCAAGAAGTATTTCAACCGACCAAGTTCCTTTACCTCAAATTCTCGAGTGAGTGTGGCTTTAAGACAAGCTTGCTCAGCAGGATCATTTCCCGTTATAATGATGTCATCCACGTAAACAAGGAGGATGCTTACTCCCCCGGAGTCAGAGTGCCTTACAAATAAAGTATGGTCACCCTGACTCTGAGTATATCCTGCAGCAAGCATCACGCTCCTGAATCTGCCAAACCAGGCACGTGGAGATTGCTTCAGACCATACAAGGCTTTCTTTAGCTTGCAGACATGACGAGGAGAACTAGAAGAAAAACCAGGAGGCAAGCTCATATAGATGTCCTCATTGAGATACCCATTGAGGAAAGCATTCTTCACATCAAATTGGTACAGCTCCCAGTCAGGATGAGTAGCAATAGATAGAAGCAAGCGAACTGTAGACATCTTGGCAACTGGAGCAAATGTTTCCTCATAATCCAACCCATAAGTTTGAGTGAAGCCACGAGCCACTAGACGGGCTTTGTACCTAGCAAGAGAGCCATCGGCATGATACTTGACTGTATAAACCCACTTGCAACTCACAATATTGTGACCGGGTGGACTGTCCACTAACTCCCACGTATGATTGGCCTCAAGAGCTGCCATCTCTTCCGTCATAGCATGTCTCCACTCAGCTGATTGGAAGGCTTCTTTGACATTCTTAGGAATTCGAATATGATCAAGGTTAGTAAGAAACCGATGGTGTTGATCAGAAAATCTGTCAAGAGAAGCATAATTGGACAACGGATAAAGGGGCCTTTTTGTACAAGCCCTTGAACCTTTACTGAGAGCAATTGGCAGGTCAGGTGCTGGTGCTGATGGAGGCGCTGATGGAGATGTAGATGGCAGTGCAGCAAGTGCAGGACCCGGATCAGAGATTGGAACCGGCTTGCTAGAGGAAGAGGGGACCCTCCTGAAGTACTTCTTGTCAAATCGAGGAGAGGTGATTTGCGGAATGTGTGGTGGTGATTGGGGTAAAGTCTGTGTGGGAGGGATTTCACCTTGCGGTAAGGGTGGATTGTCTAAAGCTGACGTGGAGATGTCAATGAGGGCATCGGCAACAACAGGGGATATGTCGGGGCTGGAGGCATCAGATGAACCAATATCATCACCAATAGATGGAGGTTGAGAGATGATGGGGGTCATAGTAGGAGCCACTGCGCCGATGGTTGTGAGTAGTTCTGGAATGGACTCCCCACACTCAAGATTAGTAGGGACTTGAGCAGACTGCAAAGGGCTGTAATATGGTGTATTTTCATCAAAAGTTAGGTCTGCAGTAACATAGGTGTGTTTGGTAAGCGGGCAGTAGCACTTGTAACCCTTCTTAGTGTTGGAATAACCTAAAAAGATGCATCTTTGAGCCCGGGGATCAAGTTTACCTCGGTATGGAGTATGAACATGGATGAATGCAGTACACCCGAAAATCCTAGGCTCTAACCCATGGTCAATTGAAAGGTGGGGAAAGAAGGATTGGAGATGTTGAACTGGAGTTTGGTACTTAAGGGTTTTAGAAGGGGTTCGGTTAATCAAATAGACAGCGGTGAGAGCTGCTTCACCCCAATAAAACTTAGGAACATTAGACTGGAACATGACAACCCTAGTAACATTCAAAATGTGTCCATTTTTCCGCTCAGCAAGGCCATTTTGCTGGGGTGTATACACACAGGAAGACTCGTGTACAATGCCTTTTCTGGTGAAAAAGGAGGATAAGGTTTGATTGAAGTAATCCTTGGCATTATCGGATCGAATGCGTTGAATTGAAACACCAAACTGATTAAGAATCATGGCATAAAATGCAGGAATGATATCACTAGCTTCAGATTTGTGTTTAAGCAAAAACAACCAAGTGACTCGTGTGCAATCATCAATCAATGTAAGAAACCAAGTAGACCCATTGATATTCTTAACTGGTGCAGGACCCCAAATATCACTGTGAATTAACTCAAAAGGACGCATACATCTCTTGTCTCGACTAGGAAATGGGACACATTTGTGTTTGGCCTTTTCACAAGTAGGACAAACAAGACTTTCTGACTCCAAACCAACAAAAAGAGTAGGAAACAAGTGCTTCATAAGGGAAAGGGATGGATGGCCTAGGCGGTAGTGCTGCAGGCAAAGTTTGGTTGTATTTGTGGTGCTAAGGTAGGTGGCAACAGTAGACTGATCCAAAATGTAAAGGTCCCCACTTTCTCTACCATGTCCAATCATCTTCCCCGAGTCCTGCTCCTGTATTGCACAACCAGAACGAGAGAAAGTAACAGTACAGTTAAGAGCATGGACCAACTTCTTAATCGATATGAGATTAGATGAGAGATTGGGAATAAACAGAACATCATTGAGGGGCAAAGTGGGGAAAGAAGCAAGGGTGCCACTCCCTAAGATGGGAGATGATGTCCCATTGGCAGTAATAAGATGCTTCTTAGAAGACAAGGGGTGATAGGAGACTAAAAGGGATGGATCATTAGTCATGTGATTAGTTGCACCGCTGTCCAGAATCCACTCCCCAACAAATTGATTTTTGATACCTGTAAAGGCCAATGGCTCATAAGAGGAGGAACCTGAGGAAGCTTGAAGGTTCTGCAGCATGCTTTGGAGATGCTTGATTTGGGCCGCCACTTCAGCAGGAGAGGAAGAAGAGTTCCCGGTGGTGGAGGCTGAAGCATTGTGGGCCTGTGGCTGATTTGGCTGCAGATTAGAAGGTGTTTGTGTGGTGGAGGAGCCTGGTGCAGGAGTCTTCTTCCCAAAATCTCGATTAGGTGGCCTGCCAATAAGCTCCCAACATCTCTCTTTGGTGTGCCTGGATTTCTTGCAGTGGGTGCACCAAAGATCATTAATGTCCCTTTTTCCAGACCTTGAAAAAAGGGTCATTTCTTCAGCTGGAGCAGAGGAAGGTTTTAGCATGATGCCCCTTCGTGTCTCTTCTGCCCGAACAGTGGCAATATTCTCTACCAAGGAGGGAAGAGGCTTGGTGCCTAAAACATGGATCCGGACTAGATCAAACTCAGGATTCAAGGCAGCAAGAAAGATGTAGGAGCGACTTCTGTCTACAGCAATACGCAATAGCTCTTGCTCATCAGGATCCTTCAGAATAAGAGATTGAGATTGATCAATCTCCTGCCAAAGGTTCTGCAGAATGGTGGCCAACTCTGAAACCGTCATCGAACCTTGCTTGGTGGAGTAGACCTTCACAGACAGTTCAAATAGCGCAGCCTCGTCTTGGGCTTTGCTATAGGAACGCTTCAAGAAGTTCCAAATATCCTTCACATTTGGAAGAAAAATACAGTTGGATCCAATGTTGGCATCCATGGAAGCCCACAGCCATGACTTGATGATTGAGTCATCGCGTGTCCATAGCTTGAAGGTGGGATCTGTTGTGTTGGGAGGATCAGAAGTGAGATGGTCATCCTTTTCACTTCCAGTAATGGATGCCTTGACAACTTCAGCCCAAATCCGATAGTTCTTCCCATTGAGCCGATAAGTGGGCTGAATAGGAGGAAGGGTTGTGCGATTAAAAGGTAAGATGGTGAGATTGGTGGGATTGGTGGGATCAATAACTTGGTCTTCTGGATTAGCCATGAAAACAGAGTTATGAGGATCAAGGAATGGATAAATAGAGGAAGAAGGTTAGGGTTGGTGGCAAAGGTGGCGACCAAACTGGTGGTGAAGCCTAGAGCTGACAGCAAAGGTGGCGGTCATAAGTTAAACGATCAGATCTCTCAGGAGCTCTGATACCATGAGAGAGATTGAAGGTGAAAGGCTTGAATATTATTCTCAGGATTGTCTAATATTTATAATTACAATATAGGAATAGACCCTCCAACATACTCCTAGAAACTCTAAGAAAACATTAAATAGATACAGCTGGGAGTCAATAAATGCAGCAGTAATTAATTCATCTAGGGACTCATCTAACAACTACTTTACTGTCTAACAATACTTGAGTTATACAAAATCATCATGATAGCACATCTTCATCAATTTGCAATCACCCAATTGATAAATCAAGTTATCAAAAGTACAACACAATTGAATGCATTGTATGAATCCAAAATAATGACCGATAGTAAACTTACCAATTGTAGGCTCATGCGATCTCACCCAATTGACGAATAAACCATATGTATGCATATAAACAAATCATACATACCCAAAATATATAAGAGGCAAGACCTTCGCTTGACCTAATTCTCTTATGAGCTAGTGCGTGCTGATGTCGGAGTATAAGAACACTGTATCCTGCCAACTGTAACTTATGCTCGACAATTTTGCCAAAAACAAAAACACCAAGGAACACAAGAGAAATAAATGAAATAGGCCCAAATGATTTATGCCCCAGCTCAATTGGCCCGTTATCATCAAACAAGCCTGTAAAAATATTTGACCAGACCATGACAGGCCCAGAAGCGACCCGAAGCCCGCCCAAGCCAGTGATGCTAGGTTACCAACAGCCCGGATTGCCTCGAAGATGAACCCTACCAAACCCGATGATGCCCTTCCTCAACTTGCCGCCATTGCAGCGAGCTTGAAGCTCCATCCTCTGGTCATCTTCGTCATCTCCCTTGAGCTCGCCATCGAGGACCATAGGTAGCAGCGCCACCACCTCCAAACGCTCCGACAATGGAACACGGTGGCGAGCAAGCACCGCCAGCCCTGAGTTCTCCGTTCATCCACCGATTTGCTCCGTCATCTCGCCCTACCTGCTTCATCTCTCCCGTTGACGAAGGTAAGGTCATAACAACCGTCATCAGACCTCGGAGCCTCAATGATTTTGGCGCAGTCTCTGGCGCTTTTCGCTCTTTGCGTGTGAACAACGGCGCCGGACTGGTTTTCCGCCTCCTCACCAGGGTTCCTCAGGCCTATGGTTTGCCCTGCACTTACTTCTCCGACAGGCTCGCAGAGCTTTGGACTTCGTTGGCTTCCTTATCCATCCTGTCTTCATCTGGCTCTGATTTGGGGCCACCGGATGTACAATGGCTGCCCGATCGTTCACATCAGAAGCATCGTTAGCCGATTTAGGGTTTCGATCGCCAACCGGAAAGACGTCGGTGGAACGAGATCGCCAAACAAATCCATCATCGCACAATCTCACACAAACGAATGGTAAAAACTAACAAACAAAATCACTTCTAAATTGTTAGTATTACCATTAACAATTTCAATTTAGATCAAAAAATATCAAATCAAAATGGAAAACTCATCGGAAACATGAATTGCCGTGGCGTGGTGTATATCCGAACCCATTGCCTTTGAAGCGATTTTGCCCCGACCACGGTGCAAGTCGGCTTCTGGCATCACCCCCCAAGGTTACACAACACCTTTAATCGCGTGCACTCGCCAAAGAAGGTTTGGAATCTTTTCAGGAACTCAGAACGTTTCTCAGAGAAAAGAAAGAAGATGGAAAACCACGTCTACTCTTCTAATCACTAAAAACCCCTTTTTATGCTGAAGAGAATGTGTAAAAAACACCCCACTCTCTCACCAACTTAAATATGGATAAGTTTATATAAAATAAAGCCCATCATAAAACCTTAATTAAGCATCCATTATAAAACCTTAATCAAGCATTTCCAACAATCGAGATCTTGGTAATGGAGACTAGGCTACTATTGTGTAAATTTAATTATGTTTCAATTCATCATATTTTTAGGGAAGCAAATACAATTGCAGATTTGATGCGCATTTGACTTACTATATCCCTGCCGACGAAGTTCTAGAGGCCAATTAAGAACTGCATGTTCTTGTCCGTAAGGACGCTTTAGGATTGAGTTAGACCGTATGTGGTCTCCTATCATATATCTTTCCTTGTATTAAAAAAAACTCAAAGAAGCTTCCCCTCATCTTTACCAATTGAAGTATGATTGTAATTGCTCTTTATTTTTAGTTAAGACTATATTTATCGGTAATATATTCAAGCCGTGTGAAATTGTATAATTTGCACACTACATGGGCCAAACTTTTTGGCATGGCATTGGTATGGGATAGTGAGTAGGGATTTTTGGGTGTTATAGAAGATGTAGAAATCTGGATTTTTGGGGTCTCCTTCAACAAATACGATTAAGGAAATGACATCGGGGGTAGACCTGGCACATATCGCGGGTTATCTGTGACCTGTCTGGTATGGGTTGGCATGTTCCATTGGTTGTTTGTTGCTATGTTACTATTGCTCTATATATGAGATCATTGGGGATTTGTGGCTCTTCAAATCACTAATACCCCTACATATTAACATTTTTTCCACACATCTCCATTCATAATACACCGAAATTCCCAATTTTGATATATTTGTCAACATTTTAGTGACAAATCCAAATCCAGATCTTGTCAAAAATCTTTGAGAGAATTTGTTTACAAGATATTTCCAAAGAGAAGAAGTCATTCCCAATAATGGTTTTTATGAAGTTGATTGTAAACATTGCTATCATAGGTGTAAGATGGGGAACAATTTGAAGAGGCACGTTCAAACTAAACACCCTAAGAAGATCCGTAGATCGACAACAAATGAGTGAATCGAACACCTATAAAAGTACCATGCAAGGAAATAACGGAGATAATGAAATACATTAGGTAATTATTGTAATATCAGTATTGATAATAAAATTCTCTATATTGATTTTAATTATATTTTGTTGTATATTATATTTGTATCTATGTCATTTATGACTATGATAATAAAAATTTGTTCTTCCTTAAATTTTTGTCATTCCTCATTAATATTTACTTATAAATACAAATTCATAAAAAAAAATTTGATAACTCAAAATTTTTTGACTTAAAATTTTAATTTAGATAACAAAAACATATTTTAAACTTATTTGTTCAAGATACTTTACAATATTTACAATATTTGGTAGCACTTATTCAGTTCGTTGTGAAGGCACTTTGGTGGAGAAAACAACTCTACGAATGGTGGACGACCTTCTTTAAACAAATTAGGCGCAACCAAAGAAATTTCGCAAGGATATTTGCACCCAATGGAACTCCATTAATATAATGATTCATGAATCTTATTGTATAGAGATGCACTTTTTTCGTCCAATATATCGAGGGGATTGATTTTTTTAGGGATGTTTGGGTGAGAACTAGAGACTTCATTAAAGTTTTTAAAAATTTTACGATGCTACACAAACTTTTATTCATGTTCATAACCGTACTTCAAACTTGTTTGTTTTATTACAATGAACATTGCAAATTCCCAATAGCCCTAAGATGGTCGGCCAAAACGTTGTGGGGGAGATGAGGGTGAAGTGGTTAAAGTATTACAAAATCCCTTCCTAGCATTTTCTTAGTAGCAACGTGTTTAGGCACTAGAGTTATGGTAAATGGTATTGAAAGATTTATAGAAAACTATTATCCTCTATTAGAGATTCAAAATGATCCCCAATGTGATGTCGAAGCTATAGTTTTTGAAACTAGAGGATGAATTCAAGATTTATATGATCTTTTATGTCATAGAGGCTCGACCATCTCAACTGCCTCCTCCCACTCCCTTAATCGTTACACACTAGCATTATCGCAAGCAAATATGCCACCCCTCCTTGTGTATTATTGCATACATATGATATGATATGATTTGTACAAACAAAAATCAGTATATCACATTACAAATAAAGCAAACCCCTTTATTTCTTTGTGGAAACCCAAAATAAATCATACTCCGATTCTCTCTATACAATACAGAAAATTAGTGGTTTAAAGTGAAGAAAAATCACAAGTCATTTGATTTCTCTCTTATATACAATATAATACAACAAAATACAATGTTGAATGGCTGAACCAAAGAATGGCATTTGTTGTCGAAAAAACCAAACACACCGATTGCACATTATTAGGACTTGTTGGGCAGCAAGGGCTCCTCTAGCTGGGAGCCATTGTTCTGAAAAGAGGCTGAAGGATTTTGGTCACCGGACTCCAACTCGACGCCCAACAAGTCTTCCCTTCTCTGTTTCAGGAATGTTTGCAACAAATTCACATTGTACTGATGCCGTGACTCATATATCTTGGGCGCTTTATCGATCAAGCTCTCCACCTGCTGTAGGCAGATTTGGACAGCGTCGTGTAGCCTGACGAAGCACCACTCCCTTCCTACTAGCTCAATCACGCCTGCTCGCGTTAGTGTTTGTAGAACTTCTCCATTTGGATTAGAGATCACCATCTGGAGAGAAGACATCACAAAATATGCTTTGTTCATCTTCTAAAAAAGTTGACGTATGATCGATGTAATATGATATGATATTTAGAAGGTAAACACTTAACCTGAATGCCCCGAGAATGATACTCTTGATGCAAATCTTTCAAAGCTTGTACAGCACTTGAATCAATGTGTGTAACAGCTGTTATCGAATAGCAAGTTTGATATATCAAATTCAAAGACAAAAATGTTTCAACATAACTAGTTATTTGAAAACCGTCAGCAAAAACTAGACCTGACTTGGGATGTTTTCATAATAGAAATGGCAATACACATCCATATCCATATCCATATCCATATCCATATCCATATGAAGAGGTTTACGTCCTAACAAGTGCTCATTTCATATTCTAAGTAGAGAGGGGTAACGAAACTAACTCACGTGACATTTCCAAGATGACAAAATATATTCTTTCTACTTCTGGACCATGCCTCGTCGATTTGTCAACACTAACTTCATATTCTCGAAGCCTGAGAAAGACAAGAAAGAACAAGTTCTCATTTTAGTTTCATTCATCAAGGAAGCTAGCGGCATCAACACTCCAAGAAATGTAAGAAACAACACAAATGATGGTCACACCTATCTTTTATATAGCTTATATTTGCAAAATAAATAGGAGCATCAATGCGAACTATGACAATGCCATAGTATGTGTAAGCTTCAGGGTATTGCTTAATGTTCCGATAGAGTGTAGTGCCCGGAAGACGACCTAAGATAGCTGCACCAACACCGAATTGAAATTATTAACCAATAAATGATCGTACAAATGAGTTTGAATTAGGAGAGGAGCACCAAAGGGGACAAGTTTCAGAATTTAATAAGTAAAGTATAATTAAGTTGTAACTTCACTCACCAATACGTGGGTTTGCTGACTGATGGATCACAAAAGCAAGCGAAGCCCCAACCTACAATTTCAAACAGTTTGAAAATCAGCTACTTCTTAGTTCTCACTTTAGGTTGCTATATCCCAAAGAGTAGTTTATCATCTAATGTGGAGATGAGGTTTATCATTCCACACAATAGAGCACAAGGAAGTACACAGATTAAAGAGATATTATTTACGTTCTTGGCAAAAACGTTCTACATTATACTAATCATCGTAATTTATTTAGTGAAAAAGCTCACCCCTGCAAGCACGCCAATCTCTATCCCAAGGAATAATGTAGTTGCAAAAGTGATAGTCCAAAGAACAAAATCTCTTTTGTCCATGCACCATAAGAGTTTAGCCTCATGATAGTCCATCTGCAGTGATAAATGATCATAACTGAGTCAGAAGAGAGGACAAATCCACATTTATTCAGTAGTAAAACATTTCAAGAAAAGTCATTTTATCGAGCGAATAACATGAGAAAACATTGCTATCTAGGATGCATATTGTAAGAACTTACCAGACCCAAAACAGCAGATGTCACAATAGCAGCCAAAGCACACTGTCCAGTAGGCATATATTATAGTAACGAAAGTAAGAATCTTCTCACAATGCACATAGTGGATTCATATAGCATTTGAAGAGAGTACTCTTTGTTTAGCCTACGGGAGTTACTAATTTAAAAGTAATTCAATAGGATTAAAAAAGTATAGTCTGATACCCACATGGCCACATGGGAAGGGCAAAAGGTGGCAGAAAGTGTGATAAATATAGCTTAAAGTTTGCTTCTCACATTCAAGTAGGTTGTTGAATATGTAAAACGCACCTCAGGTATGTCTTCAAATAATGAAGTCATGAATAAAAGAACACATCCCATTATCATTGCTGTGATAATACCAGCAAAGCCAGTTTTCGCTCCACTTTCATTGTTCACAGCTGATCTTGAGAAGGAACCTGAATAGATAAAAGACAAATTCATACCAAAAGGCAAAAGATGAGAGAAACTAGAAGATTTAGTTGACAGAAATCCAAATCTTACCTGTAGCAGGGTATGCAGAGAAGAATGAACCCATGATGTTGGCCACACCAAGACCAAATAGCTATACGTTGAAAAGTTTAGGATTATTTACAAAATAACTCCAGTTCTACCAAAAAAAATAATGTAAATTCTTATGATTCATGTTGCTAGATGGAAACCAAAATTGTACTAGTTGTACCTGTTTTTGGTAAGGTTGAATTGTATCAATCTAGCAAGATGTAAATTTATAGCATAGATACAAGATAAGCAAAATAGACAAGGATGTGTTTACCAAACAAGATTTGTTTTACTTTAGGTAATAAACAATAACCTTAGACCTTTGTACAACTTTACCTCTTTATTCGAATCTAGATCATATCCATTTTTTGCTGCCAATGCCTTGGCTATTCCAACAGATTCCTAAAGATCATACATGATATCGGTAATTTATTTTCATAACTTAATTTGATGAAAGACAGGCAGTACAAAGCTCTTACCAGTATAGCTACACCGGTTATAAGAAAGGCAGTTGGAATCAAGGTTTTGAAGTAAGCGAAACCTTGAGGAACTGAAAATGTTGGAAGGCCTTGGGGAATTTCTCCAACCTAAATTAACAATAATACCACAATGTATGTAGAAATTTTTTAGCTATTTGACACTTGAGTTTATTGTCCATGCTCTTCTTCATGCAGTGACAGTAATTACATCCACAAAGCAATTATCTTTATTTTGTGTGCATCAAGGAAGAGAGAAATGAAATCCATTTGACCAATTCAAAATACTCACCACACTGATGGAAGAGGGATTAAATATTTTCATGAAAATTGTACCCCCAACAATAGCTGTAAGAGGACCTGCTGGTTGGAGGAACCCCAAGTTCTTTCTTGTCTTCCCCTATCCATTGTAAAATTTGCAATAGAAATTACAATAAATTTTTTTACATATTGTAATGCACAAAGCAAGTTTTTATGCCATTAATGCCTTACCAAATGCTTCATAATCAGTAGCATAGCAAGGATGCATGATCCCATGATGAATGGTTGGTAGGTGAACTACACATGGTAACAACACCTGCTATTTTATCGATTGCCTATATATATATATATATATTGAAAATTTGATAAAGTTAGAGCAAAATTCTAAGAGCAAATAATCAAACACACACAAGTAGCTAATCACAAATGTAAACAAAGATCAATAGTATAGTTTTCTGATTATATCATATATACCTCACTTCTCCCTGAGATGATGCTTTCGATAAGGGGCACAATTTCAGTGGTACTATCTATGTCGTATCCAAGAAAGTACTTTGCTTGTGACAAGGCAATCACTATGGCAGACGCAGTTGTAAAGCCAGAAATCACAGCATGGCTGATGAAGCGGATAATCCAACCCAACCTAAGGTTATAATGAAGAGGGAAGAAGGAACTGAGTATCCAAACACATCTTCAGCTACAACAATTACAAAATGATTCCACATTAACTACCTTAGGATGCCCATTATACATTCTAGAGCACCAACCATGAGAGCCAGTAAGATTGCGAGTTCTGTGTATAACTCATCAGAGGAATCGACGATTCCACTTAATACATTAGCGACCAAGAGGGAAACCATAGCCACAGGACCAACAGCTAGCTGACGCGATGACCCGAAAATGGCATATACAAATAAAGGCATCATGCTAGAGTCTGTTTGCACCCCAAAAAAAGAGTAAGCATCAAGTTAAAACTTCTCAATTTCAAAGATGAATAGAAATTAGACCTGTCAAAAAACACAACTCGACCCGGTTGACCCGACCCGAATGCCCGGAAAATTTCCGACCCGAAGTCGGAAATTTTGAGCCGGAAATTTTTTTCGATCCAAACCCGAAAACCCGGAATTTTTTTCGTGTAATCTGGGTTTTGACTCGGTAAATTTGAACCGATTTACCCGATTGACCCGGTGATCCGATTGACTCGGTTGATTTGTAATTATATATGATTAAATGTTTTTACGGAGATTCCAATTTATTACATTTTATAATTACAATCACTTGATCTTTCATTTTCAAATCAACTTTTGTATTTATTTGTATTGTGTAATACTCCGTCCGATCGATAGTATTTGATTTCTTATTTTTTAGCACACTTTTATAAAATCTTAGAGTAATTTAGTCAGACAACCTATCATACTTGAATACTGAAACTCGCCCCACACACACACATATGGGTGGCTCTAATGTAAACACCCTTAAGATGTAAACTAAGAATAAATTTCAACCATTAAATCCAAAGAGATCAATGGTTAAAATTAATCATGATTTTCAATTTTATTTAAAAGGAAAATTGGCTTGACCCCACACATAACATGTTCACGCGCATAACCCCCCTCCCCTCGTTACTCAAATGTCAAATGTACTCCACCTCCCGGCCATGCATGTATTTGTACGGTAATTTTTCCCCTTTTTTCATTTCTTTGTTTATATATATATATTTGTTGTTATTTGTTACCATTACAATTGTGTTGAATGTAAATTATTCATATATACAATTAGGGACCATACAGCAAGCCAAGCTGAGACATAAAGTAACATAACACCAGAAGCTACAAGGGCATCTGGCCGGCCAAAGCTGCAACATATAGTTCCAAGTAACCAGATGGTGAGAGAACAATTAGTATAGAATAGGAAGACAGTAAACTTTAGCCGTGTAAGGAGATCTTTCCTTGTGGTTTAATAATACTTGAAAGTCGTCCTTTCAAACCACCCCAAGAATTCCCAGATCAAGAGGCCGAGATCTAGAAGGAATACTGAACATACCCCTAGAACGAAATCTGAAAAATACCTAGGTTGTCCCATCATAAATGAGAGGGTTACCAAAGAAACTTTTGGAGAAATGATATGCAAATCTAAAGATCAATTGAGCAAATGACGTGCAAATGCCCTATCACAACAAGGCAGAGCAACCCTAATAGTGTCTAATCTATCATCAAAACCATTATACTCGATGCAGAGCTTCATGCTCCCGATAGCGGTCCATAAACAATTAGATCAAATCAACAGAACCTTTTTTTGGAACAAAGATGCTAAGCATAGCCCAACTGGGACAAAATATGTAAATCAAAAGCGAGTGGAGGATTGGGAATTAGAAAAACCAAAGACATGAATGAAGCTCTCCAGCTAAAACTTCTTTGGAAAATTCTTAGGGTTGGGTCAAATCTACCAATACAAACCAACCAATTCCATACCAACCGAACCAATTTAAATTGGCACCGATTAAATTGGTTACCAATTATATTGGTACGGTATTACCGAACCAATTCATCAAACTCGGTTGGTAATGGTAATGAGGTTGGCGAAATTGGTATTACCATTACCAACCGATTATATATATATATATATATATAAATTAATTCAAGAATAGAAACAGGGGAAAGATTTTTGGCGCAAAAGATCAATTCCTAATACCTATTCCCCTAGACTCTAGTTTTCTAGAGTATTATTCTCTGATTTCTCTTTGCCTTTGACTCTTCATCTTCATTCATCAGTGTCTTTTAGTTTCACAATTCAAAAATCAAATTTCACTCCACCGTCTCTCCGCTTAGGGTTTTCAATTCTATTGCTCAATCTGTTTATCACTTAGTTGACAGCCAGCCACACATGCTCCGACCTTCTCTCTAGTCTCAGGTGAGTAAAGTTCTTCAATTCTTCAATTGAGAATTTTGCCAATATATAGGTGCAAGTTTATCACCCCGATAAGTTTCAATCTCCTCATGCATTCCTCTCTGTACAATCTCTTGTTCGTTCTTTTACTTGAAAGAGTCGAAATTGATGGGTTGATGCTTCTTCTTTGAGTTTAATATTTTTCTTATTACATGAAAGAGTCAAAGTTGATGGCTTGATGCTTCCTCTTTGAGTTCAATATTTTTCTTATAACTTGAAAAAGGCAAAATTCATGGGTCGATGCTTGCTCTCTCAGTTTAATATTTTTCTTATTTTTGCAGGAATAAGAATTAATATGGATATGCATTCTTCACAAACTCACACATGTGTCTGCGGTCCTAACCCATCAATTAAATCTTCTGCAAATGTGGAGACCACTGCTCCCTTGGCAGGGCAACCTCAACCACCAGTTGCATTGAATCGTCCCCCACCAGTTGTTAAGAAAAGGAAACAGCCATCAAATAAAAGCCTTTTGTGGGATCATTTTATAAAGTGTAAGGTCCCAGGTACTGAGGAAATTGATCCAAAATGGTGCACCTGCAACTATTGTGGTGATAGAGTGGTGTGTGATAAACAGAAGAATGAGACTAGCTTAATGTGGAACCATGCTAGGAAGTGCAAGCTTCACCCTTTGTGTGAAAAGGATCTGAAACAATCGAAGTTGACACCAAGTAATATTACTGGAGGCAATGTTCCAAAAAACGCTTGTTGGGTCCTTGGCGGTAGGGTAGATTCAAGGGGCTAGGTGGGGTCTAGGTGGATTTCATGGCGGAGCTTTGCTCTCTATGCGGGTTTTGACGACCTTGGTGGTGGGGCGAGTTCAAGGGTTTAGGCGGGGGTCTAGGCGGGTCTTGAATGGTTTTTTTAGAATAGTGACTGGAGGCACTGGATACCACAAGTATAATAAGAAGAGATGTGATGATAGGTGTATTGAAATGCTTATCAAGGATGAACTCCCCTTTCGGTTTGTAGAGAAAGAAGGATTATTGGCTTTTTGCAAGGAGATGGAGCCTAACTGGAAACCCGTAAATAGGAAGCAAATTGCAAAGGGTGTCTTGGACAAGTATAACTTAGAGAAGGCTACTCTGATGAGCCAACTAAAGGAGAGTCGCACAAGGGTAAGTATCACAACTGATACTTGGACATCCATTTAGAATATTAACTACATGGTTTTGACTGTGCATTTTCTGGATGCTGATTGGAAGCTTCATAAAAGGATTATTAGCTTTTGCAATATCACTAGTCACAAAGGGGATGACATTGGTAGGATGATAGAGCAATGTTTGAGGGAATGGGAGATCACGAAAGTGTTTACGATAATAGTGGACAACGCTAGTGCCAATGATGTGGTTGTGGTATACATGAAAAGAAGGCTTGCAAGTTATAAGACTTTGATGTTCGATGGTGATTTTGTGCATATGAGATGTTCATGCCACATTATTAATCTGATTGTGAAGGATGGTTTGAAGGAGTTAGAGGATGGAATTACAACGATATGGAATTGTGCAAAGTATGTTAGGTCTTCTTCTCAGTGACTTGACAAGTTTAGGGAGTTTGCGGTATTGGAACAGTGTCGGAAAAATGCTAATGTTACATTAGATGTCGTTACAAGATGGAATATCACATATTTTATGCTCGAAGCTGCATTGACCTATGAGCAAACATTCAACAGAATGGCAGAAGAGGATCCTGCATTCAAGAGCTATTTTGAAGAGAAAGATAAAGCTGGGAAGAAAAGGGTTGGGCCTCCAAGTTATGATGATTGGAGGAATGCACAAGCCTTTTGTGTATTTCTAAAGAAGTTTTATAATGCTAACTTGAAACTCAGTGCATGGAAGAGCATCACGGCAAACCTATTTGATAACTCCACTCCCTTTGATGAAAATCGGAATTAGTTTCAAAGGCTTTGCCGGACAGTTTGTGTCAAAGGTCTTGAAGCGACAACTGTTTTGATGAAACACAAAACCTGTATTTTATGTTATTATTATCTTATATTATTTATGTATGGTTTCCGAATATTATTATATACATTATATACTAACCATACAGCAAGGTTTTCGAAGATATCTCATTCCTTAAGCTAAAAGACGTGAAGATCAAATCTGGTGGATCATGGCTTCGGAGTTTCCCAGAATAGAAGATTGTGAAGATTGCCATGATCTCTAATAGCCGTTGGAGAAGATTCCTTCCTCAAGTGGCGCCGATGATCTTCACTATATAAAGGAGATGAAGAAGAGAGAGAGGGAAGTACATTCATGAAGATCATTGCACAATCAGCCCTCAAGTTTACGATCTCTCTTCAGCGTGTTCTCTCTGCTTGTTCTTAAGAGTCTTATATTTTGTTTCAAAGCATTTGAGAGATACAAAGTGAGCTTATAGGATATATTTTGAGAGAGTGTTATACTCGAGAGTTTATAACTCAAGAAGTGGGCACTAGGCTATTGATTCTCGAGAGTAAGAGGATTGTACTAGATAGATGAGAGAGGTTGGGCTCTTCTAGATTGGTCTAGGACTCCAAGGGAACGTGAGTTGACTAGATTGCAATTGTATAGGAGAGAGGCTTCTCGGTGAGCTATTAGGATCCTAAGCTTTGTGAATCGATAAAGCCTGTTGAATCCTAGGGTTATGGAAGAACCCTAGGCGGGGACGTAGGCCAAGTTCGTGCCGAACCTCGTTAACAATTCGTTGCGTCCTTTACTTTATTGTTTTACCTTATTTCTGCACTTGGTTCGATTGTTTAACATTGTGATTCAGGTTTTCAGAGAAAAGACTAAGTCTAATCTCAAAGGGTTTTGCACGAGCTTCAAAAGTCTTGAGACTATCTGCGAAAAACCGGCATACTCTATTCAACCCCCCTTCTAGAGTATTTCTATATTACTTTGTTTTACATTGTCGAACTTTCAATTGGTATCAGAGCTTTACTCACTGTTTTTGATCTAACAATCTTGTGAGTTTTCGATCATGTCCGGTGAAGCAAGCGGAGGATTTGCACAGGGAAGGTCTACCCTTAGACCACCACTCTTTGTAGGAAACAACTTTGTCCACTGGAGATCCTTGATGAAAATGTTCATCATAGACCAAGATCTGGAACTTTGGAACATTATAGAGAATGGTCTGAAGATTCCAGAGAAAGATGGACCAAACGATACCAAAGTTGCAAAGAAGGAGTCCGAATACAACCAAGCAGATCTTGAACTTGTCTCCAAAAACTACAGGGCTATTAACCTACTTTAATGTGGTCTTAACACTGATGAGTTTAATCGTATTTCATCTTGTAGGTTAGCTAAAGAGATTTGGGACAAACTGGTCGTCACCTATGAAGGAACGAGCCAAGTAAAAGACACCAAGATCAGCATCTTCCTTCGAAAGTACGAGCTCTTCAAGATGAAGCCTGATGAGACAATCAAGGCCATGTTTACATGATTCACAGAGATCACCAACAACCTTGACTCTCTCGGCAAGAGCTTTACCAACGTTGAGAAAGTGAGGAAGATACCGAGGTGCCTTCCAAAAGAGAAATGGGGTCCAAAAGTAACAGTTATAGAGGAAGCACAGGACCTCACCACTCTACCCCTAGATGACCTGCATGGGAAGCTGATCACTCACGAGATGATCCTTAATGAAGACGATGGAGAACTTCCAACAAACACCAAGAACTTAGCGCTCAAGTCTAAGAAGGATGAGCCGAAAGATGTGTCTGATTCTGAAGATGAGGATGATGATGAGGATGATCCCTTTGATCTCATTACAAGGGGTCTTTCTTGAATCCTCAAGATGAAGAAGCAATTCAACAACAAGGATGAATCAGAGTCTTCTAAAATTCGAGATCATCTTGTAAAAGATTGCCCTCAAAAGACGAAGAGCCAGTTCAAGAAAGGCGATAGATGGAAAAAGAAAGCCATGGTGGAAACTTTGAGCGACTCTGACTCCGACGATGAGAAGGCAAACATTTGTCTTATGGCCTCAGAAGATGAATCCCACGATGAAAAGCTTGAAGCTACTGTAAGAGAACTTATAGAATGTCCAAAAGAGGTATTATCAGAATTCCTTTCGAATATGATTGCCAATGAAGAGAAGCTTATTGCCCAAACTAACATTCTTATTAAGAGAACTGTGGACCAGGAAAGAGCTATTGAGGATCTGTCTATGAGGGTCAAAGGTCTTGAAGCTTCTTATTCAGGTCTTGATATTAAAGTCAAGACGCTTGACTCGAAGAAATCTGAACTCAAGCAAGATCTCTCCTCTCTAAGAAATGAGCATCATGACTTAGAGAACGAGAAGATCTCCCTGAATAATAAGATTCAAGACCAATAGACAGCCCTCATAAGTTTTACCAAATCCAAATGTACTCTCGATAGGATGTTAGGTGAGCAACAAAGCTCTCTAAACAAAAGTGGTATTGGTTACAATCCAAAGTTTTTAAAGAAGCAACACATTACCACTTTTGTAAAGGCAAAAGGAAGCAGAACCTCTCCTATAAGTCACCATTGTGCTAGAAAGGGACATGTAAAAGAGACCTGCCCTTATAGAAGAAAGGATCCATCTATTATTCGCAATACATTTCCTGTTCATTTGAGAAAAGAACGAATAACACAAGTTTGGGTTCAAAAAGGCACTATTTTACCAAATATGGTTTACCCCAACAATGAATCCAAATTTGCTTATTGGTCTAGCCACAAAGGTTGATGATTGTCTTGCAGGAGATCACCAAGGTGAAAGATCACAAATGGATTATTGATAGTGGATGCTCGAGGCATATGAGTGGGAAGAGCTCTCTCTTTCATGATCTAAAGGAGAAATCCACGGGAACAATCACTCTTGGTGACAAAGGAAAATGTGACATCGTTGGTATTGGTAGTGTTGGAAGTGATTCCAGCCATAGTATTAAAAATGTCTATCTTGTTAATGGTTTAAAGTATAATTTGCTTAGTGTCTCTCAATTATGTGATAGTGGCAACAATATCAGATTTAACAAGAAAAGATGTTTAGTGTGCAGAGATGATACA
Organism: Persicaria tinctoria; assembly: GCA_037127255.1. Lineage (NCBI taxonomy): Eukaryota > Viridiplantae > Streptophyta > Magnoliopsida > Caryophyllales > Polygonaceae > Persicaria > Persicaria tinctoria. The sequence goes on along the minus strand of JBANSL010000002.1, from coordinate 42,301,147 downwards.
GGTGAAGTTATATTGACTGCATATCATTACAACAACATATACGCCGTAAATGCTGATCAAGTGGCACAAGGAAGCTTAACCTGTCTAAATTTCTTTGACGGACGATCCAAAGCTCTGGCACTGGAGACTCGGTCATTGTTGTGAGCTGAATCTGCCATGTTTTACAGTAACTTTTATATCGATTTCTGTATACATTACATTCATTTGGGTTTAGATAGTACAGAATCTATGTAGTTTATGTTTATTTGCCAAATTATGGAATCTACACCAGTTTCTGTTTAATTCGCAGAAATCGAGGCATTTTACAGCAATTCTATAGAAGGTCGGAAAAGCTCGGAAAACAACTACAGAAGTCCAAGGTCAAAGCAGCGGAACCAGTCTGAGAGTCAAGGCTACTCGATCTCGAGTAGGCCTTACTCGACATAGACGAGCCTGTCCGAGCAACCTTGGTCGAGCAGAGCCTGATCGAGCAAGCCAGACCAACCCGGCTCTGGACCCTACTCGATCTCGAGGACCACTGGTCGAGATCGACGAAGCCTCAGCGCCACGCCCGGGGTTGACGAGAAGAAGACGAAGCCTCAGCGCCACGCCCGGGGTTGACGAAGCCTCAGCGCCACGCCCGGGGTTGACGAAGCCTCAGCGCCACGCCCGGGGTTGACGAAGCCTCAGCGCCACGCCCGGGGTTGACGAGGATGACCAGGAGCACTCGCTGCCAGCTACTCGACTCGCTGCAGCGGATCGCTCGCTGCCGCGGAAAAACTCGCTGCCAGCGGAAGAGGCAACTCGCGGAAGCGGAAAGGAAGGACACCGCTCTAGTCGATCTCGAGGACTGATAGCATGCATTTAGAGAGTTATAATAGGTTGCATTTAGCTTAGTTATGATGCATATCATGCATGATTTAAGTAGAATTTGCATATTTGCTTTCTATGTTGGTGGAGTCGGAATCTACACGTTTTTATTGATTATTTCAGGTAATCGTGGATCCGAGGAGGAGACATGGGTTGATAACGCATTGGATTAGAATGTCTAGTTGATCGAAGAAGCTTACATGAAGATCTCAAGAGGTCCTGAGAAGAAGAAGCGAACCTAAACGAAGAACAAGTCTGCAGAAGTTGTCGCCAGACATGCTGAACTTGTTTTGCACTTTCTGGAGGCCTCGGTTGTCCGATCGACTATTATGACCATGCGTTGGAAAGCTCTTTCAGAGAGCTACAACTTTCATGTTGACGTCGAGAGCTGATTCAAGACGGAATTTCCGTGAAAGACCAATGCAGCGCCCGCCGCATGGTTTGCCGCGCCCGCCGCCAGGGGCGGTATTCATGCTGCGCCCGCCGCATGGTTTGCCGCGCCCGCCGCAACTTTGCGGCGCCCGCCGCACGGGTCATCAGCGCAGCGCCGTTTTGGAAAACCCTAGTTTTTTATGTGTTCTTTTTGGAGGCCGACTTGGATCTTTTTATTAGGCCACTTTTATGTTATTTTTCATTAACTTCTATTCCATTCTACTTTTCATCACACAATTAGAGAGAGAGCGATGTTCGCCATGGGCGAGTAAACTCTCTTCGTTCTACTTGCAATTTGAAGCTTTATTTGGATTGATTGTGAGTTTCTGAATCTTGTTTCCTAGTTTCCTATTTGTGAATGCTTCAACTTCTTTGTGCTTAATTAATTATTGATTTGTTCTATCTCGTCTGGCCAACTCGTTAGATCAATTCAATCGCTAAGGTTTTGTAGATTCCTGATTGTGAACCTTAACCTAAGTGGCAAACTTGTTCCTTTAGGGCTGATTGAACTAATTGAATGAGTAGGAAGTTGAATGTGTTGTTAAATCCTTCTTTAGGGACTGCAAATACCTTGGCTAATCTCTGAACTTAAAGCTATCAATTGGGTTAAATCCTTCTTTAGGGACTGTTCGATTGATAAGGGTTTCTAGGACTGATTGGACTAGTAACTATATTAGGTCGGGACAAGGGCATTCATAGGAAGACTAAAAGGACAAGAGGAAGTTACAATATCAATTCAAACAAATAAAGTGGATAGTTGTAGGTAGAGCGATCTTCTCTAATTTGTTTTGCATTATTTGTTTTTATTTTATTTTGTTTTTTTTTTCAATCTCAATCAACCAAAACCCCCCCTTTCTACTAATTGGTAAATACACATTGCTGAGAAATACTTGATTCTCTGTGGGATCGACCTCTTACTTGCTTGCTATACTAGTGTGTAGGTTTGAGTTTTATTTTGATACGGTTTATGCGACTGAAAACCGCTCATCAATTTGTCGAGGTCGACGAGCACCTGAGTCCAGATCCGGAGTCCATCGAGTAGAGTCAATCGAGAAGACCTAGTCGGCAAGCCAGTCTACTCGAGGTCGACTAGGGCTTGTCGAGATCGACGAGAGCCTGAGGAGCCTTGTCCGAGCCTTGTCGAGTAGAACCAACCGAGGAGACCTAGTCGATGACAAGTCGACAAGAGCTACTCGAGGTCGACGAGTCCTGTGAACCAAGTCCGAGCCACATCGAGCAGATCTAGCCGAGGAAGTCCAGTCGACGAACCACCCTACTCGAGGTCGACGAGCCGTGGTCGAGGTCGAGTAGAGCCGTTTCCAAAAACTTCTCGACGAGACCTGTCCGAGTAGAATTGAGATTCCTTGGGCGCGAAGGAGTCGATTTGGCCGAAATTCTATCCGATTCCATCATGTTCTATCATCAAGGAGACAAGATCTATCAAGACATGAAGACTTACCTATTTAGTTTTATCTTTTCCTTTTAGATTTATTTCCATAAAACTATTTATTTATCCTTTCAAGTTTTAGATATAATTTTAGATGGAGATAGATATCTTCTTTCCTAGAATAGCTAGGGAATGAAGGCTATAAATAAAGCCCTTGGGGCTGGTTTTTCATATATTCAATTTCAGAGAGAAACAAGTAGTTCCACAGAGATAGTTTTAGGAGTTCTAAGGGTTTTAAGGTTTTGGCTTTCAGCGAAAGTTGATTGCCAGGATTGTAAAGGCTTTTGAATTTAGTTTTAACGCAATTTAGTTCTTTTCATCAATCAATGTCTGTTACTGCAATGAGGCGTGAGTAGTCCACCCACTTCTGGGGCTGGGGTGAGCCCGACGGTGGCCATGTGAGGCGATGCGATAAAGGTCAGATCTTTTTGTGCAATTCATCTTCTATCCCTATGAGCATGATTCTTTTGCGAGAGTTGAAGGTGATCCTTGTTTGTATTATTGAAGCGAAAGTGATCTTAATGCAACATGAATTAATTATGTGAAAAGGGTTAGTAACAATTAGGGTTTATGCGAAAGCCTCAATATGCCTATTTGTTAATGACGAAAGTTATTTGATGGAAAGCATGATCTTTTGTGCCTTTATGTGTTACTTTGCATGGTTATCGTTGTGGTGTTGATACCCTGGTCTTGGAAGTATTTTATTATATTGAGTTTATTTCTGTCGAATTTCTGAGTTTTGGTTCGAATTCTGCAATTTATATTTTCTGTCTTTCTTGTCGACCTAGAGTAGTGCTTTGTCGATCTCGAGGAAGCTGTCGTCGAGATCGAGTAGGACTTGGTCTAGGTCGAGTTGGTTTTCTTCTGTTTTCGTCGATTTTCACTTTCTGTTGTTCACTGTCTTGTCAATCTCGAGGAGATGTTGTCGAGATCGAGTACGACTTTGCCTTTGCTTTTCGTTTTTGTTTTGCTTTGCTTTCTTGTCTTACTTTGTTCTTTGCTTTTGTTTTAGTTGCCCTTGCCGAGTTTATTTGTTTCTTTCCTTTCTGTGTTTCTGTCCTTCTGCTGCCTTGTCCGTGAGAATTTACAGCTACCTAAGAACTGCTGACGTGCTTCCTCGTGGATTCGATCCTGATTTTCTCTTACTACAACGGGAGGAAGTCTTGTATTTATTTGCCGAGACAAGGAAGTCAGTCTGAACTTTATTTCATAGTTATTTCATACTTGACCATCCTCCTTCAAACAACAAATCTGCGCCGTTGCCGGGGAAGCAATCATTCGCGCCTTAGGTAGTCAGTTCTCACTGTTTCTTTGAGTTACTTTTCAGGTGTATGCGTCGTTCTGGTCAAACACCTGAGTTTGACAGCTTAGATGAACCTTAGCGCTACCTACACATCCACTCTAAACTCAAAAGGATCATGACGGCCGCAGAGACACAGGAACAGCTGGTCGCTAGACTTAGCAGGGAATTAGCTGCAAAGGATGCTGCTATCGCCGCTAAAGATGCTGCTATCACCGCTGAGAGAGCAGCAAGGGAACAAGCACAAGATGAGCTTGCCCAATATCCAACCACGGCAGAGGACTACATGCATCCTACTCTCGTCGTGCCTGAATCGGCGATTCTAATCCCTGAAAACTCTTTTGAAATTCGCACTTAATTTCTTATAGAGCTGAAAAATAATGCCTTCTATGGTAGATTTAATGAGTGTCCTCTTGAGCATATTACAAACTTTTCTGACATGTGCCGTACTATTGCTGAAGGTACAACCCTGGAATATGTCAAGTTGAAATCTTTTCGTTGGTCTCTCGCTGGGCCTGCACTGAAATGGCTGGAAGGGCTGAAAGCAAGATCACTCACAACCTGGGCCCAAGTAGAGCAAGAGTTTCTGAACAAATTCTTCCCACCTGCTAAAACAGCACATCTCCGCCAGAGAATCACCGCCTTCAAACAGAAGCAAGGGGAACCGCTGGCAAAAGCATGGGAGCGCTACAAGGAACTTCTGCGATCTTGCCCTACTCATGGACAGCCACCCTACGTCATTCAGGAGATCTTCTTCAACTCTCTGGATCAAGTCACAAAGGACAGGATCAACCACTATACTCGCTATGAGTATCTGACAATGCCGCCAAGTGACGCATGGGGTGTGCTAGAGAAGCTCACCAACTACGACAACAAGCATGGGTCTACTGCAACCTATGAAGAGAACCCATACGCCAGGCCAGCACCATCCATGCCCCTATATGAGCCACCTAAGGAGATTGATCCTGATGTTAGGGAGCAATACTACAGAGACCAGAATAAGAAGCTCATCAAGCAAGTAAAGTATCTCCCTGTCAACAGCCTTGCATAGAATGCGGATCACAAAGGCACACCACTCCTGAGTGCCCATACACAGAGCAAGTCAGGCTGGCAGAGCACCATGAGGATGCAGCTTACGCAGGGGGTCCCAATCGTTACACGGGGGACCAAAGGTTTCAACAACCACAATGGAACCAAGGTGTCCCTAGGAATCCCCCGCCCTACAGAGCTCCAGGACATCCGGAAAGGGAGCAGAAAAAGGATGATATACAGACAGTCCTGGAGGAAATACGGAGAAACCACTCAGAAACTAGGCAATCTTTCAACTCCGTCTATACTCAGATGCAAGGTGTCAACTCTAGGCTTGGGGAAATTGATATCTGGCGGAAAACAGTTGATACACAGATTGGTCAGCTAGCAGCAGGAATCCCCAGACAGTCAGGGTCACTTCCAGGATCTTCAGAACCAAATCCTAAGGGAAAGACTGGACACATCGCTGCTATAAAACTCAGAAGCGGCCATCAACTGCAAGAGCCAGAGGTCGGAAAGCAGCAGAACGACGAGGAACAGCAAGTCGATCTCGACAAAGCCCTGGTCGATCTCGACAAGACCTTCGTCGACCTCGAGGAGAAAATTCCAGAATCTTCGTCTACACCACACAGCAACTCGACTGGGCCCAATTTGGTCGATGTCGACAAAGGCCTTGTCGATGTCGAGGAGCCCCTGGTCGACATAGAGAAGTCTGCAGCATCTCCGACATCTGTTCCGGCTCCGAATCAGAAAAAGAAGCGGCCTTTCCCCACAAAATCTCTAAAGGACCCGGCGGAGAAAAAGTTTCAGCGCTTCATCAAGATGCTTCAGAAGCTCAACATCACCATCCCCTTCACAGAAGCTTTCAATGAAATGCCATCCTATGTCAAGTTCCTGAAGGAGATTCTGAGCAAAAAGCGATCGATGGCTGAAATTACAGAGGAGTGCATCCATCTGGACATATTGGAGAAGAGGCCGGATCCAGGTAAGTTTGCTATAACTATTGGATTTGGTCCATATAAAATTAATGCCCTATGTGATCTTGGAGCTAGTGTAAGTATAATGCCTTTAACAATCTGGTCCAAGATTAAGATAGGTACCTTGGAGCCTGTGGATGCTAGACTTTACATGGCCAACAACACGGTGGTCATCCCCACAAGCATGGTGGAAAATGTCCCAGTACAAGTAGGTAAATTCTTCGTCCCTGCTGATTTCTTAATAATTGATATGCAAGAAGATCCTTCTTGTCCAATTATCTTAGGAAGACCATTCTTGGCGAAGGTAGATGCCAACATAAGCGTAAGGAAAGGAGTGCTCACCTTCAACATCAGCAATGAGGTAATTGAGTATTCCTTTAATAAAACTGAAAGGCATACAGGTCCAATGGAAGAGGTCAAATCTATCTCAGCTGGCTACATCACCTGCGGGGAACCCAAGGTCAGAAATATGACCCCTGAGGAGCTGGAAAAGAGGGACATGGAGGCCCAGGTGAAGGAGATCATGACAATCCTCAAGGAAAACACAGATAATCCAATCGACACGGACCAAGGTAAGTCGTTGTGGATTCATTATTTTTCGGATGCCTTGACAGGGACTAAGTATGGGGTCAAGATCGACCAAGGCTCCTCGACATCGAGTAGAGCCCTAGTCGATCTCGACCAGATCAAAGAGACTCCACCAGCGCCAGCATCGTCGAGCAGCAAACCAAAGGAGCCACCCTACTCGACCTCGAGTAGACTTGTCGAGGTCGACCACCAGTGCCCTAACTCGACTCCGTCCTCCTCGACACAGAAGCCGCCTGACGAACCACCCTCGTCGATCTCGACTAAGCTTGTCGAGATCGACCACCACCCAGCGCCACCAGAGCCTGCTTCATCGGCGCTGCAGCAACCAGGAGGAGAGCCCTCGTTGATCTCGACTAAGCTTGTCGAGATCGACCACCACTCGGAGAGCCCAACCCCGCCTTCCTCGATGAGCCAACCACCAGGAGCGGAGTCCTCGTCGAGGTCGACCAGACTTGTCGAGGTCGACAAGCCCCTGTCTTCGTCGACTTCTACCTCTTCGACCAGACCACCACCAGGACCAGCAATCTTGTCGAGATCGACTAGCCCTAGTCGAGATCGACCAAACACAGTAGTCCCCGATTCCGTCTCTGCAAAGGTAAGCCAAGGTATGGATCTTTCTTCTCCTATTTCCATTAAAGATTTATCTATACATGGGAGAGGTCTGCCTTGGTATGTGCGATTGTGCAGGATATCCAATAATGAGCCTAAGGAATATGAAGTTGGAGACAAGCTCTATGTCTCTAAATCCAAGGATCATTGGTTTCCCAATAAATTCAACAAGAAGCGGATGGGACCGTTCGTGGTGAACAAGATCCATTCTGGAGGATTAAAGCTGATGGACAAAAATGGAGTCCTATTTGAGGCCAAGCTACATGGGCTCTGCAGATGCCACCTTGAGCATTAATGGAAAGTCGGCCTAGCGACTATAAAATCTAGAGCATGTACATAGACTTTTTAGGACATTTGAGACTTTGTGTTTTTGCTTTGGTTTTGAACATTTTTAGTTTTTCTATTGTGGGTATATGTCTTCCATATTTCAGGTCAATGGATGGAACCAAGTCTTACTCATCCAGAAGATGCTCCATTCGAAATTTTGAGGCTCTGCACACCTGTCTTGTGAGTTTCTTTCTTTACCCTTGTTTTTATACAGTGAGGACACTGTAATGTTTAAGTATGGGGTGGGGGAATGGCTTACTTTATGCATATTTGATTTATTTGACATGACTTGTGCATTATTTCTTGGAATTGCTACATGGCTATTTTGGAATGCATTATTGATTTATATGCTTATATGCATGTTTTCCAAAGTTTGAGAAAAATGACCCCCATTGAAAATTTTGGTTAATGTCATGGAAGCTTATATTGAACTCGACGATGCAAAAATTGGATTCGTTAGAGATATAGCATGAAATTGCCTAGTAAAGGGAAGTCACAATGAAGTGCATTATTTTCTTGAAAACCATAAAAAGGAGGTAAAATTTGAAGTTGCTTTTGACATGTTGCATGATAAGATGATGGAGGACTTTATATTTCCATATAATGCTCATTGTTTATATCCTAGCCTTACCTATGCTTATGCATTACACAAAAGCCATAATATGCCTTATTTCAAATATTGCTCCACATGATCTAAAAAATTGCCATTCTTTACCTTATCCGGGGATTATGTTGAGAATGATGTTACATTATGGAGATGTTATATGGTTGTTGTGTTGTTATCATTATTTGGAGTTTGGAAGGAAATTGCTTGAAATATATGGAAAATTTAATGAGTGAAAGAAAATCCAATCACCTCAGGAGATAAAGGTAGATTGACCCTGCTCTCTAAGATAATAGTTTGGAGAGATGGGACACATTGTGAGGAGTCCAAAGCACTAAGTATCCGGGGCCATTCATGACACTCATGTTTGCGACTCGCGAGAAGGCAGTGTTGAGGTTAGAGAGGTAAAAGCATTATTATTGAGAAAAGCATTATGAAAGGTGATGAATCAAATGGAAGAAGGAATGTGGAAATTCAATTTGGAAAGTACTCCATTTCCCCGGATCATTAGCACCGCATTGCCAGAAATTGCCCACCTTTTAGCCTTTTACCAATCCACTCCTTCATGAGCTTAAATTGAAGTCTTCTTGATTATTAATGCTTTGTCACTTATAAATTGTTTATGTGTAACCCACCTTTTGTGAGTAGATGTTGCTTTTACATATTTGCACGTGCATGAATCTGTGACACTAGTACCTTTTCGAGAATGGTAATTGATTGCAGGGACATATAAGAATGAATCTAAGATGTTGAGAGTTTGAATTCTTCCCCTGAATGACAAATAAAAGTATTGCTTGAGGACAAGCAAGCTTAAGTATGGGGTGTTTGTTGTGAGCTGAATCTGCCATGTTTTACAGTAACTTTTATATCGATTTCTGTATACATTGCATTCATTTGGGTTTAGATAGTACAGAATCTATGTAGTATATGTTTATTTGCCAAATTATGGAATCTACACCAGTTTTTGTTTAATTCGCAGAAATCGAGGCATTTTACAACAATTCTACAAAAGGTCGGAAAAGCTCGAAAAACCACTACAAAAGTCCAAGGTCAAAGCAGCGGAACCAGTCTGAGAGTCAAGGCTACTCGATCTCGAGTAGGCCTTACTCGACATAGACGAGCCTGTCCGAGCAACCTTGGTCGAGCAGAGCCTGATCGAGCAAGCCAGACCAACCCCGCTCCGGACCCTACTCGATCTCGAGGACCACTGGTCGAGAAGCTGAGGACGAAGCCGAGGACGACCAGGAGCACTCGCTGCCAGCGACTCGACTCGCTACAGCGAATCGCTCGCTGCCGCGGAAAAACTCGCTGCCAGCGGAAGAGGCAACTCGCGGAAGCGGAAAGGAAGGACACCGCTCTAGTCGATCTCGAGGACCCTTTTTCGAGGTCGACGAGCACCTGAGTCCAGATCCGGAGTCCATCGAGTAGAGTCACTCGAGAAGACCTAGTCGGCAAGCCAGTCTACTCGAGGTCGACTAGGGCTTGTCGAGATCGACGAGAGCCTAAGGAGCCTTGTCCGAGCCTTGTCGAGTAGAACCAACCGAGGAGACCTAGTCGATGACCAGTCGACAAGAGCTACTCGAGGTCGACGAGTCCTGTGAACCAAGTCCGAGCCACATCGAGCAGATCTAGCCGAGGAAGTCCAGTCGACGAACCACCCTGCTCGAGGTCGACGAGTCGTGGTCGAGGTCGAGTAGAGCCGTTTCCAGAAACTTCTCGACGAGACCCGTCCGAGTAGAATTGAGATTCCTTGGGCGCGAAGGAGTCGATTTGGCCGAAATTCTATCCGATTCCATCAAGTTCTATCATCAAGGAGACAAGATCTATCAAGACATGAAGACTTACCTATTTAGTTTTATCTTTTCCTTTTAGATTTATTTCCATAAAACTATTTATTTATCCTTTCAAGTTTTAGATATAATTTTAGATGGAGATAGATATCTTCTTTCCTAGAATAGCTAGGGAATAAAGGCTATAAATAAAGCCCTTGGGGCTGGTTTTTCATATATTCAATTTCAGAGAGAAACAAGTAGTTCCACAAAGATAGTTTTAGGAGTTCTAAGGTTTTTAAGGTTTTGCCTTTCAGCGAAAGTTGATTGCCAGGATTGTAAAGGCTTTTGAATTTAGTTTTAATGCAATTTAGTTCTTATCATCAATCAATGTCTGTTACTGCAATGAGGCGTGAGTAGTCCACCCACTTCTGGGGCTGGGGTGAGCTCGATGGTGGCCATGTGAGGCGATGCGATAAAGGTCAGATCTTTTTGTTCAATTCATCTTCTATCCCTATGAGCATGATTCTTTTGCGAGAGTTGAAGGTGATCCTTGTTTGTATTATTGAAGCGAAAGTGATCTTAATGCAACTTGGATTAATTATGTGAAAAGGGTTAGTAACAATTAGGGTTTATGCGAAAGCCTCTATATGCCTATTTGTTAATGACGAAAGTTATTTGATGGAAAGCATGATCTTTTGTGCCTTTATGTGTTACTTTGCATGGTTATCGTTGTGGTGTTGATACCCTGGTCTTGGAAGTCTTTTATTATATTGAGTTTATTTCTGTCGAATTTCTGAGTTTTGGTTCGAATTCTACAATTTATATTTTTTGTCTTTCTTGTCGACCTAGAGTAGTGCTTTGTCGATCTCGAGGAAGCTGTGGTCGAGATCGAGTAGGACTTGGTCTAGGTCGAGTTGGTTTTCTTCTATTTTCGTCGATTTTCACTTTCTGTTGTTCACTGTCTTGTCGATCTCGAGGAGCTGTTGTCGAGATCGAGTACGACTTTGCCTTTGCTTTTCGTTTTTGTTTTGCTTTGCTTTCTTGTCTTACTTTGTTCTTTGCTTTTGTTTTAGTTGCCCTTGCCGGGTTTATTTGTTTCTTTCCTTTCTGTGTTTCTGTCCTTCTGCTGCCTTGTCCGTGAGAATTTACAGCTACCTAAGAACTGCTGACGTGCTTCCTCGTGGATTCGATCCTGATTTTCTCTTACTACAATGGGAGGAAGTCTTGTATTTATTTGCTGAGACAAGGAAGTCAGTCTGAACTTTATTTCATATTTATTTCATACTTGACCATCCTCCTGCAAACAACAGTCATGTGAGTCCACATACGCTACATAAGCTTGTGTCCAAAGGGCTTGTAAGAGGGCTACCTGAAATGGACTTCAAAGGTATTGATATGTGCAATGCATGCACACGAGGTAAACAAACACGTAGCTCTTTCAAACCCAAAAAGGTTGTAAGTTCTTTTAGACCCCTTGAACTTTTACATATGGATTTATGTGGTCCTATGCGAGTCAAATCTCCCAATGGTAAAAAGTACATGCTAGTTGTTGTTGATGATTTTTCTAGATATACTTGGGTTGCATTTTTAAAAGAAAAATCAGAGGCCTTATTTGAGTTTTCAAAACTTTGTAAGGAGTTGCAAACTTTAAGAAACGAGCCCATAGTGTCAATTCGGAGTGATCATGGTAGGGAGTTTGATCAACTTCAATTTGATTTGTTTTGTGCTAAATATGGCATCTCCCATAACTTTTCTGCTCCTAGGACACCTCAACAAAACGGGGTTGTGGAACGCAAGAACCGCACCTTAGAGGATATGGCCAGGACTATGCTTTTAGAAAATGCATTACCTAAAACCTATTGGGCTGAAGTTGTTAACACAACTAACTATATTTTGAATCGTTGTCTTATTCGTTCCATCTTAAAGAAAACTCCTTATGAACTTTTCAAAGGCCGCAAACCACTTATATCTTATTTTAAACCCTTTGGCTGTACTTGTTTTGTTCATAACAATGGAAAAGATAACCTTGGGAAATTTGATGCGCGTAGTGATGAAGGTATATTTCTTGGCTATTCCACGAGTAGCAAAGCTTATAGAATCTTCAATAGAAGGATCCAGGTAGTTGAAGAAAGTATACATGTTATTTTTTATGAATGCAATGACGGTGCTTTGAGTGAAAGTGTTGCAGATATAGATCTTAACATCCATGAAGAGAACGAGGAAGGTGATGATGTTGCTACCAAGAACACAGAGAAGAGGAACATGCAAGAACCGATTCTTAACACTGAAGAATTGGCCCAAGGTGTTGAAGATTCGTCCAAAGGCCTTGGTGTCCAATCCAACAGTGTTAAGACGTCAGAAACTGCTGTAACTGAACCTAACAGGACCACGGAGTCAGATGTACTACAAGTCTATCCTACTGGTGTGACGAATCAAGGAGCTGAGACTAGCAAAAGGAAATTCAAATAGTCCTCATCACACTCTTTAAAGGATATCATTTCTGACCCTACTTCTAGTGTTCAAACTCGTTCTAAACTTAAAGATCTTTGTGCTTTTCACGCGTTTGTTTCTCTTATTGAGCCAAAAAAGGTAGATGAGGCACTTCAAGAGCTAGACTGGATCATTGCCATGCAAAGTGAGCTTAACGAATTTGAAACGAACAAAGTCTGGACCTTGAAGCCTAGGCCAAAGCATCAATCAGTCATTGGCACACGATGGGTATTTCGAAACAAGCTAGATGAGAATGGTAAGATTGTGTGGAATAAGGCAAGGCTTGTTGCTCAAGGCTACAATCAAGAGGAAGGTATTGACTACGAGGAGACCTTTGCTCCCGTAGCCAGGCTTGAAGCTATTCGCATTCTATTAGCATTTGCATCTTTTATGAGCATAAAGTTATATCAAATGGATGTCAAGTGTGCTTTTCTCAATGGTTTCTTAGAGGAAGAAGTATATGTGGCTCAACCCCCAGGCTTTGAAATTTCAGAATTTCCTAATCATGTTTATAAACTTGACAAAGCGCTTTATGGTTTGAAACAAGCCCCAAGAGTTTGGTATGAGCGCTTGTCAAAATATCTTTTAGAAAATGATTTTAAGAGGGGGTTGATCGACATGACTCTTTTTATCAAAACCAAAGAAAAGGACATTTTGGTTATTCAAATCTATGTTGATGATATATTATTTGGTGCTACTAACACATCTTTGTGCAAGGAATTTTCTGACATCATGTGCAGTGAATTCGAGATGAGCTTGATGGGTGAACTCAACTTCTTTTTGGGATTACAAGTTCATCAATCCAAGAAAGGGATCTTTGTCAACCAAAGTAAATATACTAAGGATCTCTTGAAGAAGTTCAAAATGGATCAATCCAAAGCAACCAAGACTCCCATGAGCTCAACATTGTCTCTAGATCAAGACAAGACTGGGAAAAGTGTCAATCAAAAGGAGTATCGAGGAATGATTGAATCTTTATTATATCTCACGGCTAGTAGACCTGACATCATGTTTAGTGTTTGCATGTGTGCTAGGTTTCAAGCCGATCCTAAAGAATCTCACCTCGTGGTTGTGAAGAGGATATTTCGTTATCTCAATGGCACTAAGGAGCTTGGTCTATGGTACCTAAAGCAAAAGGATTTCACTTTAATTGGATATTCTGATGCAGATTTTGCAGGCTATAAGGTGGATAGGAAGAGCACATCAGGATATTACCAATTCTTAGGAGCATCCTTGATCAGTTGGCACTCAAAGAAACAAAACTCAGTCGCTCTATCCACTTCCGATGCCGAATACATAGCAGCTGGAGCTTGTTGCTCCCAAATCCTTTGGATAGCTCAACAAATGCGAGATCTCGGCATCAACCTCAGAGGTATTCCCATTAAGTGTGATAATACAAGTGCCATATCAATCACGGAGAATCTTGTTCAACATTCAAGGACTAAACATATTGATGTAAGGCATTATTTCATTAGAGACCATGTCGAAAAAGGTGATGTGTCCATATCCTTTATTTCAACTAATTATCAATGGGCTGACATTTTTACTAAGTCTTTGGCAGAGGACAGGTTCACCTTCATTAGACGTGAGATCAGAATGCTTAACAGGGATGCACTTTCGTAGGGAGAGCTTTCCCTTTACGAAAGATAAATTCTACTCGGTGTCAAGATCCTTGAACCTCATTTCAAAGGTTGTGAATTGCACAGTAGAGCACATATAACGGATCATATATTTGGTTAATATCTTTTTAGATATTTGATCAAATATAGTTTTAACCTTCTTTATTTGTTACCGATTTTATTTTTTCCAATATGGTTTATTTGTGGAAATTATTTTAAAATCGGATAAATCTTTTCTTGCCTTTAAGATTTGAAAGGATTTTTTTTGAATTTTGAATTGTTTTGGTAAGTCTGATTTTGGTGACTTTTTTTTTTCACGCTCCTCCCTTTGTTGAAAGACAAAAAGGGGGAGATGATCTGTGGTGTTAGACTTTTTAAACTGTTGCGATTCAAAGGTCTTGGAAGACCTTGGTTTTGTTTTTGGTTGGATATTTTCACGTTTTAAAATTACGATCCAACATTCGTCTAACCCATGCAGGTACTTAGTCCGATGCTGCTTATATTATATATATTTGACTAAGATGCAGGGATGCACAGGTTTTGTCTTTCATCAAGGGGGAGATTGATAACTCCACTACCTTTGATGAAAATCGGAATTAGTTTCAAAGGCTTTGCCGGACAGTTTGTGTCAAAGGTCTTGAAGCGACAGCTGTGTTGATGAAACACAAAACATGTATTTTATGTTAATATTATCTTATATTATTTATGTATGGTTTCCGAATATTATTATATACATTATATACTAACCATACAGCAGGGTTTTCGAAGATATCTCCTTCCTTAAGCTAAAAGACGTGAAGATCAAATCTGGTGGATCATGGCTTCGGAGTTTCCCAGAATAGAAGATTGTGAAGATTTCCATGATCTCTAATAGCCATTGGAGAAGATTCCTTCATCAAGTGGCGCCGATGATCTTCACTATATAAACGAGATGAAGAAGAGAGAGAGGGAAGTACATTCACGAAGATCATTGCACAATCAGCCCTCAAGTTTACGATCTCTCTTCAGCGTGTTCTCTCTGCTTGTTCTTAAGAGTCTTATATTTTGTTTCAAAGCATTTGAGAGATACACAGTGAGCTTATAGGATATATTCTGAGAGAGTGTTATACTCGAGAGTTTATAACTCATGAAGTGGGCACTAGGCTATTGATTCTCGAGAGTAAGAGGATTGTACTAGATAGCTGAGAGAGGTGGGGCTCTTCTAGATTGTTCTAGGACTCCAAGGGAACGTGAGTTGACTAGATTGCAATTGTATATGAAGAGAGGTTTCTCGATGAGCTATTAGGATCCTAAGCTTTGTGAATCAATAAAGCCTGTTGAATCCCAGGGTTGTGGAAGAACCCTAGGCGGGGACGTAGGCCAAGTTCGTGCCGAACCTCGTTAACAATTCGTTGCGTCCTTTACTTTATTGCTTTACCTTATTTCCGCACTTGGTTCGATTGTTTAACATTGTGATTCAGGTTTTCAGAGAAAAGACTAAGTCTAATCTCAAAGGGTTTTGCACGAGCTTCAAAAGTCTTGAGACTATCTGCGAAAAACCGGCATACTCTATTCAACCCCCCTTCTAGAGTATTTCTATATTACTTTGTTTTACATTGTCGAACCTTCACTATTATTTGTTGAAATGATCACATTGCAAACTGAGATCGACAAGGCTACACTTTCAGCTGATCCCGTTTTGAATAGGGTTGCCACTTCAATGAAGTCCAAGTTTGATAAGTATTGGGGATATTTTGAGTCAATGAACAAGATCGTCATGATTGCAAATGTCCTTGATCCTAGATACAAGTTGCAATGGGAAAATGTGGGTTTCAAAAAGGTTAATGCTAGTCCGGAGGTAATTCGGACGATAGAAGACAACTTGAAAACAATTTTGATGAAGATGTATGAAGAATATAAAGGGGATGTAGGTGTCGATCAAGCTGGCAACTCAACTGATGTCGATGTGGGAATGAAAGGGGATGACTTGGAAGGCCTTGATGAAATCAGTAGGGAGATAGCAAGAGAGAGGATTTCTGCACAATCACAATGCATTAGAAATGAGGTTGATCAATACTTGTCAGATAGGTATGTGAGTATTACTTCTAAGCCTTTTGATATTGCGAAGTGGTGGAAGGTTAATGAATCTACATATCCGGTTTTATCAAAGCTAGCAAAGGATGTCCTTGTCGTTCCTTGCTCAACGGTAGCATCTGAGAATGCTTTTAGTTTAGGATCAAGAATTGTAGATCCTTTCAGAGCTTCATTGACACCGAAAACAGTTGAAGCTCTTGTATGTTGTGCAGATTGGTTAAGGGCAGAACCAACAAACTTCAGCTTCTATGATTCGCCAACGGAAGATGACTTAGAAGTCTACATGGAGTTGGAGGCAATTGAGAAGGGTAAGCTTTTAAGCATTATATCTTCGTGCCGATTGTTAATTGTTTGTCATGTTAGTAAATATCTTCTAGATTATGCAGATTATTAATGTTTTTTTTTTCCCTGGTTTCATATTTTTCTTCAGAAAATGCTTTCAACCAAGGAAATTAAGAATGCCACGAGTAGAACCACGTCCAAACAAAGCATCTTCTAGCTTCTGCATATTATTAGTGGTTATTTTGTACTTGTTGGATAATTACTCATTACTATGATGCATTTTAATATTTAAATTTAGAGCTCCTTCTAAATTGTATGAATTGGTACGTATGTAATTCGTCAAGGGGTTTCTTTTGGTACTTACTTTTTATTTAAATTTGGAGTTGCATATTATTACTATGAAGAACTTGGTATTTTACCATTACCAACCGATTATATCGGTTACCAATTAAACCAGTATAAGGGTTTTTATTGTTGGTAATGGTATGAAATTTATCATTACCAATTGTAATTGGTTGGTAGGTGGTAAGGGTGAAAACTAATTGGTAATTTACCAATTCCACCCCTAAAAATTCTGGCTGAACCGGAGAATAACTGGGTCAAAATCAAACAATACAAGTATCTAAAAGGCAGGCACATCCTTACCTACTCTAGAAAAGGCAATGCATCTTGGCAATGGTCATAACTGAGTTTTCTAATCCCAAAATTTAAAACGGGACTCATCTGGCAGGTGGGGGGATGAGAAATCAATTATGTTTTGGGAAGACAATTGGGTAGCAATGACACCTCTAAAGGACAAAATAGATCCTCAACATAACATTAATCCACATGATTCCGTAAGCGATTTCATTATAGGAGGACAACGGTGGAAGGAGAAAAATGTGTCAGTGCTTCCTGAGCCCATAATAGAGGATATTATGAAAATCCCCTTGCCAATCACCCCCTTTGCAGACAGACTATATTGGTGGCCCGCCAAAAAAGGCTGGTTCACAATGACAAGTGCCTATAACTTAATCTCACACACACCACAAAGACCATCGGATGGATTCTCATGGATCTGGAAACTTGACGCCCCTCCAAAAGTCAAGAACTTTATATGGAAAATAAAACAAAAAGGCCTTGTCACGGCTACCCGTTTAGCCCAAAAAGGGGTAGCGGTACCGAACACATGTATCTTTTGCAATCAGCCCGCGGAAGATGATATTCACCTATTCATAGAATGTCCTGTCAACAATTTCCAACAAAATTCCCTGGACAAATATCTCAAAGCATTAACACCCTTATTTCATAAAACATAAATATAGATCAAATTCTACAAATTTTAGGTTCCACTCTTCCTATGGAGAAGAAACAAAAGATAGCAATCAGATGGTGGACCATTTTGTTTTTAAGGAATCAAACAATATTTAGAAATAAAACATCCCCTCCGCAGAGGGTATTAAGAAAATGATCATGGACAATATTGAAAACTGGAGAAAAGCTAGCAGATGGAATGAGATGGAGGATGACGTCTTAAAAAAACAAAATAAGGGAAAAGGTCTCACTGAGAATAATAGGAAAACCTACCGCTGGAGGAAACCTCCGGTTGGAAAATACAAGTTAAACTTTGACGGATCATTTAAATCAACCTCAAACAGTTCCATTGGATACATAATCAGAGATTGGTGTCGCAACCCTATCAACATTGGTGGTAAAGCTATTGGTTGACAATCACCTCTTATGGCGGAAGCTCTAGCCCTACGTCTTGGGATAGAAAAAGCTAGAGAATTAAAGATAAATTATCTCATAATAGAAGGAGACTCAAAGATTATCACGGACTATCTAAGAACACAAGTTGGGTATCCGTGGGAAATAGAAATGGTCATATCAGATATCCAAGCCTTTCTCCAAGAAGTAAATAATGTTGATGTATCTCATATTCCCCGTATTGGTAACCGAGTAGCGGATAAGGTTGCACACCTTTGCTACTCAACCAGAGGGCCTGAGCTATACCAAAATACAGGTCTTCTTGACCTCATCCGACAGGATGCTTTCGGATAGGGTCTTCCCATCCGAATTTTTACCTAATAAAAAAGAGAGTAAATTATTCAATTAAATTAGAAAGATTATTCGTATTTAAGGGGATAATCATTTGGTTATATTCGAGAGATTATTCGGTTAAATTATAGAAATTATTCGTATATAAGATGATTATTGTTTACATATTTATTATTTTTGTGGAGTTTAAAATAATACTCCCTCTGTTAATTAAAACTTGTCGTTTACTATTCATGCACGCTTTTTTAGAACGATAAAAACTATATAAAATATTAACTTTTTCTTACATTTGTTTTTATAAACTAATACTTAATAGTAATAAGTATGATATTATTTAAAAAATTTATTTAAAAAGTTAATATTTTATATAGTTTTTAACACCTAAAAATGCGTGCGTGAATAGTAAAACGTCAAGTTTTAATTAACGGAGGGAGTAGTTAACATCATTGTACAATATTTAGTAGGGGTGGGCACAAATCCCGCAAATCCCGGTCCCGTCCCGGGCCCGTCCCGGTCCCGTCCTGATCCCGGTGGGATTTGGAAAAAAATTATCTAATCCCGTCCCGGTCCCGTCCCGCAAAATTTATGCGGGACGGGACGTGGGACGACCCGTTTCAATCCCGCAAATCCCGTCCCGTCCCGCATATATATAATAATATAATATTATGTTATATAATATGTATTATATTATATTATATTATATAGACTATATGGTACATATATCTCTATATATTTTTATATATTAAATTACATTTACAGTGTGTGTATATATACACACTATATACACGTACACTGTAATGCAGTAAATGCACTTATGCACACACTAAGATTTTAGCCCCAACAACACTGTAATACACACACTAATAAGATATTAAAAAGTAGTATTGTAATATTGATTGCGCACACTGTAATACACAGATATACACACTGATATTATATGTGTATATATATAGAGTAACCTGTAAAATATATAAAAAAAATTATAGATTTATATGCGTTATGTCTTTGAAAATCGTAAAATATATAGAAATTTTTTAATTTTTTATAATCTTTTTTATTTGAGGGACAAGGCCCGTCCCGTCCCGTCCCGGGAGGGACAAGGTCCGTGCGGGATTAAAAAAAAAGGTAAATCCCGTCCCGGTCCCGTCCCGCAAAAATTACGCGGGACGGGACGCGGGACGACCTCTGTCCCGTCCCGTCCCGTCCCGCGCCCACCCCATTATTTAGTGAAATCACAAAAAGTATTCATATGTATTTGATGAGTGATTTTTTTTTAAAAAAAAATTATGCATTATTCGGTGAATTAAGAAACATTATTCGCAGGTAAAAACACAATTTTATTGCATTTGGAAAAGGGAAAAATATTTCTAAAAATCAAGAATCATTATTTGCTATTTGTAGATAGAATCATTATCCATTGATATTAAACTTTGAAACATTGCTTCCTTCTTCAATTAAAATTTAGACTTACCCATGAATTTAAATTATAAAGATTATTCATGTTGAACTGAATGATTATTCGATTAAATTTTTTATATATTATTCAATTTAATTTGAGAGATTATTCAGTTAAATTATACAAATTATTCGTATGTAAAAAGGTGATTGTTTACATTGTCAGTCAAGGTATGGATTCTATATAAGAGAATATACAAGAGAAATTTGAAACAATTATTATTTACATTTTCGGTAAGATCACAAATATTATTCATATAAAAGAAAAAATTTGAAACAATTATCAATAAATTAATAATTAATCATCAGTTAAATTTGAGAGATTATTCGGTTCATTTTTATTCAGTTAAATTATAGAGATTATTAATATATAAGAGGACGTACAATTGTTTACATAATAATCAATAAAATTGCAAATTGTTCGGTGAAATCACAAAGATTATTCATAGGTAAGATGAAGTTTGAAACAATTATAAATAAAAATTATCCATTATTCATTGAATCGATAAAAATTATTCGTAAATAAAAATACAATTAATTTGTTGTGTTTTACAAAAAAAAAATGATATATAGAGACCGAAAAATAGCAAAAAAAATAAAATCCAAAAACTAAAATATTCAATAGCCTTTGTATCCCAATTAGCAACTGCACACCCTTGTGTATCCCCACCCATGGAACCCCCAAAGAGAGAAAATCGCACATACATGAGATTGAGCTAATTTTTTACGGGCCCCAATTTTTTTTGTATAAATAAAATAAGATAGTGGGGATTTAATATCCACTATTGATTTCATCCAATTCGACGATCAAGATGTGTTCCTAGTTTACTTTGTAAGACCTGTTTACATCTGATATATTCTATATATATATATATTATATAATAAGTTCATTTTAAAAAAGTGAGACTAAGATGTTAATAATAATCTGTTTGTCCGAAAAAATATGATTTCACCTCATTGACCATCTTCCTTCCACCATTGGTGCTTCTCTCTCATTCTTCAACTTCTTTAAAAGAGAGGTCAAGGACAATCGTTTTTGAAATAAGAGTGACATGGATGGTGAACTAATAACATTATGATAGTATGGAGTGATTTGTTGCAAGAAATAAAATAATTAAAGAGCGGTGAATTGAAGACATGGTAACATAAAGGGTGGTGTTATGATGTTACCCCATTATTATAATAAATCAATTTTTACCAGAAGAAAGTAAAGGTATAGGGTAGCGAACTTACAAAGTCCATATATTGATTCAAGGCCAGCTAACTTTGCGTAAGACATTGCCTGGAATGACAAGGGAACCCGCCAACAAAAATCTCAATTAGATTGACTTGGTTTAGACTATTAAAAAAGACAATAAATATGGATAGTACTAACAAAAAGAAAATAATCCCCTTCTTACAAAGGAGAACTTGTATTAACATACGAAAATATTATGTACAAAAATGTTGATGATGTGTTTTCGAATGAACAAAATATTCTATAGATAATAGAAAGAGCGAAAAAAGAACTCGATTGGAGAAAAAATGGGTTTTTATTAGTGATATTGTATTGCGGAAACCCATTGATGAATATGATCCTATGATTAGAGATGATATCAAGAGAGATTATATTCTTAATGATCCTTGTCAACCTATGTCACATGATTTTCGACAACGTTCATTCCAAAAGAAGTGGTTCAAAGATAGAGAATGGTTGGAATACAATGTTTCTAAAGATGTTGCTTATTGTTTTTGGTGTTATCTTTTCAAAGGTGACTTATGACCAAAATGGGGTATTTTCCAAGGAGAGATGTTCTAATTGGAAGACAACTCTTTAGAAGTTTGAAGATCATGTAAGGATTGCTAATAGTTAACACAATGATGCAAGAATATTGATTATTGGTTACAAAAATCAAGCACAAAGTATTTCAAGATGTTTGTATACTAACAGAAGTACAAAGTGTTGCTTACCGTCTTCGTTCATTTGACTACAAGTTTGAGAGCGGATAGATATGTGAGGCGAGCATAATGAGTTAAAGACTCTTATTTTGAAGGAAAATCCATATGCAACTCATCGGCTGCAACTAGTTATCGTGGGGTGTGCAGCCAAAAATTTCCATGTGACAGATTTCTTTAGTTATTTGATGTTGATTACGATCATAGTTGAGGCTTCTTGCAAAAGAAGAGACCAGTTGCGACATATTCAACATGATAACTTGGTGGAGTTATTAGAAAAGAGAGATGCTTCACTTGAAAGAGGATTGCATCAAGAAAGCACTTTAACTCGGTTGGGAACCACATGTTGGGGGGTCACACTATATCACAATTGTTCGTATTCTCACGTTGTGGAAATCCACCACAAAGGTGTTGGAAAACTTAGTTGATGATGGAGAAGATTCCGCAATTGAGGGAAATGTCGCTAGCTTGGGTGAAAAGATGGAAAACTATTAGTTTGTTTTTATTGCTCATTTGATGAGACTTGTGCTGGGATGGACAAATTCTTTGGCACAATTGTTGCAACAAAGAGATCAAAACATCATTGCGGAAATGAATCAAGTTCAAATTGTAAAGGAGAAGCTTCAAGATTTGAGGGAGAATGGATGAGATCAGCCCGTACAGGAGGTTAATGAGTTTCATGATACAAACAATGTGATCATCTTTAAAATGGAAGATGATTTGACAAGTCGATTTCGTTCTATATGTGCAGGAGAAGAGTTGAAAATGACAAACTACCACCATATTCGAGTCAACATATCATGTCAGGTAATTAGAGTACTCTATTATTTATCAATTGGTTAAGTTTTTATTTCATTGTTAGTATTAGAAGTATACTTAATATGACGCTTCATTTTGAGGTTATTGACCAAATTAATCAGGAGATGGAGAAATGTTTCAACGAGACAAACACTAGATTACTCACATGTAGTAAAACCCTTAATCCCAAGAATTATTTCTCCAATTATAATCACTCTAAGCTACTTCAACTTGCAGAGCTATATCCAGAAGACTTTTTAGATATTGATAGAGATGTACTTAAGCAAGAATTAGAAGTGTGGATTATATCAATGAGGGGAACTAAAATATATTCTGAATTGGTAGATCTTGGAGATTTTTCTAAGAAGATGGTTGAGGGTGGCATTAGCAAATGTTTTCGCTTGATATGTCGTCTTATTGTGTTGGTTTTGGTGCTTCCTATCGCAACTGCAATAGTTGAAAGAGCCTTCTCCGAAATGAGTTTTGTAAAGACATATTTGTGTAACAGGATGGGTGAAGAGTATCTAAATGATTTTTTGGTATGCTACATCGAGAGTGATATTTTCGAGGGCATTGGCAACTAAGTTATTCTACAACATTTTCAGAACTTGAAAACACGCAAGATGGCTTTACCTCCTTTATTGTCAAAGTGAACTTGTTTGTAGAATTGTAGTATTGAACTTATGTTTAGTATTAAACTTATTTTTAGTATTGAACCTATCTGTAACGGCAAGGTGATTTTATTAAATGCCTTTATAGTTTTTAGCCCCCCCACCCCACCCCACCCAAGGAATCCTGGATCCGCCACTGGATGTTATATAAGTAGTGAGATGTTATGAGTTGTGAAAATAGTGAGAATTTATATTAAGTAGTGAGAGGTTACGTAAGTAGTGAGAAGTTACATTAAGTCGTGTAAAGTTAAGTAAAATAGTGGGAAGTTATCGGAAGTTACATAATGTAAGGGTTACGTAAGTAGTTGTAAGTAGTGAGAAGTTATGAGTAGTGACAATAGTGAGAATTTAAATTAAGCAGTGTGATGTTACGTACGTAATTAAGTAGTAGGAGGTTAATTAGGAAGTTGCTTAATGTGCGAGGTTATGTGAGTAGTGGAAAGTTATTAGTAGTGAAAATAGTAGGAAGTTATATTAAGTGGTGGAAGTTGATTAGTATAGTGGTTCGAATTATAACAATTATCAGTTATAATCCTTTTTCTATAACTCTAATTTTTTGTAGCTCTATAAATAGTAAGAGCCACGTAATTTCAGGTTTGTTCCATATATTTCAACACATAAGTTATTTGAGTTAAAGGTAATATAATAACTTATATATATATGACTTCTTAATAAGAATAATAATGAATTTCCGATCACATTAATATTTCCTTATCGTTCTTATTGTGACTTGTATTGTAGCTCATGCTAACTATGTTTTCCAGTTTGCACAGATGAATTATGCAGTTTTAAAATAAAACAATTAAAAAATAACTTTGTAATTATGGATGAAAGGTTAATATTTTCATGCTTTTATGCAGAATTGGAAAATACGGGGAAAGATTATTCTCCTTTGGACAACATCATTTCCATCTTCAAAGGTTGTGGACGGAATTAACTTTGTAATTATGGATGAAAGGTTAATATTTTTTCCATAACCCTCATAAAAAAATCATCTCATATATTTTATTTCAAGACATTTATATTTTCTTACTCTTGTTTCAAATTGTATATCATTTCATATTTGTACATCACAAATTTATAAATAATATTTTTTTAGGGTGATACAATTCAATGTATTGTGACGAAAAACTTCGTAGATAAGCATCATCAAATTCTAAAGGAGGGTGGCTTATATCTGTTGTTATATTTTCTTTTAAGTGAAAACATGGTGTTATGATCCTAATGGGATCTTTGTGAGATTGAAGAGGAAGGTAGAGATTAGAGAGGAGCTTACGGGAAGAAGATGAAGAAGATAGAGGAAAGAGATGAAGTTCAACGAGAGATAGAACGAGAGAGGATAGAGAGTAGGAGAGAGACTAGTTGTTTCATTATATCTTTCATGCCCAATTATAAAGTATAAAGGTATATTTATACCCTAACTATACAAATCTAATATAACACCTATTATATGAGATCATAACATTGCCTTCCTCTTATGAAAGCTTTTTCCTCAAAGCTTGTACAAGGTAAAAGTAACACCAACTACTAATATCTAATGAACAGATATCTAAATGCAGAGAGCATTTCTAATTGAGTTATCAAACTCTCTGTAAAGATGGTGAATGCCATTAAGTCCACGTGTGCAGGAGTGTAGTTGCAACTTTCCCTCCTTTCAATAGCCATTATACCACTCTAGCCATAGCCAAACATTAATGGACTTTAGCTTGTGATTCCTGCGCATAAGGTCTATCTGTCATCTTATCACAACTCCATAACCACACCAAAAATCAAGCCATCTGCACTTCTGCAGTAACTTGCGTTGCCCCCACTTCTGTAGGAGCTCACCATTGCCCACACGAGCAAAACACCATCTGTCACTCACTTGATCACACTAGTAGAAGTACCCTCCCAAAATAACAAACTACCACTAGGAACAAAAATTAAAGTAATTGCGAGCCTCGGTTGCGCAATTTGAACAACACAATCAGTTCTTCGACCGAGTATGACTTTCATAACTAGAACCCAACATTTAGTGCTATCCCGCCCTTTATGAAAGGGAAACAAATTTTGCATTTTCTTTGGGAACCGGAGACGGCAGTAAGTACTACCCACATTAGAGTTAGCCCCTAGCTGATCAGAAACTTCTCTCTGGAATGATTCAGCCCATCTGTCAATATCAAAGAACTTTCCTCCTGGGTCAAAAACTAAATTCATGCCACTAGCTAGATCAAGATAACAACACTGTCCAACCAAGGAAATATTTTGATCTAGTACTGACCGCCCAACATGCATTCTAGACTCACACAACACAACTTTGAGCCCTGTCATTTTAACAAACACCTTGCACGCATTAAGGTTTCTCAGACTATCTATTGAATTCATACTCAAGCCAACCTTAATCACATCACGGGCAGTAGCTAACCTAATTTCCATCCATTCAATAAAAAGCCCAACCAATTTAGCTAATTCCTTGATTGCGCCATCAAAGAACACAATGTCACATGAATCAGGATTTACCTCAAAATTGTTGCTTTGGGCATGAGGCTCTTCGACGTCTTTGTTCTCCGGGTTCGAAGATTGGTGCAACCCCTCTGCCCTTGAAGACTTGGACTGGACAAAAATCTCTTCAGAAATATCACCCTCTAATTGATGCAATGCCGAAAACTCTGAGATTCTAGCAACAATTATTTCTTGGTTCTTGTCTGAAATGTCTTCTGGTGTAGAATTCAGCCCGCTTCTCATCCTATCGATGAGTTCATGGTTTGATGCGGCGATTTTTTGGTCGTTCAAGGTCCCTTCGGTTGGTGATTTTGATACTTCGATTTCTTTCAAAGCCGCGTCTCCTTGATCCGATGATGAAGATGAATTTAGGGAATTCCCCAAGAACAACTCCATAAGACAACACCTATCGTAGATGTTTCGCTGATTTAGGGAAACGAATGCTTCAATGGCGGAAGCCTTGTTCTTGAAGCGGATCTTTGAATGGAACTCCTCTCCGGAACACAGTACCTCCAAGTACTATATACTACCGAACTTAGAGAAGATCGTATCCAATTTTTCCCAAGAAATTGGATAGAGTTCGAGATGGATTTTGACCAGAATCGTTCGATCGCCTACCGAATTCTCTATTTGGCCAATTTTTCGACTCTCAGATCCACATTCCTTGGCTAAGTGCTCAGACAAACTCATTGCTCCAAGCGATAAATTATCGATTTGCTTGTTGGATTCACCGTCGTAGTGTTTCTTTGTATCTGCAAACCTTTCAACAATTGCCCTTAATTGCTAGAGGTGGCGGTCCATCCGATGCGATATCATGTCCTCCCTCAGCTTAGCTTCTTCAGGATCGTCCATGCTCAAGACCATTGGCTTACAAACCCGAATCTAGGTCAAAAGTTCGAATTTTTTTACGCGCAAAATCGATGGCTCTGGATACCATTTGTTATGGTCCTAATGGGATCATTGTGAGATTGAAAATGAAGGTAGAGATTAGAGAGGAGATTAGGGGAAGAAGATGAAGAAGATAGAGGACGGAGATGAAGTTCAAAGAGAGATAGAACGAGAGAGGATAGAGAGTAGGAGAGAGACTAGTTGTTTGATTATATCTTTCATGCCCAATTACAAAGTATAAGTGATGTGAGCCTAATTCGCCATGTTTTATACTTACTTTTATATCGTTTTTTGCATGCATTTCATACATTTGGGCTAAAATAGTTTAGAATCTGTGTAGTTTATGTTTATTTGCCAATTATGGAATCTACACCAGTTTCTGTTTAATTTCGCAGAAATCGAGGTATTTTACAGCAATTCAGAGAAAGGAGGAAAAGCTCGAAGTCAACCACAGAAAGTCCGAGGTCAAAGAGTAGCAGGAACCATGACAAATCGAGCTGGAAACGAGAAAATCGAGTCGACAACATGAGGTCGATATCGAGTTGGCTAGTCGATTTCCACCCAGAAATGCCAGATTCGACTAAGGAAGGAAAGAGCAGGTCGATATCGACCATGCCAAGTCGATATCGAGTGCCCATATCGAGCCGAAGATCCAGAAGTCGACCAGAGAGCTGAAGGAAGGAAAATGAAGGTTGATATCGACATAGCCTAGTCGATATCGAGTTGAGTCAAGTAGATTTGCATCCCGGAGGCCAATATCGAGTAGCTGGAGAGAAGTGAAGAAAATGCAGGTCGATATCGAGTGAGGCAAGTCGATATCGAGTGGTGCCCAGTGGCCGATTTCGAGCTAGTTCGAGTTCTAATCAAAGTTCTATCCAAAATCCAATGGAGATATCCACAAGAGCAAATTCTATCAAGTTCTATCAAGATGGAAGAGATATTTATCTACTTTAGATATAATTCCCTTTAGAGATTTATTTCTTTTATTTCCATTATTTAATCTTTAGTAATAGATAGATAGATTTAGATATAGATATAGTTTTCTTTCCTAATTATCTAGGGAATGAACACTATAAATAGAGCCTTAGGGGTTGAGTTTTATTCATTCAATTTCAGAGACAATTAGTTACATAGAGAGAGTACAGAAAGAGTTGGAGCCGATTGAGGTTGGAGAAGGCGAGAGCGGGATTTGGCTTCGATTGGTTGTAAGCTTTCTTTTATTTTATTTAATGCAATTTAGTTCCCTTTTATTATTGATGTTTTTCTTTGCGATGAAGAGCGAGTAATCATCCAACTTCTAGGGTCGGGGTGAGCCCGACGGTAGTCATGTAAGACGATGCGGTAAAGGTACAATCTTTGGATGCAATTCATCTTCTATCCCTATGAGCATGATTCTTTTGCAAAAGTTGAAGGTGATTCTTGTTTGTGTTATTGAAGCGAAAGTGATCTTAATGCAACTTGGATTAATTATGTGAAAAAGGTTAGTAACAATTAGGGTTTATGCAAAAACCTCTATCTTCCTATTTGTTAATAACGAAAGTTATTTGATGAAAACATGATCTTTTATGCCTTTATGTGTTATTTAACATGGTTATCGTTGTGGTGTTGAAGCCCTGATCTTGGAAGTCTTTTATTTTAGTGATTTATTTCACAAATTTAGGATTTTTAACTTTCTGTCAGTCGATATTGAGTTGTTTGCAGGCGATATTTTTACCCGATATCGAGTTAGCCCAGGTCGATATCGACCAAATTTCCCGCTTTTCGTTTTGTTTCCGCTTTTCTTTGTGTTTTACTATTTTTGGCTGAGTTTGGAATTGAAAAGGCGGGCGCTGACACACTTCCTCGTGGATCGATCATGACTGCCTTCTACTACAGCGGGAGGAAGTCTTGTAATTAATTTGCGGAGATTAGGGAGTCCAATTTGAGATTTATATTTCATACTTGATCTTTCCTCCTAACAAATTTGGCGCCGTTGCCGGGGAAGCCATCAATCGCGCCCTTTTTAGTTCTATTTCTTTTATTTATATTTGTTTTTGTTTTTAGTTCCATTTTACTTCCTTTTTCTTTTTTCTTTTCAGGTGCATGCGAAGAACTGATCGCACGCTTATAGACCCTATTCTCGAGCCTGAGCGGTTTTTCCATCTTCAGCAAAGGCTTAGGAAAAGACTCATGTCAACATCCGACAATGAGAATGCGGGCCAGCTCACACCTGCACATGAGCTTGAGCAACTCCGCCAACAGATTGAGGCACTCACCACCAGAGAAGAAGAACATGCCCGACGAGAGGCGGAATATGCACAGAACCAGCAGCGGTGGGAAGCAAGGGTAGATCCCGAGATCAACGCGAGAAGGGAACTTGAGGAGCGGGTTGGGCATGTCCCAGCCAACGCAAATGAATATCTGCATCATACTCTGGAAGTTCCAGAATCAGCGATCGTTCTTCCCGCTATTAACTTTGAAATTCGTCATTCTTTCATTACTGAAATTAGAAGGAGTTAATTTAGGGGAGGAATAAATGAATGTCCTTTAGAGAATGTAACCACTTTTATAGACTTATGTGAAGCTATAGCTGATGGAGCTAATTTGGAATACTTAAAACTAAAGCCTTTTCATTGGTCCCTTGCATGAATAGCCCAACAATGTTTGGAAGGATTGCCTGCACGATCAATTCGCACATGGAACGAACTACATGACCTATTCCTCAACAAATTCTTTCCTCTTGCAAAGACAGCTGCCCTCAGACAATAAATCACGGCTTTCAGACAGAAGCCAGGAGAACCATTAGCACAAGTCTAGGAGCGCTACAGGATGCTGCTGAAATCCTATCCTACTCATGGCCAACCGCCCTACGTCATCCAGGAGATCATCTTCAACTTCCTGGATGCACCTACTAAGGATCGGATCAACAACTACACCAACTATGAGTATCTTGGATACACTCCACGCCGAGCATGGGAGGTATTTGAGACGCTGGCGAACTACGACAACACATATGAGACTTCTGCGACCGCTTTTGACGAAAGGTATGAAAGGCCTGCCCCATGTATGTCGTTGTATGTTCCATCTAAGGAGGTTGATCCAGATGTCAGGGACCAGTTCCACAATGATCAGGTATGTCGCCTTCTCAAACAAGTTAAATTCCTCTCTAAAGATAAACCTTGTTTGGAATATGGGTCTGTGAGGCACAACACTACTGCGTGCCCACACGTCGATCAAGTACATCAAAGAGAGACCCACGAAGAGGTAAGGTATGCTGGGAGGCACTACTCAGGGCCACATCAGAACCAAAACTGGAGCTACTATCGCCAGCCCCAGCATCAGAATCCCCCTCCCTACAAAGCACCTGGTCACCCTGACAAAGAAGGTAAGAAGGATGACCTGCAGACATTCCTTGAGGAAATGCGGAGGAACCATTCAGACACCAAGCAGTCCATTAATTCTATCTACACTCAGATGCATGGTGTCAACTCTAGGCTTGGAGAAATTGATATATGGCGGAAATCAATGGAAACTCAGATTGGTCAATTGGCAGCATCCGTCCTCAAACAGTCAGGTACGCTCCCTGGATCCTCTGAACCTAACCCTAAGGGTAAATCTACTGGACAAGTAGCTGCTATGAACCTAAGAAGTGGGCGACAGATGCAAACGCCCGAGCAAACGACGGAGGGAAAGGGCACTGGAGACCAGTCGATATCGACCCCACACTGGTCGATATCGACCCAACTCCTCAGCAGGTCCCGAGGCCAGCCAATCTAGTCGATATCAACCAGACAAAGGTCGATATCGACCAAATACCAGTCGATTTCAACCCCCTTCACCCGACATCAGCACCTCCGGCAAATAAAAAGTTGCCTTTCTCGACCAAATCTCCAAAGGACCTTGCAGAGAAGAAGTTTCAGCGTTTCATCAAGATGCTTCAAAGGCTTAATGTCACAATAACCTTCACAGAAGCTCTTAATGAGATGTCATCCTACGTCAAGTTCCTAAAGAAGATTCTGAGCAAAAGGCGATCAATGGCTGAGATCGCAGAGGAGTGCAACCAAATGGACGTTCTTGAAAAAAGGCTAGATTCAGATAAGTTTGCTATAACCATTGGATTTGGTCAATACAAATTTAATTCTTTATGTGACATGGGAGCCAGTGTGAGTATAATGCCTCTATCAATCTGGTCCAAGATTAAGATAGGTGCCCTAGTGCCTGTGGATGCTAAACTTTATATGGCAAACAAAACGGTGGTCATCCCAACAGGCATGGTGGACAATGTGCCAGTACAAGTAGGTAAGTTCTTTGTCCCTTCTGATTTCTTAGTTATTGATATGGCGGAGGGCCCTGCTTGTCCAATTATTCTAGGAAGGCCCTTCTTGGCGACGGTGGATGCCAACATAAGGGTAAGGAAGGGAGTGTTCACTTTCAACATCAGCGATGAGGTAATTGAGTATTCCTTCAATAAAACTGAAAGGCATACAGGTCCCATGGAAGAGGTAAAGTCAATATGAGCCGGGTGCATTACTTGCGGGGAGCCTAAGGTAAGAAATATGACTCCCGAAGAGCTAGAAAAGTGGGATATGGAAGCCCATGTGGAAGAGATCATGACCATCCTGAACAAAGAAGCTGCAAATCCACTCGACATAGACCAAAGTACGTCGATTTGGACTAAATAATTTTCGGATGCTTTCGCCAATGTCTTTTCCGGTTTTTGTAGTTCTTCTTTGGGCATGTAGAATTTTGCGGGCGGGAGGGGGGGGGGGAGGGGGGTCCTCATCAAAATCACTCTCCATCCGAAATGTTTTATTCCAATTGTGCATGCGAGTTTTAATCATATGTATTGAAGCGTCCCTACTAGAGATGAGAACTTGGCTGAATACGTGTTGGTTTCGAGTGTACCAAGTTGTTCACCAAACAAAGGCAAGCTCCACCTTGGCCGCGAGAGTAAGATTATTTGCAAGGAAGGCGAAAACAAGTTATATATCCCGAGATTGGTTTATCATGTTGGATATGGTTGAGTCAATTCATGGAGCAAACTGGTGAAGAGATCGTACACAAGGACATTCAACTAGGAGGTGAGTATCATCTTCCATTGCCCCATCACAAAGGCTGCAGGTGGAAGGTATAGAAACTTCGCGAGATGCCAGCCTAGATGTAGTTGGGAGACCCCGTCTTGACAGATTTTCCATAAGAAATTTTTATCTTAGGCAAAACATTAATATTTCAAATCTTGGGGTTGATGTCAACGTTAGAGGATGAACGAGATGTGATTAGCTTGTACCTAGGAACTTGAAGTCGTAAACTAGCCAGCCCTATCAGGCCACCAATATAATCGATCCTCGAACGAGGATATTGGTAGTGGAATGTCCATTATTACTGTCACTATTTGGTAGGTAGCACATTGTTGAGTTTCTCCGTCCACCATCTCCCTCCTAAAATATAGTCACTAACAGTGGAATGTCCATTATTTATATTTGTTGTGGTTCAAGTGTACTACCCGTTATTTTTTTTTATTTTTTGTTTTAATAGAGGAGAAATTTGGAAATGGGTTGGAGAAAGGAAATGAGCTCTGTGTGTTTTGTGGTTGTATAGCCATGGTTGAAATAAAGGAAATTTTTTTGACGATGAAGGCGATGAATGCCTCTAGGTCATAAGATAGTAAAAACAGCAACAAAAATGCAAGGAGAAATATCTATATTATGAATTGCTCGAAAAAACCATTGATTATAGGAGAGTCTATATAGGCCAGTTTGTGCAGTTATTAGTGATGAGCATTGCAGAATCAGACTAAACATCTACAACTGTAAATAAAATTAGAGATATGATGGCTATATAGAGGTGGCAATCATGCTTTTCGGGTTGGATTCAGGTATACCCATTCAGTTTCGGTTATATGTCGGGTATATTGTATCTTCGGTCGGGTTTGGGTCAGGTCGGATGAATTTTCGGATTAGGTAAGTTCGAGTCAAATGAATTTCGGATTGGGTCTTGTTCAGGTTGTGTAAAGTCGAGTCACATTTAGTTTTATTATAAAATACTACCTTCGTGCAGAAATAAGTGACGTTTGACTTTTTGAAACGTTTTTTAAGGAGTTAATAACTATATAAAATATAAAGTTTTTAATTGATTTTTTTATATAATTTTATACATATTAGTTATAAGTTTAAAATTATTTTAAAATATTAATAAAAAAAGTTAATATTTTATATAGTTTTTAGCTCATTAAAAAACGTGTCGAACAGTCAAACGAAACTTATTAATGAACGGAGGGAGTAATGAATTTTTTATTTATCTTAATTATTGACTATTAAACTTAATTTATATAATTACATTAGGTTTCATTATACGTACGGGTCGGGTCGAGTTTGTATATGTTCGTGTTCATTCGGATATCAAGTCGCAATGGTCAGGCTCGGGTTTAAGTTCGGGTTATACATGACCCTATATTTTCGGGTTTTAGTCGGATTTGACAGGTCAAATTTCACGAGCTCTACAAATAAATATATATATATATATATATATATATATATATATATATATATATATACATACATACATATATATATATATATTCAATGTGGGCTCGAACATGCTTGGGCCTCTTGGGCTCTACTACTAATGAAAGGCTGCATTATTTGGCATTTGATGACCGGGTGCGACGTTTTTTTCCGTCCGCAATGGGGCAAGGATGGAAGCCCGATTCGGGACCGTGCAATGGGCTAATAAGTAGTTAGCATGCACCAAATAATTATGCAAATTCAAATGTCGGGTTAAGATTGATTGGACCATGAAGGTTCCATATAATTCATCCTGGTTTTCGTAACAAATCAAAGTTTAGATTTTCATTTATATATATATACTCTTTACCCTTTTCATCAACTTTAATTAATTAATTAATTTGTCTCACAACTGCTTGGTCACATAAAACATCCCCAACATATAGGGGGCGACTTTAACTTATAAATCAAGAAAAGAATAATTAAATTCCGTAAGACGATAATAATAATAAAAAAAAAAAACAGAGAGAGAATGGATGACTCGCCTGAGGAACGAGCATGACACCGACCGTGAGACCAGCGACGAGATCGCTCCGGAAGTACTCCTTAAACCGGTACGACCTGATCCACCGGTAGCAAGGGAGGAAGACGGAGATCCAATCGGCGGCTCCCATCCCCTTCATCCGCGCCTTCCACCTTCCCACCACGCCGTTCGACTTTGCCGCCAGCAATGTCGATAGCCCTGACGGCGGCTCCGGGTGCTGCAGCTCTATCACCCTCACCGTCCGAGGCGACGCCGGCATCGCTAAGCTGGCAAGATCGCCGGCGCTCGGCGATAAGTAACTGATTTCCGGACGCATCCCCCTTTTTTCTGTTACGCACGGTGAGGCCCCTGAATGGGCCGTTAGCGTTGGGAAAAGTAGAGGACAGATTGTGGAAGATCAAGCTCTGTGGGGATTTTGTTAGACCAATTTGCTATTATTTATGTTGTCATTTATATGTATTTTGGCCCTTTGGAATTCTTTTAGTTGTGCTCTCCATCAAATGCATTCCTTTGTTTTAATATATTTAAAGAACTTGATTTCATTGAAAAATAAAATAATTAAAGAACTTGATTATTTGAGTCCAAAGGTGCTGTTTACCATTGTTTCTCAATTAATTAAATGATGGATTCGGGGAGAAGATGTACAAATTTATGAATATCGACATGAATAGTGCTCATGTGCATTTTCTCGTCATTGTTGTTTTTCTAAATTATCTTTTCCAATATAAAAAACAAGTTTGATTTGGTGTGTACAATAAATAAATAAATATATATATATTTAGGGTTAATGTCTAAAAAGCTTTAACATGTAAAATTTATCATGTGGTGAAACTTGTGCACGTACACATTCCGGGTCAGAACTTCGCGCGTAATTTTAGAATTTCCATAGTTCCGGGTCGATACTTTAAGATACCAGATCATAAGGTTGGGCCAAAGTCAACTTCTTGGCTTGATTTCTCCATATTGCAGGCCAAAATGTTCAACATGAAATTGTATATCATTAAATTAGCTTTCCAACAAGCTATAGAACAACTCCATCCAAATTTTGTGGAGTTCAAACGACTCATTTTACTAAGACATCTCCAAGTAGAAACTGTCCAAAATTTGTCGGTTCGATAATAAATTCTTCTTAACTTGATTCTTAGCACCCGACCGCAAAGGCTCTTACAACGTCTATGAAGATCTTGAACTTGACTTCAATGAATGTTATTCCATTGTGATTCCAAAATGACATCAAATAAGCTCTCAATTACTGGGTCGAAGCTTTAGGTCGAGATCAACTTCTTGGCTCGATTTCTCTATGTTGTAGGCTTAATTTGCCAAAATGCTCAAAATGAAAGTTGTAGATATTTAAATTATCTTTCCTACAAACTTTAGAGTGACTCGATCAAAATTTTGTGGAACTCAAACAACTCATTTTACTAGGACGTTTCCAAGTAGAAACTGTTTAAAAATCGCCGGTTCGATAATAAACTCTTCTTAACACTTGATTCTTAGCATATGAGACCACTATAAAAGGCTCTTCCGGCATCTATGGAGATCTTAACATTGACTTCAATGAAACTTATTCTATTGTGATTTCAAAATGACATCAAATTTTAGCTAACAATTAACTATACACTTCATCATTTTATTCTTGCACATTCACCCCTTATACTTATAATTTCAGAAGCAAAGTCTCTGTAAAAATTTGCGCCACCTATCGTTCTTTGAGAAACCCTAAAAATTCCCATCAGTAGCCCACATTCTCTCTTCAAATGAATATACTACCTCCTCCTTCTTTCAAGGGGTTTTTCAGAAAATTAACCTCCTTCCCACGTTCTCTTGCAAGCGTCTTCTTTAGGGACCAGCAAATCGGATTGATGTCAGGGAAGACGAGGGTGGTGATGGGGAGAGATTACTCAATCCTGTGGCGGATAGACGAGGGTGACAACGATGCGATCGAGACAGATCAACTGTCTGTCGACTCAGGTGGAGGCGGCTCAATCGACGATTCAATCATGTGGTGGGCAGACGAGGGTGGCAACACAGGAGGCGGTTCAATCAGTGACTCGGGTGGAGATGGCTCAATCGATGGCTGGATGCGGCTCAATTGATGGCTGGAGGCAGTTCATAGAGGTGTAAAACTCCTTCTTTTCATGGTTAATTACTTGATTCTTTAAACAAAACTTCAGATTTGAGTACATAGTTGATTTGTTGTTCTTTATGGCTTCAATTTGTGCTTCGTTTTACTGATTTGAGCTGTTGCGGATTAGGGTTTTACATATTGGCTCGATTATTTGAGGTAGATGGTACTATTGAGGTTTGTTGAGCGTGGAATATATCGGTAGTTATGGTGGATTGATTGTGTGGTTTGCAATTGTTTCTACAGGGAGAGAACGACAATCGGTAGTTAGGCAATTGCAATTGAAAGCCTTTAATCAAGGGTTTTGGTGCAAGAGTTCGGGGAACAATTAGCCCCGTTTTCTTCATTCCTACCTTTTCTTTTTACTATTTGTTCCAAATTCTAAGTTTCAAGGCAAATTTGATTGATTTTTTTTTCAGTTTTTTATTCTTCCTGGTTTTTATATATATATATATATATATATATATATATATATATATTTTTATGACGTGGGGGTTCCGAGGTTGTCGACTAATCCCCCACGGGTCCGAGCCCTAGCCTGCACAGGACCCGAACCGGGCAAGCCACCAGACAGGCTCACCCAAGCCAATGAAGGCTTGAGCACCCACTTAATTACACAAAGTGTAAGTAATGGGATTTGAACCCTTGACCTCTTGCAAGGGTTACCTCTCCCTTACCACTAGGGCAAGAAATCATTGGTTTTTTATTCTTCCTGGTTTGATCAGGTGAGAAATTGCCCTAAAAGTAGTGGATTCGCATCTCAAGCTCTTCCAGATCGATCTACTCATCTAAAATCCATCGACGTTGCCATTTCCGTCGCCGATGACATCTTCCACCTTGCTTCCCCTTGTATCGTCTATCAAGTTCAAGATCCCGAGGCCTTCTTCTTTGATATTTTCTTGGTTTCTTAGTTCTTTTTTCAATTGTCTTTTGTAAATGCTATTGTTGGGAATTAAGGTTGTTATTCACCATTTTAGTTTTTATGTTTAGAGAGGTGCCGAGAAGCCACTTCTAGAGGTTTTGGCCGCTAATTAGCCACCGCATTGTTGTCGATCTCCGACAAAAGCACTGGAAGCCCGGTATGGTTTTGAGATGACTTTGTCTATGTCGGTGGATTCAAATTCAATGATGTGGAGACA
This sequence comes from Persicaria tinctoria, assembly GCA_037127255.1. Lineage (NCBI taxonomy): Eukaryota > Viridiplantae > Streptophyta > Magnoliopsida > Caryophyllales > Polygonaceae > Persicaria > Persicaria tinctoria. The sequence goes on along the minus strand of JBANSL010000002.1, from coordinate 42,264,194 downwards.
ACCACCACCATTGTTTTACAGGTTCATCTTCGCTTTCCACCTCTTTTATTTAGTCAATTGTTGGCAATTTTTTTATTATAAAATCAACTGTTTGCAAATTTTGTTTCTAACATTAGGGCTTTCTAATTGATAATTCGGGGCTTACAGTTTTTTTATAACTCGCACAATTTTAATTGAAGGTATCTTCCATTGTGATTGCAAGGGAGAAGAAGCTTTTATTTAGTATGATATTTTATGGTTTTATGATGGCAATATGGATGAATATGATACTATTACCTCCGTTCGACTTTGCCCATCTTCCTTGGTGTCTTTATTTGTTATTGGCTATGTATTATTGCTAAAAGATTTTTTCTTATGGTGCAACCATGAGTGTTGCTATAGATAGCCAGAGCGAGTTTGGATTGGTAAGTAATCATAGATAGTATTAATGGATAATTCAGGTCAGACAATCACAACTGATGCAATGCTATCGTTGAGAATCCCGTGTCCATAATGCTTAAGTGGATTATAACTTGAATTTGTAACCTACTTAGTATAATCCAAGGAACTTGAACTTGGTTGAGTTTGTGTTGATGAGGATTTTGGGTGACAAGCCTTCAATTGGGGTAATTTTACTTACTGAATTAAATAAATTACCAACCATCATTCTAATTAACAATGAAACAAGCTCAACTCCATTGCATTAAATAAACTTTTCTTATGCAAATATTTTGAAGGAGGTTTCAAATTAGGATGTAGTCTTTTGTGAATTGCATGGTGTTTTGCAAGTTCAATCGCAAGGTTGGCACTGTCCTTACTTGCATAGTTGTCTTGTACCAATATAAGGCAATTTCAGAATGATCAAGTTTTTCTCCTTATCCGGGAGGTAATAATAATGTTATGTTTTGGTATTTTTTTCATGTAGCAACAATATCTAAGGAGGCATCCAGGTTGGATCCTTCTCCCTGATAGAACAATACGTTATTATCAAACTATTTATGTTGATTGATTTTATTTGGCAATAGTCAAGAAAATCCAAAAAGAAATGATTTGGTGTCGACACTACTGCAACAACCTCCATAGAAGCCATCACTGTAACCACCACACCGCAACCACTTGTAGCTCCACCTGTTGTTGGTTCTATAAATGTTGGTTACAAAAATAGGAGGAGAGGGTTGACAAACATTGAGTGCTCAAAGAATGGATCGAGTTGGTGGATTCAGACCATAGAAGAGAGGTGAAACAAAATTTTTTGGAGTATGTTCAGCAGGAAATAATGACAGATAAAGAAGAGGGTGAGCACAAGAGCAACACGAATTTGCCAATAGTGGGGGTTGGGGCTAGTTTTTCTTGTGAGTTCGGTTAGACCCTTGGTTAATTTAGCCACCCTTTTATAACTTTGTTTGTTTTTTTTGTTGACTCAAACATTGGTACTTACCTTTTGCTCCGTTTGTTTATAGTGATTTTGTGTATTTTTGAGCATTTTGAATTTATTGTTGTTGTAATTGATTCAGTTTCATGTATAGTTACTTGATTCGGATATTTTTTAATTGTTTTCATGGACAAATTGGTGAGGAGTGATATGATAAGTACTTGAATTCAAGGATTTGTTGTTTCATGGTAAACTTCGAATCTTTTATGGACCTTCTTTTCCCTTTGTTGTATGTTTAGTTGAGTTGCCCCGATCCTGAGTTCAGTTGCCTCGGGATCCGAGGGAAGTGTAAAATGGAGAAACAAGCTTCGATTCACAAGGAGGAAGAGTTGGCTCAGCCGAGCGCTTCGTATTATTTCGCGAAATTCAAGCTCTATGAGACTCGCTCGGTATAATTGGTTGAGAAGCAATTATACCGAGCGAGTCTCATAGAGCTTGAATTGTTTCAATTTCTTTATGTATTTTTCCTAACTTCCTCTTGATCTATTAATAGAACTCTACTATACTTATTTTAGAATCTGCATTTTGCTGTAGATAATTATTACAGAAATCGAGTGATTTGCTTATACTTATTTTGTCTATTGTAGTGAGTTTTACCCTTAGTAATGACCTAGATGAGTATTATTGAATTGCTGATTTTTTTACTTTGAAGTTTGAAATTAGATGCGGGGATGAAGGATCTACTTTTGCTTTCGAAGAAATTTGTTTGAGCTTTTGGGTTTGGTTGCTGTTGAAGGCTATATAAAGTCATTCAATAAGTGTTTGCCAGCATGTTTAGAAAACTCTCGTGGTTTGACCATGCTATATATTTTTCTCAAAATCTTCTCTGGCGTTTATTTATAACTAATCTTTTGAGATTTCTAAGGTGTATTTCATTCTCGTGTTTTGAATGACCTATTAACAAGAAGCTTGAGATTGGGTACAACTATTGCCTCTTGACTTAAGTGGTAAACTGTAAATGTGATCCATCTCAATATTTATACGATTTTTAGCTAACCAGATGGAGCTCAACATGACAATGGAGGAATATCTCTCTGTTTTTTTCACTTCTTTCAAAATTTTGTTCAAGATGACAATGGAGGAATAACTCTCTATGCTTTTTTTACCTTAATTTCATGATTTTGTTTGCGATGACAAGGGAGGTATAGTTCTCTCTCTTACCAACTTCATATTTATGGTTGAGTGATGATTGAACAATAGTTGAAAATGTGATTTCTCAATTTGATTAACATTTAGTTTTTTTTTTAAAGTTTTTAGTTGTGGTTCAAGTTTGCTAGGTTGAACATTTAGTGATTTGTTTAGATTAATTTGTTTGTTGATTTGCACTATGCGTTGATGATTTCTATATGGTGGTTGGTTCAAGTTTGCTAGGTTGAACATTTAGTGATTTGTTTAGATTAATTTGTTTGTTGATTTGCACTATGCGTTGATGATTTCTATATGGTGGTTGTTTTTTTAATGATTTGGACATTAAGTTGTTTTGATTTATATCATGGTTTGCACTTTGGTGTTTAAATTTATAACTTTATAGATGAGGTGTCAAGTTCTATTGTTTGTACATTTTTTTTATTAGTACACTATGCAGATTAACAAGCGTATTATAATAATGACAGCACTTGATTAAGGGTTGCAATGAAATTCATACGGGAGTCATGATCGTAAACAAGGTCGTTAATAAGTGAAAAAAAAATCGTCTATAGTAGGTCAATTTGGAATAATTGGATTCTCATGATAATACACACGACCTTAAAATGAGTACAATCATAAATCAATCATTTTCTTTAGCCCTTTTCACAATCATGGTGTGAAATATATATATTATGGCCATAAAAATCGGGTATGGTGTGAAATAAAAAAAAACCATAAAATGTAAACATTTGAAAAGAAATTATCTAATATAGGTCAACTTAGAATACTCAGACCCTAATTAAAAACACAAACGACCTTAAAACGAGTAAAAACATAAATAATTTATTTTCTTCATCCCAGTTCATAGGTATGGTGTGAAATATATTATGACGAGTAAAATAAGGTTTCAATATTAAATACATAATTGGTCAAAATATTTAGATAGCAATGCATAAATTGTTTACTCCATTGATGAAATTTGTGAAATTGAAGATTATAAATTATCGATCAAATTTCATCATAAGATATTGGTGTTATTCAAGTGAAATAGAATGTTATAAATTATTATTTATGAGTTTAATAATTGCATCTAAGTATTTAATCATTGTGATTTGATGAGTTTAATGTTTTGGCCTCTTAGGGTTCATACTTAAACATAAAGTATCTTTTTCTAATTAAGGGTATAAGACATTATAGAAAACACACACTAAATACAAATTTTCTTATTCTTTAGCTATATAGGGTTTATACATTTAAACTTAAGATATCTTTATCAAATCGGTTTATAATTTAGACCAATTTAAAAGGTGTAACAAGATGTGTAATAGATAAAGTATCATAGAGAATCCAAACTCAATTTTCTTAAGCCAAAAACTATAAGGTTTCTTTTCTTTTTCTTCAATTAGGACACATGTTAGGAGAATCCTGGAAACGACTGATTTACTATTCTTTGTCAAATTTGAAGTATCGATCATTTCAAGAAAAGAAAATATCAAACAACAATATGACGAGATGCATGGGCAATATGTTAGTAGAAAATTGATGTGTCGAATATTTTGTTTAATACGTCAAACTCGATCGAAAATATTATGAAAAAACCTGAACAAGGTTGGGAAAAGAACTAGTTATCCTCATTTTATTTATGCACTTCATAATTTTAATTGTGCACTTAATAATCTTATTCATGCAATTCATATTATTATTCATACACTTCACATTTTATTCTAGCAGTTTATCATTTTATTTATGCACATTGTAAAACATGGCAAATTAGGCTCACAACAAACACCCCATACTTAAGCTTGTTTGTCCTCAAGCAATACTCTTAATGGTCATACAGGGGAAGAAAACAAACTCTCAACATCTTAGATTCATTCTCATATGTCCCTGCAATCAATTTCCATCATCGAAAAGGTACTAGTGCCACAAATCCGTAATTTGACGAGAGGGTTTCTCGACCAAATAAATTTGTAGTCAAGACCCCGCTATAGGATAGTGGAGTCAAGTCCGTCCTCGGGAGAGAAGTCAGCGGTTCTAGGTTTAGTGTGTTTAAGGGTTCGGGAATAGCGGGAAAATGTGATAAGGGTTGCTGTCGACGTCGGCTAAGAATGGGTCGATGTCGAGCGATGGATAGGGAATGGTGGTTGGTGTCGGGTAAAATCTGTGTAGAATGTAAATAAATAAATAAAGTAATAAAGGTGCAAACTTCCAAGGTAAGGGATCACCGCAACGATAATCAAACACACAAAAGATAAGATAGAATAGTCATGTAATCACATCAAAGAAGCAAGCTTTCGCCTTTTCCAACAATTAGATAACCCTTTCAAGTAACCCTAATTGTATCTACCAATTTTATGTTTATAATTCAAGTTGTTAACACGAATCTCTATTCTTTCGAGTAGGCAATAAAAATATAAAAGGCAGTGGATGATCAAAACATAGTAAATATCAAAACTTTACCTCAAGCGTGCATGACTATGGTCGGGCTCACCCCGACCCTACAAGAAGGAAATTAGAAAGCAAACATGATGAAAGAAACTAACTTTAACATTAAAAATAAAACTTAAACTTACAAAACCTTCCAAACGTTCATCCTCCTCTATCTCTCTCTCTCCTCATCCTTGTGCCTGAAGACGACTTGGCATGAATGTATGAAAATCAGCCCCCTAGGGCTTTATTTATAGGCTTCATTCCCTAGCTAATCTAGGAAAGAAATATCTATCTATATCTAAATTTATCTATCTAATAACATTAAGATTAAATTTGGAAATAAAATAATTATATCTAAAAGGAAACTAGGACTATTGTTGATAAATCCTTCTTGCCTTGATAGATCTTGATGTGGATGGATCGAATTCTCGAATCTTGGCTTGCAAGTAACTCTATCTTCTTGGACACAACTCGATCACGGCCTCGACATGCTTCTGGATTGTCCTCGACGTCGACCAAACTCCTTGACGTCGAGTAGGATTTTTCCTCCGGGGTTGCACTCGAGCTCGAGCAGGTTCTGGACTCGTCGGGTGTACTCGACGTCGACCAAAACTCCTCGACGTCGACTAGAATTGTCCTCTCAAGTGGTCTGGTGCTCCTTCTAGACCCCTGGGAGGCAAGTCGACCAAAAAGTTACTCGACGTCTATCATTTTGGTCGACGTCAACTAGTTCTGTGCGTTTTCAGCATTCTGCTCCATTCTTGAAACGCACTTTCGCGAGCCCTCCTTCTTCCAATTGACGCATATGAGCATGCATTGGAATGCTTTTTTGGAGGGCTACAACTTTCATGAAGACATCAAAGCTTGATTCAGAACGATGAATGGTAAAAAAATGGCGTTTTCTCCGGCTGCACCATCCTTAGCTTCTTCATGAATTTCCTTTAAGCTCCAAAGTCCGTCCGATTTCTAAAAAATTAAATAGAAACAAGTGTAGACTCCATAATTTGGCAAATAGGTATGAGCTACATAGACTATGTACTATTCTAAACCAAATGTATGAAATGCATGCAAAAATCAATATAAAAGTAAGTGTAAAACATGGCAAATTAGGCTTACAACAAACACTCCATACTTAAGCTTTCTTGTCCTCAAGCAATAGTTTTAATGGACATACAGGGGAAGAAAACCAACTCTCAACATCTTAAATTCATTCTCAAATGTCTCTGCAATCAATTACCATCCTCGATAAGGTACTAGTGCCACAAATCCGTAATTTGATGAGAGGGTTTCTCGACCAAATAAATTTGTAGTCAAGACCCTGCTATAGGATAATGGAGTCAGGTTTGTCCTCATGAGAGAAGTCATCGGTTCTAGGTTTAGTGTGTTTAAGGGTTCGGGAATAGCGGGAAAATGTGACGAGGGTTGCTGTCGACGTCGGCTAAGAATGGGTCGATGTCGAGGGATGGATAGGGAATGGTGGTTGGTGTAGGGTAAAATATGTGTAGAATGTAAATAAAGAAATAAAGTAATAAAGGTGCAAATTTCCAAGGTAAGGGATCACCGCAACGATAATCAAACACACAAAAGATAAGATAGAATAGTTATGTAATCACATCAAAGGAGCAAGCTTTTGCCTTTTCCAACAATTAGATAACCCTTTCAAGTAACCATAATTGTATCTACCAATTTTATGTTTATAATTCAAGTTGTTAACATGAATCTCTATTCTTTCGAGTATGCAATAAACATATAAAAGGCAGTGGATGATCAAAACATGATAAATATCAAAACTTTACCTCAAGCGTGCATGACTATCGTCGGGTTCACCCCGACCCTAGAAGAAGGAAATTAGAAAGGAAACATGAGGAAAGAAACTAACTTTAACATTAAAAATAAAACTTAAACTTACAAAACATTCCAAACGTTCCTCATCCTCTCTCTCTCTCTCCTCCTCCTTGCGTCCGAAGACGACTTGGCTTGAATGTATGAAAATCAGCCCCCTAGGGCTTTATTTAAAGGCTTTATTCCCTAACTAATCTAGGAAAGAAATATCTATCTATATCTAAATATATCTATCCAATAACATTAGAATTAAATTTGGAAATAAAATAATTATATCTAAAAGGAAACTAGGACTATTGTGGATAAATCCTTCTTGACTTGATGGATCTTGATGTGGATGGATAGAATTCTTGAATCTTGGCTTGCAAGTAACTCTATCTTCTTGGACACAACTCGATCTCGGACTTGACATGCTTCTGGATTGTCCTCGACGTCGACCAAACTCCTCGACGTCGAATAGGATTTTTCCTCAGGGGTTGCACTCGAGCTCGAGCAGGTTCTGGACTCGTCGGGTATACTCGACGTCGACCAAAACTCCTCGACGTCGACTAGAATTGTGCTCTAGAGTGGTCTAGTGCTCCTTCTCGACTCCTGGGAGGCAAGTCGACCAAAACGTTACTCGACGTCGACCAGTTTGGTCGACGTCGACTAGTTTTGTGCGCTTTCAGCATTCTTCTCCGTTCTGGAAACGCACTTTCCCGAGTCCTCCTTCTTCCGATTGACGCATATGAGCATGCGTTGGAATGATCGTTTGGAGGGCTACAACTTTCATGAGGACATCAAAGCTTGATTCAGAACGATGAATGGTGAAAAATGGCGTTTTCTCTAGATGCACCATCCTTATCTTCTTCATGACTTTACTTTAAGCTCTAAAGTCCGTCTGATTTCTTCAAAATTAAACAGAAACTAGTGTAGACTCCATAATTTGGCAAATAAGTGTGAACTACATAGACTATGTACTATTCTAAGCCAAGTGTATGAAATACATGCAAAAATCGATATAAAAGTAAGTGTAAAACATGGCAAATTTGGCTCATAACAAACACCCCATACTTAAGCTTGCTTGTCCTCAATCAATACTTTTAATGGTCATACAGGGGAAGAAAACCAACTCTCAACATCTTAGATTCATTCTCAAATGTCTCTGCAATCAATTACCATCCTCGATAAGGTACTAGTGCCACAAATCCGTAATTTGACGAGAGGGTTTCTCGACCAAATAAATTTGTAGTCAAGACCCTGCTATAGGATAATGGAGTCAGGTTCGTCCTCACGAGAGAAGTCATCGGTTCTAGGTTTAGTGTGTTTATGGGTTCGGGAATAGCGGGAAAATGTGATGAGGGTTGCTGTCGACGTCGGCTAAGAATGGGTCGATGTCGAGGGATGGATAAGGAATGGTGGTTGGTGTCGGGTAAAATATGTGTAGAATGTAAATAAAGAAATAAAGTAATAAAGGTGCAAACTTCCAAGGTAAGGGATCACCGCAACGATAATCAAACACACAAAAGATAAGATAGAATAGTTATGTAATCACATCAAAGGAGCAAGCTTTTGCCTTTTCCAACAATTAGATAACCCTTTCAAGTAACCTTAATTGTATCTACCAATTTTATGTTTATAATTCAAGTTGTTAACATGAATCTCTATTCTTTCGAGTATGCAATAAACATATAAAAGGCATTGGATGATCAAAACATAATAAATATCAAAACTTTACCTCAAGCGTGCATGACTATCGTCGGGTTCACCCCGACCCTAGAAGAAGGAAATTAGAAAGGAAACATGAGGAAAGAAACTAACTTTAACATTAAAAATAAAACTTAAACTTACAAAACATTCCTCATCCTCTCTCTCTCTCTCCTCCTCCTTGCGTCCGAAGACGACTTGGCTTGAATGTATGAAAATCAGCCCCCTAGGGCTTTATTTAAAGGCTTTATTCCCTAACTAATCTAGGAAAGAAATATCTATCTATATCTAAATATATCTATCCAATAACATTAGAATTAAATTTGGAAATAAAATAATTATATCTAAAAGGAAACTAGGACTATTGTGGATAAATCCTTCTTGACTTGATGGATCTTGATGTGGATGGATAGAATTCTTGAATCTTGGCTTGCAAGTAACTCTATCTTCTTGGACACAACTCGATCTCGGACTTGACATGCTTCTGGATTGTCCTCGACGTCGACCAAACTCCTCGACGTCGAATAGGATTTTTCCTCAGGGGTTGCACTCGAGCTCGAGCAGGTTCTGGACTCGTCGGGTATACTCGACGTCGACCAAAACTCCTCGACGTCGACTAGAATTGTGCTCTAGAGTGGTCTAGTGCTCCTTCTCGACTCCTGGGAGGCAAGTCGACCAAAACGTTACTCGACGTCGACCAGTTTGGTCGACGTCGACTAGTTTTGTGCGCTTTCAGCATTCTTCTCCGTTCTGGAAACGCACTTTCCCGAGTCCTCCTTCTTCCGATTGACGCATATGAGCATGCGTTGGAATGATCGTTTGGAGGGCTACAACTTTCATGAAGACATCAAACCTTGATTCAGAACGATGAATGGTGAAAAATGGCGTTTTCTCTAGATGCACCATCCTTATCTTCTTCATGACTTTACTTTAAGCTCTAAAGTCCGTCTGATTTCTTCAAAATTAAACAGAAACTAGTGTAGACTCCATAATTTGGCAAATAAGTGTGAACTACATAGACTATGTACTATTCTAAGCCAAGTGTATGAAATACATGCAAAAATCGATATAAAAGTAAGTGTAAAACATGGCAAATTTGGCTCATAACAAACACCCCATACTTAAGCTTGCTTGTCCTCAATCAATACTTTTAATGGTCATACAGGGGAAGAAAACCAACTCTCAACATCTTAGATTCATTCTCAAATGTCTCTGCAATCAATTACCATCCTCGATAAGGTACTAGTGCCACAAATCCGTAATTTGACGAGAGGGTTTCTCGACCAAATAAATTTGTAGTCAAGACCCTGCTATAGGATAATGGAGTCAGGTTCGTCCTCACGAGAGAAGTCATCGGTTCTAGGTTTAGTGTGTTTATGGGTTCGGGAATAGCGGGAAAATGTGATGAGGGTTGCTGTCGACGTCGGCTAAGAATGGGTCGATGTCGAGGGATGGATAAGGAATGGTGGTTGGTGTCGGGTAAAATATGTGTAGAATGTAAATAAAGAAATAAAGTAATAAAGGTGCAAACTTCCAAGGTAAGGGATCACCGCAACGATAATCAAACACACAAAAGATAAGATAGAATAGTTATGTAATCACATCAAAGGAGCAAGCTTTTGCCTTTTCCAACAATTAGATAACCCTTTCAAGTAACCTTAATTGTATCTACCAATTTTATGTTTATAATTCAAGTTGTTAACATGAATCTCTATTCTTTCGAGTATGCAATAAACATATAAAAGGCATTGGATGATCAAAACATAATAAATATCAAAACTTTACCTCAAGCGTGCATGACTATCGTCGGGTTCACCCCGACCCTAGAAGAAGGAAATTAGAAAGGAAACATGAGGAAAGAAACTAACTTTAACATTAAAAATAAAACTTAAACTTACAAAACATTCCTCATCCTCTCTCTCTCTCTCCTCCTCCTTGCGTCCGAAGACGACTTGGCTTGAATGTATGAAAATCAGCCCCCTAGGGCTTTATTTAAAGGCTTTATTCCCTAACTAATCTAGGAAAGAAATATCTATCTATATCTAAATATATCTATCCAATAACATTAGAATTAAATTTGGAAATAAAATAATTATATCTAAAAGGAAACTAGGACTATTGTGGATAAATCCTTCTTGACTTGATGGATCTTGATGTGGATGGATAGAATTCTTGAATCTTGGCTTGCAAGTAACTCTATCTTCTTGGACACAACTCGATCTCGGACTTGACATGCTTCTGGATTGTCCTCGACGTCGACCAAACTCCTCGACGTCGAATAGGATTTTTCCTCAGGGGTTGCACTCGAGCTCGAGCAGGTTCTGGACTCGTCGGGTATACTCGACGTCGACCAAAACTCCTCGACGTCGACTAGAATTGTGCTCTAGAGTGGTCTAGTGCTCCTTCTCGACTCCTGGGAGGCAAGTCGACCAAAACGTTACTCGACGTCGACCAGTTTGGTCGACGTCGACTAGTTTTGTGCGCTTTCAGCATTCTTCTCCGTTCTGGAAACGCACTTTCCCGAGTCCTCCTTCTTCCGATTGACGCATATGAGCATGCGTTGGAATGATCGTTTGGAGGGCTACAACTTTCATGAAGACATCAAACCTTGATTCAGAACGATGAATGGTGAAAAATGGCGTTTTCTCTAGATGCACCATCCTTATCTTCTTCATGACTTTACTTTAAGCTCTAAAGTCCGTCTGATTTCTTCAAAATTAAACAGAAACTAGTGTAGACTCCATAATTTGGCAAATAAGTGTGAACTACATAGACTATGTACTATTCTAAGCCAAGTGTATGAAATACATGCAAAAATCGATATAAAAGTAAGTGTAAAACATGGCAAATTTGGCTCATAACAAACACCCCATACTTAAGCTTGCTTGTCCTCAATCAATACTTTTAATGGTCATACAGGGGAAGAAAACCAACTCTCAACATCTTAGATTCATTCTCAAATGTCTCTGCAATCAATTACCATCCTCGATAAGGTACTAGTGCCACAAATCCGTAATTTGACGAGAGGGTTTCTCGACCAAATAAATTTGTAGTCAAGACCCTGCTATAGGATAATGGAGTCAGGTTCGTCCTCACGAGAGAAGTCATCGGTTCTAGGTTTAGTGTGTTTATGGGTTCGGGAATAGCGGGAAAATGTGATGAGGGTTGCTGTCGACGTCGGCTAAGAATGGGTCGATGTCGAGGGATGGATAAGGAATGGTGGTTGGTGTCGGGTAAAATATGTGTAGAATGTAAATAAAGAAATAAAGTAATAAAGGTGCAAACTTCCAAGGTAAGGGATCACCGCAACGATAATCAAACACACAAAAGATAAGATAGAATAGTTATGTAATCACATCAAAGGAGCAAGCTTTTGCCTTTTCCAACAATTAGATAACCCTTTCAAGTAACCTTAATTGTATCTACCAATTTTATGTTTATAATTCAAGTTGTTAACATGAATCTCTATTCTTTCGAGTATGCAATAAACATATAAAAGGCATTGGATGATCAAAACATAATAAATATCAAAACTTTACCTCAAGCGTGCATGACTATCGTCGGGTTCACCCCGACCCTAGAAGAAGGAAATTAGAAAGGAAACATGAGGAAAGAAACTAACTTTAACATTAAAAATAAAACTTAAACTTACAAAACATTCCTCATCCTCTCTCTCTCTCTCCTCCTCCTTGCGTCCGAAGACGACTTGGCTTGAATGTATGAAAATCAGCCCCCTAGGGCTTTATTTAAAGGCTTTATTCCCTAACTAATCTAGGAAAGAAATATCTATCTATATCTAAATATATCTATCCAATAACATTAGAATTAAATTTGGAAATAAAATAATTATATCTAAAAGGAAACTAGGACTATTGTGGATAAATCCTTCTTGACTTGATGGATCTTGATGTGGATGGATAGAATTCTTGAATCTTGGCTTGCAAGTAACTCTATCTTCTTGGACACAACTCGATCTCGGACTTGACATGCTTCTGGATTGTCCTCGACGTCGACCAAACTCCTCGACGTCGAATAGGATTTTTCCTCAGGGGTTGCACTCGAGCTCGAGCAGGTTCTGGACTCGTCGGGTATACTCGACGTCGACCAAAACTCCTCGACGTCGACTAGAATTGTGCTCTAGAGTGGTCTAGTGCTCCTTCTCGACTCCTGGGAGGCAAGTCGACCAAAACGTTACTCGACGTCGACCAGTTTGGTCGACGTCGACTAGTTTTGTGCGCTTTCAGCATTCTTCTCCGTTCTGGAAACGCACTTTCCCGAGTCCTCCTTCTTCCGATTGACGCATATGAGCATGCGTTGGAATGATCGTTTGGAGGGCTACAACTTTCATGAAGACATCAAACCTTGATTCAGAACGATGAATGGTGAAAAATGGCGTTTTCTCTAGATGCACCATCCTTATCTTCTTCATGACTTTACTTTAAGCTCTAAAGTCCGTCTGATTTCTTCAAAATTAAACAGAAACTAGTGTAGACTCCATAATTTGGCAAATAAGTGTGAACTACATAGACTATGTACTATTCTAAGCCAAGTGTATGAAATACATGCAAAAATCGATATAAAAGTAAGTGTAAAACATGGCAAATTTGGCTCATAACAAACACCCCATACTTAAGCTTGCTTGTCCTCAATCAATACTTTTAATGGTCATACAGGGGAAGAAAACCAACTCTCAACATCTTAGATTCATTCTCAAATGTCTCTGCAATCAATTACCATCCTCGATAAGGTACTAGTGCCACAAATCCGTAATTTGACGAGAGGGTTTCTCGACCAAATAAATTTGTAGTCAAGACCCTGCTATAGGATAATGGAGTCAGGTTCGTCCTCACGAGAGAAGTCATCGGTTCTAGGTTTAGTGTGTTTATGGGTTCGGGAATAGCGGGAAAATGTGATGAGGGTTGCTGTCGACGTCGGCTAAGAATGGGTCGATGTCGAGGGATGGATAAGGAATGGTGGTTGGTGTCGGGTAAAATATGTGTAGAATGTAAATAAAGAAATAAAGTAATAAAGGTGCAAACTTCCAAGGTAAGGGATCACCGCAACGATAATCAAACACACAAAAGATAAGATAGAATAGTTATGTAATCACATCAAAGGAGCAAGCTTTTGCCTTTTCCAACAATTAGATAACCCTTTCAAGTAACCTTAATTGTATCTACCAATTTTATGTTTATAATTCAAGTTGTTAACATGAATCTCTATTCTTTCGAGTATGCAATAAACATATAAAAGGCATTGGATGATCAAAACATAATAAATATCAAAACTTTACCTCAAGCGTGCATGACTATCGTCGGGTTCACCCCGACCCTAGAAGAAGGAAATTAGAAAGGAAACATGAGGAAAGAAACTAACTTTAACATTAAAAATAAAACTTAAACTTACAAAACATTCCTCATCCTCTCTCTCTCTCTCCTCCTCCTTGCGTCCGAAGACGACTTGGCTTGAATGTATGAAAATCAGCCCCCTAGGGCTTTATTTAAAGGCTTTATTCCCTAACTAATCTAGGAAAGAAATATCTATCTATATCTAAATATATCTATCCAATAACATTAGAATTAAATTTGGAAATAAAATAATTATATCTAAAAGGAAACTAGGACTATTGTGGATAAATCCTTCTTGACTTGATGGATCTTGATGTGGATGGATAGAATTCTTGAATCTTGGCTTGCAAGTAACTCTATCTTCTTGGACACAACTCGATCTCGGACTTGACATGCTTCTGGATTGTCCTCGACGTCGACCAAACTCCTCGACGTCGAATAGGATTTTTCCTCAGGGGTTGCACTCGAGCTCGAGCAGGTTCTGGACTCGTCGGGTATACTCGACGTCGACCAAAACTCCTCGACGTCGACTAGAATTGTGCTCTAGAGTGGTCTAGTGCTCCTTCTCGACTCCTGGGAGGCAAGTCGACCAAAACGTTACTCGACGTCGACCAGTTTGGTCGACGTCGACTAGTTTTGTGCGCTTTCAGCATTCTTCTCCGTTCTGGAAACGCACTTTCCCGAGTCCTCCTTCTTCCGATTGACGCATATGAGCATGCGTTGGAATGATCGTTTGGAGGGCTACAACTTTCATGAAGACATCAAACCTTGATTCAGAACGATGAATGGTGAAAAATGGCGTTTTCTCTAGATGCACCATCCTTATCTTCTTCATGACTTTACTTTAAGCTCTAAAGTCCGTCTGATTTCTTCAAAATTAAACAGAAACTAGTGTAGACTCCATAATTTGGCAAATAAGTGTGAACTACATAGACTATGTACTATTCTAAGCCAAGTGTATGAAATACATGCAAAAATCGATATAAAAGTAAGTGTAAAACATGGCAAATTTGGCTCATAACAAACACCCCATACTTAAGCTTGCTTGTCCTCAATCAATACTTTTAATGGTCATACAGGGGAAGAAAACCAACTCTCAACATCTTAGATTCATTCTCAAATGTCTCTGCAATCAATTACCATCCTCGATAAGGTACTAGTGCCACAAATCCGTAATTTGACGAGAGGGTTTCTCGACCAAATAAATTTGTAGTCAAGACCCTGCTATAGAATAATGGAGTCAGGTTCGTCCTCACGAGAGAAGTCATCGGTTCTAGGTTTAGTGTGTTTATGGGTTCGGGAATAGCGGGAAAATGTGATGAGGGTTGCTGTCGACGTCGGCTAAGAATGGGTCGATGTCGAGGGATGGATAAGGAATGGTGGTTGGTGTCGGGTAAAATATGTGTAGAATGTAAATAAAGAAATAAAGTAATAAAGGTGCAAACTTCCAAGGTAAGGGATCACCGCAACGATAATCAAACACACAAAAGATAAGATAGAATAGTTATGTAATCACATCAAAGGAGCAAGCTTTTGCCTTTTCCAACAATTAGATAACCCTTTCAAGTAACCTTAATTGTATCTACCAATTTTATGTTTATAATTCAAGTTGTTAACATGAATCTCTATTCTTTCGAGTATGCAATAAACATATAAAAGGCATTGGATGATCAAAACATAATAAATATCAAAACTTTACCTCAAGCGTGCATGACTATCGTCGGGTTCACCCCGACCCTAGAAGAAGGAAATTAGAAAGGAAACATGAGGAAAGAAACTAACTTTAACATTAAAAATAAAACTTAAACTTACAAAACATTCCTCATCCTCTCTCTCTCTCTCCTCCTCCTTGCGTCCGAAGACGACTTGGCTTGAATGTATGAAAATCAGCCCCCTAGGGCTTTATTTAAAGGCTTTATTCCCTAACTAATCTAGGAAAGAAATATCTATCTATATCTAAATATATCTATCCAATAACATTAGAATTAAATTTGGAAATAAAATAATTATATCTAAAAGGAAACTAGGACTATTGTGGATAAATCCTTCTTTACTTGATGGATCTTGATGTGGATGGATAGAATTCTTGAATCTTGGCTTGCAAGTAACTCTATCTTCTTGGACACAACTCGATCTCGGACTTGACATGCTTCTGGATTGTCCTCGACGTCGACCAAACTCCTCGACGTCGAATAGGATTTTTCCTCAGGGGTTGCACTCGAGCTCGAGCAGGTTCTGGACTCGTCGGGTATACTCGACGTCGACCAAAACTCCTCGACGTCGACTAGAATTGTGCTCTAGAGTGGTCTAGTGCTCCTTCTCGACTCCTGGGAGGCAAGTCGACCAAAACGTTACTCGACGTCGACCAGTTTGGTCGACGTCGACTAGTTTTGTGCGCTTTCAGCATTCTTCTCCGTTCTGGAAACGCACTTTCCCGAGTCCTCCTTCTTCCGATTGACGCATATGAGCATGCGTTGGAATGATCGTTTGGAGGGCTACAACTTTCATGAAGACATCAAACCTTGATTCAGAACGATGAATGGTGAAAAATGGCGTTTTCTCTAGATGCACCATCCTTATCTTCTTCATGACTTTACTTTAAGCTCTAAAGTCCGTCTGATTTCTTCAAAATTAAACAGAAACTAGTGTAGACTCCATAATTTGGCAAATAAGTGTGAACTACATAGACTATGTACTATTCTAAGCCAAGTGTATGAAATACATGCAAAAATCGATATAAAAGTAAGTGTAAAACATGGCAAATTTGGCTCATAACAAACACCCCATACTTAAGCTTGCTTGTCCTCAATCAATACTTTTAATGGTCATACAGGGGAAGAAAACCAACTCTCAACATCTTAGATTCATTCTCAAATGTCTCTGCAATCAATTACCATCCTCGATAAGGTACTAGTGCCACAAATCCGTAATTTGACGAGAGGGTTTCTCGACCAAATAAATTTGTAGTCAAGACCCTGCTATAGGATAATGGAGTCAGGTTCGTCCTCACGAGAGAAGTCATCGGTTCTAGGTTTAGTGTGTTTATGGGTTCGGGAATAGCGGGAAAATGTGATGAGGGTTGCTGTCGACGTCGGCTAAGAATGGGTCGATGTCGAGGGATGGATAAGGAATGGTGGTTGGTGTCGGGTAAAATATGTGTAGAATGTAAATAAAGAAATAAAGTAATAAAGGTGCAAACTTCCAAGGTAAGGGATCACCGCAACGATAATCAAACACACAAAAGATAAGATAGAATAGTTATGTAATCACATCAAAGGAGCAAGCTTTTGCCTTTTCCAACAATTAGATAACCCTTTCAAGTAACCTTAATTGTATCTACCAATTTTATGTTTATAATTCAAGTTGTTAACATGAATCTCTATTCTTTCGAGTATGCAATAAACATATAAAAGGCATTGGATGATCAAAACATAATAAATATCAAAACTTTACCTCAAGCGTGCATGACTATCGTCGGGTTCACCCCGACCCTAGAAGAAGGAAATTAGAAAGGAAACATGAGGAAAGAAACTAACTTTAACATTAAAAATAAAACTTAAACTTACAAAACATTCCTCATCCTCTCTCTCTCTCTCCTCCTCCTTGCGTCCGAAGACGACTTGGCTTGAATGTATGAAAATCAGCCCCCTAGGGCTTTATTTAAAGGCTTTATTCCCTAACTAATCTAGGAAAGAAATATCTATCTATATCTAAATATATCTATCCAATAACATTAGAATTAAATTTGGAAATAAAATAATTATATCTAAAAGGAAACTAGGACTATTGTGGATAAATCCTTCTTGACTTGATGGATCTTGATGTGGATGGATAGAATTCTTGAATCTTGGCTTGCAAGTAACTCTATCTTCTTGGACACAACTCGATCTCGGACTTGACATGCTTCTGGATTGTCCTCGACGTCGACCAAACTCCTCGACGTCGAATAGGATTTTTCCTCAGGGGTTGCACTCGAGCTCGAGCAGGTTCTGGACTCGTCGGGTATACTCGACGTCGACCAAAACTCCTCGACGTCGACTAGAATTGTGCTCTAGAGTGGTCTAGTGCTCCTTCTCGACTCCTGGGAGGCAAGTCGACCAAAACGTTACTCGACGTCGACCAGTTTGGTCGACGTCGACTAGTTTTGTGCGCTTTCAGCATTCTTCTCCGTTCTGGAAACGCACTTTCCCGAGTCCTCCTTCTTCCGATTGACGCATATGAGCATGCGTTGGAATGATCGTTTGGAGGGCTACAACTTTCATGAAGACATCAAACCTTGATTCAGAACGATGAATGGTGAAAAATGGCGTTTTCTCTAGATGCACCATCCTTATCTTCTTCATGACTTTACTTTAAGCTCTAAAGTCCGTCTGATTTCTTCAAAATTAAACAGAAACTAGTGTAGACTCCATAATTTGGCAAATAAGTGTGAACTACATAGACTATGTACTATTCTAAGCCAAGTGTATGAAATACATGCAAAAATCGATATAAAAGTAAGTGTAAAACATGGCAAATTTGGCTCATAACAAACACCCCATACTTAAGCTTGCTTGTCCTCAATCAATACTTTTAATGGTCATACAGGGGAAGAAAACCAACTCTCAACATCTTAGATTCATTCTCAAATGTCTCTGCAATCAATTACCATCCTCGATAAGGTACTAGTGCCACAAATCCGTAATTTGACGAGAGGGTTTCTCGACCAAATAAATTTGTAGTCAAGACCCTGCTATAGGATAATGGAGTCAGGTTCGTCCTCACGAGAGAAGTCATCGGTTCTAGGTTTAGTGTGTTTATGGGTTCGGGAATAGCGGGAAAATGTGATGAGGGTTGCTGTCGACGTCGGCTAAGAATGGGTCGATGTCGAGGGATGGATAAGGAATGATGGTTGGTGTCGGGTAAAATATGTGTAGAATGTAAATAAAGAAATAAAGTAATAAAGGTGCAAACTTCCAAGGTAAGGGATCACCGCAACGATAATCAAACACACAAAAGATAAGATAGAATAGTTATGTAATCACATCAAAGGAGCAAGCTTTTGCCTTTTCCAACAATTAGATAACCCTTTCAAGTAACCTTAATTGTATCTACCAATTTTATGTTTATAATTCAAGTTGTTAACATGAATCTCTATTCTTTCGAGTATGCAATAAACATATAAAAGGCATTGGATGATCAAAACATAATAAATATCAAAACTTTACCTCAAGCGTGCATGACTATCGTCGGGTTCACCCCGACCCTAGAAGAAGGAAATTAGAAAGGAAACATGAGGAAAGAAACTAACTTTAACATTAAAAATAAAACTTAAACTTACAAAACATTCCAAACGTTCCTCATCCTCTCTCTCTCTCTCCTCCTCCTTGCGTCCGAAGACGACTTGGCTTGAATGTATGAAAATCAGCCCCCTAGGGCTTTATTTAAAGGCTTTATTCCCTAACTAATCTAGGAAAGAAATATCTATCTATATCTAAATATATCTATCCAATAACATTAGGATTAAATTTGGAAATAAAATAATTATATCTAAAAGGAAACTACAACTATTGTGGATAAATCCTTCTTGACTTGATGGATCTTGATGTGGATGGATAGAATTCTTGAATCTTGGCTTGCAAGTAACTCTATCTTCTTGGACACAACTCGATCTCGGACTTGACATGCTTCTGGATTGTCCTCGACGTCGACCAAACTCCTCGACGTCGAATAGGATTTTTCCTCAGGGGTTGCACTCGAGCTCGAGCAGGTTCTGGACTCGTCGGGTATACTCGACGTCGACCAAAACTCCTCGACGTCGACTAGAATTGTGCTCTAGAGTGGTCTAGTGCTCCTTCTCGACTCCTGGGAGGCAAGTCGACCAAAACGTTACTCGACGTCGACCAGTTTGGTCGACGTCGACTAGTTTTGTGCGCTTTCAGCATTCTTCTCCGTTCTGGAAACGCACTTTCCCGAGTCCTCCTTCTTCCGATTGACGCATATGAGCATGCGTTGGAATGATCGTTTGGAGGGCTACAACTTTCATGAAGACATCAAAGCTTGATTCAGAACGATGAATGGTGAAAAATGGCGTTTTCTCTAGATGCACCATCCTTATCTTCTTCATGACTTTACTTTAAGCTCTAAAGTCCGTCTGATTTCTTCAAAATTAAACAGAAACTAGTGTAGACTCCATAATTTGGCAAATAAGTGTGAACTACATAGACTATGTACTATTCTAAGCCAAGTGTATGAAATACATGCAAAAATCGATATAAAAGTAAGTGTAAAACATGGCAAATTTGGCTCATAACAAACACCCCATACTTAAGCTTGCTTGTCCTCAAGCAATACTTTTAATGGTCATACAGGGGAAGAAAACCAACTCTCAACATCTTAGATTCATTCTCAAATGTCTCTGCAATCAATTACCATCCTCGATAAGGTACTAGTGCCACAAATCCGTAATTTGACGAGAGGGTTTCTCGACCAAATAAATTTGTAGTCAAGACCCTGCTATAGGATAATGGAGTCAGGTTCGTCCTCATGAGAGAAGTCATCGTTTCTAGGTTTAGTGTGTTTATGGGTTCGGGAATAGCGGGAAAATGTGATGAGGGTTGCTGTCGACGTCGGCTAAGAATGGGTCGATGTCGAGGGATGGATAGGGAATGGTGGTTGGTGTCGGGTAAAATATGTGTAGAATGTAAATAAAGAAATAAAGTAATAAAGGTGCAAACTTCCAAGGTAAGGGATCACCGCAACGATAATCAAACACACAAAAGATAAGATAGAATAGTTATGTAATCACATCAAAGGAGCAAGCTTTTGCCTTTTCCAACAATTAGATAACCCTTTCAAGTAACCATAATTGTATCTACCAATTTTATGTTTATAATTCAAGTTGTTAACATGAACCTCTATTCTTTCGAGTATGCAATAAACATATAAAAGGCAGTGGATGATCAAAACATAATAAATATCAAAACTTTACCTCAAGCGTGCATGACTATCGTCGGGTTCACCCCGACCCTAGAAGAAGGAAATTAGAAAGGAAACATGAGGAAAGAAACTAACTTTAACATTAAAAATAAAACTTAAACTTACAAAACATTCCAAACGTTCCTCATCCTCTCTCTCTCTCTCTCCTCCTCCTTGCGTCCGAAGACGACTTGGCTTGAATGTATGAAAATCAGCCCCCTAGGGCTTTATTTAAAGGCTTTATTCCCTAACTAATCTAGGAAAGAAATATCTATCTATATCTAAATATATCTATCCAATAACATTAGGATTAAATTTGGAAATAAAATAATTATATCTAAAAGGAAACTAGGACTATTGTGGATAAATCCTTCTTGACTTGATGGATCTTGATGTGGATGGATAGAATTCTTGAATCTTGGCTTGCAAGTAACTCTATCTTCTTGGACACAACTCGATCTCGGACTTGACATGCTTCTGGATTGTCCTCGACGTCGACCAAACTCCTCGACGTCGAATAGGATTTTTCCTCAGGGGTTGCACTCGAGCTCGAGCAGGTTCTGGACTCGTCGGGTATACTCGACGTCGACCAAAACTCCTCGACGTCGACTAGAATTGTGCTCTAGAGTGGTCTAGTGCTCCTTCTCGACTCCTGGGAGGCAAGTCGACCAAAACGTTACTCGACGTCGACCAGTTTGGTCGACGTCGACTAGTTTTGTGCGCTTTCAGCATTCTTCTCCGTTCTGGAAACGCACTTTCCCGAGTCCTCCTTCTTCCGATTGACGCATATGAGCATGCGTTGGAATGATCGTTTGGAGGGCTACAACTTTCATGAAGACATCAAAGCTTGATTCAGAACGATGAATGGTGAAAAATGGCGTTTTCTCTAGATGCACCATCCTTATCTTCTTCATGACTTTACTTTAAGCTCTAAAGTCCGTCTGATTTCTTCAAAATTAAACAGAAACTAGTGTAGACTCCATAATTTGGCAAATAAGTGTGAACTACATAGACTATGTACTATTCTAAGCCAAGTGTATGAACTACATGCAAAAATCGATATAAAAGTAAGTGTAAAACATGGCAAATTTGGCTCATAACAAACACCCTATACTTAAGCTTGCTTGTCCTCAAGTAATACTTTTAATGGTCATACAGGGGAAGAAAACCAACTCTCAACATCTTAGATTCATTCTCAAATGTCTCTGCAATCATTTATCATCCTCGAAAAGGTACTAGTGCCACAAATCCGTAATTTGATGAGAGGGTTTCTCGACCAAATAAATTTGTAGTCAAGACCCCTGACAAGAGGAAAACCTGTCGTTGTTCTTGCCAAAGAATACTCAAACTCCCAACTAGTATAGTGTGTAAGCAAGAGATCGATCCATAGGGAAATCTATTAAATTCAAGTCTAATTATAATTGCTAAGAGAGAAAAGGGGGAGTTTTTAGTGTGAAAAGATCTGCCTTTTAGCAAAGCAGAAGCAAGCAAACAAAGTGAATTGGTCTAAGAATGCAGTGGAGAGGAATAGGTTCACCTACAATTTATCACTTCGATTGATGAATTCGATCCTTGTTTCAGCCTATAGTTCTTGTCTTTTCCTATCAATGTCCTTGTCCAGATCTTAGGTAAATTACTAGTCCTACGAGTCCTAGCAACCCTTATCTCTAAATAACCCTAACACGGTTAAGATTTAACCTAGAGATAGCATTAAGATTATGAATTAACCAAGGTACACATAACATCAAGCTACGAGTCGATATTCAACATGTATTCAACTTCCTACACATCCAATTAGTCCTACGAGTCCTAAAGGGATATGATTGCCACTTGGGTTAAGGTTCGCTACGAGGAATCTACAAAACCCTAGCAATTGAATGAATCTACTCTAATTAGTCGGCCAGGCCAGAGAGAATAAAACACATTCAAGCAATTGAGCACAAGGAAGTGAAAACATTTCAATAGGAATAAGAACTCGATTAAGAAACTCACATTTCAACAATCAAAGATCCAAACTGTAGGCGAAACCTTGAGAGTTTAGTTGCTCATGCTCAACGGCGCTTTCAACAATGGTGTAAAGTGCATAACGTCAATGAAAGAATAACTAGAAAAGCCTTAAATAGTCTTATGAAAGTCGGCCCAAAATAACTTAATGAAAACCCTAAGTGAAATCCGGAATTGAAGATCAGCTACTGCACGGGCCGCGGGGCGGCCGGCGATCAGCGAAATCCTGCGTTCCTTCCTTCGAGCTGCGGGGCGGCCAGCGATGCTACGGGGCGGCCTGCGATTCTTTTGAGCTCCTTCCTCTTTGTCTCCAGCAGCTCATAAGTCTTCTTTAACTTGTTTCCGCTCTTTTCAATATCATTTCACCTCCAATCTACTTTTCCTGAAATAAACCATAAAACCATGTAGATTCCGCCTCTTCTAACCCAACAAGTGAAAATGCGAATTCAACTAAATAAATGCAATATTCACACCTAAATAATGCTAAATGCAATCTATTATGCAACACTAAACATGCTCTATCAAATTCCCCCACACTTGAACCTTTGCTTGTCCTCAAGCAATAGAAAACTCAACTCTGCAGCCCCACAGAATAGCAATTCATGTATCCACACCTCAATATTCTTTAAGTGCATGAAAACTAGCAAACACAAAAGATTAATAACATCATAGCACATAATTGGAATAATCAATGAAATCAGGCAACCATGTCCATTCTAGACCTCACAAAGGAGATATGTTTCACTCTCGTTCAAGTGTTTAGGTTTAAATGTTTACGCTTAAAACTCAATCTTTCAAAAACATAGCTACAAGAGCCTTGCACCAGTGTTCTAAATCTCCACCGCTGGTGACTCTACACACAACAAAAATTATGAGGTCTTTCAATTAGGTTGTAATGGGGCCAAGGTAGAACATATAAGGTATGGTACAATTTTGGTCATGTGGTGTTCAAAATCCGGGAACCAAGGAAGCTACCAAATCTTACAACCACTCATTAACATCTCATACCATATCTCTATAATGTCAAACAACACAAATCTCAAGCATAAAACTTTAGAAACCATAATCAACTCCTTCTTTTTTTTTTCTTTTTTTTTCTTTTTCATTCATGCTATATCAAATGATTTTCCTTGACTTTTACCCCTAAGTGAATTTTATCCTCCTTAGGTCCCAAGTAATAAAAATGCTAGCAATAATCAAACATCTCATAAATACACCTCTAACATACAATCCACCACCAAAAACCATCATCCACACTATAGATATTCACCAACTAGTCCTAAATTCCTGGATGGGGTCAGGCTATCATTGGCTATGGAATCATTTGTGGAGCTATAAAAGATTAGGCAATTAGGCTCAAACTGGCTTCAAGCAGAGGATAATATGTAAGGTGGGAATATAGTCAAATAGGGCTAATAAAGGTACCTCAATCATGTTTAAGTCATGTGCAGAAATCATAATATGCAGCCTTGAACAAGATATCTCAATGCAAGTCAAAGAGGAAGTAATCGAAGAGAGTACACACAACAAGCAAGAGGACTAAATAAAGTGTAGTCTTGAATAGGCCAAAATAAGCTCACCAGGACATGTCTAGAACTTCAATATCACCCAAAAATTCAAGATTTTATGCGCTCAATCATTAATCAATCATGCCCACCAAATAGTATAGAAAACATATATCAAAGGCTTCAACAATCGAAGCACATCATGGGGCATAAATCTCAATAGAAAATATAGAGGACAAACGACATCCATATGGGGAAATAAGACCTATTCCTAATAATGGAAGAACTAAAACTGTTTGTTTGTTATTTTTTTTTTAGTCAGAAATAATGGTAGAAACTAACTATGCAACAACCAATAGAAATAAACATGCAACCTTAAAACTTAAAATGCAGTGCAAATTAGAACCAAAATACATAGAGTTTTCAAGTCTTCTCCCCCACATTTAAATCTAACATTGTCCTCAATGTCGAAAAGAGAACAAAAACATCAAAATAAACATAAAAGGGAAAAGAAAAGAAACAACTGACATGCTCACTGCTGAGGTGGTGGAGGCGGCGGATATGGTGGGAACTGTGGATAGGCGAATCGATAGAAGTCCTCTTGCCTCTGCCATATCTGCTCCTGCATCCGTCGGATCGCCGCCTGGCTATCAGAGACCTCCTCCAGGTGGGAAGTCAAGCCACGTACATCTCGACGAATGTCGCCGACCTCCATGTACAACTGCTGGTTGTGGTCCCACATCGCGTCCTGGCGCTGGTGCATCTGCTGCTGGTTCTCCAACATTGCGTCTTGACGACGCGACATCATCTGCTGATGCTCCCACATAGTGTTCTGCTGGAGAGACATATCAGCCATCTGCTGTGCCAGCGAGTAGTAATCTGGACCAGCACCTCCAGCTGTGCCAGAAGGTCCAGCTCCTCCAAAGTCCGTCTGAACTCTGGGAACATCCTCATCATCGTCCTGCTCAGCATCAGGAACCTGCTCCTCCTCATCATCATCATCCTCATCCATCTCATCCCCCATATAGAAATCAGCAGCTGTAGGGCCAAATGGGAGATGACGGGCCAATCTCAACTGGATCCTCCCCTGATGGCCGGCCCTCCAGACCCACATCGGTGCTCTACCCTCCAGGTGGCCAGCCTTTCTCAGCTGGGCCTCATCATAAAGAAATGATCCATGCTGAATGTCACGGACAATGCTCATATCGATGCATGCGCGAGCTATGAGGGTGATAAGACCCCCAAAGCTAATTGTTGCCTTGCTGCGCTTGTCCAGGATATCTTTGCAGTTCATCAGAAATAGATCCACCCAACCTGGCACTACATGGCTCTTTGGCGTCAGACACCATAGGAATGACATATCCTTCAGCGAGATCTTGTTGACCTCCACATGAGCAAAAAAAGTGTTCGCCAGAACCTTGTGAATAAGTCGTAGGGCAGGATGGTGAATGCTGGAGTTGTACTGGCCCTTCTTGGCCTCAAAAGGCACCCTAGTAGATGCCAACCAAAAAGCCACAGGGCCCTCTCCCTTGCCGACATCAAGCCAACCAGCAGTCGGCGCAACAGTAACACCCAGAATCTATGCCAATCTCTCCTTTGATAATGTGTAATCCCTCCCAAGCAACCGAAAATCAATAGATGCACGGTTCACACTCAAAGGTGCTAAGAATTCTTTACATATGCTTGGATAAGTAGGAGCATTCTTCTCTAACAAACCTCCTAGGCCCCCATGCTCTAATAGTTGCCTAGTGCATGCATCCATTTGTAATAATCTAAGTGTCGGCTCATGAAAGAATTTGGTTACAAAGAAATTCCTAGTCTTTAAACCATTCCATCTCTCTTTCTGATTTCTACTCATTCCATGTGGTCGCGACATTATGAATCTGAGCTAAGAGATGACCAAACAAGAATGAAAAAGAGGGAAAAACTCACAACCGGCGAGACACTGCAGGGGCCGCGGGGCAGCCGAAGGTGGCGACGGGGCGGCCGGCGACAGGGGTTGCCGCGGGGCGGCTTGGCTGGTGACGGGACAGCCGGCGATTTTCCTGATCTCTCTACTTCGACGTCGGATCCGCTCTCCGACGACAAATATCTTTCACTCCGTTATGGATCCGAAAGCAATCTCCTTGGAACTCCTTGGAATGGGCTGATTTTATGTAGATCTAGGAGAGATAGGAGATAAAGTGGATTTTTTTTGTGAAGAAAGAAATGGGAGAGAAAGGGTACTTTTGTGAGGGTTTTAAGGAGCTTGAAGGAGGAAGAAGATAGAGGATGAAGAGGCGGCAGCTGATGGTGATAGAATGGGGAGAAAAAGAAAGGGTAGGGTTTATGTTGTTTGGTAAGTGGGGGCCCACACGGGCCCCTAAATATTTTTCTATCCGGAAAGGGCCGCTGGGCGGCCAGGGTGGGCGACGGGGCGGCCGGCGATTTCGCGAAGGATTTCGCTGGTCACCCTAGCCGCGGGGCGGCCCAGGCTGGAGACGGGGCAACCCGTCCTTTTTCTCCCTATTCCTTCTTCTTTTCCTTCCTGCAACGTTAGCACTCCAGACCAAACCAAAATAAACTAAAAAAAAAACGTAATGCAAAAAGAAAATAACTAAACTATTACCTTGGGTTGCCTCCTAAGCAGCGCCTTTAGTTAACGTCGTTGGCTCGACGTTATGACACCCTATTGATCCTCAACATTTGGTTCAGTGAGAACCAACTCATCACCGTCCTGTTTGACAAAATTCTCATAATAGGGTTTAACTCGATGACCATTTACCTTGAAGATGTCTCCATTCCTCTCATTTAGTAACTCTACTGCACCATGAGAAACGACATTAGTAATCATATATGGTCCTGTCCATCTAGAACGAAGCTTACTTGGGAAGAGTTGTAGGCGCGATTGAAATAGAAGGACCTTTTCCCCAACATTGAGGTCCTTTCGCAAGATATGTTTATCGTGCCATGCCTTTGTCTTCTCCTTATAGGTGACGGAGTTATCATAGGCATCCAATCTCAACTCTTCCAGCTCCTGCAGCTGTAGTTTCATGAACTCCCCAACTTCGTCAATCTGCATGTTGCACTGCTTCACCGCCCAATATGCTTTATGTTCAAGCTCGACAGGAAGATGGCAAGTCTTTCCATAGACTAATCTAAACGGAGACATCCCAATGGGAGTCTTGTAAGCCTTTCGATAAGCCCATAGAGCATCATCAAGTCTGACACTCCAATCCTTCCTGTTTGGGGCAACAGTCTTCTCCAAGATAGTCTTTATCTCGCGATTAGACACCTCAGCTTGCCCATTGGTCTGGGGGTGGTATGCAGTAGACACCCTCTGAGTCACATGATACTTTTTTAAGAGCGCACTCACAGTCTTGTTGCAGAAATGGGTCCCTTTATCACTGATTAGTGCTTTTGGGACTCCAAATCTAGAGAATAGCTCCTTGAGGAAACCTGCAACTACCTTTGAATCATCAGTTCTGGTGGCCTTCGCCTCCACCCACTTGGAGACGTAGTCCACCGCAAGCAAAATATATAGGTTTCCAAAGGAGTTAGGGAATGGTCCCATGAAGTCAATGCCCCAAACATCAAAAATCTCACAAAATATTATGCGAGTTTGTGGCATTTTATTCCTCTTAGAAAGATTCTCAATTCTCTGACAGCGATCGCAGGATTTGCAAAAAGCATAAGAATCACGAAATATATGTGGCCAAAAGAATCCTGTATCCAGTACCTTCCTAGCTGTCTTTTGTGGTCCAAAGTGTCCACCACATTCATGGGAATGACAAAAATTTAGGACATATTGTACCTCATCGTCGGGAAGACACCGACGTATTACTTGATCTGCGCAATGCTTCCATAGGTAGGGGTCATCCCAAACATAGAAGCGAGCATCGTGGCGTATCTTGTCCTTCTGAGCCTTTGAAAAGTTGGGTGGAAACTCTTCCGACACTAAAAAGTTGACCAAGTTCGCAAACCAAGGACGTGGAAGAGCACTCACCTTGAGGAGAGATTCGAGTTCAGATTCTGCAGGGGCTGCGGGACGGCCAGGGGTGGCGACGGGGCGGCCGGCGATTCTGGAGAAATCCTCCTCCAAAGACTCGGCCGCGGGGCGGCTGGCGATTGCGATGACTTGGAAGAGTTCTTCGTCAGGAAAACTTCCCACTATGCCTTCTTGTCCATTTTCCCCCTGCACAATACGACTTAAATGATCAGCAACTAGGTTCTCAGCACCCTTTTTGTCCCTGATTTCAATGTCAAATTCGCTTAAAAGCAAGATCCATCTAATCAGTCTTGGCTTAGCCTCTTTCTTCGCCAAAAGGTAACGAAGTGCTGCATGATCAGTATACACAATAACTTTGGTGCCAAGTAAATAAGATCTAAATTTCTCAAGTGCAAAAACTACAGCAAGAAGTTCCTTTTCTGTGGTTGAGTAATTCCTTTGAGCTCCATTCAGGGTCATAGATGCATAGTATATGACATGAGAGCTTCTCCCTTCTTTTTGTCCAAGCACGGCTCCCACAGCATAGTCACTAGCGTCACACATCAATTCGAACGGCTGAGACCAATTTGGTGCTTGTATGACGGGTGCACTGGTAAGACAAGTCTTTAACTCATCAAACGCCGTCCTGCACTTCTCATCAAAGGCAAATGTAACCTCCTTCTTCAGCAGCTCCCACAAGGGTGAGGTGATCTTTGAGAAGTCCTTAATGAACCCGCGGTAGAATCCTGCATGGCCTAAAAAGGAACGAACTTCACGCACATTAGTAGGATAAGGCAATGTTGGAATGGTGTCAATCTTTGCCTTATCAACCTCAATCCCTTTATGGGAGACAATGTGACCCAAAACAATGCTTTCATCAACCATAAAGTGACACTTTTTTAAATTGAGCACTAAATTAGTGTCAACACATCTTTTAAGCACAAGCGCCAAATGGTTGAGGCAAGCATCAAAACTATCACCATGGACTGTAAAATCATCCATAAAGACCTCAATGAATTGCTCTATATATTCAGAGAAGATACTTACCATACACCGTTGGAATGTCCCAGGAGCATTGCACAAGCCAAAAGGCATTCTGCGATATGTAAAAGTGCCAAACGGACAAGTGAATGTTGTCTTCTCTTGATCCTCTGGTGCGATGGCTATCTGAAAGTACCCTGAATATCCATCTAGAAAGCAGTAATATGGACGACTAGCAAGTCTTTCAAGCATTTGATCAATGAAAGGTAAGGGAAAGTGATCTTTTCGAGTTACCGCATTCAGCTTACGATAATCGATGCAAACTCTCCAGCCTGATTGGACTCTGGTAGGGACCAACTCACCTTCTTGATTCTCAACCACTGTAATGCCTCCCTTCTTTGGTACTACCTGCATTGGACTAACCCATTGACTATCAGAGATGGGATAGATCATACCTGCCTGAAGGAGTTTCAGCACCTCCTTCTTTACTACATCCATCATAGGTGGATTGAGTCTCCGTTGAGGTTGCCTTGAAGGTTTGGCTCCCTCTTCTAATAAGATCCCGTGCATGCAAGTAGCTGGGCTGATTCCCTTGATATCCGCTATGGTCCATCCCAGAGCTGTCTTATGCTCTTTGAGCACTCCTACCAACCTATCTTCCTTTTCTTTGGTAAGCTTGTTAGAGATGATGACAGGCAGGGTGTCACCCTCCCCCACAAATGCATATTTATGATGCTCAGGAAGAGGCTTGAGCTCAACTTCAAGTGCCTGTACGATAGAAGGTAAGAGCTTTTCATTTGGAATGGTTAATGCCATAAAGGTTTCTTCTTGCGATTTGGAAGGGAGGGTAGATATGTCTCTTATGGCATCTTGCAGGTTAGTAGTCAAAACATAGTTCAATGAAAATTCCTCAGTAGGAGATTCTAAAGCTACCTGCAGGTCATCTACACAACTCATGTCAAAGGTATCCTGCATACAAGTATCAATGGCATCCATAAAGCATAAGGAATGATCATCAGAAGGGAATTTCATAGCATCATATATATTGTATTCAACCTTCTCACCATTAAATTCCATAGTCAAAGAACCAGAATACACATCAATTTTTGTTCTAGCAGTCTTTAAAAAGGGCCTTCCTAGCAAAATAGGAGCCTCTTGGTTACCATGCTCCATGTCCAAGACAAAGAAATCAGCAGGAAAGATCAAATTGTCAACCATAACTAAAACATCCTCAACTATGCCTCTAGGAAATGCATTTGATCGATCCGCTAGTTGGATTACCACTCTAGTCTCATGCAAAGGTCCTAAACCCAATGATTCATACAGAGAATAAGGTAAAACACTAATAGATGCACCCAAGTCAAACAAAGCTTTATCAAACTTAGTTTCACCTATCACACATGGAATTGTAAACATGCCAGGGTCGCTACATTTCTCAGGCAGACGCTTTTGAAACACAGCAGACACATGTTCGCTTACCTTAATTTTCTGCTTCCCCTTCAACTTTTGATTCCTCTTTATTTTGCAAAGTTCCTTGAGAAATTTGGCATAACTTGGAATACTTTTAATCAGATTGAGTAAAGGGATGTTTACCTCGCACTTACTGAACGTCTCAAAGATCTCTTTGTCATTGTCTGGTCTTTTTGTGTGTCTGAGTGCTTCAGGAAAGGGAGGAACAGGTTTAAAAGAATTTAAAGGGGGGAAATCAGGTCGAACATACTTGTCAGAGGCGTCACTGGAGAGGCCGCGGGGCGGCTCGTCTTGGCTGCGGGGCGGCCGGCGATTTTCCACGTCTTCCGAATCGCCTTGGCCGCGGGGCGGCTCAGGGGTGCCGCGGGGCGGCTGGGGATTTCGAACCCCTTCTTATTCCTCGTTCGCACCTGTTTCAAAATTATCAAGGTTAGTATCATTATGGGGAGTGGTAATCAGTTCCTTACCACTTCTTAGCGTCACAACGCTGACGTTTTCCTTGGGATTCACCACCGTTTGAGATGGTAGCTGTCCTGAGTCCTTCGCTAGCAGTTCGCTCAGCGATTGAGCCATTTGGCTAAGTTGCTTCTCCATATTCTTTTGGTGCTCAACTTGACCCATGACGATCTTTGTGAGAGCTTTGAGAGGATCCTCATCGGATTGATTATCAGTTGGTGGAGGTCCTCTCTGTCTTTGATCAAATTGTTGCTGAGGTCTAAAATGGGGTCCTCCTTGTGGATTGAAAGGGGCTTGGTTATTACCATAACCATACCCCTGGTAACCTGCATTATAGTTATTATTGTATTGATTGGGATTAGCATAGTAACCAAACATGGGTCGCTGAGGAACAAAGTTCCCCATGGCATTCAGCTCTACATTTGGCTCATGCAGCATTGGACAAGTGTCCGTCGGGTGATAAAGATCAGCGCAAATGCCACATGCCTTAAGTTGTTGTGGGGTTTCTTGTAGCATGAACCTTTTCATCATATCCTTCAATTCAGCCACATCGCTATGTAATGCGGAAGTTGAGGAGTCAACGGCGAGGACCCCTCTAGCATGAAGTCCCTTGCTGAATTGCCTAGAGCCATCAGCAAGCTCTGAAAACACCTCCCAAGCAGCAACAGGTGTTTTGTTCAAGATGTTGCCACCATAGGCAGAGTTCACCGTCTTGCGCTCCTCGTCAAGCAATCCATTGAATGGAAAGAGCACTAAATCCTTCTTTGAAAAACCATGGTGAGGGCAACTAGAGCAAAGCTTCTTGAAGCGCTCAAAGTACTCATAGAGTGTCTCTGTAGCCTGCTGGTCAATGCTGCTGATTTCCTTCTTCAGACTGTTCAACTTGGTTGCAGGGAAGTACTTTTCCAGAAAGAGACGCTTCAATTGTATCCATGTTGTTGCACTACCTGGTGGCAAGTAGTAGAACCACTCATTAGCAGTGTCCTTAAGCGAAAAGGGGAATGCCCTTAACTTGATTTGCTCCTCCGTGACATCGTCTGGTTTCATACCCACCACAACAGTATGGAACTCAAATAAGTGCTTGTGGGGGTCCTCACCACTCAACCCATGGAATTTGGGTAGGAGATGAACCACCCCAGACTTTAGCTCAAAATGGACACCTTCATCAAGTTTAGGGAGCACGATAGCCAATGGTTGTTGGGCTATGGTTGGTGTAGTGAGCTCCTTCAGCATTCGATTATCATCATTAGCAGCCATCTCTTCACTCTCTTCTTCTCCTTGATCGAAAGGTAACTCGCGAAAGCGATCACGAGCTTCTCGCCTCAATCTAGAGAGAGTCCTCTCAATCTCCGAATCTAAAGACAATAGAGATGAGTTAGTAGCACGAGTGTGGACCATATAAGTGGTCCACACAAAAATTAGCAATTAAAACAACACAAGAATTCAATCAGAAATTCCCCGGCAACGGCGCCAAATTTCACAAGAGGAAAACTTGTCGTTGTTCTTGCCAAAGAATACTCAAACTCACAACTAGTATAGTGTGTAAGCAAAAGATCGATCCACAGGGAAATCTATTAAATTCAAGTCTAATTATAATTGCTAAGGGAGAAAAGGGGGACTTTTTAGTGTGAAAAGATCTGCCTTTTAGCAAAGCAGAAACAAGCAAACAAAGTGAATTGGTTTAAGAATGCAGTGGAGAAGAATAGGTTCACCTACAATTTATCACTTCAATTGATGAATTCGATCCTTGTTTCAGCCTCTAGTTCTTGTCTTTTCCTATCAATGTCCTCGTCCAGATCTTAGGTAAATTACTAGTCCTACGAGTCCTAGCAACCCTTATCTCTAAATAACCCTAACACGGTTAAGATTCTACCTAGAGATAGCATTAAGATTATGAATTAACCAAGGTACACATAACATCAAGCTACGAGTCGATATTCAACATGTATTCAACTTCCTACACATCCAATTAGTCCTACGAGTCCTAAAGGGATATGATTGCCACTTGGGATAAGGTTCGCTACGAGGAATCTATAAAACCCTAGCAATTGAATGAATCTACTCTAACTAGTCGGCCAGGCCAGCGAGAATAAAACACTTTCAAGCAATTAAGCACAAGAAAGTCAAAACATTGCAATAGGAATAAGAACTAGATTAAAAAACTCACAGATCAACAATCAAAGATCCAAACTGTAGGCGAAACCTTGACAGTTTAGTTGTTCATGCTCAACGGCGCTCGCAACAATGGTGTAAAGTGCATAAGGTCAATGAAAGAATAACTAGAAAAGCCTTAAATAGTCTTATGAAAGTCGGCCCAAAATAACTTAAAGAAAACCCTAAGTGAAATCCGGAATTGAAGATCAGCTACTGCACGGGCCGCGGGGCGGCCGGCGATCAGCGAAATCCTGCGTTCCTTCCTTCGAGCCGTGGGGCGGCCAGCGATGCTACGGGGCGGCCTACGATTCTTCCGAGCTCCTTCCTCTTTGTCTCCAGCAGCTCCTAAGTCTTCTTTAACTTGTTTCCGCTCTTTTCAATATCATTTCACCTCCAATCTACTTTTCCTGAAATAAACCATAAAACCATGTAGATTCCGCCTCTTCTAACCCAACAAGTGAAAATGCGAATTCAACTAAATAAATGCAATATTCACACCTAAATAATGCTAAATGCAATCTATTATGCAACACTAAACATGCTCTATCAACCCCGCTATAGGATAGTGGAGTCAGGTTCGTCCTTAGGACAGAAGTCATCGGTTATAGGTTTAGTGTGTTTAAGGGTTCGGGAATAGCGGGAAAATGTAATGAGGGTTGTTGTCGACTTCGGCTAAGAATGGGTCGATGTCGAGGGGTGGATAGGGAATGGTGGTTGGTGTCGGGTAAAATCTGTGTGGAATGTAAATAAAGAAATAAAGTAATAAAGGTGTAAACTTCCAAGGGAAGGGATCACCGCAACGATAATCAAACACACAAAAGATAAGATAGAATAGTTATGTAATCACATCAAAAGAGCAAGCTTTCGCCTTTTCCAACAATTAGATAACCCTTTCAAGTAACCCTAATTGTATCTACCAATTTTATGTTAATAATTCAAGTTGTTAACATGAATCTCTATTCTTTCGAGTAGGCAATAAACATATAAAAGGCAGTGGATGATTAATAAATACCAAAACTTTACCTCAAGCGTGCATGACTATCGTCGGGCTCACCCCGACCCTACAAAAAGGAAATTAGAAAGCCAACATAATGAAAGAAACTAACTTTAACATTAAAAATAAAACTTAAACTTACAAAACCTTTCAAACGTTCCTCCTCCTCTCTCTGTCCTCCTCCTTGCGCCCGAAGACGACTTGGCTTGAATGTATGAAAATCAGCCCCCTAGGGCTTTTATTTGTAGGCTTCATTCCCTAATTAATCTATGAAAGAAATATCTATCTATATCTAAATTTATCTATCTAATAACATTAAGATTAAATTTGGAAATAAAATAATTATATCTGAAAGGAAACTAGGACTATTGTTGATAAATCCTTCTTGCCTTGATAGATCTTTATGTGGATGGATAGAATTCTCGAATCTTGGGTTGCAAGTAACTCTATCTTCTTGGACACAACTCGATCTCGGACTCGACATGCTTCTGGATTGTCCTCGACGTCGACCAAACTCCTTGATGTCGAGTAGGATTTTTCCTCCGGGGTTGCACTCGAGCTCGAGTAGGTTATGGACTCGTCGGGTGTACTCGACGTCGACCAAAACTCGTCGACATCGACTAGAATTGTGCTCTCGAGTGGTCTGGTGCTCGTTCTCGACTCCTGGGAGGCAAGTCGACCAAAAAGTTACTCGACGTCGACCAGTTTGGTCGACGTCGACTAGTTCTGTGCGCTTTCAGCATTCTGCTCCATTCTTGAAACGCACTTTCCCGAGTCCTCATTCGTTCGATTGACGCATATGAGCATGCGTTGGAAAGATTTTTCGAGGGCTACAGCTTTCATTAAGACATCAAATCTTGATTCAGAACGATGAATGGTGAAAAATGGCGTTTTCTCCAGCTGCACCATCCTTAGCTTCTTCATGACTTTCCTTTAAGCTCCAAAGTCCATCCGATTTCTGCAAAATTAAACAGAAACTAGTGTAGACTCCATAATTTGGCAAATAAGTGTGAACTACATAGACTATGTACTATTCTAACCCAAATGTATGAATTGCATGCAAAAATCGATATAAAAGTAAGTGTAAAACATGGCAAATTAGGCTCACAACAAACACCCAATACTTAAGCTTGCTTGTCCTCTAGCAATACTTTTAATGGTCATACAGGGAAAGAAAAAAAACTCTCAACATCTTAGATTCATTCTCATATGTCCCTACAATCAATTACCATCCTCGAAAAGGTACTAGTGCCACAAATTCGTGCATGTGAATAAAAGCAACTTTGCACACAAAAGGAGGGTTATGCAAAAACAAATCATAAGTGATAAAACATTAATAATCAAGAGGACTTTATTAAGCTCAATAGGGAGTCGATTGGTAAAAGGATAAAAGTGGGCAATTTTTGGCCATATGGTGCTAATGATCCGGGGAAATGGAGTAATTTCCAAATTTTCATACCACATTCCTTCTTCCTTTTGATTTCTCACTATTCTCTCATCGCTCAATGCTTTTTTCAATATTATGCTTTTACTTCTCTAACCTCAGCACTACCTTCTTGCGAGTCACAAAGATGGGTGTCATGAATGGCCTCGGATAGTTAGTGCTTTGGATTCCTCACATTGGTGTCCCATCCTGCAGAACTATTATCTCAACGCATGAAGGGTCGATGTACCTTTATCTTTTGAGGTGACCGGATTTTCTTTAACTCATTAAATTTTCCATAAAATTTTCAATTTCCTGCCAAACTCCAATAATGATAGTAACAACACAAATACCATATGATAATCTCCAATATGTAGCTTTCATTTTCAACATAATCCCCGGATAAGGTAAAGAATGGGCAGTATTTAGAACATATGGAGCATAGTATAATGTAAGGCATAATATGGCTTTTGTGATGCATAAGCATAGGTAAGGCTAGGATATAAACAATATGAGCATTGTATGGAAAATATAAAGTCCTTCATCCTTTTATCATGCAAGATGTCAAAAACGACCTCAAATTTCACCTCATTTCATGGTTTTCAATAAAAATATGCACTTCATTGTGACTTCCCTTTACTAGGCAATTTCATGCTATATCTCTAATGAATCTAATTTTGCATCGTCGAGTTCAATTAAGCTTCCATGACACTAATCAAATTTTTTTCAATGCGGGTGATTTTTTCAAGCTTTGGAAAACATGCATATAAGCACATAAATCAAATATGAGATCCAAACATGCATAAGCAATTCAAGAAATAAACATAAAAATAGGCACACATAATGTCTAATATAATCAAATATGCACAAAGTAAGCCCTTCACCCACTCCCTACTTAAACATTACAGTGTCCTCACTGTATAAAAACAAGGATAAAGAAAGAAACTCACTAGACAGGTGTGCAGAACGTCGGAATCGAGTGGTGATGTATGCGCAGAAGTGGTCGACGTCGAGGAAGAGTAGTCGACTTCGTGTGAGAGTGGTTGACTTCGACTATGGCTACTCGACATCGAGTAAGTTGAAAGCCTCCAGGGTGGTTTTTCTTCGATCACAGGCTCCGTTGCTCGCGATGGTGGTCGATGTCGAGTAGAGTACTCGACGACGAGTACTTCTGCCGCTTTCTTTTTACCTGCACGACTCATTAGAAGACAATATCCACAATTGAAAAACTTAAACCAATATTTAAAATGAAAATCAACAGTATCTAAACTCTAAGAAATAAGAAATAGCGGGTAGCCTCCCGTAAAGGCTAAAGAAAGGAAGCGTGGGTTGTCATCCGGGGGCATCGTATGAAGAAGCTTGAATCTCCCCGAGTGAACGCTCCATGGCTCCACCCATTCATCTTCCCTGGCTCCAGCTAGCATATATAAAGGAAGATATAAAGAAAATTCACATACCTCATAATTGTCTCTCTTCTACTTCATATGTTGACTTGGTTGTGTATCTCCACCATAACAGAGCAGTGGAGTGGGAAGAGATATTTCCTCATCCTGCGAAGCTTCATGCCACTTTGCTAGGCCCCCATACTTGAATACGAACATCGGTTGCTCAAAATCATCGGGGATAGCCTTCACTTTGTAAGGCAAAAGCGACCTTGGAACGCCCTTGGCAACAATGTCCAACTTCTTTTCTTCTAGCGCTTGGGATCCTTCAAACGATTAATCAACAATAGGTAAAAAAGTAGCAATGAAATTCGAGGAAGGACATACCTGGCTGTCGATATCGAGTGGGTCAATTGGCTCGTCGGGAGGAGGGCATGGTCCTTTAGACTGAATGGAAGCCTCAGGCCCTCGGATTTCGTCTTCTAGCTGGGCTATTTCCCTTAATCGTGCCTCCTCCATTGCAAGCCTATTTCTCCGTCTCAAATCTTGGAACCGTTCTTCCAATTCGGGATTCCCTTTGACAAAGTCTTCCATCTTTGTATCTAAGCATTGAAATCAAAATCAATAAAGCACAAATTAGTAGCAAAAGCTTGGCACCTAGTTGGTACCGGTGAGGCGGGTGGTGGTAGGGTATGTGATAGTAAGAAAAAGGGATGGGCTATTCCTAAACTTTAAAAAACAACTAAGCTAGGCGCGATTGATACCTAGGGGTGTTATGTGAGACAAGCTACTCGTGATCGGCTCCGAATCGGCTCGTATAAAACTCGGCTCGGGCTCGTTCATATTTAAAAATGAACGAATATGAGCAAAGTTTTGACCTCGTGACGAGCTCGAGCCGAATTCGAGCATTATACGAGCTTGCTCGTACAACTCGGGTATGGGTATAAAATTACTACTTTACCCTTAGGGTTTTATTTCATCCTTGTAAAAAATGTTCAAACTTCTTGTCCCCTTAAGGCCCACCCAAAACCTCCAGGCTCCAGTCTTCCTTCTTCCTCCAGATCCACCAAGTGCTTCACTTTCCAGTCTTCCTTCTTCCTCCGGATCCACTGCGAAACACTTGCCCCCTTGTTCCGGCCAACGTCGTCTTTGTCGAATGCTTTCCCGCTTGTGCTCTCAGCTCTCCCTTTCAATTTTATGGCCAGATCTATTCTTGACCTCTGTTGTGAGCTGAATCTGCCATGTTTTACAGTAACTTTTATATCGATTTCTGTATACATTGCATTCATTTAGGCTAAGATAGTACAGAATCTATGTAGTTTATGTTTATTTGCCAAATTATGGAATCTACACCAGTTTCTGTTTAAATCGCAGAAATCGAGGCGTTTTACAGCAATTCTATAGAAGGTCGGAAAAGCTCGGAAAACCACTACAGAAGTCCAAGGTCAAAGCAGCGGAACAAGTCTACGAGCCAAGGCTACTCGACCTCGAGTAAACCTACTCGACCTCGAGTAAACCTACTCGACCTCGACAAGCCATGTCCGAGCAACCTTGTCGACAGAGCCTGATCGAGAGAGCCAAACCCCCCAGCTCCGGGACTCTACTCGATCTCGACGAAGCCCTGGTCGAGATCGACGAAGCCCAAAGTCATGCCCGGAGTCGATGAGAAGAGCTGCCCGAGAAGCCGAGGACTAAGCCGAGGACGACCAGGAGCACTCGCTGCCAGCGACTCAACTCGCTGCAGCGGACCGTTCGCTGCCGCGGAAGAGGCAACTCGCTGCCAGTGGATGAAGCAACTCGCGGGAGCGGAAAGGAAGAGGCACCAGCCAACTCGACCTCGAGGAGCCTTTGTCGAGGTCGACAAGATCCTGACGCCAGATCCGGAGCCCATCGAGGAGAGTACCTCGAGAAGACCTAGTCGGCAAGCCACCTTACTCGAAGTCGACTAGGGCTTGTCGAGATCGACGAGCACCTGAGCCCCAGTCCGAGCACATCGAGCACACCAACCCGAGGAAGCCCAGTCGACAAGCCATCCTTGTCGAGGTCGACGAGTCGTGGTCGATCTCGAGTAGAGCCGCGTTCCAGAAGCTTCTCGACTTGGCTTGTCCGACTAGAATTGGCTTTCCTTGGGCGCGAAGGCGGAAGATTCTATCCAAATCCATCGAAGATCTATCCGATTTCATCAGGTTCTATCCAAGGAGACAAGATCTATCAACAATATGAAGACCTACCATAATTAGTTTTATCTTTCCTTTTAGATTTATTTCCATAAAACAATTTATTTACCCTTTCAAGTTTTAGATATAATTTTAGATAGAGATAGATATCTTCTTTCCTAGAATAGCTAGGGAATGAAGGCTATAAATAAAGCCTAGGGGGCTCAGTTTTAATCATCATTCAATTCAACACACAATTAGTTAGTTCCACAGAGAAGTTTAGGAGTTCTAAGGTTTTTAGGGTTTTGGCTTTCTGCGAAAGTTGATTGCCAGGATTGTAAAGGCTTTGAATTTAGTTTTAATGCAATTTAGTTCTTTTCATTCAATGTCTGCGATTGCAATGAGGCGTGAGTAGTCCACCCACTTCTGGGGCTGGGGTGAGCCCGACGGTGGCCATGTGAGGCGATGCGATAAAGGTCAGATCTTTTGTGCGATTCATCTTCTTTCCCTATGAGCATGATTCTTTTGCGAGAGTTGAAGGTGATCCTTGTTTGTGTTATTGAAGCGAAAGTGATCTTAATGCAACTTGGGTTAATTATGTGAAAAGGGTTAGTAACAATTAGGGTTTATGCGAAAGCCTCTATATGCCTATTTGTTAATAACGAAAGTTGTTTGATGGAAAGCATGATCTTTTATGCCTTTGTGTGTTATTTTGCATGGTTATCGTTGTGGCGTTGAAACCCTGGACTTGGAGGTCTTTTAGCATATTGAGTTTATTTCTGTCGAATTTCTGAGTTCTGTCGAAAATCTGCAAATTTACATTTTCTGTTTCTTATCGATCTAGACGAAGCTTTGTCCACCTCGAGGAGTACCTCTTGTCGAGGTCGAGGAGGGGTTGTCTTAGTCGAGTTGTGATTCTTCTGTTTTTGTCGATTTTAGAGTTTCTGTCTTTACTTTCTTTGTCGAGATCGAGTACCTCTTGTCGAGGTCGAGGAGAGTTT
Source organism: Persicaria tinctoria (assembly GCA_037127255.1). Classification (NCBI taxonomy): domain Eukaryota; kingdom Viridiplantae; phylum Streptophyta; class Magnoliopsida; order Caryophyllales; family Polygonaceae; genus Persicaria; species Persicaria tinctoria. The sequence continues at coordinate 42,223,899 of JBANSL010000002.1, read as the reverse complement.
TGTTCATCGAGTTGTTTGCTTTCTGTTTTCTGTTTTTATTACTGCTCTTGTCGACATAGAGGAGAGCTACTCGAGATCGAGTAGCTTCTGTGTCCTTGCTTTCAGTTTCTGCTTTTCTTCTGTTTTGCTTTGTTCTTTACTTCCTTTGCTTTACTTTCTGTCTTTAGTTTGTTCTTTGCTTTTGTTTTAGTTGCCCTTGCCGGGTTATTTGTCTCTTTCTTTCTGTTTCTGCGATTCTGTCTGTTCTGCTCTACTGTTGTGAGAATTTACAGCTACTTGAGAACTGCTGACATGCTTCCTCGAGGATTCGATCCTGACTTTCTCTTACTGCATTGGAGGAGTCTTGTATTTATTTGTTGAGGCCTAAGTCTGGTTTGATCTATTTCGTTATATTTCATACTCGATTTCCTCCTTACAAAAAAATTGGCGTCGTTGCCGGGGAGGCAATCAATCGCGCCTTAGGTAGTCAGTTCTCACTGTTTCTTTGAGTTAGTTTGCAGGTGTATGCGCCGTTCTGGTCAAACACCTGAGTTTGACGCCTTAGACGAACCGGAACGCCTTTTTCACATCCGAGCTCAACTACAAAGAGCCATGGCAGCTGCGGAGACACGGGAACAGCTGATCGCTAGGCTTACCAGGGAATTAGCCGCTAAGGATGCTGCTATCGTCGCTGAGAGAGCAGCAAGGGAAGAAGCAGCTGAACGCGCTAGGCAAGCGGAAACTGAGTTTGCCCAATATCCAACCACTACTGAGGAATATATGCATCCGACTCTCATCGTGCCTGAATCGGCGATTCTAATCCCTGAAAACTCTTTTGAAATTCGCACTCAATTTCTTATAGAGCTTAAAAATAATGCCTTTTATGGTAGATTTAATGAGTGTCCTCTTGAACATATTACTAATTTTCATGATATGTGCCGTACTCTTGCAGAAGGTACAACTCTGGAATATGTCAAGATGAAATCTTTTCGCTGGTATCTCACTGGGCCTGCACTGAAATGGCTGGAAGGGCTGAAAGAAAAATCACTTACAACCTGGGCTCAAGTAGAGCAAGAGTTTCTTAACAAATTCTTCCCACCTGCCAAAACAGCACATCTCCGCCAGAAAATCACCGCCTTCAAACAGTAGAAAGGGGAACCACTGGCAAAGGCATGGGAGCGCTACAAGGAACTTCTGCGATCTTGCCCTACTCATGGACAACCACCCTACATCAACAATTATACTCACTACGAGTATCTGACGATGCCGCCAAGTGACGCATGGGGTGTGCTAGAGAAGCTCACCAACTACGACAACAAGTATGGGTCTACTGTAACCTATGAAGAGAACCCATACGCCAGGCCAACACCATCCATGCCCCTATATGAGCCATCTAAAGAGATTGATCCTGATGTTAGGGAGCAATACTACAAAGACCAGAATAAGAAGCTCCTCAAGCAAGTCGAATATCTCTCTATCAACCAGCCTTGCATAGAATGCGGATCGCAAAGGCACACCACTCCTGAGTGCCCACACACAGAGCAAGTATGCTGGCAGAGCATCATGAGGATGCAGCTTACGCAGGGGGTCCCAATCGCTACATGGGGGACCAAAGGTTTCAGCGACTACAATGGAACCAAGGTGTCCCTAGGAATCCCCCGCCCTACAGAGCTCCAGGACATCCAGAAAGGGATCAAAAGAAGGATGATATACGGACGGTCCTGGAGGAAATACAGAGGAACCATTCAGAAACTAGGCAATCTTTCAACTCCGTCTATACTCAGATGCAAGGTGTCAACTCTAGGCTTGGGGAAATTGATATCTGGAGGAAATCAGTTGATACACAGATTGGTCATCTGGCAGCCGGAATCCCCAGACAGTCAAGGACACTTCCAGGATCTTCAGAACCAAATCCTAAGGGAAAGACTGGACACGTCGCTGCTGTAAAACTCAGAAGCGGTCATCAACTGCAAGAGCCAGAGGTCGGGAACCAGCAGAACGACGAGGAACAGCAAGTCGATCTCGACAAAGCCGTGGTCGATCTCGACAAAGGACTAGTCGACCTCGACAAAGGACTCGTCGACCTCGAGGAGAGCCTGCCAAAATCTTCGTCTGCACCACACAGCCACTCGACTGGGCCCAATCTAGTCGATGTCGACAAGGGCCTTGTCGATGTCGAGGAGCCCCTGGTCGACGTAGAGAAATCTGCAGCAACTTCGACGTCTGTTCTGGCTCCGACGCAGAAAAAGAAGCTGCCTTTCCCCACAAAATCTCTAAAGGACCCGGCGGACAAAAAGTATCAGCGCTTCATCAAGATGCTTCAGAAGCTCAACGTCACCATCCCCTTCACAGAAGCTCTCAATGAAATGCCATCTTATGTCAAATTCCTGAAGGAGATTCTGAGCAAAAAGCGATCGATGGCAGAAATCACAGAGGAGTGCAGCCATCTGGACATATTGGAGAAGAGGCCGGATCCAGGTAAGTTTGCTATAACTATTGGATTTGGTCCATACAAAATTAATGCCCTATGTGATCTTGGAGCTAGTGTTAGTATTATGCCTTTAACGATTTGGTCCAAGATTAAGATAGGTGCCTTGGAGCCTGTGGATGCTAGACTATACATGGCCAACAACACGGTGGTCATTCCAACAGGCATGGTGGAAAATGTCCCAGTACAAGTAGGTAAATTCTTCGTCCTTGCTGATTTCTTAATAGTGGATATGCAAGAAGATCCTGCTTGTCCAATTATTTTAGGAAGACCATTCTTGGTGACGGTGGATGCCAACATAAGCGTAAGGAAAGGAGTGCTCACCTTCAACATCAGCGATGAGGTCATTGAGTATTCCTTTAACAAAACTGAAAGGCATACTGGTCCAATGGAAGAGGTCAAATCTATCTCAGCTGGCTACATCACCTGCGGGGAACCCAAAGTCAGAAATATGACCCCTGAAGAGATAAAAAAGAGGGATATGGAGGCCCAGGTGGAGGAGATCATGGCAATCCTTAAGGAGAACACAGAGAATCCAATCGACACGGACCAAAGTAAGTCGTTATGGATTGATTATGTTTCGGATGCCTTGACAGGGACTAAGTGTGGGGTCAAGATCGACCAAGGCTCCTCGACATCGAGTAGAACCCTAGTCGATCTCGACCAAACCAAGGCGACTCCACCAGCACCGGCTTCGTCGAGCAGCAAACCAGAGGAGCCGCCCTGCTCGATCTCAAGTAGGTTCGTCGAGATCGACCACCAGAACCCTAAGTCGACTCGGCTTTCCTCGACGTTGGCGACTCCAGGACCAGAACCAGCCTCGTCGATCTCGACTAGTCTTGTCGAGATCGACCACCACCCGGCGCCACCAGACCCGCCTTCCTCGACGAGCAAGCCACCAGGAGGAGAAGGCTACTCGATCTCGAGTAGCCTTGTCGAGATCGACAAGACCACGTCTTCCTCGACGGCCCCTTCCTCGACGCTGCAGACACCAGGAGCAGAACCCTACTCGAGGTCGACCAGGATCGTCGAGATCGACCAGACCCTGTCTTCGTCGACTTCTGAATCTTCGAGCAGACCACCATCAGGACCAGCAGACTTGTCGAGATCGACTAACCCTAGTCGAGATCGACCAAACACCGTTGTCCCCGATTCCGTTTCTGCAAAGGTGAGTCAAGGTATGGATCTTTCTTCTCCTATTTCCATTAAAGATTTATCTATACATGGGAGAGGTCTGCCTTGGTATGTACGATTGTGCAGGATATCCAATGATGAGCCTAAGGAGTATGAAGTTGGAGACAAACTCTATGTCTCTAAGTCAAATGATCATTGGTTTCCTAACAAATTCAACAAGAAGCGGATGGGACCATTCGTGGTGAACAAGATCCATTCTGGAGGATTACAGCTGATGGACAAGAATGGAGTCCTATTTGAGGCCCAAGCTACATGGGCCCTACAGATGCCACCTTGAGCATTAATGGAAAGTCGGTCTAGCGACTATAAAATCTAGAGCATGTACATAGACTTTTTAGGACATTTGAGACTTTGTTTTTGTTTTTGGTTTTGAACATTTTGGTTTTTGTTATTTCTATTATGGGTATATGTCTTCTACTTTTCAGGTCAATGGATGGAACCAAATTACATTAACACTCGGCCTAGGAGAGGCTCCAGACGAAATCTTAAGGCTCAGCACACATATCTTGTGAGTTTCTTTCCTTACCCTTTACATTGTTTTATATATAGTGAGGACACTGTAATGTTTAAGTATGGGGTGGGGGAAGGGCTTACTTTATGCATAATTGCCATAGCTGACATTACTTTGTGCATTATTTCTTAGAATTGCTACATGGCTATTTTGGAATGCATTATTGATTTATGTGAATTTCCAAAAATTTGAGAAAAATGACCCCCAAAAATGACCCCCATTGAAATTTTTTGAATAAGGTCATTAGAGATATAGCATGAAAACCATGAAAGGAGGTAAAATTTGAAGTTGCTTTTGACATGTTGCATGATAAAATGATTGAGGACTTTATATTTCCATATAATGCTCATTGTTTAAAATCCTAGCCATACCTATGCTTATGCATCACAAAAGCCATCATATGCCTTATTTCAAATATTGCTCCACATATTCTTAAATATTGCCATTCTTTACCTTATCCGGGGATTATGTTGAGAATGATGTTACATTATGGAGATTGTTATATGGTTGTTTGTGTTGTTATTATCATTATTGGAGTTTGGAAGGAAATTGTTTGAATATATGGAAAATTTAATGAGTGAAAGAAAATCCATTTCCCCGGATCATAAACACCACATTGCAAAAATTGCCCACCTTTTAGCCTTTTACCAATCTACTCCTTCATGAGCTTAAATTAAAGTCTTCTTGATTATCAATGCTTTGTCACTTATATTGTTTTTGCATAACCCTCCTTTTGTGAGTAGATGTTGCTTTTACATATTTGCACATGCATGAATCGGTGACACTAGTACCTTTTCGAGGATGGTAATTGATTGCAGGGTTATATGAGAATCAATCTAAGATGTTGAGAGTTTTGAATTCTTCCCCTGAATGACAAATAAAAGTATTGCTTGAGGACAAGCAAGCTTAAGTATGGGGTGTTTGTTGTGAGCTGAATCTGCCATGTTTTACAGTAACTTTTATATCGATTTCTGTATACATTGCATTCATTTGGGCTAAGATAGTACAGAATCTATGTAGTTTATGTTTATTTGCCAAATTATGGAATCTACACCAGTTTCTGTTTAAATCGCAGAAATCGAGGCGTTTTACAGCAATTCTACAGAAGGTCGGAAAATCTCGGAAAACCACTACAGAAGTCCAAGGTCAAAGCAGCGGAACAAGTCTACGAGCCAAGTCTACTCGACCTCGAGTAAACCTACTCGACCTCGACAAGCCATGTCCGAGCAACCTTGTCGACAGAGCCTGATCGAGAGAGCCAGACCCCCCAGCTCCGGGACTCTACTCGATCTCGACGAAGCCCTGGTCGAGATCGACGAAGCCCAAAGTCATGCCCGGAGTCGATGAGGAGAGTTGCCCGAGAAGCCGAGGACTAAGCCGAGGACCACCAGGAGCACTCGCTGCCAGCGACTCGACTCGCTGCAGCGGACCGTTCGCTACCGCGGAAGAGGCAACTCGCTGCCAGCGGATGAAGCAACTCGCGGGAGCGGAAAGAAAGAGGCACCACCCAACTCGACCTCGAGGAGCCTTTGTCGAGGTCGACAAGATCCTGACGCCAGATCCGGAGCCCATCGAGGAGAGTCACTCGAGAAGACCTAGTCGGCAAGCCACCTTACTCGAAGTCGACTAGGGCTTGTCGAGATCGACGAGCACCTGAGCCCCAGTCCGAGCACATCGAGCACACCAACCCGAGGAAGCCCAGTCGACGAGCCATCCTTGTCGAGGTCGACGAGTCGTGGTCGATCTCGAGTAGAGCCGCGTTCCAGAAGCTTCTCGCCTTGGCTTGCGTTCCAGAAGCTTCTCGACTTGGCTTGTCCGACTAGAATTGGCTTTCCTTGGGCGCGAAGGCGGAAGATTCTATCCAAATACATCGAAGATCTATCCGATTTCATCAAGTTCTATCCAAGGAGACAAGATCTATCAACAACATGAAGACCTGCCATAATTAGTTTTATCTTTCCTTTTAGATTTGTTTCCATAAAAAGATTTATTTATCCTTTCAAGTTTTAGATATAATTTTAGATAGAGATAGATATCTTCTTTCCTAGAATAGCTAGGGAATGAAGGCTATAAATAAAGCCTAGGGGGCTCAGTTTTAATCATCATTCAATTCAACACACAATTAGTTAGTTCCACAGAGAAGTTTAGGAGTTCTAAGGTTTTTAGGGTTTTGGCTTTCTGCGAAAGTTGATTACCAGGATTGTAAAGGCTTTGAATTTAGTTTTAATGCAATTTAGTTCTTCTCATTCAATGTCTGCGATTGCAATGAGGCATGAGTAGTCCACCCACTTCTGGGGCTGGGGTGAGCCCGACGGTGGCCATGTGAGGCGATGCGATAAAGGTCAGATCTTTTGTGCGATTCATCTTCTTTCCCTATGAGCATGATTCTTTTGCGAAAAGGGTTAGTAACAATTAGGGTTTATGCGAAAGCCTCGATATGTCTATTTGTTAATAACGAAAGTTGTTTGATGGAAAGCATGATCTTTTATGCCTTTGTGTGTTACTTTGCATGGTTATCGTTGTGGCGTTGAAACCCTGGCCTTGGAGGTCTTTTAGCATATTGAGTTTATTTCTGTCGAATTTATGAGTTCTGTCGAAAATCTGCAAATTTACATTTTCTGTTTCTTATCGATCTAGACGAAGCTTTGTCGACCTCGAGGAGTACCTCTTGTCGAGGTCGAGGAGGGGTTGTCTTAGTCGAGTTGTGATTCTTCTGTTTTTGTCGATTTTAGAGTTTCTGTCTTTACTTTCTTTGTCGAGATCAAGTACCTCTTGTCGAGGTCGAGGAGAGTTTTGTTCATCGAGTTGTTTGCTTTCTGTTTTCTGTTTTTATTACTGCTCTTGTCGACATAGAGGAGAGCTACTCGAGATCGAGTAGCTTCTGTGTCCTTGCTTTTAGTTTCTGCTTTGCTTCTGTTTTGCTTTGTTCTTTACTTCCTTTGCTTTACTTTCTGTCTTTAGTTTGTTCTTTGCTTTTTTTTTAGTTGCCCTTGCCGGGTTATTTGTCTCTTTCTTTCTGTTTCTGCGATTCTGTCTGTTCTGCTCTGCTGTTGTGAGAATTTACAGCTACCTGAGAACTGCTGACGTGCTTCCTCGAGGATTCGATCCTGACTTTCTCTTACTGCATTGGAGGAGTCTTGTATTTATTTGCTGAGGCCTAAGTCTGGTTTGATCTATTTCGTTATATTTCATACTCGATTTCCTCCTTACAACAACCTCTTGTCCCTTTTAGTTTCGTTGTTCAGTGCGTTTTCCTTTTCTCCATATTCACTAATTTATGTTCCTCAATTTTTCAATTTATGTTCAGTTACGTTCACTAGTTTTGTACGTTCAATTTGTGTTTTCTGCTCCATTCACTAATTTTTTATTTTCTGTGCTATTTGTTTCATTGTTCAGATCGTGTGTTCCCTTTTATTTTACCAACTTTAGTTTTGTCTTCACATATTCAATTACTGTTGTTCCAAAATCCAAGGTAAATTGAATCCAGGTGAAATTGCCAAGTGAAATTGAATGATAAACTGATTTGTAACTTATGCTTCACGAGCTCAAAACGAACTTTAAAAAAAACAGGCTTCAAACAAGCTAGGAACTTCAAAATGAGAAAAACGAGTTCGAATGAGCTCACGAGCTCGAGCTCGGCTCGAACAAAAAACGAGCAAAACGAGCTTGAGCTCAAGCTCTTTATACAGCTCGCGAGCCGAATACAAACAAAATTTTAAACTCGAGAAAAAATCAGGCTCGGCTCGAACTCGGCAAGATAAAAAACGAGCCGAACATGAGCACCATGATACTCGGCTCATCCAGCTCGAATAACACCCCTATTGAAATCTCCCCGGCAACGGCGCCAATTTGACGAGAGGGTTTCTCGACCAAATAAATTTGTAGTCAAGACCCCGCTATAGGATAGTGGAGTTAGGTTCGTCCTCAGAAGAGAAGGCAACGGTTCTAGGTTTAGTATGTTTAAGGGTTCGGGAATAGCGGAAAAATTGGATGAGGGTTGCTATCGACGTCGGCTAAGAATGGGTCGATGTCGACGGATGGATAGGGAATGGTGGTTGTTGTCGGGTAAAATCTGTGTAGAATGTAAATAAAGAAATAAAGTAATAAAGGTGCAAACTTCCAAGGTAAGGGATCACCGCAACGATAATCAAACACACAAAAGATAATATAGAATAGTTATGTAATCACATCAAAGGAGGAAGCTTTCGCCTTTTCCAACAATTAGATAACCCTTTCAAGTAACCCTAATTGTATCTACCAATTTTATGTTTATAATTTAAGTTGTTAACATGAATCTCTATTCTTTCGAGTAGGCAATAAACATATAAAAGGCAGTGGATGATCAAAACATAATAAATATCAAAACTTTACCTCAAGCGTGCATGACTATCGTCGGGCTCACCCCGACCCTAGAAGAAGGAAATTAGAAAGCAAACATGATGAAAGAAACTAACTTTAACATTAAAAATAAAACTTAAACTTACAAAACCTTCCAAACGTTCCTCCTCTCTCTCTCTCTCTCTCTCTCTCTCTCTCTCTCTCTCTCTCTCTCTCTCTCTCCTCCTCCTCCTTGCGCCTAAGACGACTTGGCATGAATGTATGAAAATCAGCCCCCTAGGGCTTTATTTATAGGCTTCATTCCCTAGCTAATTTAGGAAAGAAATCTCTATCTATATCTAAATTTATCTATCTAATAACATTAAGATTAAATTTGGAAATAAAATAATTATATTAAAGGAAACTAAGACTATTGTGGATAAATCCTTCTTGACTTGATAGATCTTGATGGGGATGGATAGAATTCTTGAATCTTGGCTTGCAAGTAACTCTATCTTCTTGGACACAACTCGATCCTCGGACTCGACATGCTTCTGGGTTGTCCTCGACGTCGACCAAACTCCTCGACATCGAGTAGGATTTTTCCTCCGGGGTTGCACTGAGCTCGAGCAGGTTCTAGACTCGTCTGGTGTACTCGACGTCGACCAAAACTCCTTGACGTCGACTAGAATTGTGCTCTCGAGTGGTCTGATGCTCGTTCTCGACTCCTGGGAGGCAAGTCGACCAAACAGTTACTCGACGTCGACCAGTTTGGTCGACGTCGACTAGTTTTGTGCGCTTTCAGCATTCTGCTCCGTTCTCGAAACGCACTTTCCCGAGTCATCATTCGTTCGATTGAAGCATATGAGCATGCGTGGGAAAGCATTTTCGAGGGCTACAACTTTCATGAAGACATCAAATCTTGATTCAGAACGATGAATGGTGAAAAATGGTGTTTTCTCCAGCTGCACCATCCTTAGTTTCTTCATGACTTTCCTTTAAGCTCCAAAGTCTGTCCGATTTCTGTGAAATTAAACAGAAACTAGTGTAGACTCCATAATTTGGCAAATAAGTGTGAACTACATAGGTTTTATACTATTCTAACCCAAATGTATGAATTGCATGCAAAAATCGATATAAAAGTAATTTTCAAACATGGCAAATTAGGCTCACAACAATCATCTTGAATAGGATGGGGAGAAATGCACAATATGTCTTGATTTGATGGTTGCATCGATGCATGTCCTTGCCACACCATGTGCACATTTCTTCCACCTAGAGTGTCTCCGAAATTGGATTACAATTCATGCCATTTGTCCGCTTTGTCGATCAACTCTTTAGCCATAGGTCTATTCTATATCCGCTGTGAAAAGACACTGTAGTTGTAACTATTTTGGGGGAGTTAATTTAAGGAAATGTAGGATATGAATGGAATTTTGTGTTTGACAATCTTTGTATCTGATTTCCATGCAAATCATACCAGTGTATTTTGTAACTTTTTGGGGTACTTGGTGTATGTAAATGCATAATATTAATGAAATTTGTGTTTTATTATATTTGTTTGTGATTTCCATTATATCATATTTGTCCTGATGGTTGAGTATGACATTGGGTTTTATTTGACAGAAAAAGACCATCTGAACCTTTATGAATTTGCTCATATATCCTGTGTGGATTTGAAATAAGTATAAAACTTATTTTTCCCAAATTCCTGGACGGTTGTGCATCCCAAAATAGTGTTGACACTGATATTAGTTACAAGTAGTGGTGACACTGGCCTTGTATTTTTTGATTTTGATGTGCATGTGGTGGGAAGAGGTTTTAATGCCCAAAGTATTGTTGACATTTTTGGTCAGCTTAGTTTGAAGTAATGGTGACACCAGACTTGTATTTTTTGATTTTGTAGTGTATGTGGTGACACTATGTGGTTGATGTCCAAATTAGTCCTGACAGTGATATCAGTTACAATTAGTGGTGACACCGCCCTTGTATTTTCTTGATTTCGAAGTGTATGTGGTGGCAAGAGGTGTTTAATGCCCATAGTATTGCTAAAATTGTTGGTCAGATTAGTTTGAATGTCACCAGTTTGGTGGCTTCTGATATTAAAGTTTATGTGGTGACACTAGGTGCTTGAGACCCAAAGTAGTGCTGACATTGATATTAGTTACAAATAGTGGTGACACCAGACTTGTATTTTTTGATTTTGTAGTGTATGTGGTGACACTACGTGGTTGAGGTCCAAAGTAGTTGTGACACTGATATTAGTTACAAGTAGTGATAACACGGGCCTTGTATTTTTTGATTTTGAAGTGTATGTGGTGGCAAGAGGTGTTTAATGCACATAGTATTGTTGACATTGTTGGTCATATTAGTTTGAATTAGTGGTGTCACCAGTTGGGTGTTTTCTGATATTGAAGTTTACGTGGGGACACTAGGTGGTTGAGACCCAAAGTAATGCTGACACTGATACTCGTTACAAATAGAGGTGACACCAGACTTGTATTTTTTGATTTTGTAATGTATGTGGTGACACTATGTGGTTGAAGACCAAAGTAGTGCTGACACTGATATTAGTTTCAAGTAGTGGTGATACCAGTCTTGTATTTTTTTATTTTGAAGTGTATATTGTGACATTTATATTTGCTCAACAATAGATTGTATTTGCACAATAATCTAGTAAACACATACATTGTTGTTTATTTTGCTTAGTTCCTATTGCATTATTTATGTGGGTGCTGTTTGTTTCTTACTGTAAATAAAAGTTATCAGTTAGGGTTGATGCACTTTTTCAGAAATTTTATTGTTCTTTGTGTTTATGAAATGTTTAATATATGAGTGCATCTTTATTTTGTGTGTGTAGGTTTTCTCTCTTTCATTGGCATTTCCAACTGTTACTGAACTAGATTATGACTACAGTGTTGGTTCGTATGAACTGGAAATATCAGCAACCGAGTCATATTGGTATGGACCGAGCCAACTAGTCGTGTCCATCCATTCTGATAGCGTTCCTTTAACATTTTATCATGGCTCTGCTTGGAATGGTATGTCAATGAATTTAGCCTGCTGCAATGAAGTGTTACATGATGCAGGAGTCACCGGCGTGGTTAGAAGTCAGGTAGCCAATCGACTTTTAATGGAATATACTAGCAGTTGGTTTTCGATCGACGCTGATTTTGTTGAGTATGGTATGTGCCCGAACATCACTGTGGATGTACATTTCATTGCTGACTCTTCGTCTGATTCAAGCTCTGAATACGACATAAACTCTGACTCTGACATGGAGGTTGACCACCCAGATCATCCAGCACCCCAAAGCATATTGACGCCTTAAGGGAGATATATCACCTTGATCTCGATGAAGACGAATGTACAATATGTCTGCAGCCGATGTTGGCGGTGATTTCCATCCTTGGAACGCCATGCGGACATTTCTTCGACCCAAGTTGTTTGCGATCTTGGCTTAGAGTTCAAGGCAATTGTCCTCTTTGTCGATCAACAATCTAGCTGTAGGTCTCTTGCAAATTTGAAGTAATTATCATTTAGCACCTTTTTGTATCTGATTTCCATTGTATGATATTAGTGTAGTTTGTAACTTTTTGTTGTACTGGGTGTAAGCAAATGTATATTTATGAATGAAGTTTGTTCTTGATCATATTTGTTTGCGATTTCAATTCAATCATAGTTATCTTTGATGTTTAAGTAGGACATTTGCTTTTTTTTTTGACAGAAAAACACGATATGTACAATTAGGAATTTGCACATATATTCCGGTTGGATTTGGAACAAATATGTAACCGATTTTCCAAAAATTCGTAAAAAAAATATTTTAGATATAATATTCCTCCATAAACTGTATGAGAGCAAGTATAATTTCATACGCTATACGTAATATCATAACATCCGATAAATGTTATTGGTGCCATCGGACAGTTGAAGTTTATGTGGTGATACTAGGTGGTTAAGGCCCAAAGTATTGTTGACACTGTTGGTTAGAGTAGTTTGAAGTAGTGGTGACACTAGCCTTGTATTTTTTGATTTTGAAGTTTATGTGGTTGTGACACTAGGTGGTTAAGGCCCAAAGTACGTTTAACAATCATATTAGTTACAAGTAGTGGTGACACTACCCTTGTGTTTTCTGAGATTGAAGTGTATGGGTTGACATTTTCTGTTATTGAAGTTTATGTGGTGACACTAGTTGGGTAAGTTCCAAAGTAGTGTTGACACTGATATTAGGTACAATTACTGGTGACACTAGCCTTGTATTTTTTTTTATTTTGTAGTGTATGTGGTTGCACGAGGTGGTAAGGGCCAAAAGTCTTTTGTGACAATGTTAGTTAGAGTAGTTGGAAGTATTGGTGACACTATCCTTATATTTGTCCGATGTTTAAGTGTATGTGGTGACGTTTTCTGTTATTGAAGTTTATGTGGTGACACTAGGTGGTTAAGACCCAAATTAGTGCTGACACGAGGTGGTTAATGTCCAACACTGATAACTATAACTCAAATAACTGTAATCCGTTTACAATTTATAGTTTTACAGTTTTTACAGTTTTTTTTATAGTTACTCTATAATGAAGGGACCCAAATAATTGTTACAAGGAAGAAAACTGTATAATTATTGCCTATATATATCCATAAATAATTCTTTGTTGTCCATTGGTGTCTGCAAACTGATTTTAACAGAAATCAATATACCAGAACTTAATTTTATTCTCACTGCTAACACATTCCCCTCCAAAAAGATGAATTATGGCAACATTGTTGAGTTTTGCACAAGATTCCACCAAATGATGGACGAGCTGGATGGAGTTGTTTACCGTGGGTATCACATGACTCTCGTTGATGAGGCATGTGTGACTAACAAAGAGGCTCGCAGGGTCGAGTTGGTGGAAGCCATTGTGGTTCATTATACATTATATGAGGAATTACAATGATCAATAATAGCAACCGATCATCATATTCGAAGTGCATTCAAAGATGAAGACTGATGACTTCTTAGGACTGGGCAAACAAAGATAGATGTTGGAAGAGGCAAATAACAACCTCATGCAGTGCGTTAAAGAAGTTTTAGATGCATAAATGGAAAGGAGGAAGAAGATTGATGACTTCTTAGGACTGTAGTTCTAGTATATTAATAACTGATAATATTGGAACTTATTTATATGTTCACTGTATTTGTTTTTTAGTTTCTATGTGTTTCAGACTAATGATATGATGCAACTTATTAATGTCATAATAATTATATGAATATTTTGTAATTTCGCACATCGTATTTGATATTATAAAGTGTTACTGAAGTTTTACGTCTATCTTTTGTGATATTGCGGACACATTGAGTAATTTGTGGATTGTTTTGGTAAAAGTAGTGCTGACACTGTTTAACTAAGGTTTTATGTTATTAGTAATTTGCTCAACATCATCTTAGTTTTGCTAAACAATAGTTTATATTTGCACAACAAACGAATGGATATCATCAAATCAACTGTATGAACAAAATACACCAGTTATAAACACAAGTCAAATGTTTGATTACTGGGTGAGAGAACTGTGCTAACATAGAGAAAAGAATACACAACTGTTCAGAAGCAGATATAGTTGTATGCATTTTGACAAATACTATCTAGCTTAAAATCATAGGGAAAACAACTGTCTTAATGTTCACGAGAAAACTGTTCAGAAGTTGAGTACACAACTGTCTACACCCAAATACATTCCAAAGTTTGCAAAAAAAAAAACATGAAATTGGGTTGTAGTTGTTCAACTAAGATTTAGTTTCTGGCCCTGAATCCCCTTTGAAGTCATTTTTTCATGGGATTTCGCCGCCTTCACAACTTCTGTGTTTACTTCATTCAGCTCTGAGCACACAATATCTGTTAGGTACTTCACCCGTAGTTTTGAGATATTCTTGAAATTTCCCTTTTCCAATCCACACTTGTACCCTCTCTCTGCCCCAAAGAAGGTCTCCATATGACGCATGAGGTATACCCCAGAATACAGAACTTTCTCTTCTCCAGCCCATGTGATGGGGACATTTGATGTTGGTGCAGTTGACACTATTTCTGCCTTTGCTCCACGCCCCTTGTCTGTTAGATATGCAATCAACATATCTCCCTGCATGAATTGAATTATAAAGCATGTAATTTTAATTGTAAACTAAGGTGATATTTAAATGAAATTAATACAAGTAAAGAAATATTAGATATCATTAATAAAACTTACCAAACATTCGAAGGGTGATGGAAAGGTGCAAGTTGCATCAGTGCAAGATGGGGTGATATCAACGATTTGGACGACTTTGTTTTTAAAGTTGAACACAACCATGACATAGAACACTTCTCGTTGAACCCCAAATACAATCTAATCAACATATTATAAAACAGATAGACATTAGTGATTGAGCTTGTTAACTTTGATTTCAAATTCAGTATTTACTACTATTTAGAGAACTTTGTTCTGGTGATTGCGACGGACTACCATGTCTATATCTCTCAAAGAAATGTGTGGTGGCAAAGACAATGTAGTATCAAGGTGGAGGTTAAACCTCTTAAACTGCTCATCACAAGCTCCTGATGCTACACTCTCCACATTAAACTGGATTAAGAATAGAAATTAGTAAAAAAAAAACAAAACCATTGTAATAATGACAAAGAATGGAGTGTAATTCAAGGATGAACTGGTAAAAATATTACAGATTTGTTGATATTGACAAATAGTCTTGCTGGTGACTGAGCACTTTTATATTGTTCCTTATGGTTGAGGACAGTTGTCCATGCATCAATAATGACACTAGACAAGTGGGTTTCATCTTCAAGTGTACCCATGTCTGTTCTAACAATTTCAACAGACTTGTATTTAAGTAAAATTTCCTTGCAAAGCAAATCATTATGAAGATGGATTAAATAAAAATAATCTTTTACATCTAACTGAACATACATTAAGTAAATTAAAATTAAAATGAACTTACGTGCTATGAGGTGTTTTAATTGCTAAATAGGCTGAAACATTGCGCTCCATTTCAGAGATAGGATCATTAATATCAACAGCACGTGAATAATAAGGGCTTCTCAAAGATGCATAAGGTTTATGTGCTCTCTTTGCAGCTTCTTCTCTCTTTGTGTCATTACGTTGTCCTGCAGCATTCACATCAGCTGCGTTGACACGCGGTGACCTCCGTGGTGGAAAGGCAGTTTGAAATTTAGTGGGTAGGGGATTTGCAGTAGTGCATAATGTGTCTGCAGTTTTAGCTTGAACATCCTGTTGTATTGGCGGATGACCATGGCCATCTGGAGGAGCCTGGTCTGCATCATTAATATAGCTGTTTGCATTTGCAGTGTTCTGTGATGTCCCTTTATCTTTCTTAAAAACAGGATCATTTAGAAATATATCAAAGGAAATTTCCCCATCTCCTTTGATATTTGATTTCAGTTTTTGCTTTTTCTGATACACCATTTCAATCTGAGTAATGCAATCTAAGAAAGCAGAGTTTGACCAGAATTTTTCTTGGGAGTCGTTAAAATTTGTGTTTGGAGAGTCATTCATATAAGACCTGTCAGCAGCATCTGTAGCAGGCTCAGAGGTTACATCTTCCATCCCTAGAAGTTGGTTTGCCCCATGTAGAAGTCTTTTCACCTTGTCATCATGTTGTAGTTCAGGCGGTACATTTGTAGACCACTCAACAAAATCGGATATAGCAGATGCAAGCGCGGAAGTTTTTTGAGCAAAAAACTTTATCCAACTCTAGAAGATAACAACACATAAAAAAAAGAATAAAAAATAATCAGTAAAAATCAAAACATGCTAAATTGCACCAATATTAGATTGAATTGGTTAAAAAAATTCATATAAACCTCAACTGGGGGTGGTTGTTTTTCTGGATCAGTAGGGTGATTGGTGCCTTCATCGTTTTGTGCAGTAGTGTGCGGACAAGTTGTAGACGGTATGTCTTGATGAGGAGGAACAATTTGGCGAGCCTGGACTAAGCCACAGCCAAAGCCTCCAGTACTAATATCATCAGTTTCTCGTTTGCGCAAAATTTTGTAATTCATGCCAACAAACACTGGGAAAGAACGACCATTCTTCTGAGTGCGGTGCTTGTGAATAGTTTCACCCTATCCATATAAAACAACTGCCACACCAAGGTGATAAACATATATCAGTATAATGATGAAGCGGGGAATGCTGCCATGAAGAATATTGTAGATATCGCGGTAAAAGTAGGAAGTGCTGACATGGGTACTACCTACATTGTACAGAAATTAAGTTAACATCAGAGGAAAGGTTTAAAAAAAATACTTACAACCAAGAATAATAGAGGCCCTCTGAAATGGCCATTCTTGTTCTTTCCCCAGCTTTTCTTTGCATCAACCAAACTTTCCAACACAAGACCACACCAATTTTGGTCTTTCATGTCACCCAATTCATGAACTATTCTTATTAAACTTTTGTTGGCATGCCCATTTCCTAGAGTATCAACCAATATAGAGTCTAATATAACAATAAAATTCACAAGGAATTGATCACCACAGTCAGTGTCGGCTATCAATTTATTCATCACCATAGCTGTTGTTATATTATCCTGGACCTCTAATGTGCTTCTCCAGTCTTGCACAAGACTGAAAATTTCCTTATCTGTTTTTCTTCCAACTAAAACCTTCCCCAAGGGGAAACCCATTGTAATATGCACATCTATTTCTGCAATTTCATGTTCTCCTACATTAGCTAGAACCAAGCAACATTTGTTAGGATCAAACTGATCCACTAACCAATATGAAAGATGCAGTGGTAGGGTAACACTATCCAAGTTGAACAAAAATCCAAACCCAATATCTTGAATGAATTTCTTCTGCTTGTCATTCGTTTTTTTCAATGATGACACCAACAAGCGTGGGCTTGAACGTGCCTTCAAAAACGGTTTGTTCATCAGATTTGATGACACCAAGCAACATTTTGTCTTGTGTTCCTCTCATTCCTCACAATCATCTGCCTGTTTTCCGTGTTAGGTTGTATGTCTGTGGGATTCGTTTGTTCATCAGATGTGATGATATGCACAGTTGGGTTTACATGTTGAACAACTGTCTCATTAGGTGAATGGTTATCTAACCTTGCAATTTCAACGGTTTCCACACCAACAGTGCTAACAGGAAGATCAGTCACAGGGGGAACTTCTTTCTTACTGTTTTTTCGAACAAGTGGTTGAGAATCTTTGGATTCAAGTGACCGACAACCCTCCCCTGCTTCATAGGCTTTACTAGGCTCAGTATCAACAAACAGTTCATCTTTGAAGGGAGGTGAATCTCTAGATAAATCAACTACTGAAGGTTTAACTCCTGATGTTTTTGATCTCTTGGAAATTCGATTTGGGCTTTGTAGAATAGGTTTACCTATAGAATGAACACTTACAATCAATTTCTACACATATTGGAAGTAATGACATTGTAATAGAAGGCAGTTTATACCGTATAAAATTCAAAATTGAATGATAAATTCATCACATTAACTACAAGTTATAATGCGGAAGTAATTGAATTAGCAATGGTAGCTCTTGGAAGGCTGAATAACTGCTCGATTATAAACATTCAAACCTCTTGAATAAGCGCCATTTCCTGATTTTCGTGAAAACTAAACCCTAAACACAATTCGTTCTAATTTAAACTATAATATACGGAAAACACGAAATCCAACCTTTCGGATCCGATGACATGTTGATGTATATGGTAGATTTCGTCTCCACGAGCCTGTAATCAAGCGTGACGAAATCTCGCAGAGAAAGAGAAAGTAGATTTAGTTGGAGGATGAAACAAAATGAAGGTGATGGAGAACTTCTAAAATGAGAAAAGCGTTTTAGATATTTACATTGGTTGTTTTTTATATTTTTTTTAGGAAAACCGTTTTTCTTTTCTTTTTTTTTTTTGTAAAAAATCGGAAATTGTGTAATACCTTATTTATTTCTTATTATTTAGCTTATAATTCCATACCTTAAATTTATTTTTTCACAATATGATTCTTTACTTTTCAATAGAATATGATTGCACAACATGGTGTATTGGTAGATATTTGTTCAAAAAGATATTATATTTGCTCAACAATAATTTATATTTGCACAACAATTGAGACTTGTGATTTTGTGCTCAACATGATCTTATTTTTTTTTAATATAATTTTACACTTTTCCAATAAGTTATTGCACAACATGGCCTTATTTTTGCTCATCAATAGAATAAAGCTGCACAAAATGCATGATTGATTGTTGAAAATTTGCTCAACATCATTTTATTTTTCCTCAAGAATCGTTTATATTTGCACAAGAATCGAGACTTGTGAAATTGTTGGCAACATGATCTCATTTTCTCTTTTTATGTTTACATACTTTCTCAATAGATTATGGCACCACATGGTATTATTTTTGCTCATCAATCATATAAAATTGCACAACATTGAAGGGTAGTAGGGGAAAATTTGCTCAACATCAATTTATTTTTGCTCAACAATAGTTTATATTTGCACAACAATTGACACTTGTGAATTTGTTGGCAACATGATCTTATTTTCTTTATTTATGTTTTCATAGTTGCTCAATAGATTATTGCTCAACATCGTCTTATTTTTGCTCCTCAATAGAATAAAATTGCACAACATCGTGTGATTGGTGAAAACTTGCTCAACATCATCTTATTTTTGCTCAACAATAGTTTATATTTGCACAACAACAAGACTTTGTTCGCAACATGATCTTATTTTCTGTATTTATGTTTTCATAGTTGCTCAACATGGTCTTATTTTTGCTCATCAATATAATAAAATTGCACAACATCGTATGATTGGTGAAAACTTGCTCAACATCATCATATTTTTGCTCAACAATAGTTTATATTTGGACAAATACAACAATTTGTGAAATATTGCTCAACATTTTCTTATTTTCTGTCTTTTATGTTATCATATTTTATCAATAGATTATTGCACAACATGGTCTTATTTTTAACCATTAATAGAATAAAATTGCACAACATGTGGCGATTGATGAAAACTTGGTCAACATCATCTTATTTTTGCTTAACAATAGTTTATATTTTCACAATTATCAACACTTGTGAAATTTTGCTCAACATGATTATATTTTTTATTAATGTTATTTTATAGTTGCTCGTTAGATTATTTGTCAACATTGTATTGTTTTTTGAGTAAACAACAATGATATAAATTTGAAATTTCATGAGAACTGATGGCAAAATTGCGCTGACATAGATGGAAAAGAATATACAAACTTGTTTTTTTTTTTAACCGAAAAAAATTTGGCTATAGGATAGCCTATAAGCCAAGAGCATCCGAGATGATGAATTTGCGAAGCATGGAGTCGTCAGGTGCTACACTACATGAGAGTACAAGATCCATATGCGATAAGTAGTCCGCAACACGGTTTGCCTCTCTATAGACATGACGAATCTCAATTGTTCGGAATCGGCCCAACGAGATTTGACTGTCCGAGGCAATCATATCCGAA
The DNA here is from genome assembly GCA_037127255.1 of Persicaria tinctoria. Classification (NCBI taxonomy): domain Eukaryota; kingdom Viridiplantae; phylum Streptophyta; class Magnoliopsida; order Caryophyllales; family Polygonaceae; genus Persicaria; species Persicaria tinctoria. The sequence continues at coordinate 42,203,910 of JBANSL010000002.1, read as the reverse complement.
TCTCCGGGGGGGCCTATCGCTGCCTTTAAGACTGTTAATAATAGTGAGGTTGTCACCTTCCACGGTAAGGTGTTGTATGGGTAAGTTTTAAGCTGCCAATACTCCTTTCCATATTGCAAAACTCTCAGACCTTGCCACCGTACAAATTAGCGAAGGCCCCGCACCAAAGAAAATCGGCACGCCATCATGGTTCCTAATAATGATGCCATAGGTTCCTTTTCCAGATGTTGAGAGGGCTCCATCAAAATTGAGTTTATATGCCCCATCTCTCGGGGGTTGCCATTTTGCATGTTTCTTTTTGTGTTGTGGTTCTGATGGAGTTTTGCATTGTTTTGAGCGATCATTTAGGTTTTCTTATACCTTTTTGAGTAATTCTAGGATGTATTTTGTTCTTTCACAAAGGAAACAATGCTTGTAACATTTGGTTTAATATTGTTAAACAGTACTTTGTTACGGAAATACCAGGTGCTCCCCCAAACTAAGGCAAGCTTGCTGAAACGAGAAACTCCAATTTCTTCCTTGATGTCCCCAAGAGTGTTGTTTAGTTCATTTCCTTGGGTGAAATGCTTGTCCAATTTCGCCGTTAGTTGTGGATCTATTGTTGTTAGAGTAGCTCTCGTGATGGGGTAATCCCAAATAAAATGTGGTAAGTCCTCATAGTGTGAATCACAATGCGGGCAAGAAGTTGGAATACCAACGCCACGCGAGGCTAGCTTAAAAGAGGTTGGGATTCCATTCATAGTGATTTTCCAAAGAAAGCTTTTGACTTTGGGTGGTATGCCTCAATTCCAAATCCACTTCATGGCACTTTTTTTATGTTGTTTCATTGTAAATATCATTGTGATTGCCGAGCTTGTTGAGAACCAACCATTCCTGCTCCATTTCCAATAAAGTATGTCCATGTGTATATTTTGTGGGATGGGTGTTTGTAGTATTAGATCTATCACCTCTTGTGGTAAAATATTCGTCGTAGAGTTTGCTAGACTCGTAGTATCCTAGGATTTATAGTCCCAGATAAAACGAGATACTTTGGTTGTAGTGCCTATTTGGTGGTCATTAGCAATCTTTGTTACTAGGGGGAGTTTCCAACCCAGTGATCTATCCAGAAATTTATACTATCCCCATTCCCAATGGACCAGCGAATTCCCTCCTTCAGTAATGGTAGTAGTTTCATTAATTGTGCCCATTGCCACGAGGTTTGTCCTTTAATTCTTGCGATAATTTAGAATATGTTGCTGCTTGAGGTATTTTTCTATAATTAAGGTAACCCGCGAGTTATTTGGTTCTGCTAAAATTTTCCAGATTAGTTTGAGTTGTAAAGCCTTGTTCATATCTTCCGATGTTGTTAAACCAAGGCCCCCATTGGATTTTGACTTGCAAATCTCAAACCAGCTGACTAGTTGTTTGTGTTTTGATCCCTTGTTCCACAAGAAATTGCGATTTATCCTGTCTAATTCAGTGTGTATAGATTTAGGTAGCAAGAAGCATTGCATAATGTGCAGTGGCTTAGCAGAGAGAGTAATTTTAATTAAGGTGCATCTTTCTACTTGAGACAGACAGCTCGCTTTCCATCGTTGGAGTTGCGATTTAGTGTTGTTCAAGAGGTCAATGAAAGTTTCCTTTGTTGTTCTCCCATTAATAATAGGGCAGCTTAAGTAGTTTCCCAAATCATTTGTATAGGAAATTTCTAGTTCACTTTGAATGAGGTTTTTCTGGTGTGATGTTAGGGTCGCAGTTGTTTGAAAATGGGATTTATGTCTATTCACTTTCTGTCCTGCTAGAGAGGCAAATTCCCTAATCACTTTGTTGATCTGTTCACATGCGGTCTTAGTGGCCGAAGAAAATATGACTATGTCGTCAGCAAAAGCCAAGAAAGGGATCCTAGTTCCATTTTTGACAATAGTGATTCCAATGTTGGAATTGGGATTCAAAGATTGCTTAACTAGTTCTCGCGCAAGAACCTCCGTCGGAATTATAAACAGATATGGTGATAGTGGGTCACCTTGCATAAGTCCACGTTCTGGGGTAAACAGGTTAGTTGGCTCATTATTGACTAAGATCGAGTAGGTAACCGTTGTGATGCATTCTTTTATCCATCCTGTGAATCTAGGTGAGAAACCAAACCATTCCATAATCAATAAGAGGGAGTCCCAATCTACTAGGTCAAATGCTTTTTTCATATCTAGCTTAACAACCATCCATCCAGATTTACCCTTCTTTTTGGAGAAAGAGTGAAAATTTCATTTGCGATTAATATGTTGTCTTGTATTGATCGTCCAGATGTGAATGCCCTTTGAAACGGATTTATTATCTTGGGGATAACTTTTTTAAGTCGTCCTGCTAAGACCTTGGAGATGATTTTATATGTAGTAGAGCACAGACTTATGGGTCTGTACTAGGATGTTGTTCGCGGGTCTTCGCATTTTGGTATCAAGGCTATAAAGGTATGGTTTATTTGTTTTAGGATTCTGTCAGGCAGGAAGAAGCTTTTAACTGCTTTGATGACAGTAGGTCCTACAGCATGCCAATATTTTTTAAAGAAGCATGCCGGGAATCCATCGGGTCTAGGTGACTTGTCATTGGCTAGGGAAAATACTGCATTTTTTATTTCTGAGTTAGTGATTTGTCTGATTAACCAGTCATTTTCTTCATTGGTTATTTCCTTGTGTACATTTTCTAGTAGGGTGGTAGGAATTTGTTGTCTTTGATGCCGTGAATATCTTTAAACGATGGTAGGAATTCCTTGTGTACATTTTTTATTTCTGAGTTAGTGATTTGTCTGATTAACCTGTCTTCTTTGTCTATTAAAATTAATGATATAGTCCCATAGTTTCTCTCCATGAGCATGTGGCAAAATGATGGCGAATCTGCATAATTTGATTCTGGTGTCCCCTTAACAATTTCGTGTGCAATTTTTGATGATTTCCATGATGTCCAGTAGGTAATTGTCATCTTTTTTTTCTGTTCTCATCTTATCCATTATCTGTGCTGGTTTGTATCCAGTGTCAACACTGTGTAATTATATTCAAATTAGAATAAATAATATATTAAAAAACAAGATTAAATTTAAATACTATTTCTTACAAAATTTTCTCACCTTGATTCGATGATGCTTCCAACCATAGAGGATGAAGGTTGTTTGCAGGGTTTTGTTCTGATATCCCACGTGTAGCTGTGCATGTCAACATATAGGGTATGTATGGCTAACCAATAAGCCGGTTAAAAAATTAAGTAGAAGCCGCTGTTTATTTTTTTAACCTGTTAAAAAGGTGTATGGATACCCAAAAACTCGTAAAAATGGTTAAAATTATGAGTTAAAAAATAAGCTACTTGAGGGAGCTTATTTGGGGTTTATTTTGTTTATTTGGTTTGAAAGTACCACAATACCCCTAATAATAACCAAATAAACTCCACTTTTTACAAATAAACTGTTTTTTCATCCCATACGGAGTTTATATTTTTTCATAAATTTTTAACTACTTTTACCAACAGTTTATAAATTTTTACCCTATTTATAATTTTAGTCGGTTTATTAACCCCGTCCCATACGAACCCATACTATAACCTCATGCAAAGTTGGACCAAAAGTTTTGACATGCACTTTCCATTTGCAGTTAGGATCTACACAATGCACCCTATAATACTTTGTATCTGATTTTGCCACACGAAAACCAAATATCTCAGGTATTGACAAGATTCTCAAAGCACTCTTAACTACTTTCCTTGATTCAAAGCATTTATGAACATAATCCTAAAAAATTTGCACCTCCTGCGCAAATTTTCTATGATTAAAGTGTAGTGATGACATGAGCAATCAAAGTCTAATAAGGAATGGATACTTCATTATATTGTCAAATGCAATAATGGATGCAACAGTGAGAAATTTATATCATTAAATCAACTAGATGAATAGAATACACCTGTTATGAATAAAATCCTACAAAATTTGCACCTCCGGTGCAAATTTTCTATGATTCAAATGCAGTGCTGTGAAACATTAAAAGTGTAATAAGAAATGGATACATCATTATATTGTCAAATGCAATAATGGATTCAACAGTGAGGAATTTATATCATTAAATTAACTAGATGAATAGAATACACATGTTATGAATAAAATCCTACAATGTTAATAAGGAACGTGTTGTTCATTATATTTTCAAATGTAATAATGGATGGAACAGTGAGGAATGCATATCATTAATTCAACTAGATGAATACAATGCACCAGTTATGCACACAATCCTTCAAAATTTGCACCTCCGGTGCAAATTTTCTATTATTCAACTGTAGTGATGACATGAGTAATCCAAGTGTAATAAGGAATGGGCACTTCATAATATTGTCAAATGCAATATTTGATTCAACAAGTTAACTAGATGAATAGAATACAACAGTTATAAACACAATTCAACAAAGTGCAATAAAGAATTGGGAGTTCGATATATTGTCAAATGCAATATTGGATGCAACAGTGAGGAATTTATATCATCTAATCAACTATATGAATATAATACAACAGTTATGAACACAATCCTACAAAATTTGCCCCTCCGGTGTAAATTTTCTATGATTAAAGTGTAGGTCCTACAGCATGCCAATATTTTTTAAAGAAGCCTGCCGGGAATCCATCGGGTCCAGGTGACTTGTCATTGGCTAGGGAAAATACTGTATTTTTTATTTCTGAGTTAGTGATTTGTCTGATTAACCAGTCATTTTCTTCATTGGTTATTTCCTTGTGTACATTTTCTAGTAGGGTGGTAGGAATTTGTTGTCTTTGATGCCGTGAATATCTTTAAACGATGGTAGGAATTCCTTGTGTACATTTTTTATTTCTGAGTTAGTGATTTGTCTGATTAACCTGTCTTCTTTGTCTGTTAAAATTAATGATATAGTCCCATAGTTTCTCTCCATGAGCATTTGGCAAAATGATGGCGAATCTGCATAATTTGATTCTGGTGTCCCCTTAACAATTTCGTGTGCAATTTTTGATGATTTCCATGATGTCCAGTAGGTAATTGTCATCTTTTTTTTCTGTTCTCATCTTATCCATTATCTGTGCTGGTTTGTATCCAGTGTCACCACTGTGTAATTATATTCAAATTAGAATAAATAATATATTAAAAAGCAAGATTAAATTTAAATACTATTTCTTACAAAATTTTCTCACCTTGATTCGATGATGCTTGCAACCATAGAGGATGAAGGCTGTTTGCAGTGTTTTGTTCTGATATCCCACGTGTAGCTGTGCATGTCAACATATACTATAACCTCATGCAAAGTTGGACCAAAAGTTTTGACATGCACTTTCCATTTGCAGTTAGGATCTACACAATGCACCCTATAATACTTTGTATCTGATTTTGCCACACGAAAACCAAATATCTCGGTTATTGACAAGATTCTCAAAGCACTCTTAACTACTTTCCTTGATTCAAAGCATTTATGAACATAATCCTAAAAAATTTGCACCTCCTGCGCAAATTTTCTATGATTAAAGTGTAGTGATGACATGAGCAATCAAAGTCTAATAAGGAATGGATACTTCATTATATTGTCAAATGCAATAATGGATGCAACAGTGAGAAATTTATATCATTAAATCAACTAGATGAATAGAATACACCTGTTATGAATAAAATCCTACAAAATTTGCACCTCCGGTGCAAATTTTCTATGATTCAAATGCAGTGCTGTGAAACATTAAAAGTGTAATAAGAAATGGATACATCATTATATTGTCAAATGCAATAATGGATTCAACAGTGAGGAATTTATATCATTAAATTAACTAGATGAATAGAATACACATGTTATGAATAAAATCCTACAATGTTAATAAGGAACGTGTTGTTCATTATATTTTCAAATGTAATAATGGATGGAACAGTGAGGAATGCATATCATTAATTCAACTAGATGAATACAATGCACCAGTTATGCACACAATCCTTCAAAATTTGCACCTCCGGTGCAAATTTTCTATTATTCAACTGTAGTGATGACATGAGTAATCCAAGTGTAATAAGGAATGGGCACTTCATAATATTGTCAAATGCAATATTTGATTCAACAATGACAAACGCATATCATCTAGTTAACTAGATGAATAGAATACAACAGTTATAAACACAATTCAACAAAGTGCAATAAAGAATTGGGAGTTCGATATATTGTCAAATGCAATATTGGATGCAACAGTGAGAAATTTATATCATCTAATCAACTATATGAATATAATACAACAGTTATGAACACAATCCTACAAAATTTGCCCCTACGGTGCAAATTTTCTATGATTAAAGTGTAGGTCCTACAGCATGCCAATATTTTTTAAAGAAGCCTGCCGGGAATCCATCGGGTCTAGGTGACTTGTCATTGGCTAGGGAAAATACTGCATTTTTTATTTCTGAGTTAGTGATTTGTCTGATTAACCAGTCATTTTCTTCATTGGTTATTTCCTTGTGTACATTTTCTAGTAGGGTGGTAGGAATTTGTTGTCTTTGATGCCGTGAATATCTTTAAACGATGGTAGGAATTCCTTGTGTACATTTTTTATTTCTGAGTTAGTGATTTGTCTGATTAACCTGTCTTCTTTGTCTGTTAAAATTAATGATATAGTCCCATAGTTTCTCTCCATGAGCATGTGGCAAAATGATGGCGAATCTGCATAATTTGATTCTGGTGTCCCCTTAGCAATTTCGTGTGCAATTTTTGATGATTTCCATGATGTCCAGTAGGTAATTGTCATCTTTTTTTTCTGTTCTCATCTTATCCATTATCTGTGCTGGTTTGTATCCAGTGTCAACACTGTGTAATTATATTCAAATTAGAATAAATAATATATTAAAAAGCAAGATTAAATTTAAATACTATTTCTTACAAAATTTTCTCACCTTGATTCGATGATGCTTGCAACCATAGAGGATGAAGGCTGTTTGCAGTGTTTTGTTCTGATATCCCACGTGTAGCTGTGCATGTCAACATATACTATAACCTGATGCAAAGTTGGACCAAAAGTTTTGACATGCACTTTCCATTTGCAGTTAGGATCTACACAATGCACCCTATAATACTTTGTATCTGATTTTGCCACACGAAAACCAAATATCTCGGTTATTGACAAGATTCTCAAAGCACTCTTAACTACTTTCCTTGATTCAAAGCATTTATGAACATAATCCTAAAAAATTTGCACCTCCTGCGCAAATTTTCTATGATTAAAGTGTAGTGATGACATGAGCAATCAAAGTCTAATAAGGAATGGATACTTCATTATATTGTCAAATGCAATAATGGATGCAACAGTGAGGAATTTATATCATTAAATCAACTAGATGAATAGAATACACCAGTTATGAATAAAATCCTACAAAATTTGCACCTCCGGTGCAAATTTTCTATGATTCAAATGCAGTGCTGTGAAACATTAAAAGTGTAATAAGAAATGGATACATCATTATATTGTCAAATGCAATAATGGATTCAACAGTGAGGAATTTATATCATTAAATTAACTAGATGAATAGAATACACATGTTATGAATAAAATCCTACAATGTTAATAAGGAACGTGTTGTTCATTATATTTTCAAATGCAGTAATGGATGGAACAGTGAGGAATGCATATCCTTAATTCAACTAGATGAATACAATGCACCAGTTATGCACACAATCCTTCAAAGTTTGCACCTCCGGTGCAAATTTTCTATTATTCAACTGTAGTGATGGCATGAGTAATCCAAGTGTAATAAGGAATGAGCACTTCATAATATTGTCAAATGCAATATTTGATTCAACAATGACAAACGGATATCATCTAGTTAACTAGATGAATAGAATACAACAGTTATAAACAGAATTCAACAAAGTGCAATAAAGAATTGGGAGTTCGATATATTGTCAAATGCAATATTGGATGCAACAGTGAGGAATTTATATCATCTAATCAACTATATGAATATAATACAACAGTTATGAACACAATCCTACAAAATTTGCCCCTACGGTGCAAATTTTCTATGATTAAAGTGTAGTGATGACATGAGCAATCAAAGTCTAATAAGGAATGGATACTTCATTATATTGCCAAATGCAATAATGGATGCAACAGTGTGGAATTTATATCTTTAAATCAACTAGATGAATAGAATACACCTGCTATGAAAAAAATCCTATAAAATTTGCACCTTCGGTGCAAATTTTCTATGATTCAAGTGTAGTGACGACATGAGCAATCATAGTGTAAGCATATTATTTGGGATGTATTTGATCTAGATATAGCAATGTTACATTTAAATTGCAAGCACATTATTCGCATGATCATAAACAAGCATGGATTCAAAAGGATACTTCAAAATCTCATCCAATACATGAAAAATGAAATAAAAATACAGCAATGTAAAATATTAACAAGCATAAATAAGCATAAACATGCACATATTCGATTGGAGACTTGAAAATCACACACATATAGCAAAAAATGACCATAATCAGTAATTCATGCTTCAAAAATCAATCAAGGCGCAAATTTTGATGCATTCCATAGCAGTAATCATTCGATTCAACTGTATTTCATACAGATACAGCATAAATATGCACAGATTCTATTGTATACTTGAAAAACACACACACATATAGCAAAAAACGTGCATAATCAATAATTGATGCTTCAAAAATCATTCAAAATTTGCGCCAAAGACGCAAATTTTGATGTAATCTATAGCAGTAATCACTCGATTCTACTGTATTTCATAGAGATATAGAAAAAATGTAATCCATAACAGTAATCACTCGTCTTTATTAAGTCAAAAATTGAAGGAAATTTGTGCCTTCGGCGCAAATTTTATGTGATTCTTCAACATAAATGAAAAACAACTTAGAATCGTCAAAATTTTAGTAAAATTTGCGCCTTTGGCGCAAATTTTCCATGAATTCAAGGTAGTGTTGGTTGTAGCTTGTAATCGAATGCTTTGCTTACCTGATTCCGTAGAAGAGACGCCAAAATCGGTGGTTTTGATGATATCGGAGAGATGATTGGCCCTAAATCAGTGGAATCGCCGTTGAGCAGTCCGCGAGAGAGAAAGAGAGAGCGTGCGGAGGGGGAGAGCCGGAGGAGAGAGAAAGGCACGTGGGATAAGGGAGGAGGATTATATTTAGGGCATTTCACAAATTTGTCCCAAAACGTGGATATTTTACCAATTAGTCCCTATTTCGTGGCCATTTCACAAATTGCCCCATAAAAAAAACACCCACATGCATTGCACCTGTGCTCATTAGCTTTCCATTTCAATTTTCCTCGGTTCAATTAATTAGAATTTTTCATTTCAGTACCTTTGCAATACAAAAATGGGTCAAAGAGAATGTGAAATACTCAAAATACCTGTTGAGAGACAAACACTAATTTACCAAACTAAGGCAAAAATATGTCTTCGATTTCGAAAAACACACACCATGTATTCAAGGATCCAGTAGTTTTTATCAAACAAACAAGGGCAAAGTGCAGGCTGAGGAGTGATTACATGCTCCAACTAACATTATAAAAGATCGAAAATCAAACATTTACATATCCAGGATTGATGAATAACAACTCAAACTCAAATATTTTGTACCAAAATTTGGTTTGGAAATTGTATTGGTGGTTGTAGAATGGAAATCAAGTGAATCGAAAAAAGGAGATAACTAGATAGAAGGAGAGAGAGGAATAGAGGATACATCGAGAGGGCGGCTGACGGTGGTGATTATAGCGGCGTTGAGAGAAGATTTGTGATTATGGGAATCTCCCTGTACCATTCTTCACCCTCATATTTGCCTCTTTCGATCTGAGTTCCTTCTCCCTCTTTCGATCCGAGTTCCTTCCGCCTCTTTCGATCCGAGTTCTTCAACCTCAGATCTGCCTCTTGTGAGTAAAGAAGGTCTCTAGATTCCAAGTATGAAAAACGGGATGACGCGATTTGGAGATTTCAGATTAGATTTAGGGATTAGAAAGGTGGTTTCACACTTCCATAAGTTTGAATCTAGGGTTTGAGAGCACAAAGGGGCAAAGGGCAAAAGCGAGCCCCAGAGCAAAGGAGAGCATTGGAGGTTTGGTCTTGAAGAAGACCTTTCACTCGATCTATGATTGTTGTCCCCTCTTTCGCCTCTCTCCGTCTCAATCTATGGCTCTTCCTTCTCTCTCATCTCTGTGCTTCAGAGTTCTACTAGTTTGAGATGGGAAGAAAGAGAAGATCTGCATATATTCCCCCCCCCCCCTTAAAGTGAATCCGGATCCTCTCCTTATATTAGGAGGTCTAATAAATCAATCTCCACCATCCAAAAAATTCAACGGCCAAGATTATCTAATATCTTTTATTTACCCACAAAAAAAAACCACACGATCCTCTTCCCTCGCCATTGTTGGCCAACCACCACCAAACGATCCACCGTCTTCTTTCCCATCCGCAGATTCCCAGCGCGCCAACCACCACCATTGCTGACATTTGTTGTCGCCGCCGCTCTCCCCTCCACCTCCTTTCCGCGCTTCCCTCACCGCCGCCTGTCCGCCCCTCAGTCGTCACAAACGACCCTCTTCCCTCAATCCCGCCTTCCTCCTCCGATCCATCTCTCATGGAATCACAACTTGGCCGGCAACGGCCAACTCAGTTGAAAATTCCACTGCGCTTTCTAGTTGGTAAATTCCAATGCGCTTTAATTGGGCAATTAGTAATCACTTTTTTCCGATCATTGTTATTGAGTTCCTAATTCCGATCGTTATTGACGTTTGGCACATTCCGGATTAACAGTGGGATTGATTTAATACAATTTTCCTAAATTTTTTTTTTTGTAAAAAAAAGAGATTGGATAATGATGTCCGTTGAATTTTTTTTTGAGCGTGGAGATTGATTTATTAGGCATCCTAATATAAGGAGAGGATCCGGATTCCTTTAAAGTAGACCTCGAATATTTTTTTATCGGGATTTTTGAGATCGGTAAATAACCCGGGCGTTTACCACATAAATGAAATATGGGATATTACATAAGCAAATATCCCGGATTTTAAGTGTCCGAGATAATATCATGTATAACGTAAATTTTTATTAGACCAAATAACCAGGGCGTGTCATTATGATCTAGGATATTTTCTTATTTATTGCCTTAACAAAAAAGAAAAACATAATTTTGAGCGTTTTACTTGCATTTTATCACGGATAATTATAATTCGGGATATTATATAGTGTGCTAATATGTCATTTAGGTACTACTCCCGTTGTGTTAGTTTGTGATAGTGAGGAGACTGTTTATTTTAAGTATGGGGTGAGAGAAAACATGATATTTTATGACTTGTTATATGTTTTATGACTTTGTTATGTTAGAATTATTTGATATAATTTGGACATAATTAAATATACGCCGAAAAGATAAATAACCTAATCTCCATAATTAGGGAGTTAATTCTTATACGTTAAGAATTAAGTCATATTAGGATAAATAATATATATTCGTTATATATTTATTTATCTAACAAATAAAAGAGATAAATAGGAGAGACTCCTCTCCCCTAATCTCTAACCCTAGGAGTCTGTTCGTTAGACGTTCCTCTCAGGAAAAGAAAACCCACATAGAATTCTCTCCTTCATGGAGAGAGTCTCCTTCCCCTCCAATGCTCTCCCATGGTGTGTAGGCTGTGAATCGTAGGTTCTCCCTTGCTCATAAATCTCTAACGAGATTTAGGGCTACGGAGATCTACCCGGTGATCAAATTCGAAGGCAAGACGATCTAGATTCCTCTTCCGCTATTCGAGGTAATCCATATATCTCTCAAATTCTATCATTGGTATCAGAGCTTTAGGCTCAAATTGCTTTTGAATTTGTTCAATCGGATTGAATAACAGCATGTATTAGGTTCTTAGAACTAAATTCGATCAAAAAGTCCAATTTTGCCGAACTGTTTCCATGAATTATGCTACTATTGCTTTTATGGTTTTTGTTTTGGATGAACTGCAAAGCACTAAAGCTGATGGATTTTTTTTCATGGAAAATTAGATGCTTGATTTTTATTGAAATCGATGCCCATTATTGAAAGAGGCTGTCTTCATCAACCTCTTGCTTCTCTCCTCTCTCGTGTCATGTTCTCTCCACCATACAGGATTGCTCTCTATATATGCATTCTTGTGTTGATTGGATTCTTGTTTTCGATCTAATCTTGTGCTTATTCGAGTCGGAATCCAAGGCTTGAAATTGGAGCTTCGTGCTCCTCGATCGAGATGTCCTAGCCATGCTTAGGACTTAGTGGTGCCGGACATGCAACCGTAATCCTCACCGGAGAAACAGGAGGCAGCGGCGCCACCGCCTATTGCTGTCGGCGGCAAGGAGTGAGGAGATCCTCTCCTGCTTCTCGATTTCGAGCAAAGGGTTCGCAAGATCTGGTTGTTCAAGCTTTATGTCTTGTATCTGAATCAATTGAGGCTCGATCTTGCTTGCTTTGATGGTGAGGGTGATCTATGAGGCTTCAACGGCGGACTTCATAGTCGATTTCATCGGAGAAGGACGGAATTTCAGGTTGTTTTTAAAGGGTATTTTTTTGTTCTTCGTGAATGACGAACCATAGATCTGAAATTCGAAGCTTGTTTTGCTCGAATTGGACATGAAGACTGATGAATTTGGGAACGTGAACCTAGAATCGGCGAAAGGACCATCTTCATTTTTGTTTGTCGATGGATTTTGGATTTGGGTTTCTGGTTTTTGTTCTTGTTCTTCATCGAAGGGAACCTCGCCAGAGATCCATGGCATGGCGGAGCCACTGCCACCGTGCTTCTCGACGAGGCACTCGGAGGCGGCGGCGCTACCGCCTGGGTCGTCGACGGTGGGGAAGCTCCTGGACAGAAGGAGGCGGAGATGGAGGTAGCTCCGAGCTTGCCATTGTGGCTGGAGCCTCAACGGCCTTAGTCGTGTTTGCCTTCGGATCGAGTCGGGCTGCTGTGACCTACGTTCTCGGGCCTGGTCGGGCTTTCGGGTCACTTCTGGGCATGGCTCCTTGTGTGAAGAGATTGGTCCTAATTCGTTTGGGCCTAGTTTTTTTTGGGGGGCATAAAATTGGCTGAGCATATTTTTATGGACATTGCTGTTATGTGTGAACTTGACTAGTTTGTCCAGATTTATTTTGGACAGAGACCGTCATGTTTACCCGAGCATTGGAATTGTCTTGGTTGGGTTCAGACCCAGACTAAGAAAAGGTGGGATGTGTTTGATGAATTGGGTTTAGCCTGATTTGGTTCGAACGCGAATCATCGCTTTTATATGACCAAGTTGTGACTAAGTTATGTGAACTAGGTCCGCTGAAACAGCTTTTCGGTTATGTTTGCTCTCAAAATTTTGATCGGACTATGTGTCTAATTTAATTTTTTATTGAAGCGAACGAAATTGAAAGTTATATGATATATCGACCTACGTGGCCCTTTATCTAATAACGAGCGATGATGAGTCCTAAGTTATGTTGATTCGTTCACATACGAAGTGAGCTCTCTAAAATTATTTTTTCCAAGAATTTGTTTTTCAAGGATGTTTAACATAGGTTAAATATCGATTTACTTGAAAATTGAGAGAATTTAAATAATTCAACCGTGAGTTGTTTAAAATTATTTTGAGATAACGAATAGTTATTGCGTATAACTTATTAACTTAAAATGGAAAATTTACTTTATGTAAGTTAATTAAAATATGAGAAATAAATCTTTTATGTAAAGATTGTAAGAGATAGGCATTTGGAATGCATCTCTGAACCTTGCGAATAATTTTTTGTTTTTACTACTAACGTGGTAATGTACTTGAAATTATGAAAAGACACTTGATTTGTTTGAGTGTGATTGCAAGATAATCGAGCAAGTAATTCATTTGTTAAATGGATGAAATATGTTCAGTAATTTTGAATAGCGTTTTTTAAAACGTAGTTCCAAAAATTCTGAATAAACCATTAAGGGGCAAGGACCTATATGTATAGGATCCTGAAAGTCGATAGTCCTAATGAAGACATGCTATCCGACTTTGCTCGATTATACTAGATTTGTTCTAGTGTATATCCATACGTTGGACATACAAATAAAGTGAGCTGATGTTGAGTACTTTAGGTACGTCAACACTAATGCAGTTCCCTTGAAAATTTGAAAATGAGCAGATGGACTTGATGAGAGTTCGACTCTTGAGCCCTAGGCTTTAAAAATGATTTTCTAATTTGTAAAGCTCACTTTGATTTTTCTCAGATCAAAAGAGTTGTAAAACTGAATCTCATGGTTCTAAGGCATTTTCATGCTAAGAAAGATTGTCTTTCAGTATACTCTGTTTCACTTAGGGACATGGTTCTAGTGGGAGCAAATCTTTATACTGACTCGCACAGTGAAAAGATAACCTTAAACATACGTTGTTTGGAAATCGTCAAGACGGACGATGATGTCATCATGAATTTGTGTTCTAACGGAGTTGATTGCATGCTACAAGTATGTTTTTGCTTCGGAGGTCATGGTAAATGATGATATGTGTTGGTTTGTGCTTCGTGCATAAACGGTAACATGTTTCTACTCAATGGTGATAGATGGGTAATATACTCATTTCACTCATCTGAATCAGAAGTTAGCAGAATTGAGGTTACATCGATTTATATCGTAGTAATAAAAGTTTAGCTTTCCTGAAATGTCAGGGGCTTCTGAAGTTTCCTTACAAAGACCATGTGATATCATGATGCTAGTAATGGAACATACCTTGAGATCTTATTGGATTTCGGTTCCAATGTTATGATCATAAGTTTGCTGATTTTGTTTCAGTAACAAGAGGTTAAATTTTTTCACTTTTGTGATAATGGTTACAAATATGATTTGTAACTTATGCATAATCTGATCATTGGGAATAAGCAAGCCGTTGCTAGGTCCATATGAAGAAGTTGTGATCTACTTGTTTCAAGTTGATCACTAAGCAACTAGATCAGATGATATACTCAAATATTGGTCTGAACTTCGAAGTTTAGCTGAAGCCAATCGTATAAGATGATATCAAGTTCAGATCTTGGTATTTTCTAATCCTCACAGAATTTTTATAATTCATGAAAATTGTCACTATGGAAGCATAGTTTAACCACTTTGCAAAGTGATAAAGGTTCAATGAAATGCATACTCTAAAAAGGTATTCTACTAGCGAGTAGGAGAATAGGTTCAATGGAACCTGAGAAAAGACAGAGTTGTCAGAAGAGAATGTTTCCTTATCTGAAAATGATGTGACACACCTTAGGGTATGTCCAGGATGAACATTGTGGGATTGTCCAAAGAGATTATATGCTTATTGTGTTAAGCACTACTCTGGAGCCTTCGAGGGTAATCTGTTACTTGTAACAGATAACTACATTTTTTGTAGATTGCGTTCTACAAAATTTAGAAGCTTAAAGCACGAATTATATTGTGCTATTTGAATTTCATTATCTCCTAAGATCAATATGGATCTAAGGGTGTATAAATGGATGTTGATATACAAGGTGAGCTTGTTGGTTAACATATATCCATGCTTTCTCTCACATTGAGTGATGGAGAAATCAGATGAAATTCAAAAAAAAAAAAAGTTTTTCTGTCTTAAATTCTTCTGTTGACTGAAGTTGCACGAAATGGTCAAATCCGAGCAACAAGCATTGGTTTCTGCTGAGTGCGTATTGTGCTGGTTTGTGGAGTGGTTCATTTGTTGGACACTCCTTGGTCAGTTACTTCCTGGAGATGGCACTAGTGTCATGTTCAAGGCTAAAGACATAAGAGGATCTCTGGGAGATGTACTTATGAATGAGGATCACTTGGTGAACCTTAAGATATAGAATAAGCTTAAGAAGCTGGTTCTTATATATTTTAGCCTTATCTGTTTAGTTGCACCAAATCCATTTGGATAAATGGTATCATGAAGAATGTGTGTACTAGGCATGGTGCTAGGTACATGAGCACATTCTTAAATCATCTTGGAAATGCGAACTTCTAAGATTGATGAGAGCAATCTGATAAGGAAAATGAGTTTTCGTAGCTTAGGGATCATTAATCATGATTGTGAGACAGTTGTTAAGACAACTTAGGATGAGTTTTGATTGATGAAATCACAACATAGCCTCTGGTGGTTTAGTCATTACATCGTCCGATGATAGTTGTAATACAAGTCTTGCCACATTAGGATTTAGGATATTCTGGGTCAATCGTGATCTAGTGTTCCTGAGAATGTTCAAAGCTAAATAAGTTTCGTTCTTGGCTCATAACTTGCTGAACAAATGTGTTTCGAGTTCAGGATTTTCAACTAGAACGATTGGGAGCATATCGAAACCACTTTAGAGTGGGAGTTGTTTTGAACACGAGGTATCTCAGAAACACATTAGATGTGGCTGCTCCAAAAGTATCCAAATGAGACAGCACCAATCACCACTAGAGTCTGTGATTTGTTGGTAAATCTAAGACACAACTAGAGGATGGTGATGACAGATAATGAGTCTATGGAAGAAGCCATGTTTTGAACTAGTTTCTATTTTGCCTAAACATAAAGCAATGAGATAATTGAGTTCTTAAAGCTTTATAGGCGGAATGATCCATTGAGAGTTATACCCTAGATCAAGAGAGTTAGGTTGGAACCTTCTCTCTACTTGGTTAGATTGTGTTCAATCAGACCGATGAATGGCTACAAAAGCTTGTATCCGTTTACAAGTTGACCTATATAGCAAAGTTTTTCCCAGTGGGAGGACTTCTGGAAATTCGTTTTCTAGATAAGTTTCTGCTAAGGTTTTGAGAAAGACACTAGTCTTGTACTCATACGTATGTAAGCATTGAAACATGCATCTAGATGACAATGATAAGATGTTTTGTACTTTGTGTTCAAAATATGAATCATTGTAAGTATGTCATGTTGGAAAGTTTAACTTTCTAATGTTGTAGATGACACACTAATAGCCAACTATGTTGTGATTCTAGCATTACAACTTTGATACAATTGTCAAGTGAATCTGTTACATAGAAATTGGGTAGTTGTCTATGAGGTTATTTCGTATAATCTTAAGCATGTCATTCTCATATATGGAAATGTGTAAATGGACTTACATAGGAAGTAGATTAAGTGAGGAACACTTGAGAAACTGAGTGCAATCTCGCATTCTATTGTATGCTGAGATGAGACAAGTGAACATGTGTTTGTTTACAAACTGATTCGAGTCTTATGCACTGAACAAAGTAAATGATTGCAAAAGCACTCTTGTATACTGTGTATTGTGTTATGGTGGATGATGTCTATCTCCATGTTGGAACATAGATATGGATCTTAGTGATCTAAGGGAGGAGACACTGATGTAAGTATCAACATCAGTCTGTAGGTCTTATCTCTAAGGAAAAGAGACGTTGTCTAGCAAGAAATTGTCTTGCTTGTCCTTCCACCACGGAAGCTGAGGTTCTTACATCATCAGTAGCTTCCGAGGAGATTATGAAAAAAGATTCTCCTGAAAACACAAAATTTGGTTGTGGCGAAATATGGCGAGCAGATGTCATGACTATGGGTTGTGACTGACCATTTTTGTCAATACCAGGATTTCCAAAGGATGTTGGAGATCAAATGATATTCAGATCAAATCATGTCTAGTCAGAGAGACGTTGTTCAAGAACAACATTGTCATAATATGTTTGACTCTTGATGGTTATGCAAGCCACCTCTCTAATTTGAATTTTTAGCAAGTGGGAGACTTTGGTCTTAACTCATATGTTGTGGCATTAACATGGTGAAAAAGGGTGATGTAAATATGAAATATGTTACATATCACTGAACCATAGTTTGTTCTCTCACACGAAAAAAAACGTTCCTATAAGTGTTCGTCATTATAGGTGTAAGGTATCTCAATTCCTATGGGAACAGAATGAGATGTTAACCGCCTTGACTATCTTTGGATGTTAGGATGAAGTCTCTCCGGTTGGGAAAGACTGAATGGGTAATTTATAGTAAGTCATTTATATGACTCGTAACTATGCTCTTGCGCCCATTAGTTCAGAAAAGCAAGGTGTTGTAGGGTAAAATGGTTCTCAAGTCTATGTGACTAAGAGATAAACACCTTTACAGGTTCAGTGGACAACGCTTTAGAGAAGCACTCCCTGTAGCACACTCTCATACTAGTGTGTGCTAATCTACCCTATGAGGTGATAGATTGATCCCATCTCAATCAATGTGTGAGCTAAGATATGTATAAACAAGGCAGCCCTTAGTGACTAATAGCTTGGGTTACTAGTTGTGGTGGTGATGCGCTACTTTGGTTGTGTTCCGATGGGCATGAGTGATGCGGTCTACGTGGGGCACTTCGGGGAAAGTGGTCATCATTTACATGAAAGTAATGCCAATGCGAAAGGAAGGTATTATGAGTAATCGTTGACGAAAATGGGATTTGCTGGATCCAGTAGTTACATACTGTTGTGATCGAATCGCCATTACAGTTGAACAAAACTGAGAGGGATCCAGTTTTGTGTATCAACTAGTCCGATGAAAGATAATCCTAGGGATGCAGCAATACTTTTCAACTAACGTTGTGACCTAGTCCCTAGCGGGATTTTTATGCATGTAGTATTGTCGGGTCGCACGGCCTATACACGACTGTTCGTCAGATGTTCCTCTCAGGAAAAGAAAACCCACATAGGATTCTCTCCTTCGTGGAGAGAGTCTCCTTCCCTTCCAACGCTCTCCCATGGTGTGTAGGCTGTGAATCGTAGGTTCTCCCTTGCTCCTAAATCTCTAACGAGGTTTAGGGTATGGAGATCTACCCAATGATCAAATTCGAAGGCAAGCCGATCTAGATTCCTCTTCCGTTATTCGAGGTAATCCGTATATCTCTCAAATTTTATCAGTTTTGCTTGTATTGGATATTTTTATGCTTTCATGGTTTTTAGGACATGACACAACTCTTGTATGAGTTTTAGATTATATATATTTTGGATATTGCGTTTGTTCTTCTTATCTTATTTATCCAAAGGTTTTTAGGAGAGTTGTGAGGACACCACTCGGCTTACTAGATGTTCAAAGAAAAGTGTCATGGAAACTAGGACAAAGCTCGACGATGCAAGAGTGGATTCATTAAATTTATTGCATGAGATTGCCTAGTAAAGGGAAGTCTCAATGATGTTCAATTTTTCTTAAGAAAACCACAAGAGTGAGGTAAATTGATGTTGTTTTTGACATATGCACAATAAGAGGATGGAGGACTTTATATTTTACATACGGGCTTATTTTATATCCTTTCCATACCTAAGTTTACTTGCATCACAAAAGCCATGCTATGAGCCTTACATTATATTTGCTCCACATGCTATACACACTGCCCATTTTCTACCTTATTTCCTTTCCGGGGATTATGTTGAGAATGGAAGTAATTTTTTGGAGATGTTATATGGTTATTTGTGTTGTTATTATCATTGTTGGATTTGGTGGCAGAATGATGATTATATTATGGAAAATTTAATGAGTGAAAGAAAATCCGGTCACCTAGAAGTAAAGGTAGACTAACCCTACTTGCCTGAGATGTTAGTTCAGGCCAGATGGGACACCAAGTTGAGGAGTCTGGAGCACTAAGTATTCGGAGTCATTCATGACACCCATGTTTGCGATTCACGAGAAAGCAGTGCTAAGGTTGGAGAGGTAAAAGCATTATAGTGAAAAGAGAAATGAGTGATGAGAGAAAGGTGAGAAATCTAACGAAGAAGGAATTTTGTATGAAATTTTGGAAAAGTACTCAATTTCCCTGGATTATTAGCACCACATGGCCAAAACATATCCCACCTTAAGCCTTTTACCTATCTACTCTTCCATGATCTCACATAAAGTCCTCTTGATTAGTGTTGTTTTATCACAGAGAAGTTGTTTTTACATAACCTCCTTTTGTGTGAGATGTTGCTTTTCATTCACATGCATATATTTGATTGCATTTGTACCTTTACAAGGATGGCAATTGAGTGTTATTTGTAATATAAGAATGGATCTACAATGGTGAGAGTTTTGTTGGTTCCCCTATATGACCATCCAAGTTATTGCTTGGGGACATGCAAGCTTAAGTATGGGGTGATTTGATGTCCATGTTTTAGACAATGTTTTTGTGCTTATTTTCGCTCTTTATTCTAGTTATTTTATATAATATGGGTTGGGAACATATTGAATTTGTGCAGTTTGTGTTTATTTGTAAGAAATAGAGGTCTACACAAGTATTGGTTTGAATTTTGCAGAATTTGGAGTCATTCCGGAGCAAAGCCAAGAGGATAGATCGACTGCAGGAAAGAACTCGAAGTCAACAGAGCTTACTTGACATCGACTGAAGAGGAGCAGAAATTTGGCTAAGTGTTGGACAAGGAACCTACTATAATTTAGCCCTGAGCAGTCGATATTTTTCCTTGAGATCGACTGCTGCTCGATATCGAATGGAGTACTCGACATTGAGTGGAAACAACCGACGTTGACTAAAGATCCACAACACTTAGAAGCTGAGAGAGAAGATGCCCGAGATCGACGGAGACACCCGAGATCGAGTGCACATTGATCGATGTCGACTGCTTTTGGTCGACGTCGACTGAAAGCTTACTGGGCCGCTGACGAGATTTGATGAGTCCGAGTTGGAGATGGATTGCTTATGCACGAAGTACAAGATCTTTTATCTTACATTATGAGACTCTATCTTTATGGTTGAATATCTATTTACCCTAGGGAATTTACTTATTTAGATATGTTTTTATAAATTCAAGTTAGCTTAGGATTAGGACTACTTTCCTTAGCTAGCAAGGATTAATCTCTATAAATAAAGCCCTTGGAGCTACGTTTTATTCATTCAATTTCAAAGAGAACAATCTCATAACAGTTTAGGAGTTTCGGAGCTTTAGAGTTTTGGTGTTCTTGCAAGATGTGGAGCACTACAATTATGAAGACTTCAAGGTATTGGTTTTTAATGAAATTTAGTTTCTTTTATATGATTATGATGTCTTTCGTTACTATGTGTAAGTAGTCACCTTATCTACTAGGGTCAAGAAAGCCCCGCGATAGCCATGTGTACATGGTTGATGATTGTTGAAGACGTTGTTGTCTTTATCTTGTTCTACCTTGTGCTTAATCTTTGAATGAAAGTTTAAAGAACTCATGTTGAAAAACTTGGCTAGTAATTAGGTTTTATATTTGAAAGTCTATTAACTCTAATTATGAAAAAGGTAGATGAAATTAGGTTAATATTTTGAGAGATTTATTTGCCTATTTGCTGAATTTGGTGAAAGTCGTTTCCTTTATCAATAAAGCATCCTTCTTTGATGATCATTGGTTGTGTCAGCATGGTTATTGTCATGGTAATCCCTGACTTTAGGAGTTTCTTTTCCTTATAGTTTACATTCGTAGTTTGTCGTTCGTCGAGTCCTCGGAAAACTCGACACCCTTGTTGTTTTCTTTTCATCCTTTGTTTCCATCCTCTCACTCTTCGACCTTCTTTGCTGACGTTTTTACTTTCTATTTTCTACTCAACATCGACTACATTTCAGTCGATATCGAGTGCCCTAGATCAACCGATAGTCTTCAGAGTCGGTCGATTGCTATTACTGATACTCGACACCTACTCATCTAGTCGATGTAGATCGCTATTTTTTGTTTTGTCACCATGAACATCACGTTGGCGATAAAACATTGGGTTGAATGTTTTCTCCATCTCCAACGCTGCTTTTGAGATGCATCGGATGTGGTTGCAATATTACAAAGTTATAGCCGAATTTTTCCTCATACCATGTTGTTTCTACCCTAGATATAAATTAACTAGTGTTGAATTTTTTTAAGAAAACTACTTTCCTATGTTGGGGATTGATGATGATCCTAAATGCAATATTTTATCTACAGTTGTTAGAACTAAGGTGTATTAGCATTATAGTAAGGACGTTAGACCGTCTCAACCTCCTTCTCCTGCACCTTCTAGTTTGAGCGGTTCATCGCGTACTAGCATTACTGCTCGAACTAATTAAGGTCCTTGATATAGATATATTTCGCAAGAAGAGATCGAGGACTTTGTCGAGCCCCCACTTGGAGCTCGACGAATATTTGTCTACTAATTTGAGTTTTGTGGTAGTTTACAATGGCGGGGTCGGGTGGAAAGGCAGTAATTTCCATCTTTACAAGTATTCACCCGGCGGATACTTGGAGCCCCTTGCTCCACTATTGTAGTAGAGGTGGCCAAATTCTAACTGAGAAGCAATCAAGGCTGCTCCCTGAGAACCTCGAAGCCCAAGTTTGCCTTCCTGATTGGAAAAAAGTGGAGATGAGAATTTGAGTCGAACGACGAATTCAAGTCAAAGGCTAAATCGGTTAGGAGCTCATTGGACGAGGATGGGACTGGACTCTCAACTAATTGTTAAACCGATGATTAGGTAAGTGAGGTTCACACCAAACGTAAAAGAACTACGTCGACCCGACACTTTTCAACAAAAAACAAGACCCGACAGGTTGACGCGTGGACCCACTAGGTCACATGAACCTATTGACCCACAAATGCCCCGGGTTAGGGTTCGGATTGGAAATTCCCGACCCGTAGCAACGCCTATAATGGTTAAGAATTTTATGTGAAAATGGCTATGTAATAGATTCTTGTAAGACACAATTGAGAGTGAGAAGTTTGTAGATATCCCCCCCTGTTCATTCAGTAACCACACCGATGAAGACACAAACGTCATACTCACTAGTTGCGTAAAAACAATGAACCTCATGAAAAGCCTACATAGACAAATATAAGATGTAATACATGAAACACCGATTCACATCTTCTATCCTCCTCCTCCGTCCCCCCTCACAAGCATTGATTAAAAAGAAAAAGAAAATACCCACCATTCCCCTTTGGGGTTTGGATTCTCAAAAAAAAAAATTTAATTAAAAAATAGATTAAAAATAATAAAAAAATAAAGAGAATATGTGAGAGGACACCCATGAAACACTACATACAAGAGGTCAATTGAAACATCCAATGACGTAGACATTCAACAAGCAGCATAAGACTTTATCATATGCTGGAAAGGTGGAACTTATTAGATATGTGATACAAGGAATACAAGCTTTCTGGTTTTCTATTGTCCCTTCTCCCTCTACTCTTATAGACAATATTAATAGACTGTGTGCAAAGTTTTTGTGGAAATCTCACAGGATAAAATGGAAGGATGTCTGTTTACCTAAGGAAGAGGGAGGACTGGGCTTAAAGGACTTGAAAACTTGGAATGATGCTTTCCTCTCAAGGCTGGTATGGGATATCATCAGGAAAAAAGACAGCCTCTGGATTAGATGGATACACCATCAATACTTACATCAAGGGAGTTTCTGGAATTGGCAAGTTCATCATAAAAATGATTCTCCTCTTATAAAGAAAATTGTCTCTATCAGAGATGTGCTGCTAACCTCCACAGGTACCACTGAAGAAGCTTCAAGAATACTCCAAAGTTGGAGTCATGGAGACCATTTCAAGATTGAGGAAGCCTACAATTTCCTGAGAAGGAAGATGCCTAAGCCACCATGGTCTACTGTTGTATGGGATAGACACATACTTCCTAAACATTCATTCATCCTCTAGTTGGCTGCTAAGAGAAGACTGGCAACAAAAGATCTTATAAAAACAAGGGAAGTCCCACTAAACTTCCCCCTGTGCAACCTAACTACTGAATCCCATGAACATCTGTTTTTTGCTTGTAACTTTTCCTTGGAAATTTGGACATTGATTAAAGATTGGCTGGGAATCTGGCGTGGAATGAATACAATCAAAAGTGGGCTCAAATGGATGAAGAAAGAAGCAAGAGGGAAGAGCTGGATATCCAAAGCCAAGAGAGCAGCCTTTGCAGCTACAATATATCAAATCTGGAGGGCAAAAAATGAGAAGATTTTCGAAAACAAGTGCAAGAGTGCTGCTGAAATCACTCATATTATCAAGTCTCATGTCTACAAGATGCTGCACCATGATTTTTCCATACACTTCTCTTCGTCAAGAAGCTTACAAATGGGTGCCATACTGGAAAATAGAGCTCCTAATGACATAGAAATCCTTCAAGGAAGGCTGCCTGGATGAAGATTAGAAGCAAAGAACTCATAAATCAGTGGCCACCTCTTTTTGTCTTGTCACTGGTTTTTCATCATCAAGCTACAGATTGGCATAGGCAACCACTCCTTTCTTTGTAATGCCTGTGATAGAATGAGCTTAGTGTAGTGTATAGCCTCGGCTATTCTTGTAATAGCTACATTAGAACTTGATTTTGGGTTTTTGGTGTGCTAAAGTTACGTGAGTGTAATTCTCTTGATGGCCGAGCCGAAGGGAGAATTATATTTACACAACTTTAGGGTGTGGGTCCGACCTCAGATAGCTTTGGCTTGAAGAAACAGGAGTTGCACCGAACCTAGTGTTCAACACACCACATAGATTGGAACAACTTATGTTGATTCCATGATTTTGGTTAGATGCCTTTATAGCCTACGGGCAAGGCCAAACCCTCTATGTACATATTCTCATCGTTTTTAATACAATTAACCTTTAAAATCAAAAAAAGAACCAAGTCATCCGCGGTAGGTAATTTAGACAATTAGAAATAAAATAGTTTTCAATGATGATATTATAGATGCAAAAAGTAGTTGGACGAGATATTTGAAACAACAGTTACAGAAATAATAAGCCTAAAAAATGGTATATTGGGAGAAGGCAAAAGACTGAACACAAGGCAAAGGAAACACGAGGAATAGATGAAATCTTTGATGGTAGCAATCACTGAATTGACATTATTAAACTCAATTTCAATGGATCAAAAGTTTGTTCAATTGAGGCAACCACGGGGTTTGTCATTCTCGACCATGAGGGAAAAAGGTCCTTGTCTGCAATGTTGCATTCTACAATGATGTCTCTGCACTCCTAGCCAAAGCCCGAGGGTTCCACCAGGGACTTGCTTGCGGCTAGAGACCTTGGTTCTCGTCGAATTTAAGTGTAAGGTAACAAACTTGTTGTGATCAACTCCGTCCTTGGGGTCTAGAAACCTCCCTAGGAGTAGTGGTGGCGGGTATCCTGATTCTCCTCCAATCTTTCGACTACTCCCCTTGTAGGCACATCTTCCGCGAGGTTAACCAAGTGACAGACATGCTCGCTTGGGTTGGTGACTCGATTGATCTTGTGAGACTGCTATCAGACCCGTTTTTGCATGTCCTCATCCGTAAGGACAAGATTGAGTAGTGGTCCAGCCTGATCGCTCTTGCGGCTTTCCAAAACAAAAACTCCATAGAGATTTCAACCACCAACTACAGTTCGTGGGATTTGATCCGAAAACCTCTATGGGATTTACTTCCTTTACTCCTGGAACGTTACAATAAGTGTTACAAATCTCTAAATTATGTTCGTAAATAAAACTATGGTATAAACAGAGTAAGTTATAGATGAACATTGTACAATAATATGAAAGCGAAGAGTACAAATACTTTCCTACTCCAGATGTCCCTGTTCCCTGCAAATTTAATTGAGGTGTTAGACATGGTCTAAAAAATTATCACAAAAAATATGAGAAGAAAATTGGGGCTTTTAGCAAGAATGGTTCAGGTCTATAAGAGAAGGACAGAGAGATGGCTTGGAACATACTCTTGAAATTGTTCCAGTCCCAGAAACTTGTAATCATGGAATACTTGCTTAGGGTTAAAAAAGGTGGCCTGCTTGGAAGGTAGGACCTTATTTCCTGTCTCATTTACAAAGGTTTCAAGTCCACAAGAATTGCAGAAGAATTCCATATCCGTCTCCTGAATCAAATTTAAGATCAAGCACTACCCTTGTGCATCAAAAAAATAAAAACCTGATTCACACAAATGAGAGCATACCTGCATCCTTAATATTTTTGACAGTTTTGAAAGTGGATAGGGATGAAGCTTGTAACCACCTTGATTCAAGCATGCCAGAGCTTTTGCTCGAACCTTTAAAAGACAAAAGGCGAAATCAGATCAATGAACTTTCCTTTTCTCTAGCATTCTTTATGAGGTAAGAAATATGCTATTCCACCAAGCACCATTGCATTAGCAGTGTAAATATCGGAAAGTAAAAGGTGCACAAAGCAAGCACATATCATGTTGCATCCACAATTAAATGCCTATTAAGTTTATGACAAATCATAAAATCAGGTACATGTTACTCGATGACTATAGAAAAAAGAAACAAAGAGGGCAGAAGGATGACATGTTACTCGATGACTATAGAAAAATGAAACAAATAGAGCAGAAGGATGACATGTTACTCGATGGAAACTGAGGTGATAAGTTGAAATCAACCTCATTAGCATAAGTTTCAATGATGCAGAACTGCAGATAAGTTGCCTCTTCAGCCACAGTGAAAAAGAATTGCCAATAATTTCCCATTTGATAAAACCTGATATATATACAAGAAAACTCAGCACCCTTAGCCAGCAGGAAAGCAAGCACCAAGGTCTAATATCACGATGAAAGATACTGATATCTAGATGAATACCTTAAGACTCTCCGAGCAAAGCCCATCATTTTTGATTTAATGACAGAAGCAGGCAGTTGACGGAGCCACAAAGCGAGTGGCTCACCCTATGAGTTTTGAGAATAAAAAAGGTTGTATTGATTCAAGTCAAGGAAAGATGATCTTAAAATAAACGGGGGGAGGAGAGAGAGAGAGATCAACCGTCAATTGGCTGTGAGAGCCGAGATGAAGCAGGATGTAAAGGGAACGGAATTCTGCTTCATTATTGTGTGCAGAATTGGACTTACGATTCGCATCATACAAATTATGCAAAGTAGCAAGAGACTTGATAAGCTGTTCAACATTGAGATGGAGCACAGAAGCAACAGTTGGATCATCAGCAGCACATCTTCGAAGCTTCTGGTGGGAGATGAGATGAAATCTAACCTGCAAAAAATATCCAAATTTTTGAACATGGAAAGGAGAGGTTCATAAATTAATAATTAAAGTTTTCTTTCTTGCCATAAGCAATGACTTCACCATCTTTAATGACAAAAGAGGGATTGCATGAAGTTGGATTGATTATAAAGTTAAGCAGAACTGCCAAACTCTATTCTTTCTCTGGTTACATTCAGAGGAATATCCGAATATGTCAATTTCTACACTTGTGTATTGGCTTGAGGCTGAAAAGGGAGACAAAGGTTACAGCATGATTGAAGATGGATATGGGTTTTTTATGATAAGTTTCCATAATGATGTCCATGTATAATTATGTACATATCTTTCAATGAAAAGTACAGGTAAATAATAAGCTTTTGCTAGTTTCACTGGTCCAATTTCTGTTTAGATTTGGCTATTCAAACACAAGTGTATGGAGACAAAACATAAATACAGGTGGAAGCAACTCATACCATTTTCTCATACATTAAAATTGCATGATCATTAATGATGTTCTGCATGCTAAGATCTTGTCTAATTGACCTTGTCCTATCGAAAATGAAATCATGAATGACTTCAAAGGGGTATTCTGATGAACTGAATAGCTCTAGGAGATGCTTCAAGGTGGCTTCTAACACAGAAAGGGGCCGGACATCGGATGCGTGGATGCTCTTGATTGAGATTGTCCTGCAGAACTACCAGCAGAACAAAGTTACTGAGCCACTCATTATTTTCCAAATTATGAAGAGGGAAAAAAATACTTCCATATGAAATAAGAAAGGTAAAATAAATTTTCAAACATGCATGGCAACATACATCCAACACAGTACAGTAAAGAAGGAAAAAAAATTCCCACCAAACTATGCATTGAGATGAGCTCATCAAAATCAAATTGAGGCTACATAGTTTGAGAGATACACAAGGAACAATTTATCAACAAAATGAATCCATCTGATTTAGAAAGTCAATTCCGATTCCCAATTGGAACTACCACATAAAAGGGGCATACAGCATGCTGAAATTTGAAAATATCTGCCAATTTGTTAATGCATATCTTGCAAATAGCGCCGATTGCCCCTGACATCCCTTAAATATATGCCAAGAAGCTTAGATCAAACGGGAAATGAAACATACACTAACCAAATTCAGAATCACAGAAATTAGTAAAACACAAAAATTCAAACTTGCGGGATGATACTCGCAAAGTTCAAAAACAACCAGTTAACCAACAAATTAGCCTACTCAACCATTATCTCAAATTCCATTAAGTTTAGAGATCTCAATCTTCCTTGTTTCTATGTTGAGAATAGATCAACACTTGAAAAAGAAGCAACATTTGAGTACCTTCTTCACTGCAAGATCTGGCGACGATCTCGAAGGATTCCCATAAAGTCGCTCAAATACAGCCAAATCTCTAAGCCGTTCCCTTTGGGCTCTTTCCCTCTCTAGCTTGCCACAAAATAAAATAGACAAAAATCAACACCAGTGAACACAAAACAGTTGAATCCATGAAGAAGACAAGCTCCTTTTTCATACTCCAAAATCTACACGCATTGCCATGTAAAAAAAATCAGGCACAATCCAACTGTCCAAGAAGGATACAGCTATTCAAAACCCTAGTTTAAATTCGAGTAAAAACCTCCATAGAAATTGCAATTTTCTTCAACCAAAACTAATTTCCAACATCTCGGTTAAAATTCAACGAGTAGTATTCAAACTGGTAGTTCATAAAAGGAGCTGTAAAAATCACCTGGACACATGAAAGGGCAAGTTCCGATAATGGATAGAGCATCGTCTAATTCTCCGTGTCGATGTTCTTCTTCACGTCGAAAAACATCTTTTAGCGATCCGATCCTGGAATTGCCAGCGCCCGAGTCCGAGTCCCTAACTTGGGAGGTGGGATTGCGAGTTTGAGGAGATTTTGGGTTGAAGTTTCTGAATGATCGGGACGGATTCTGTTGAAATTTGACATCTAGATGCGAGGAGGAAGAAGAATCCGCATGAGTATTCAAAGAATTTCGTCTTCCTCGATCTCTGTCCATGGTTTAGCTCTTCTATTTCCCCCTGTCAAGCTTCAACTTAATCTTGGGAACAACATCTATCTTTACACTTTGTTTTGCAAATGGAATATTAATGGAAAGGAAGTGAAGAGGAAACAGAAAGGTGAAGAGAAATGTACTCCGTATTTTTAAGATTTGCTATTTGATTTGACTATCACGGGGAGGAAAGGAAGGGAAACACATATATGCTGGTTTTTTTTTTTTGAACCGAAAAGAATTTGGCAGAAGGGAAACCCTAAATGCCAAGTGCATCCTTGTGGATGAGATTGAGAAGCACAAAACTGCCGGGTGCTAAATTACCGGCGAAAGCAAAGTCAAGATGCGATAAAAAATTAGCCACCCGATTTGCTTCCCTATAAGCATGACGAATTTCCGTAGATTGAAAGGCACTTAGGGAGACTAGACTGTCCGAGACAATCATTTCTGAATCGCCCGTTGGTTTTCCAATGCCTTTAAGACTATTTATGACAGTTAGGTTGTCACCTTCAATTACAAGGTTTGGTAGCTGTAAATCAATAGCCGTTTCGATTCCCTTCCACAAAGCGAAAGCTTCCGACCCAACCACCGAAGCAAAAGGTGTGGGCCTAGCGCTCATAAGTACTGGGAGTCCAAAACAATCCCGGATGATGAAACCATAAGTTCCTTTGGAGGTCGTTGATAGTGCACCATCAAAGTTTAGTTTATGCATGTCGGATTTTGGTGGCTGCCATTTTGCCTTTTTTCTAGCAGAATTAGTTTGTTGCGATTTTATTTTGTCTGGTCGGTGGTCGTCTTGTGCTGTATCTCGATCCGCCGATGTTTTCCACATGTATTGTTGGTCCTTTGTGTAAGCAATTATGCTTGTGCTATTTGTTTTGACATTTTCGAATAATGCTTTGTTTCGAAAGTACCACAAGCTCCACCAAGAAAACCCTAAACGGTAGAATCGTTCGAGACCTAAAGTTTCCTTAAGGTCGCAGATTACACTATTTAGATCAATTCCTTGGGAAAACCTGTGGTTTAGGAGTGGAAGCAGTGATGGGTCTAATGATGATCGATATTACAACTTTAGAGGTTGGGCAATGCCATAATAGGTGGTACAAATCCTCAAAATTTGTGTCGCATTGTGGGCACGTAGTTGGGATTCCAAACCCCTGAGAGGCCAGCCTGATCGAAGTTGGAACTCCATTTTTTGTAATTTTCCAAAGAAAGGTTTTAACCTTTGGTGGGGCATCCAGGTCCCAAATCCATTTGAAGTCTGTCTTTTGATGCTGCTTATGAAAGGAAATCATTTCTACGGCGAAACTAGTGGAGAACCAGCCATTTTTGCTCCACTTCCAGTAGAGTCTGTCAACATGTATGTTTTTGGGGATCGGAGTTGTTAGTATTGTTTCTATCAGGTCTCTGGATAATAGATCCCTTAACGTACTGCGTATTTTTGTAGCATCCCAGGTCTTATCTTCATTTATAAACTCAGAGATCTTAACATCCGGATTTGTAGGTAGGTCATTATCAATCTTTTGAATAAGTGGGCCATCACCAAACCAGTGGTCAAGCCAGAAATGGATGTTGTCACCATTCCCAATAGACCAACGGAGACCATCCTTGAAGAGTGGTAAGAGTTTTATTAGTTGTGCCCATGGCCAGGATGTGGGTCTTTTTTTGTGTGTAGTTAAGGATGTTTTGTTCTTTTAGATATTTTTTGATGATCAATGTGACCCACGGGTTACGAGGTTCAACAAGGATTTTCCATAGTAACTTCAACTGCAATGCTTTGTTCATGTCTTCGGAGCTGCGAATCCCCAGCCCACCATTGGGTTTCGATTTACAGACTTCAAACCAGTTGATGAGTGGTTTGTGTCTAGGGCCCTTGTTCCATAGAAAATTACGGTTGATTCTGTCTAGTTCCGCATGTACTACTTTTGGTAGTTCAAAGCATTGCATGATGTGCAGGGGTTTACTTGATAATGTTATTTTTATTAAGGTTGATCTGCTTGCCTGAGAAAGACATGTAGCTTTCCATTTGTGTAATTGAGACTTGGTGTTGTTAAGTAGGTCAGTAAAGTCATTTTTAGTAGTGCGCCCATTTATGATGGGGCAGCCTAGGTAGTTTCCTAAGTTATTTGTTATAGGGATCTGTAATTCCCCATGAATAGTATTCTTTTGGCTCGAAGATACGTTATTTGTTATTTGAAAGTGAGATTTGTGTCTATTGATTCTTTGTCCTGATAAAGACGAGAATTCAGTGATTATCCTATTTATTTGGTCACAAACTATTTTGTTTGCTGAAGCAAAGATCACAATGTCATCAACGAAAGCGAGGAATGGGATCCTGGTGCCATTTCTTACAATTGAGAGCCCTATGTGGCTGTTCGGAGAGGTGGATGCTCTAAAGACTCCCCTAGCAAGAACTTCCGAAAGAATAAGAAAAAGATATGGAGATAAGGGGTCACCTTGTCTTAATCCTCGTTCTGGCGAAAACACGTCAGTGGGTTCATTATTTACTAATACCGAGTAGGTTACCGTAGTTATACATTCTTTGATCCATCCAATGAATCGATCAAAGAAACCAAATCTGTTCAATACAGTCAGGAGGAAATTCCAGTCAACTAGGTCAAAAGCTTTTTCCATGTCTAGTTTAACCGCCATCCAGCCAGTATTTCCCTTCTTTTTAGTGAATGAGTGATATATTTCATTAGCAATCAAGATATTTTCTTGTATGGATCTACCGGATGTGAATGCACTCTGTAAAGGGTTAATAATTTTGGGCATGATTTTCTTAAGTCTAACAACTAGGATTTTCGAGATTATTTTGTACGTAGTTGAGCATAGACTTATTGGTATGTAGTTTGTTGTCGTTTTCGGGTCTTCGCATTTAGGTATAAGCGCAATGAAGGTATGGTTTATTTGTTTTAGTATTCTTCCGCTAAGGAAGAAGCTCTTTACCGCTTTGGTAACTATGGGACCTACAATGTGCCAGTATTTTGTAAAAAAAAAAAAACCCGATGCGAAACCGTCGGGACCCGGCGATTTATCATTTGCTAGTCCGAAGACCGCTTGCTTAATTTCCTTGTTTGTGACTTGTTTCGTCAGCAAGTCGATATCTTCTTGTGTTAGTTCATGGTTTATATTGGTAAGTAGATCGCCCGGAATACTTTGTCGTTGCTGATTGGCATATCTCTTTGTGTAGTCTGTTTTGATAATTTCACGGATTTCATTTTCTGTAGTGATATTAATCCCAGTCACTGCCTGAATTGATTTGATTATATTCTTATTTCTTCTGCCCGTTGCAATTCTGTGAAAATATCTGGTGTCAGCATTTACAGATTTTATGTATGTTTTTTTTTTTGCTCTCTGGCCCCAGTATTTGTTTTGGTAGTTTAAAAGTGAGGAGTGTTTTATAGTCAATCTCTTGATTTTGTTTTCAATTGTGCTGTTGTAGGAATTACATAGTTGGAGTTGTAGGGTTTGCAATTCACTTTCAACAAGTGATAATTGTCTAAAAACATTACCAATGGTAACTCTACACCAAGCTTTACTTTGTTTTTTAACTTCTTGTAGTTTTTTTGTTAGTTTATAAAGTTGGGAGCCAGTCGGGTCGACCTTCCAATCCCTATTAACTAGTTCTTCAAACCCGGGTCTTGTTGTCCAGGCCATTTCAAATTTGAAAGGTTGTAGCTTAGGTTTTTGGTTGTCCATTAGATCAAGCGTGATTTGTGTGTGATCTGATCTAATGAACGCGTGATTTTTTGTGTAGAGATTAGGGAAATGTTGTACCAGGATATGGCTCACTAAGCATCTATCTAGTTTTTCATAAATGTTGTCTAGACCCTGGGAACGTTTTCGCCATGTATATTTGTTTCCCGTTGTCGGGGAATCACATAAGTTATGGTTATCAATAATTGATCGAATTCTAGCGAATCTATTAACACTTGGTTGTGCCCCACCAAATTTATCCGATGTAATCCCATTATAATCACTGGTTCATTTGTATTTGTAATAGTTGCTGATAGTGTATTACAAAAAGGTTCTTTGTCATGCTCATGGGGGGGTGTATATGGTTTGTATGATTATGTCATTCGAGCCCGTCACACGGAATTCCTCATTAGAGAAGTGGGATTCCTTCCAAAGGAGACAGAGGCCACCGGAGAGACCAATGGACGGGCAAAAATGCATATGATCAAAACCAGGCTTTCGCCAATAGTTATCCGGAGGGGGATGCTGCAGTTTTGTTTCTGCAAGTGCTAAAATCTAGATGTGATCTGATTTGCAAGTTGAATCTATTTGTGGCCATACATGTTTCTTTCCTAATCCTCTAACATTCCAGAAACTAAACTTCATGATTAAACATATTTTGTAGACATATGGTAACTTTGGTTAACATCCACAGAGGACATTGCATGGGTAGTGCATTTGTAGAGTTTTATTATGTCTATTCTTGGTTGAATCACAACCAAGAGCTAGTATGATTGTTCTGAAAATAGCAAATTTCAGAGTCTGTTTTATATTTCTAAGATGGTTTTGCTGTATATTCAAGTCAGAAATGTCGAGAGCCACTAGTAGATATGAGTAAT
This sequence comes from Persicaria tinctoria, assembly GCA_037127255.1. NCBI lineage: Eukaryota > Viridiplantae > Streptophyta > Magnoliopsida > Caryophyllales > Polygonaceae > Persicaria > Persicaria tinctoria. The sequence goes on along the minus strand of JBANSL010000002.1, from coordinate 42,170,423 downwards.
ATGTAAAATCAGATTGTGAAGGATGGACTGGTAAAGTATGCAGGGGCAAAGAAAATTCAGAAATGAAATTTCTGGAACCAACCATACATAAGGATAAATTCAACATTGACTTCAGCACTAGAGCTTTGCCTAGTGTTCTGCATGTAGTAATTGAGGTTAAAACTAGGGCCATGGATTTAGTATTGTCCCTGTCACCTGTACTAAAGGTCATAACTTTGGTTAAATTCTTTTGAAATAGATATGTTTGAATATTCAAGATACAAATATTTCTTTCTAAACACATGTTGAATATATATGAAAAGAGATACAAGTTTTGAATGGGTTGTAGTTTCTGAGTGGAGTCCGCATGAAGCCTTATGGAGCTGTCATGTGCCCATGAATCAAAACTCTACATTACATTCAAAGCCAAGTGATTATTCATATTCATAGTCTTGACATCAGGGTCATCTTTGTAATATCTAATTGAACCTAACATCCTAGAATTTCTTACAACAACTCTTTTGTTTCTAGTCATGAAAACAAAGATAATCAATCTATGTGTCAACAATAAGTACTTGAGTATTGGTTCTATTCCATTGTTGCAAGTGGCTGTAAATATAGTGCACACAATAGTCCAAAGTTGTGCAATTGTGCTGTGGGAAGGCATGTCCTTAGTTCGATCATCATGGAGGCCTTCTGCAATTCAGAAATAACATATATGTGCTCGAGGGGAGAAGCCCCTCGAAGATGGTCAGTAATCTGGTCATTCAAAGAGAGTATGCAGGTTGAGATAATCTGATAGTAGAGGGTATTGCAGTGGGTGTATATTAGAGACAAGTTCAATCTTAGAGATGATACAAATTCAATCCATAAATGGGTACCACTACTAGAAATTTTTGATTTAACATCGAGTAATAGCCGATGTCTTTCAAAAACAAAATCGATGTCTATGTGGGTGTTGTAAAAAGTCAAAAGTTTTTCACATCGGCCAAAGCCCGATGTCTATATAATTTATAACATCGTTTCTTATTATAAAAATGATTTGTTTAATACTTTATAACATCACTTGTATAGAAATCCTACATATGTATATTCATTTTCTCTCCATAATTTGGAATATTATTTTTCACCACAAAATATGGATATATGGAATAAATACAAAACCAATGTTATTAGGTATATTGAAATCATTTTTTGGTTTTAAAACCGTTGTTTATATATAGTAAAGACATCCTAAATTATTAGTGAATCAGATGTGTTTAGTTCGTAAAACTAGTGTGTTTAGGTCGTAAAAATGATGTGTTTAGTTTATAAAAATGATGTGTTTAGTTCGTAAAACTGATTTTGTTTTGTACGTAAAGCTGATGTGTTTAATTCGTAAAACTAATGTTTTTAGTACATAACATTGATGTTTTTAGTTTGTAAAACTGATGTCTTTCGTCACAATAAATCGTTGTCTATTGCTCGTAAATCCGATGTGCTAGCTTATGAGCCGAAGCAATTTGGTTCATAAACCCAATATCCTGTCTATATATATACACACACTAGACCACAATTTACATATATAATAAAATTTCATTCATTATTCAAAATTTACATATACAATAAAATGTCAAAAACTAATATACAATAGAAAGAACAATAAACTATATATTAATGATAACGACACAGGTCAAATATAGCCCTCACCAACTTGTGTTGGACACGATCATGTTGTCTAGACACAATGCCTTGTGCGTATTTATAGATTTCTTCATCAAGCCAGTTGAGTGACCGAATCTTCTGGAGAGTTGATTTAGGTACAGTTACACGTGCCTGTACAAATTAATCGGCCACAACAAAGATCGGGAGGTGAACATCAAATACAATGAAACTTTGACAGATGAAGAAATATATAGCTATTTCTAATGAAATCCCAATCATTATGCATCTTTGGACATCAGCAACCAGGACCAGTTAAATATGAATCATCCCCAAATAAAAATAAAACATATCTTCTGTTAAAAACAGAATATGATTTTAGCAGTTGGCATTCTTCGACATTGTCATCTCCAGTATAATGTGAATTCCAGATTCTAAAACATATGAACAATCAGGGCATGTGAGCCAAGTGATATAAAAATATGAGTACTACCACAAACATAACCAGAATTAGGTCAAATGATGAATCATTTCATGCAAGCAAGTATACCTTCTTTGTGAAGTTTACAGGGTATATTCTTGTCAGAGAACGAACTCGACGGACTGATTGTGACTTCTAGAGTTGAGCAATGCAAGTTTCATAAGCTTCCATGAGCTCTTCAACTGACATCTTTAACAATAGAATACATGTGCCAGTGCTATAAGACATGGTTGAGTAGAGCAACACGTAGATTTGGATACATAGCCAAAAGAAAGGAGCTTATATTTTTGCGAATTACTTCAGATATACCAAGCGAGGCGATGTTAGTACTCTGATAATCAATGGGGCCAATCTGTGGTGAAAATAGAATAAGTTGTAAGAATGCTTAACAAGTGACAACTGATCTCTAGATGTTCTATACAAAGAACATGACTACTGAAGCCAACCTGATTATGATCATATTCAGAATCAGAATATGCAAATGAAGAGTTCCCCTCTGCATGAACAGTAAAGGTCCAACATCAGGTACATTAATCAGCAATGTTAGAAATAAGAAAGGTAAAATAAAATGATGGGGTTTATGTTTACCATCTGTGTGTGTTACTGTATTTTCTTTTTCTTTTTTTTTGGTTTTGCTAAACAGTTTCAGATATGAAGCTTAAAATGCAAAAGTTATAAGTCAGATGTATTACTTAACTATAGTTGTATCAACACATCAAACATGGTTAAGAGAGGGTAAATATAAATTACCAGTAGATCAACCCAAGGACTAGCTCCAACATGGAAAATCCCAAAAGAACCTGAAAAATAAAGAGATCAAACATGGATTTAAATATGGTTTGAACATAACATAGTGTACGTGTCATTAACAATAATAGCCAGTATTCCTTAACAAAGAGGAATCTTCATCATGCAAGTTGCATTTGTATAACATGAATGAGTTGTAAGTGTAAACCACTTGTAGGTTCAATTAAAGCATGTCATGCATCTTTATTATATGCTAACACTAGGTTCATGAGAAGACATGAAAGCTTTTAACGTATGTTGCATGAGAAGACATGAAAGCTTTTAAATTCCTACATGAAAAGCAATCCTTGCAAAGCAAAGATAGAGTAATACAAAATCTCTTATTAAAATAATATGAAGAAATAACTTTCAAGACTAAAAGAGTGGTTTCGTATTTCAAAGTATCCATTTAACATAAAAGGAAAAGAAAGAAGACATTGGTATCTTACCCACGGAAGATAAGCTGCTATAAATGTAAAGAGGCCCAAGAAAAACATATGGATATATGGGTTTTGCATTGCTCATTAAAAGTGTAGTTTTAGGCAATTTCTCATTAAAGTAATACAGTACTAAATTTAATGAATATTCTTAGATTTTGCATTGCTACCATACTGTATCCCAAGGACATGAAGCTTTAGTAGCAAAATCTGAAGACTGGGAGAAGGGGTCAAAAAGCTCAAGAAAGAAATTACCTTCCACGGATTGTAAAGAAACATATCTTGGTTAGAGCAGCCCACCAAATCCTGTTCATGCCTAGAATCATCTAATATCCTAAGCATTAGCCTCTGCAAACTAGCAAAGAAATAAAGCTAATCAGATGTACATATTTTTTATGCCAACAAACTTGCTCATTTTTTGCTCATTATGTTCTCAAAATCAGGAAAAGCAAAATCTACCTCCTTTCTTTAAATCTACCTCATTATGTTCTCAACACACCATAGATTAGCATCTTGCTTGCTGTCTGGACATGTAAGAAACAAGCCAAATTCGGTGATTCCAAGCCCGGTAGTTCATTTTTGACACCTATAAAGAATGTGAATATCCGGTTAGTTTCGGCATGGATGTTGAAAAGAGAAGAACTGCAACTCTCTAATATCAAATAACATCAATATCCATCAACCACATGTATATTCATATATGGACAGTAAAATGACACACTCACTCTATCCAGAAGAAATATAATAATACCAGGAAATGGTGAACACTATCCAGGAAGGGAGTACTAGATGAACAATAAAATCAAATTTCAAAATAAAAACAACACTCCCACAAACATTGCAGACCACTACCAACACATGAACATCGAAAAAAAAAAACAAGTATGCACAACATTATTTTCAAGGCAAAAAGAGTGCCTTCTTACCTGAAACTCCAAATCTGATATATGAATTATAGGAGTATGAAATATCCAAGTAAAACTCCAAATATGTAATCACAATTTCACATTTACAGCCTTAGATCTACAATAAAAATATCGCAACCAACAAACCCAAGATCTACAAGTTAAAATCTGCAATTACAAGTTCACATTACAACCTTAGATCTACAAAAAGAAAAATCGCAGGAAACAAACCCTAGATCTACACATTAAAATTTGCGGTCACAAGTTCACAAAATCGCAGCAAACAACAATAAACCCTAGATCTATGTAAAAAAATTGCACAGCCAAGAATCCTAGATTTCCAAATCATAATTAGCCATAGATTCGAGCAAGCGAAGCAAAGAAAGAGAAGAGAAACAAGCGAAGCAAAGAAAGAGAAGAGAAGAGAAGAATGAGACCGTACCTGTTGTAGAGAGAGCAAAGAGTGTTGTCTGCCAGAAAGGAAGTTGGAGATGGGATCTGGCCACCCTCGAGTTTGAAAGCCGGCGAACCTACATCCCCACCGGAGCCACCCTCGAGTTCGAAAGCCGGCGAGATTGGGGGTGAACAGGGAGGAGTTGGAGGAGGAAGCGGGATTTCGCGGTCGCGGGAGGCTGAGTCGGGTTTGGAAGAAGGAATGAAAAGGATGGGGTGTGTTTCTTTTTTCTTAAAAAATTTCTAAGTGTGAATTATTTCACGTGTATTTCATATAGGCGGGATTTGTCCGCGCTTATTTTTTTTTCAAAAACTTTATTTTTAACATCGGTCAAAAAATAGTGTGATGTCTGTTTTATTTTTAACATCACAAATTTTTAAACCGATGTTAAAAAACTGTTTTACATGGCAGGTTTTTCTAATCGATGTTAATGGACCGATGTTAAATAACAGAATTCTAGTAGTGTACAAATATGCATGAAAATATTTAAAATATGCATCATATTAAGTAGATGGAGATTACAACCAAGTTCAGTGGAAAATATCAATTCAAAGTTGTGCAATTGTGCTGTGGGAAGGCATGTCCTTAGTTCGATCATTATGGAGGCCTTCTGCAATTCAGAAATAACATATATGTGTTCGAGGGGAGAAGCCCCTCAAAGATGGTCAGTAATCTGGTCATTCAAAGAGAGTATGCAGGTTGAGATAATCTGATAGTAGAGGGTATTGCAGTGGGTGTATATTAGAGACAAGTTCAATATTAGAGATGATACAAATTCAATCCATAAATGGGTACAAATATGCATGAAAATATTTAAAATATGCATCATATTAAGTATATGGAGATTACAACCAAGTTCAGTGGCAAATATCTTACACCAAAATAAGCCACAGTTCAAGCATAAGCTAACGTCAGAGACTACATAATTGATTTCAAAATACATCCAGAAACTGCAAAGGATCAGATAAAACCTACAAACAACAAGGTTTTGCCAAGAATTGGGGAGGTGATGGTCATCAAAAGGTCATAAAATAGCTAGGCAATAACAGCTCAGATCACAGAAGGCCTGGGAAGGTGGCCAAGTATCCCCATTGCTTGGCAAAAGCCTTGGTGTCCACCATAGGGTCCTCTTCAGGTTGGAGCTTGCAGTGTCCTCTTCCCCACCATGCACCCTTCTCTTAAAGGAGCCAGAAGTGGAAACATCATTTGGTGTAGCATCCATGGCTGAGATCATCCTCACAGCAGTAGAACTGAGTGGTTTGAGTGGAATGACGACTCAGAGAGCACTTCAACTTGGGGGCCAGAAGCCTTGGTGTCCACCATATGGTCATCAACTGGGTAATCTTCTTCAGCATAGTCATCCCCTAAGAGGTCATCCTCATCAAGCTCATATTGCAGGCAAGGAAGGATCTCATAATCCACCTCGGCTCCAACATCAGAGAATAGGTTTGGGTTAGGGAGTGGAAAGTTGTACTCCATGAAATCATCATGAGAGGGCTGTGGTGCTAAGATGCCATCAGCAGTGGGCTCACAAAATGGCTGGTCAATGGTCTGAGGGACAAAGTAATGGGTGGGCATTGTGTCAACCATAAACCCCAGGTTCCCAATGAAGCCAGCAGCAGCAGGTGCTGGGCTACGACTAGGACCACCAAGAGGTGCATGGGACACATCAAAGGTCATGGCACCAGATCCAGGAGGTGCCTGGGATACAGCAAAAGCCATAACACCAAGTCCAGGAGGAGGAATTTGATTTACAGCAACAAAGGTACCATCAGAAGGCGGGTTGACAGTAAGTGGTGGTGGTGCTTGGGTTATGGGTATTTTGACAGCAGGTGCAGAGGCACACTCAGAAGGTGATTGGGTATCATTTGAGGATGAGGAGGAGTTAGAAAGAGCTTCAAAGTTAATTGAAACTCCCCCTTTGCCAGTGACATATTGTTTGTTACTAAAGACTTTAATGGGGTTAGGGAGCTTAAGTGGTTTTCCTTTTTTCCCCACCTTTCTCCAGTCTCTGAAGTCACTAGAGGACTGAGGGATAGGAGAGTGGTGGCTTCGTTTTTTGAAAATGACCTGGACTCTCCTTTGGGTAGAAATGTGGAAAGAGCATTGTGTGAAAATGTGATCCTGCCCACCACAATTCCCACAGCCAGCAGGGAATTCTTCAAACCAAATCAGATGGGCAGAAACTTCTTTTTTGTTAACAGGGATCAACATAGTGTTTGGAACAATAGGACCTATGTCAAGATTGACACACATCCTAGCATATTTTGCATTAGGGTCAATAGAAGTGTCAGCTTTGATGAAGGAACCAAAATGGTTGTGCTTAATGATAGCAGCTAAGGCACCAGGTTTCTTGTAGGCTTCAGGTATGGAAGTGATACTAACCCACATATCAAGGGAGGTGGTGTTTTCCAGGTGGGGGTCGAAGGATTGGTGCCATTGTCCGAGCACAATGAGTTGCACATACACATGATAAGGCCGAGCCTCCCACACAGCAAGGAGATCAGAGGGGTCAGAGAATCTGATCTCAAACCACTGGTTGGGAAGTTCAAGAATCTGGAGGTCTCTAGAAAGGCCCATCCAGACACTAGAAAGTTTGGGTTCAAGCTTCTTCAATTCAATTGAGGCACCAAAGACTCTGCCATAGAGAATGGCATTGGTTTCAAATCTGTATTTGGGTTGGAATTCCTGTAGTTGGTCATAAAAGGAGGATAGGTCAATCTTCCTTTTCCCTTTGTCACTTTTACGTGACTTGGAGGAAGAGCTCAGTTTCTGGGTGTTTTTGGGGGTTCGGATCAGCCTCAGAGGGACTGTCCTTCCCATTTGGTTGGGTAGTAATGGGGTTCGGTAGAGCTTCAGAGAAGCCCCCCTTCCCAGTAGGTGGTGGTTGGCTTGCCATTAAGGCTGGTTCAGTGAAAAAATAGTGCAAACAGTATAAGAGAAAGGCTAGTTTTGAAAGAGAAAGACGTTAAAGATTAAAGTAAGAGAACAGACAGTGGAAAGAGGTAGCATTTAATTTCTTATTATAAAGGTTTTTATAGGCCGATTTGTTGCCCCTTTTCAGTTTTTTGTTCAGAGCTATAGAAAGCAAAGGGAGATCAAGGTAAAGGAATGAGGAAGAAGTATCATACCTGCCAAGTCGGAAGATCCCACCTTGAAATTGTAGCAAACTGGAGTAGTAATGATGAGGCCGAAGCTTCTCGTGTTCAGAGTTCCATGTCAGTCTCACACGAGTGGACGATCCATTCAATCGTCTGAGACAGGTCTCTCCTAAAGGAGAGAAACAGGCCGCTCTCAGAGGAGAGAGAAAGGCGCCGCAGGAGGAGGATCCTCCAAAGAAAGCATAGCAGATGCAGTAGTAGACTTCCCATTGGCTTGATTTGATTTCACAGAAAAAGCCGACCCCCATTAGAGAGGAACCTCAATTTGTTTTACTCGAGATGATTTTTGTGTGCCAGATCCAGTGCCAAAAGCCCTTTAATCCGATGTGACTATTCCTATTTTGAGTTTTGTGGGGGATTTGGATAGGATTTGCAGAGGAATCATGAAGATTTCTGGATTAAGAAGTTCGATTTGGGGTTGAGCATTTAGGGTTAGGTTGATTTTGGGGGAAGGTAGGAGAAGTGCGTGGAGGCGCGTTCTCCTCACAGTAAAAGGGTTTTTGGTCCATCTTAATTCGCTAGTCATTACATATATGCTGTTTGTTGGGGTGGAATGGAAGAGATTTTTATTGAATTAGTAGTGTTAATTAATTACATATTTTTTCTTTTTCTTCTTTTTTAAAAAAACCTCCTCTCACACTTTCTCATGAGATTCCACCATTTTGATGGAGTTTCAAATCCCGTGTTTTTTCCTCCTTCTTTTCCAACCAATCTCTTCCCTTCTAAAAGGAACTACCCATCCAAACAATCAATCTATTTTCCTTTCACTTCCCTTCCATAATAAACCCCCCAAATCCCTTAATCCAAACAGAGCACTACAAGTACTAACCCAACGTGAGAATTTGGGGGTGGTTAACCATAGCTATACCACCACCCAAGAGTGTCCCTATGGACGAGAGCTTGGAACTCTGAATCGGAACTCCAAAGACAGCGAGTCGAACTCCAAGGCCAAGTGAGTGAGTCGGCCCCCCTCTAAAAATGTGAGTCACAACAGTTGTCTCGAACAAACGAAGTTGGCAAAGGGCATCCGATAAGAGGATTTCAATCTCCCACGAGGTTGAACAAGCATCATTGATCGCTTTGACGATCAAGAGGTAGTCCCCCACCACCGCAATTCTTCGTATCCCTAGCATTCGGGCCTCCAGCAACCCGATCTGCAGCCCAACAACCTCAAACTATAGTGCAGACATCATCTCGCATCTTCTAGCACATCACGAAATCACCCTACCACCATCATCTCTAATAACAAATCATGCGGAGGCAAGACCAGACAAAGATTTAGAACCGTCAAAATTAAGCTTCAAGACACCGTTGTCGGGCTTACACCATCTAATGATGTTCCTTTTGTGTGAGTTGTCTCTGGGTTTGATTATTGTTGTCTTTCCATCTTCCTCGTCTGAGTCATCTTGTATAGTTTTTTTTTCAGTTTTTCCTGTGGTAGTTGATAGTGGCTACCAATTCATCAATTATTCGTAAGTTCTGATTGTCAAATATAATGTTGTTCGTTTTCATCCAAATACACCACTAGGAGAAAGCTAAGGTAGCCTTTTGCTCATGTTTTAGTTGTCAAAATATTTCATTTGTAATGGTCCTAATACTTCAACTAGTTTTGTCAACATTTATAATTAATCGTTCAATGTCTCTATCCAGCGATCCAATAGTTCTTAAAGTTATCGGGCATTCCATGAGGAGCTGGATAGCATATTCCTCCCTTGAGTTGCAGAATATACACTCCATGGGCGTATGTATCCCTTTATTTCGAAGTCTAGCCTTCGTCGGTAACCCATTCATTCCTACTTTCCATTAGAAATTTTTTATCTTTGGTGGGCAATATATTTTCCATAATCCAGCGAATAGTTCAATCTCATTGTCGTTTTTTGTTATTAGTTTTAAAGTGCTCGAAGTTAAAAACCAGCCATTCAAGCTAGGTTTCCAATAGAGTCTATCTTCAACCTCCTGCGTAGGGAGAGGGATACTTGTAATTATCTCCACTAGGTCTGTAGGTAGTATTTCTCAAATCTTTTGGACATTCCATGTCCTGTTTGGTAGGATGTAGTTGTCAACTCTTTCTTGGTCATCAATGAGCGAGATTAGTCTATAATCCTTAAGGTTTCTCTCATCATTTAACCATTTGTCCTTAAAAAATTTGACCGTTTTTCCATTTCCAATATGTCAAATGAGTCCTTTGCAGAAATCATCATTTAATTCAATTAATTTGGCCCATTTCCAGGACAAGTTATTCTTCCTTTTTTAATCCCAAATTTGGCCTTCTTTTAAATATTTTTCTCTGATTATTTTGACCCATCGGTTGTGGGGTTTTACCAGTATTTTCCATAATAATTTCATCTGTAAGGTTGTGTTCATGTCTTTTGTTTTGCTGATTCCCAAACCTCCTTGATTTTTTTGTTTACAAATTTTGTCCCATCCTAACAGAGGTTTATACTTTTGGTCCTTATTCTAGAAGAAACATCTATTTACTCTATCTAATTCATTGTGCGCGCTCGTCGGTAGCATAAGGTTTTGCATAACGTAATTGGGTTTGGCCGCAAGGTTCGCTTTTATAAGAACTGCCCTACCTTGTTGAGATAGGGAGTTTGCTTTCCATTTTGTTAGTTTCATTTTCTGTAACGGTCCGGAATTATGATTTCCGGGTTACGTTTCAAGGGATGAAACCCCTTGTTCGGATCTTGCAATCCAGGTACGGGTCGAGGTTTCAAATTCAATTTTAAGATCAATAATAAAGGGGGATTTCAAACACTAAAAGCACCGTAGCCGGAACTGTCCTATGGACTAAGTCGTGGAAGTTCATTTAAGAGTAACTGCGAAAACGAAAAGAAGGTACAGTTTGCCACGGTGAAGCCGGGTCAAAACCAAAAACATGGTAAATACGAGTATCCAAATTACCTAAGTTTAAGTTTAGAAGTCAGTCTTTCAGTCCAATAATCGCCAAAAAGGGAACCCCGTCATATAGACACCGAACAGTCAAAATTTGTAGAAAATACCTTTAAAAGAAGAACGGGGAAAGGAGTGAGATCGAGCCCATCATACGGGACCGGCAGTCCTCGCTGAGGCTACATAGTATGTGCTATACCTAATAAAGATGCTCTAATGCAGTACGAAAGTTAAACACACCAACATGCTCCTACTTCATATAAATATACGAAAAGACAATTAAAGGCGCCCAGAGAATGCCAACTGGCATGTCCCTCTCCTACCGCTGCACCCCTTCCCGTTAGTGCGGAGACTAGCCAGTTCGGGCTATAGCATAGCAATTTCCTCGTGGTGGTGCACAAACCACGACATCATCATATCATATCATCTCATCGATTTCCCGATGGTGCTGGGCTATCATATCATGCTCATATCGACTCGATTGACTCAGGGCACCCGATGAGGCTGGGCTACCCTATGACCCTAGCAAAGACTCTAGGACTATCACAGATAACAACCGTTCTATTTCAAACGCATAAAGTATGCAGATGCTCATTCAATTAGTGCAACCTAAACAGGATACTACATGGCATGCTTTTATGCATATGCAACACCTTACATAAAATGCAACAACATGCATGAATGTTCAACCTGAGTAAGCCCCCAGGGAATATACCTGAAATGTCGAACAGCAAAAGATAACGCAAGCGGAGTCCAACAAGCAACAATAACCTAACAAATATACAGATATGCATAAGTCTATCTAATCACACAAGGCGCCCCTAACTATCACACATAACTTCACATATCCCATTTCCGATCATTCCGTCTTATCTCATTATACCTCACTTCAAAACCAATGCCTAACATCCGTAAACGGTATAAGTTATAAGAGTTCGAAATCCGAACAGTTTGATTAAGTCGATCAACAAGGTTTGTAACACATAAGGCATCAAATCATTAAGTCTCAATCAACTGGTGAGGTTAAGGAATCCCGACATTAAACATTTAAACTTAAAACTAATTTCTCAAAATAATGATTTATATTTTAAATCTCACATAATATTATATAATATTTCAAATACCATTTTCTTTTAACATTTTTATAAAATATTTCTAAAATCCCATTCATATTCATTTAATTAAATCATCCTTACCAAAACCCACTCTTATAATTATAAAATTCCAAATCCGGGCCTCTTTTATTTTGAAAATTACCCAGATCAACCCTCTCCTTTTATTAAGACCCAAAATCGAGCAACACCTTCTCTTAAGACCAAAAATCAGATGGGACAATAAGGATAGGCCCAATCCTTTGTTTCTTTCTAAAACACAAAACCGGACCCACAAAATAGGCCCAAAACCACACATCTCTTCCATTCCATTTAACAAAACCGGGTTGGACATTTAAAAAAAAAAAAAAAAGTGGGTCAGGATGACATGGCAAGTGATGTGGCAAATAAAGGGTTCACATTCCTTCTTCTTCCTCTTTTGGAACGAAAGAAAACAGAGAGAAATAGAGACCTGGGTTCGGCGGAAGAAGAAGAGGAGGAGCGGGGAGGCTCACCGGCGGCGGCCTTGCTCCGGCTGCCAAATCCCAACTACCCGACACACACATACGGAACAAGAAGTGAGAGAGAAAGAGAGAAAGGGAGAGAGGTCCTCCCCGAGAGGCGTCGACTCGCCGGAAAGTTCGAATCAGGTCGTCGGAAGGCTTTGTCGGAGGCGCCGATCGCTTCCCAGACCTAGGTCGAGGGCGGTTCGGTGAGAAAGGGGAAGTTTTTGCTCGATTGAAGGTGAAAGAGAGGGAGAACGAGACTTACCGACGCAAGAACGGAAGAACATGGGAAGGAGAAGAAGGGGGGGGGGGGGGGGGTGGCGGCGCTGGCTCGGCGGTGGCTTCGGGATGGCTGCTGCTGCCTGGAGGGAGGCGTCGAAGGGAGGTTCTCGGCTCATGGGATGGTGGTTGTGGTCGTCGGACGTCAGAGCTCGGAGGATGTTGGAGGGGTATTATGTTCTGGATTCCCTCTTCGAAAATGAGAGGAACAAGGTAACTATGGTGGTGCTTGTCCCGACGGCGAAACAGAACAAGAGGGTGGTGTCTCAGGGGATTTGAAAGAAATCAGGAGAGGAACAAGAGGGTGAGGAAGATAAGGAGAAAGAAGATAGGAGAGGAAAAAGGTTTATTTGATTTTCATAACAGAGGAAAGAAGGGGTGGTGTTTGGTTGTGAGAAAGAGGTATGGGGGACGTGTGTGGGGTTTTAATTTCAGAATGGGGATCACGGGCTAACCTTAAGAAGTTGACTAGGCGTGGGAGGTGTTGGTGACCTTGCCAAAGGGGAAAGAAAACAGGGATGAAGTGAAGAAGAGAGGGGTAGATGTTGGACTAATTTGGGGATGAACCAATTGAGTTGAGAGGGGACCAATTTGTTGCAGGCTGAGAAGGTGGTGCCTGCAATTTGAAATCAGATGGGGAGTTTGGGAAGATAACAAAACAATTGAAGGGAAGAGGTGAAGTAGTCCGACTAATTCAAATACCCGGCATTGAATCCCGAGAATTTGTTTTCAAATGTTAGTTTCCACAATTTTATTTTAGGTCGGAAATCCGTTTTAGGAGTTTTAAAATTTGATCTAACGAGTTTCAATTTCGATTTAGTAATTTAAAGATGATTTTTCCTTGAAATGTCCGATTTTTTTTTACTTAGATCCATTCTATATTATTTATTAAATTTTATTATTTAAAAATCCGAGCCTTTACATCATCCACCTCTAAAAACAAGTCTCATCCCCGAGACTAAAACCAAAATAAAGTAGGGGATGAAGTTTGAAATAGGTGAGTCCAAGGACCATGTCCAAAGATCTTGTAATCATCTCGGTTGCGTCTTCCGGGATTCTCACAACATCCTAATCACGGTCGTGACATCTTCAATTGGTCTTGACAAGTATGCAATAAGCGCCCCTATCACATACTCGCTTCGGCTTTTCGGAAGTATCACAATTCTCTACAATATCATCACTAGGTCTTAGCAAGCACCCTACAAGCGCCCCCATAAAATGCTTGTATCCACTTCGTGAAGTATCATAGAGTTGCCCGGGTTTAAAAATTTTCAAAGGGGATTCCACAGTTGAAAAAGATTGGTCTCAAAATCGTGAAAATTTTCGATCGCGTTCGGTCTCTTAAAATCCAAGTATGTCTTTTTTGAAATTGTCTAAAACCCTTCAAATCAAGCAAACCCCTCAACTCCAAAACCATTCAAAAGCTTTTCAAAATCCAAGTTGGTTGCTTCCAAACTCTTTCAAAGCCCTTTAAATCCCAAGTTGATCAAGCAAATTCAGAACTCAAGAGGTGAAATCATCCACCTCTAAGGGCTAATCTCATATTCTCTTCCTACTTTCCAGAATCAAATCAATCTACCCGTCTCAATTCAAACAAGATTCACAAGCCATAAGCAATGCATAACCACATAACCAATCGATCCTCAACGAGTGCATCATACGACAAGTCTCAAACATATGCCAACACAATGCCGCAAGGTCACATCAACATCTCCACATCATACTAAAGGTCATAAGATGCATCCATGCCAAAATAATAACACTCATCTCGATATCACACCAAAGTCATAAGGTATATCTATATCACACTGAAGGCATCACAAGTGCATAATCGAATTCTCATAACATATCACGCAAGCACAAATGTCGAGAGATCAATGGGTTAGACGTCATGGAGTTAGTATGTCAGTACACCTCAAATCTCACGATCGCATATCAACATCGCAATACAAGTAGAACCAGTCATAACAGGGTTTTTTCACTTAATGAACACATAACTCACCAAATCATCTTATCAACTTATCCTAATTCTATTCCGCATTGCCACAACAGATTTAGCATGTCAATTCAAACATTAGCAGGATAAAGGTAGTCATAGCAGAATCTCATCATAAGGTCAGCAGACTAATACTAATTGTCAACACATTAGCACACAAGGCCATTCCATTTAAGCTTCAGTAAAAGGAAAGATCTAACCATATACCAAGCATCAAATGCTAACATACTCACAAAACATCATTTCAACTCCTTACAATACCATATAACGATCATTTAGTCATCAGGCACCATTATCTCATATATCATATCACAACACATCATATTATGCTTCTAAAATAACATAACAGGATAGCAAAGCATCAACATATCATGATAACACTTGCCACTAACAATTAGATTTCAACATTGCGTATCAACATGTAATGTCATTCCATATCAGGTTTTATAATGGTCGCTATCTAACATCATGCCAGCAGATATAAATAAATCACATAATCAAGAAAATCCTCACATCACACTAGTCCAATATAAAACACAGTCCCCACTCGCCCATCTCCACACTCAAGCCAAGACTAATCCTCTTCTAGACTCGCCAACGTCAACTCGGACAAAAATCCCCTCCCCCCCCCCCCCCCCCAAAAAAAAAGAAATCCCAATTCATCTCGATGCTCAAATCTTGCCCTCATTCCACCAAACTCTCAAACATACCATCCACCTCTAAGAATCCAGCTCATGTCTCTAACAGCACACCCGAGCACCCTCTCATACTATATCCTTAATTCTCTTAAGGTCATTTCTTACACTTCCCCCACTTCCCAAGGTATCACAAGTATCATGCCCCGTTAGTCACACCTTCTCTAGAAAATTTCTCGATCACCACCCCAAAATTCTTTCACCACTCTCCAACCACGCTACCCAATGACCTCACCCACAAGTTTAAGGAATAAGCAATTATGAAAATCATCAAACATAAGATCTACATCATATCAACTAGCATTTATAAACAAAATATCATGGGTTCAACAAGTCTCAATTTACCATTATGCTCAATAATCATTGCAAACATCCTATATGAACGTAATCAAGTCAAGCTAGCATGTTGCATTATAACCTTATCAGATACAATTCAGGTCTCTTAGCATATGTAGTTCACATTTTACAGGCAAAGGGATTCAAATCATGCTTATAAACTTAGAGTAGCAACACGTAAAGACATCATGGTACATGAGATCTATAAGGCATCACATCATATCATCATAGACGACAGGCAATCAGGCAACAATCATCATCAAGTCAGCACATCAACACGTAAATCTCATCGCTAGGTTAGTGCAATATCATTGTCAACAAGTTCAAAAGGGTTAGCAATTCGAATGGAGAACACTCTCGCTTGCAAGTCATATCTTACTCAGTAACCGTAATTCTTGATGCGTGCCCGTTCCGCAGACATCATTGATCCTGAGGCCCGTGGGTTATGGGCCCACACTTCCGTTGTGCTGTTCTATCGCTATTTAACTCCTCATTCTCTTTTCCTACGCGACCGCTCGTCTAATGTATCGCGCAAGAGTCCAAGTTAGCGGAGATAGGGGAGTGACAAGAGCGGACAACCCAAATTCCTTTCGGGGACAAAAATGGATCACAACTAAAGACGACAACTAGAGACGAAACTCCGACCCGAGAATAGCAATGATGCCCTTATGGAAGTCTATTAGGTTACAATTGTGACGAGCAAAATGGATTCTTCATGGAGCACATCAGTCATATTAATCCACACTAACATGTACCTATCGCAAGTAGAATGACATGCATATTCACTCCAAAGGCACAATCGAGTCCTATAGTGATGCTTATGAGACAACTAGCAGTGTATTATTCTATGGAAGCAGAGATGCCTAGCAACTTCAAGCAAGATATGCAGAATCAGTAATCATCATGCAAGATTCGAAGTCATGCGGGATTTAATGAGGATAACAGGGATCATGTATATGAACGATGGACGAACATGGTATACTCATCAACAATTGATTTCAAATATAGCATAACGAGGTATATCATAACAATAAGATGAAGCGTCATACGAGCACACATAAAAGAAGCATAGTAACTATCACATCTGACAACAATGATCATATAGTAGATTAAGAACAACATGTAATCATACGACGAGATACATTTAGAAAGCATAGGTCCTGAACAGTACTAGCGTTACATGACAAGGCTTGGGCATAGTCAAGAGTAATTTAAAAGAGTTCAACATAATATTCATAAGGCATGAGGCATCATTACATAGAGTACCAAGAGGACATCATGAGTGATAGATTATAAGCATGCTAGAAACAACTGTCACAGTGCACATAAAACGGTATAACAACTATCACATTATGGGACAAGCATGTTCACGTAATAGAATAAGTACGGCAAATCATCATTTAGCGAGTCTTATCGGGGAGCATAAAGCCCTACAAGATACTACTAGCACATATCAAAACATGACTACAACCAAGGTAATTCGAATAGATTCCTTCCAACATTTAGGTGCCATGCATATGCAGAATCATGATATAGCGTGGTGTGTGATCATGCGAGGTGCCAAGTCATACATCTATACAAGCACGAGAGGATGTCATAGAGTAATAGGGAAACACTATCGAGCGATAACATATAAGCATGCTAGGATTACTCATTATGGAAAGCAAATCAATCGTCGAATTCGACAGTAACTAATCAGGATGAGTACAACAATTTAAGATGATAGAAAAGTGAAGAACCACACTATCAGGGACCTAGCTCAAGAAGAGGCCAGCAATACCGTTAGCAAGATATAAATTCCCACAAGTCACAACCAATGACCCTACATGATGATAAAAGCTCAACTTAACATACGATGCATGCATGCAACTAATCATGACGATACGTAAGAAATCAATTCAATCACGTTCCGACAATATAGGAGCATGAGGAAAGTTTAACGATGTATAACACAAGTCTAAGTAATGGGCAGTATGACTAGAATACGAGGACATGAGTTCAAATCAGCACATACTAAGATGAAACATGCACTCCCCAAGACTCGATCAAACCTCATATTCTCCATTCCACGCAAGTAACACACAACAATATTAACTTGCGAAATCATCAACACTATTCAATTTGATGAATACAAAATGGATTGGCATGCGATAGATTCTTGTCACAAAAAGAAAAAGGAGCATCGACGTGTCATCATCTAGCATGCTAAGGATATCATTTACAGGCATTTGTACAGAGAAGAGTTGATCACACTATCATGGACCTAACCCAGGCAAAACAACAAGCATATAGGTTCATATCATGTGGTTCATGCTTCCAATTGATCATTAGCGCAATTAATACAATATGTCAAGTAGGCATGCTATAAACAACATACAATCATGATAGAAGGCAATACATAACACGAGACTTAAGCAATGTAACTAGTCACACATGTAATAACACAACAACTTGGTACCAATGGTTATTCACAGGGCACGTGTCAGAGACTAAAAAATCATGTCATGCAATTCAGAGAGAGTCACCATTTCAACCGGGCAGAGATCCCTAAGGGTAACCATTGATTTTTCCCAACCGACTCATCACCCCTCTTTCCCGTGGGACTCTGGTACGACTCTTTGTGGCAAGAAAACACTAGTTGATTGTCATAAGAATCGAGAAAGACATCCCCATAAACATCTTACTTCTGACTCAAAGTGACATCAAAAACTTCCAATACTCACTCAGACAACCTTAACATCCAACCATGATTCCCAACATAATGTGTTTACCAACCCAATTCCTTGTGGAAGACACTGACATCCAGGGAAAGGCTAGAAAGAACCGTAAAGGGGTTAACATTGTGGAAGGGGTTGTTCCACACAAGCTGGGGACCACACAGAAACAAGGGTACTCCCACTATCCCGTTTGCATAGATCAATCAATACACATTTAATAGTTAGGGCATATCAATCATATCCACAACAAACACTTAGCATAGAATCAGTCAGTGACAATTATAATGTACTCAGGCTCAATATGTGAAGCACATCAAGCTATCTAATGTCGCTCTTCGAGGAGCGACTGACCGGAGGGGCAAAACCTTGCGATCCTACATAACTCGCTACTCCAACAACCTTGGTGCAATCTCCTTGGAGTCTTTCAGACGCTCTATAAAGAGCAAGCTAGTATTTTGTCTACCGTTCCCAACTACACCCAATAGGGGTGGTCTAGCGCCTTTACTACCCACTCGTGTCCCCGTTTGGTCGGTTTTCTTCTTTCATACAAGTCGAGTTCATTACTTAGTGCAATTTCAGTTAGGCATCTTAAGTTCATTTTGCCCTTTTTTTTTTTAAATCCTTCGAAATCCTTTAAAATTCATGGGCGGTTTTCCAAAACATACACTCGACCCTTGCGTACCCGAATTGCACAGCCTGAGCTATGATACCAACTTTGTAACGGCTCGGAATTATGATTTCCGAGTTACGTTTTAAGGGATGAAACCCCTTGTTCGGATTTCGCAATCCAAGTACGAGTCGAGGTTTTAAATTCAATTTTAAGATCAATAATAAAGGGGGATTTCAAACCCTAAAAGCATCGTAGGGCCATTGGGTACCCTTAGCCTGTCCTATAGATTAAGTCATGGAAGTTCATTTAAGAGTAACTGCGAAAACGAAAAGAAGGTACAGCTTGCCACGGTGAAGCCGGGTCAAAAACAAAAACATGGTAAATACGAGTATCCAACTTACCCAAGTTTAAGTTTAGAAGATTGTCTTTCAGTCCAATAATCACCAAAAGGGAACCCCGTCATATAGACACCGAACAGTCAAAATCTGCAGAAAATACCTTTAAAAAAAGAACGGGGAAAGGAGTCAGATCGAGCCACTCATGCGGGACCGGCAGTCCTCGCTGAGGTCACATAGTATGTGTTATACCTAATAAAATGCAGTACGAAAGTTAAACACACTAGCATGCTCCTACTTCACACACACACACACACACACACACACACACACACACACACACACACACACACACATACACACACACACACACACACACACACACACACACACACACACACACACACACACACACACACATATATATATATATACGGAAAGAGAATTAAAGGCGCCAATAGAATGCCAACTGGTATGTCCCTCTCTTACCTCTGCACCCCTTCCCGTTAGTGCAGAGACCGGCCAGTTCAGGCTATAGCATAGCAATTTCCTCGTGGTGGTGCACAAACCACGGCATCATCATATCATATCATCTCATCGATTTCCCGATGGTGCTGGGCTATCATATCATGCTCATATCGACTCGATTGACTCAGGGCACCCGATGAGGCTGGGCTACCCTATGACCCTAGCAAAGACTCTAGGACTATCACAGATAACAACCGTTCTATTTCAAACGCATAAAGTATGCAGATGCTCATTCAATTAGTGCAACCTAAACAGGATACTACATGGCATGCTTTTATGCATATGCAATACCTTACATAAAATGCAACAACATGCATGAATGTCCAACCTGAGTAAGCCCCTAGGGAATATACCTGAAATGTCGAACATCAAAAGATAACGCAAGCGGAGTCCAACAAGCAACAATAACCTAAAAAATATACAGATATGCATAAGTCTATCTAATCACACAAGGCGCCCCTAACTATCACACATAACTTCACATATCCCATTTCCGATCATTCCGTCTTATCTCATTATACCTCACTTCAAAACCAAAGCCTAACATCCGTAAACGGTATAAGTTATAAGAGTTCGAAATCCGACAAGTTAGATTAAGTCGATCAACAAGGTTTGTAATACATAAGGCACCAAATCATTAAGTCTCAATCAAGTGGTGAGGTTAAGGAATCCCGACATTAAACATTTAAACTTAAAACCAATTTCTCAAAATAATGATTTATATTTTAAATCTCACATAATATTATATAATATTTCAAATACCATCTTCTTTTAACATTTTTATAAAATATTTATAAAATCCCAACCATATTAATTAAATTAAATCATCTCTTTTTAAATTACCAAAACTCACCCTTAAAATTATAAAATTCCAAAACCGAGCCTCTTTTATTTTAAAAATTACCCAGATCAACCCTCTCCTTTTATTAAGACCCAAAATCGAGCAACACCTTCTCTTAAGCCCAAAAATCGGATGAGACAATAAGGATAGGCCCAATCCTTTGTTTCTTTATACAACACAGAACCCGGCGCACAAAATAGGCCCAAAACCACATTTCCCTTCCATTCCATTTAACAAAACCGGGTTGGACATTTAAAAAAAAAAAAGTGGGCCAGGATGACATGGCAAGTGATGTGGCAAATAAGGGGTCCACATTCCTTCTTCTTCATCTTTTGGAACGAAAGAAAACAGAGAGAAATAGAGACCTGAGTTCGGCGGAAGAAGAAGAGGAGGAGCGGGGAGGCTCGCCGACGGTGGCCTTGCTTCGGCTGCCGAATCCCGACTACCTGATACACACATACGGAACAAGAAGCGAGAGAGAGCAAGGGAGAGAGGTCCTCACCGAGGGGCGTCGATTCGCCGGAAAGTTCGAATCAGGTCGTCGTAAGGCTTCGTCGGAGGCGCCAATCGCTTCCCAGACCTAGGTCGAGGGAGGTTCGGTGAGAAAGGGGAAGCTTTTTCTCGATTGAAGGTGAAAGAGAGGGAGAACGAGAATTACCGACGCAAGAATGGAAGAACATGGGAAGGAGAAGAAGGGGATGGGGGGGGGGGGGGGGCAGCGCTCGCTCGGCGGTGGCTGCGGGGTGGCTCCTGCTGCCCGGAGGCGTCGAAGGGAGGTGCTCGACTCATGGGATGGTGGCTGCGGTCATCGGAGGTCAGAGCTCGGAGGATGTTGGAGGGGTATTATGTTCTGGTTGTCCCTCTTCGAAAATGAGAGGAACAAGGTAGCTATGGTCGTGCTTGTGCCGGTGGCGAAACAGAACAAGTGGGTGGTGTCTCTGTGGATTTGAAAGAAACCAGAAGAGGAACAAAAGGGTGAGGAAGATAAGGAGAAAGAAGATAGGAGAGGAAAAAGGTTTGTTTGATTTTCATAACAGAGGAGAGAAGGGGTGGTGTTTGGTTGTGAGAAAGAGGTATGGGGGATGTGTGTGGGGTTTTAATTTCAGAATGGGGATCACAGGCTAACTTTACGAAGTTGACTAGGCGTGGGAGGTGTTGGTGACCTTGCCAAAGGGGAAAGTAAACAGGGATGAGGGGAAGAAGAGAAAGGTAGATGTTGGACTAATTTGGGGATGAACCAATTGAGTTGAGAGGGGACCAATTTGTTGCAGGCTGAGATTTTGGTACCTGCAATTTGAAATCAGATGGGGAGATTGGGAAGATGACAAAACAATTGAAGGGAAGAGGTGAAGTAGTCCCACTAATTCAAATAGCCGGCAACGAATCCCGAGAATTTGTTTTCAAAGGTTAGTTTCCACAATTTTATTTTAGGTAGGAAATCCGTTTTAGGAGTTTTAAAATCTGATTTAACGAGTTTCAATTTCGATTTAGTAATTTAAAGACGAGCTTTCCTTGAAATATTCGAATTTTTTTTTTACTTAGATCCATTTTATATTATTTATTAAAATTTATTATTTAAAAATCAGAGTTTTTACATTTTCGATTTTTCAACAACATCTTCAAAGATTTCTTTTTTGACCCTTCCATTAATAATGGGGCAACCTAGGTATTTGTCCAGAGCCACTTGGTTCATTATAAGGAGGGTGCTTTGGATTTGTTGTTTTTGGGATGCAGAAACACCCTTTGTTACTTAGAAAGCTGATTTGTTGAAGTTCATCTTCTAACCCGAAATTTGACAATATTCATCGATTATTCTTTTTTACCTTAGCACGTGATTGCTGAGCTGGTTTGGCAAAGATCATGATGTCATCTTCAAATGAAAGGAATGGTATTCACGATCCATTTGGGGTCATTTTGAATCCAATCGTGTCTATTGATTCATTACATTGTTGTTGTAATTTTCTAGCAAGAATTTCCGCACCTATGATAAACATGTAGGGGGAAATTGGGTCACCTTGTCGGATCCCTCTTTGAGGGCAGGAGGTTTGAGTTGGTTCATTGTTTACTAATGCAGAAAACAACACAGTTTGAATACATTCACTAATCCACCCAACAAATCTTGGAGCGAAATGAAATTTCTCCAAGACCGCAAGGAGGAAGCTCCAATCCACTCGATCGTAGGCTTTTTCCTTGTCTAGTTTTATAGAAATCCATCATTGTTTCCCATTTCTTGTTTGGACGAGTGAAAATTTTCTTGAGCAATAAGGACATTATCCTGAATAGCTCGAGCAGCCACAAAGGCTCCTTGGAGTGGGTGAATAATTTTCTATATGACTTTTTTCATTCTATCCGCAAGGATTTTGGCAATTGGTCTATAATTGTTAGTTGTGGAGGGATTTTCACATTTCGGGATTAGAGAAATAAACGTTTGGTTTATTTGGCGCAACATCTTCCCTGAAGAGAAGAAGCCTTTGATAGCCTTGGTTATCGATGGTCCAACAATGTCCCAATATTTTCCATAGAATTCTGCTGTCATCCCGTTCGGGCCCGGGGATTTGTCTTTACCAATGGAAAAAAACGCATTTATACCTTTGCCTTAAATAACTTTTTGCAAAATATTACTTATTTTATCGAAATATTATACCTATATTTTAACTAACTTAAATCCACCTTTGCCTTCAATTAGTCTTTTTTTTTTAATATCATGATGAAATTATTAGTGTTAGTTTATCTTATTAAAATGTTATATTAAATTTTAATATAAACATGAAATCTCATATCTTAAATTGCTACAAAACTTAATATCGATAGAATATTTTATCTTAAGTTATTTTATATAATTTTTTATACTATGGTGTATTAAAAGATCCAAATATTTCAACCAAACTATTATAACTTTCAGATTTCAGAAATCTATATCTATATTTATCTATATATCTATATAAAATACTAAAACAGAGACCGTTGGAGCGACCTCGCAACCACGGAATTTTCTGGATTAAACGGGATTATTTTTGCTCGCGTGGCGTTTTGTGGATTAAAGCGGTATTATATTTCTGGGCCACATCAATTAATAAACGAATATAATTAGCTAAAAACTTATCTTTTTAGATCAAATAATCTATCCAATATAACTTATATCTTAATTAGGTTTTTATATAAATATTCACAGCCTTATATCTAACTAACCTTTTTTTTTCCGATGGTGTTGTTAATTAATTATACCAAATTGTATATTTTCTTTTATCTACAATAATTTAAAATAATAATTTAATTAATAAGCATTAAATTTTGGAAAAAAAAAATAATAATCTATATAGTTTTTACCCCCTTTAAATCAATCAATATCAATATATATATATATATATATAGGCAAGAGTTCCAATGAAATAAAGATTACGATGAAACGGTGAAACGAATGAATATTATGTTATATTAATATGAATATGGCATTATGTGGATATGAATATGTGAATATTGTGGTGTGTGGATATGAATATGGTGTTCTTCACTTTATATTATGTGGATATAAATAATAACATATTCATATACCCATATTGAAATCATATTCATATTCACACATCATAATATTCATATTTATATATTCATATAACATAATATTCATATGAATATGACCCAATATTCATTCGTTTCATCGTTACACCGTATTATGACTATTATCCATTTCATTGGAACCTTTCCCTATGTGTGTGTGTGTGTGTGTGGCGAGAGAGAGAATGTTGCATATTGATCTGAACTAAACATACTCTTAATTTAGTTTATTGTTATGAAAAGATCTAAAGATTTCAACCAAACATACTTTTAATTTAGTTCATTTAGCCAATATAGTTAGGTAGAAAACTTATTTTTTTTAAGACCAAATAATCTATTCAATATAACCTTATATCTTAATTAGGTTATTTTTATTCCATGCTTAAATATTAGAGCATGTTGCTAGGGAGGATATTTTATATATTTTTTTAGCGGTTGACTTTCCATTCAATAAACTGAAAAAAATAGTTCGTGCAAAGAAAAGAGGTTGCACATATATCTATAATAATTTTTAACAAAATAAATAAATGAATAATTTAGAATGATAGAGTGATTGTTAATTTGGTTTAGAAAAACATATAATTAATCAATTATAATGAATGGTCTTTCTACTACATATCCTTATGGCATGTGTTATGAAATATAATTACAAAATACAAATTCATACGAATATACAAATTAAAAATAAGTTAGAAATGATGATATAGCTTTACTAAAGTATGAAGATGTTGTATATTCTCTTCTCTAATCTGTTTTATTATTATTTAAATTAATATGAATTATAACAAGACTAATGCTATATAAAATATATATACCATGTTGTAAAATTTTGTTCAATTATTTTACCTTTTACCATCAAATTTTGGTCAATATATTATTCTACATTTTTACATCAAATTGAATCCAATATATTTAAATATAAATATGCACCATCTTAATTTTATGATAAACTTTGAGAAGATAAATCTGTATATCATTCTATATAAAATATACCATGTCGTAAAATTTTAGTCGATTATTTTACCTTTTAGATCAAATTGAATATAAGATATTTAAATATAAATACATCATTAAATTTGGTGATGTAATTACATACATTATTTATTATTAAGAAGCCGCACAACGGGCGGGTACCGAATACTAGTAAAATACTAAAACAGAGGTCTCTGGTGCGATCTCGCGTCCATGAAATTTTCTGGATTAAACGGGATTATTTTTGCTTAGGTGTCATATTCCGAATTAAATTGGTATTATATTTTTGGGCCACGGTAATTAATAAGTCAATATAGATAGGTAAAAAACTCGTCTTTCTAGATCCCTGAAATTAATTATGATTATATTACAAAAGAAATCTATATAAAATATATTGAAAAAATTTGCAAAATAGGCATTTTTTTTGGACGATTTTGCAAAATGTCTGCGTTTTTGGACAATTTAGTTAAATGCCCGCTATATAACCCTAATTCACCCTGACATCTCTCGCCTCCGCTCGCTCAGATCTCCTTTGTGCGCGGGATTCCTCTCTCTCTTGTTCATCATCGATCGTCTTCCTCCCCCACTCATATCGCTCCTCAGATCGCTCTTCCTCCCAGCCACCAGATCCACCGCGCTCTCGCCAGAGATGTTGCTGCTGCAGACGGAGGAGCCACATCTGTGGCGAGGCGATGAAGAGGAGGATGTGATGCGCAATTTCGCTCTTCTAGGTATAAATCAGAGCGTTTTATTTTGTTTTCGAAATTGATCATTGATATTTGCTTGACTGCTTATGCCTTGGTTGAATTTCTATGAAATTGGTGGTTGCTTCTCCCCGTTCCGCCCACTGGACAGCTGCGAAACCGGTGGCTCCGCCTCCCTCCGTTTTCCAGATCTGGATTCTGAAATCGAGGTATCTACTTTCTTCCTTGATCGCTGATGTTTTATTTGTATATGCTGAAACGTTTGCTGTTTGCTTGATTATCGAGTTGTTGGTGAGCTTATGTGTAGAGCCGTAGTGAATCTGTAAGAAGTGATCTTTGTCAGGAGTTTCAGAGAGACAGGAAGAGCGAAAATGCATCTTAGTTCTTCTGTATGCAATGCTCTGCTAAGATTCGTGTTCTCTGTGTTTTCCGTAGCATTATTTGTGAATGTGTATGGGTTTCCATGTTTATAGCGGCGAATTGTCTCTGAAGATTAGAAACACTTATAAGGTCCCTGTCTGCAATTGTAGTGTTGTGTGAATTTAGTGTGGTTGTGAAAATGAAAATGGACAAATGATTGAGCAACGTTTTGGTGCTCCTAAAGATGAATAGGCCAACAGTTACATCTTAATGAGTCTTATGAGGATGCTTTCTAAAATGCAAAGTGAGTTACTACTTCTTCTATGATAATATGCCTCACTGTAAGGGCTTGTTGTCAGCAATGCTCGCCAAATGATTGCATTTATTATATGATGTTTCTTTTGATTTCAGCTGAATGTGTTTGTGCCAAGGTTTTGACAAGGAAATCTGATCAAGGGGCGATGTTGAGCCTAGGGAGATCCCATCTTTGTCTGCTTTGGGTGTTAACCTTACCGCCTCCATGTCTCAGGTTTGCTGCTCTTTTGATCTACATTTTCGATTTGTTCTCATTTTGGGCATTTCAGATTGTCCTGATACTGCATAATCATATCTGTTTGAGGTTTATGGTTGGGTTTATGATAGAATTTGAATGTGAGAAGATGCATTTGTGTACTACATAGTGATGGAAGTGCATTCCTCAGAGAAAGAAAGGTTCTTTTTCATTGATTGATCATAGCATGTGTAGATAAAAGTAGGTGCATCAGGTTCAATTTCTGTCTTTTTCCAGTTTGAAGTTTGCATCTTTAGAGATTTTAGGATACCTGAAACTAGTTTATGTGTAAGTGAAAAGCTTGGTGAGGATGGAGAGGCTGCATACATTTTTTATATGTGTAGTTCCCGGTGTTTGGTGGATTACTGGGGACTTAAATTCTTTATCCTTCAGTTATGGAGATCATATATTGTAATTTGACTAATTTCTGCGTAGTCATAGTATATTCAGTGGAGGATGGAGTTTTGAGGGTGAGGAAGTTAACTTATATTTGGCGAAAATCTGCTCTATGTAGGACGGGAAGCCTGTTGCTACTGCCTCCATGAAGGGAGGAGAGACCGAAGCGCTTCAAAGGGTCAAAAAGTCTGCAGCTGAGTGCCAACTTCTGGTTGAGCCATTGGATCTGTAAATCGCATCTACAAGAGCGACGCGAGGACGACGAACCAGAGCCAGAGGGACGTTTCTTCTTCACGGTTAGTTAGTGCCATTTGCTTCACTCCTTTGCAACTTCTGTTTCTCAGTTTCCATTTTCTTCTTACAAATTCGCTTCAGATGGAGTACTTCCGCCTAGATCTGTGCATTTTCTTCTCTGTTTCATCTCGTGTTTTGGTTGCTCTTCTACTGTGAAGATGCATCTGTGCAATTCTTGCTGTTTTGGCTTGTTTTCCTTGCAAATTTTGATTTGGCTGTGTTGCATAGGGATCATATTTCAGTTTTTTCTGAAAGAGCCTTCGCAATTGCTGGAAACTAATTTCTCGATTATTTGTACTCCTTTCCGTGAAAAGCCGTTAGAGCGTTTTTATCGAGTGTAAAATCTCTCAACCTGCAGGTACTTGTTCAATGACTTCAATTTGAAGGTGAAAGGGAAATCAAAGGAGGAGGATTGAGGATTAAGATCGAGCCGTTTCACGTTAAGCACTCGCTGGTTAGCACCTTCTTTATTCTTTTTTTTTTTAATTTGCTTCTTTGAATCACGAGCATGTGGCACTAGCTGTCATTATTTATTTAGTTCAGATTCTGGAACATAAACCATGAATTTCGCTTAAGAAACGTTCTGTTGAGAGGCTGAAATTTGAGCTGCCTTGGGTGTTAAAAATTGATTATCTCGTTAAAGGCTTGTACTTTACTCTTCGTATCTTAATCAATCTATTGCTTAACGAAGTCCCTTTGGAATAATTTGTATGGTTGCAGTCACGCTTTGATATCTTGAAGATTCATTCTAGAAGGATGAATCTCATGAGGGGCTTTGATCTGAAGAAGATTGCGTAAACGATGAATGGTGCATCCGGTGCAGAACTTAAGGTACAATCCACACTACTACTGATCAATTGCCCTCTATATTCTTATTGCCCTCTAAAAAAAATAGCATCTTCTAAGCATATCCATAATACTTGTCAGATTTGTTAGTTTAAGTAGTGTTGTGGAATAGCAACATTTTATGAGCATAAATTGTAACTTCTGGTGCTTCACATCCTCTATGAAATATGTTCATTTAATGTGTTGTCTGCAGGCCATCTGCACAGAAGCCGGTATGTTTGCTCTGAGGGAGAGGAGGGTCCATGTGATGCAGGAGGACTTTGAGATGGCAGTGGGAAAGGTTATGAAGAAGGACACTGATAAGAAAATGTCCCTACGCAAGCTATGGAAGTAGAAGAACCGGAGAAGTTACTCGACTTAAAAACTTAAGCTCTACTTTCATTTTTATGTAAGAATTTTCCAGATTTTTGTTTGGCTGGAATTCACTTGTGACCGAACAAATGTATCTGTTTACTAGCTCAAGTTAAGTTTATCTGAATCTCCATTGGAGAAACTATAACACTTGGTTGAATGTTTAAAGAGTAACTTGTAAGTTGTAACCACGGTGATGTTAAATTCCACTTCATAATAGGGACCAAATGGGATCCTGGTTGGACCAAATGTGGTCAATCATATTTGCACGACAAAATGTTAAATAAAATAAAATAAAATAAAATTAAATTAAAAATTAAAAAAAAAACTCATGTATCGCTTACGATCTGTTTTCCAGACTGCGATCTGAATGGGAGAGAGACTGCAATCTGAATGTGAATCTCTTCGCTTGTCGATGGTGACTCGATCAGTCCATATATGTGCACAACGTAAAGTTATTTTTGCAAAACAAAAGGTTCTGAAACGAAAAAAAAAAGCGGAAAAAATTATATTTTGCACAACATACGATGTAAGAGTCGCACGACTCTGTTGTAAGAGTTGCACGACTCTGCTGTAACAGTTGCACGACTCTGTTTTACGAGTTGCACGACTCTGTTTTAAGAGTTGCATGACTCGGTTTTAAGAGTTGTACAACTCTTGTTTTAAGAGTTGCACGACTCTGTTTTAAGATTTCCACGACAATCGAGACTTGTGAATTTATTCTCAACATGATCTTATTTTAAAAAAGTGTTGACGTGAAAAAAAAATTATTTGAGAAAAGTGTTGACACAAATAGAATAAAAAGTGCACAAATTAAAATAAAACGCGCACGAATAATATTATAAAGTAAAAAAAAATTGTTATCCATGTAGAGAAAAAAAACTAGATTTGGATCATATTTGTGAAATTGTTATCCAGACTTGATGGAATTGTTCGACATCATTTGATCGGCTTATGATTCATTTGTCATGTGTTTCTTCGATTCTTTGTGAAATTGTTATCCATGCTTTTGCAACTCTAAAAAAAGTGCTGACATAGGAAAAAAGTGCTGACACGGAAAAAAATGCAACTCTAAACTAGACTTGGATCATATTTGCACAATTTATGGTTATATTTGCACAAAGTACTCTTATATTTGCACGATAAAAAGTTTAAAAAATAAAATAAATAAAAACTAGACTAGGGTCATATTTGCACAACTTATGATTAAATTTGCACAACGTCCTCTTATATTTGCACAACTTACTCTTATTTTTCCTCAACAATAGTGATAACTCCCTCCCTTGATGAAAATCGGAATAGATGTTTCAAAGGCTTTGACAGGATGTTTGTGTCAAAGGCCTTGGAGCATTAACAGTTGATGAAATACAAAACCTATCTTAATTATTCGTATATTATTTTATCTAATTATATACTTCCATTATATTATATTATATATATATATATGTTTGACTAACCATTTTAGGAAGTATAATCGAGATTTCATCCTTCCTTATACATGTTGAGGAGATCAGTTCAAAATAGATCATGGCGTTCAAAGTGTCCATAAATAGAAGATTGAAGATCAAACTGATTCGAATGAGCCGTTGGAGATCTGGTGGTGAAGATCCTCACGCTCCATGCTCTTTTATAAAGGAAAGGAAGGAGAAGACAGAACATACACAAGTGCTACACACGAGCTTTCATTCATTCAAGCGATCTGTCTTCCAAGTGTCTCTCTGCTAAGCGTTCAAGAGTTTGTTGTTTATTTCAAAGCCTTTGAGAGTCACTGTGAGCTTATAGGATATATTTATTTCAAGTGTTACACGAGAGTTTACAACTCGGGAAGTTGCACTAGGCTATTGATTTGCGAGAGTTAGAGGATTGTACTAGATAGCTGAGAGAGGTGGGGCTCTTCTAGATTGGTCTAGGACTCCAAGGGAACGTGAGTTGACTAGATTGCAATTGTATAGGAGAGAGGCTTCTCGGTGAGCTATTAGGATCCTAAGCTAAGCAATCAATAAAGCCTTTTGAATCCTAGGGTTGTAGAAGAACCCTAGGCGGGGACGTAAGCCAAGTTGTGCTGAACCTCGTAAACAATTACTCGTGTTCTTTACTTATTGCTTTACCTTATTTCCGCACTTGGTTCGAACTGTCTAACTCTGTGATTCAGGTTATCTCAAAGGTTTTGGTACAAGCTCCAAAAGTCTTGAGACTTTCTGCGAAAAACGGGCATACTCTATTCAACCCCCCTTCTAGAGTATTTCTTATTACATTGTTTTTATATTATCGAACCTTCAATTGGTATCAGAGCCTTACTCACTGTTTTTGATCTAACAATCTTGTGAGTTTTCGATTATGTCTGGTGAAACAAGCGGAGGATTTGCACAGGGAAGGTCCACAAGCAGACCGCCACTCTTTGTAGGAAACAACTTTGTCCACTGGAGATCTTTGATGAAGATGTTCATTATAGACCAAGATCTAGAGCTTTGAAACATTATAGAGAATGGTCCGAAGATTCCAGAGAAGGAAGGACCAAATGACACCAAAATTCCAAAGAAGGAGTCTGAATACAACCAAGCAGATCTTGAAACCATCTCTAAGAACTACAGGGCTATTAACTTACTTTATTGTGGTCTTAGCACTGATGAATTTAACCATATCTCTTCTTGTAGGTCAGCTAAAGAGATTTGGGATAAGTTGGTCGTCACCTATGAAGGAACGAGCCAAGTAAAAGACACCAAGATCAGCATCTTCCTTCGAAAGTACGAGCTCTTTAAGATGAATTTTGATGAGTAGATCAAGGCCATGTTCACACGATTCACAGAAATCACCAACAACCTTGACTCTCTCGGCAAGAGCTTTACCAACGTTGAGAAAGTAAGGAAGATATTGAGGTGCCTTCCAAAGAAGAAATGGGGTCCAAAAGTAACAGCTATAGAGGAAGCCCAAGACCTCACCACTCTACCCCTTGATGACCTTCTTGGAAAGCTGATCACGCATGAGATGATCCTTAATGAAGACGATGGAGAACTTCCAACCAGCACTAAGAACTTGGCACTCAAGTCTAAGAAGGATGAGCCCAAGGATGGATCTGATTCCGAAGATGAGGATGACGATGAGGATGATCCTTTTGCTCTTATCACAAGAGGCCTTGCTAGAATTCTCAAAATGAAGAAGCAATTCAACAACAAGGATGGATCAGAGTCTTCAAAATTTCGAGGTAAGCCTCAATACAACAAGTATGAAAAGAAGACTAAACCGTTGTCTTGTTTTGAATGTGGTGAAACAGATCATCTTGTGAAGGACTGCCCTCAAAAGACAAAGAGCCAGCCCAAGAAAGGTGACAAATGGAAGAAGAAAGCCATGGTGGCTACTTGGAGTGATTCCGACTCGGACTCTGATGATGAGAAGGCCAACATGTGTCTTATGGCCTCAGAAGATGGATCCCACGATGAAAAGCTTGAAGCTACTGTAAGAGAACTTATGGAAAGTCCAAAAGAGGTATTATTGGAATTCCTTTCAAATATGATTGCCAATGAAGAGAAGCTTATTGCCCAAACTAACATTCTTATTAAGAGAACTGTGGACCAGGAAAGAACTATTGAGGATCTGTCTATGAGGGTCAAAGGTCTTGAAGCTTCTTATTCAGGTCTTGACATTAAAGTCAAGACGCTTGACTCGGAGAAATCTGAACTCAAGCAAGATCTCTCCTCTGAAAGAAATGAGCATCATGACTTAGAGAACGAGAAGATCTCCCTGAATAATAAGATTCTAGACCAACAGACAGCTCTCATAAGTTTTACCAAATCCAAAGGCACTCTCGATAAGATGTTGGGTGAGCAACAAAGCTCTCTAAACAAAAGTGGTATTGGTTACAATCCAATGTTTTTAAAGAAGCAACACATTATCACTTTTGTAAAGGCTAAAGGAAGCAGAACCTCTCATATATGTCACCATTGTGCTAGAAAGGGACATGTAAAAGAGACCTGCCCTTATAGAAGAAAGGATCCATACATTATTCGTAATACATTTCATGTTCATTTGAGAAAAGAACGGATAACACAAGTTTGGGTCCCAAAAGGCACTATTTTACCAAATATGGTTTACCCCAACAATGGATCCAAATTTGCTTATTGGTCTAGCCACAAAGGTTGATGTTTGTCTTGCAGGAAATCACCAAGGTGAAAGAACACAAATGGATTATTGATAGTGGATGTTCGAGGCATATGAGTGGGAAGAGCTCTCTCTTTCATGATCTAAAGGAGCAATCCATGGGAACAATCACTCTTGGTGACAAAGGGAAATGAGACATTGTTGGTATTGGTAGTGTTGGAAGTGATTCCAGCCATAGTATTAAAAATGTCTATCTTGTTAATGGTTTAAAGTATAATCTGCTTAGCGTTTCTCAATTATGTGATAGTGGTAACAATGTCAGATTTAACAAGAAAAGATGTATAGTGTGCAGAGATGATACATGTTAAGTTATATTGACTGCATATCGTTACAACAACATATACGCCGTAAATGCTGATCAAGTGGCACAAGGAAGCTTAACCTGTCTAAAGGCTTTGACAGACGATCCAAAGCTCTGGCACAGGAGACTCGGTCATGTGAGTCCACATACACTACAGAAGCTTGTGTCCAAAGGGCTTGTAAGAGGGCTACCTGAGATGAACTTCAAAGGTATTGACATGTGCAATGCATGCACACGAGGTAAACAAACACGTAGCTCCTTCAAACCCAAAAAGGTTGTAAGTTCTTCTAGACCCCTTGAACTTTTACATATGGATTTATGTGGTCCTATGCGAGTCAAATCTCGCAATGGTAAAAAGTACATGCTAGTTATAGTTGATGATTTTTCTAGATATACTTGGGTTGCATTTTTGAAAGAAAAATCAGAGGCCTTATTTGAATTTTCAAAACTTTGTAAGGAGTTGCAAACTTTAAGAAATGAACCCATAGTGTCTATTCGGAGTGATCATGGTAGGGAGTTTGATCAACTTCAATTTGATTTGTTTTGTGCTAAATATGGCATCTCCCATAACTTTTCTGCTCCTAGGACACCTCAACAAAACGGGGTTGTGGAACGCAAGAACCGCACCTTAGAGGATATGGCCAGGACTATGCTTTTAGAAAATGCATTACCTAAAACCTATTGGGCTGAAGCTGTTAACACAGCTAACTACATTTTAAATCGTTGTCTTATTCGTTCCATCTTAAAGAAAACTCCTTATGAACTTTTCAAAGGCCGCAAACCACTTATATCTTATTTTAAACCCTTTGGATGTAATTGTTTTGTTCATAACAATGGAAAAGATAACCTTGGGAAATTTGATGCGCGTAGTGATGAAGGTATATTTCTTGGCTATTCCACGAGTAGCAAAGCTTATAGAATCTTCAATAAAAGGACCCAGGTTGTTGAAGAAAGTATACATGTTATTTTCGATGAATGCAATGACGGTGCTTTGAGTGAAAGTGTTGCAGATATAGATCTTAATATCCATGAAGAGAACGAGGAAGGTGATGATGCTGCTACCATGAACACAGAGAAAAGGAACATGCAGGAACCGATTCTTAACACTGAAGAATTGGCCCAAGGTGTTGAAGATTCATCCAAAGCCCTTGGTGTCCAATCCAACAGTGTTGAGACGTCAGAAACTGCTGTAACTGAACCTAATAGGACCACGGAGTCAGATGTACCACAAATCAATCCTGATGGTGTGACGAATCAAGGAGCTGAGACTAGCAAAAGGAAATTCAAATACTCCTCATCACACTCATTAAAGGATATCATTTCTGACCCTACTTCTAGTGTTCAAACTCGTTCTAAACTTAAAGATCTTTGTGCTTTTAACGCGTTAGTTTCTCTTATTGAGCCAAAGAAGGTAAATGAGGCACTTCAGGAGCCAGACTGGATTATAGCTATGCAAAGTGAACTTAATGAATTTGAGAGAAACAAAGTCTGGACTTTGAAGCCTAGACCAAAGCATCAGTCAGTCATTGGCACTCGATGGGTATTTCGAAACAAGCTGGATGAGAATGGTAAGATTGTAAGGAACAAGGCAATGCTTGTTGCCCAAGGCTACAATCAAGAGGAAGGTATTGACTACGAGGAGACTTTCGCTCCCGTAGCCAGGCTTGAAGCCATTCACATTTTATTAGCATTTGCATCTTTCATGAGCATAAAGTTATATCAAATAGATGTCAAGTGTGCTTTTCTTAATGGTTTCTTAGAGGAAGAAGTTTATGTTGCTCAACCCCCAGGTTTTGAAAGCTCAAAATTCCCCAATCATGTTTACAAACTTGACAAGGCGCTTTATGGTTTGAAACAAGCCCCAAGAACTTGGTACGAGCGCTTGTCTAAATATCTTTTAGAAAATGATTTTAAAAGGGGGTTGATCGACAAAACTCTTTTTATCAAGACCAAAGGAAAGGACATCTTGGTTATCCAAATTTATGTTGATGATATATTGTTTGGTGCTAGTAACACATCTTTGTGCAAGGAATTTTCTGACATCATGTGCAGTGAATTTGAGATGAGCTTGATGGGTGAACTCAACTTCTTTTTGGGGTTACAAGTTCATCAATCCAAGAAAGGGATCTTCGTCAACCAAAGCAAGTACACTAAGGATCTCTTGAAGAAGTTCAAGATGGATCAATCCAAGGCAGCCAAGACTCCCATGCGCTCTACATTGTCACTAGATCAAGACAAGAGTGGAATAAGTGTCAATCAAAAGGAGTATCGAGGAATGATTGGATCTTAATTATATCTCACGGCTAGTAGACCTGACATCATGTTTAGTGTTTGCATGTGTGCTAGGTTTCAAGCTGATCCTAAAGAATCTCACCTCGTTGCTGTGAAGAGGATCTTTCGATATCTCAATGGCACTAAGGAACTTGGACTATGGTACCCAAAGCAAAAGGATTTCACTTTAATTGGATATTCTGATGCAGATTTTGCAGGCTACAAGGTGGATAGGAAGAGCACATCAGGATGTTGCCAATTCTTAGGAGCATCCTTGATCAGTTGGCACTCAAAGAAGCAAACTTCAGTTGCTCTATCCACTGCAGAAGCCGAATACATTGCAGCTGGAGCCTGTTGCTCACAAATCCTTTGGATAGCTCAACAAATGCGAGATCTTGGCATCAACCTCAAAGGTATCCCAATTAAGTGTGACAATACAAGTGCCATATCCATCACTAAGAATCCTGTTCAGCATTCAAGGACCAAGCATATTGATGTAAGGCATCATTTCATTAGAGATCATGTTGAAAAAGGTGATGTGTCCATATCTTTTATTTCTACTCATTATCAATGGGCTGACATTTTTACTAAGCCTTTGACAGAGGACAGGTTCATCTTCATTAGACGAGAGATTGGGATGCTTAACAAGGATGCACTTTCGTAGGGGGAGCTTTCCGTTTACGAAAGATAAACTCCACTAAGTGTCAAGACCTTTGAGAGTTATGTCAATGTCTGCAAACTGAACAGTGGAGTACATATATCGGATCACACATTTTTGGTTAATATCTTCCTAGATATTTAATCAATTATTTTTATTATTTCAAAAATCCGTTTTTATCCTTGAAACGTTGGAGATTTTTTATTTTGGAACAAAATCTTTTCAGTTATCTCCCTCCTCTTTATTTGGATTATTTGAAATTTGAATTTGGAAGTTTTTAAATTGGCAAGTATCATTACCTCCCCCATTGGAACTCTCAACCGTCCCATCAATCCGTCACCCTCTCTCTCTACTTAAACCAAATCCTGTACCCGATTACTCCACACCTCAGAAATTATCCAAACCCTTTCCACTTCTTCATCTTCAACCTCTCAATCGCCTCTCAAGAAACCCTAACCGACTACTTCCATGGCACCCAAAACCAAGAAAGTTGTCACTCCCAAAAGACTTGGCGCCACCCCCAAGGGACGCCAGGCCACTGCTACCTCTCCCACACCCGAACCTGCTACTCAAGCCATCATCCCTGCCATTGTCCAGAGCACCATTAAGGCGAGCACGGCCACGACTCCCAAAGGCTCTCAGAAGCGCGCTGCTAAGAAACCCCTGAGTGCTAAACAAAAGGGGAAGAGAAAGATCTTGGTTGAGGAAGAGGACGAGGAAGAGGAGGAAGACGACCTTGATGCCGCCCTGGAAAGAGATGCTGCCAGGGAAGCCGAGGAGGAGGCCTTGAGGCAGAAAAAGGCCAATGAGGAGGCCGAACTTGCTAAGAAACAGGCCGAGGAAGAAGCTGAGCGGATTCGGAAGGAAGCCGAAGCCGAAGAGGTTACATCCGAGGTGGAGCCTGAGGAAGAAAAAGAAGAAGAAGAGGAGCAAGAGGGATCTGGAGAGGACGAGGAACCAGAAGGAGATGACGCGGGGTCCGCTGAGGACTCGAGGTCTGAGGAAGAGGAGGAAGAATCTCCCTCTCCTTCTCCTCCTCCCCTGTCTCCGAAGAAGCGGAAAGCCCCTGCTCCTGTCAAGCCTCCATCCCCCAAGCGCACCAGGAAGGGCACTGTCAAGAATCTTGCAGCGCCTGTCAAGAGAGTTGCTCCAACAGTTGCGCGCAGAAAGAATGCAGACCCCCCGACCTATATCCAGGTAAATCAATCATTGCCCTCCTCTTGGTTTCAAGATGCTGAGACTGCTAGTAAGTGGGTAGACGAGTTTAGAACTCGTAAGATTAGTTGTTCTGATTTTTTAGATGTTGAGTTCTTTGAAGCTTTGAAGTTACCTTGTTTTGAGCTCCTCAAAAAATCCCCAACCTGTAACCTTCTTAACCTTGAGACTGTTTACTACCCCGAGCTTACCCGACTTTTCTACATTAACCTAAAAGCCAAGAACGACACTGATGATTGGTCTTCGGAGTCTGTCGTCAAAGGGGTTAGAATCTCTCTCAACTCCAATGATTTTGCAGACTCCCTAGGCTTACCTACACCAGTTCCACCTGCTGAAATCCACCCCTCAAAAGAAAATTGCATCATCCTAGCCCGAGCCAAATATCTCCTACCTGAAGCATCCAACAGCACCTCAAAGCAACTCACCCACTCATCCCTAACCCTTGAGGCAAAAATTACATTTAACATCATTTTTAGATGCCTCCTACCCCGTCTTAACTCTGGCTCACTCCTTACCGACAATGCCATGGTCCTGCTCTACCGCATTCTCAATGGCCTTGATCCTGATCTGGCCAACACTATCCTTGGAACCATGGCTCATGCCAGAAAAGCCAGAAAAGGCTCTCCCCTCCCCTTTGCTACCCTTTTGACCCCTATATTCAAAGCTTCTGGAATTGATGTCAAAAATGAAGAACAGCTGCGTCATACAGGTAAGTTCGACTCTAAAGGCCTTGAAAAGATTGGCATCACTCGGTCTCCCCAAGGGACCTTGAGTCTTGCCACTCCTTCAAAAGCCTTTCCCACTGCTCCAGCTTTCGATGAACGCATGGACAACCTAGAGTTGGGCTTGGAGGAAGTTTGCCTGGATATTAAGGAGCTGCAGAAGGAGGTGATGACGACGATGAGCGGGATTTCAACGATGCTGGAAGGACTGTGGACGAGGCTCACTGATGCTGCTCTGGAATGACTTAGCCTAAACCTTAACCCACCCTATCCCACCCCTGAAAACTTGATACATTGCTGGTTTGTTGGAAACTTTTTCAAAACTTTTGACGATTTTCTGGTGACTGTTTTTACCTCTGCCCTTTGTTGAAAGACAAAAAGGGGGAGATGATCGTTAGACTTTGAAAACCTCTGCTTAAAGGTCTTGGAAGACCTTGGTTTTTGATTTATGGTTTTCAGTTGGATGTTCTCTTTCTTTAAAATTATTTGATCCAACATTTGTCTAACCCCTGCAGGTACTTAGTCCGATTTTATTTATGATATATCTGTTTGACTAAGTTGCAGGGAAGCACAGGTTTTGTCTTTCATCAAGGGGGAGATTGATAACTCCCTCCCTTGATGAAAATCGGAATAGATGTTTCAAAGGCTTTGACAGGATGTTTGTGTCAAAGGCCTTGGAGCATTAACAGTTGATGAAATACAAAACCTATCTTAATTATTCGTATATTATTTTATCTTATTATATACTTCCATTATATTATATATATATATGTTTGACTAACCATTTCAGGAAGTATAATCGAGATTTCATCCTTCCTTATACATGTTGAGGAGATCAGTTCAAAATAGATCATGGCGTTCAAAGTGTCCATAAATAGAAGATTGAAGATCAAACTGATTCGAAGGAGCCGTTGGAGATCTGGTGGTGAAGATCCTCACGCTCCATGCTCTTTTATAAAGGAAAGGAAGGAGAAGACAGAACATACACAAGTGCTACACACGAGCTTTCATTCATTCAAGCGATCTGTCTTCCAAGTGTCTCTCTGCTAAGCGTTCAAGAGTTTGTTGTTTATTTCAAAGCCTTTGAGAGTCACTGTGAGCTTATAGGATATATTTATTTCAAGTGTTACACGAGAGTTTACAACTCGGGAAGTTGCACTAGGCTATTGATTTGCGAGAGTTAGAGGATTGTACTAGATAGCTGAGAGAGGTGGGGCTCTTCTAGATTGGTCTAGGACTCCAAGGGAACGTGAGTTGACTAGATTGCAATTGTATAGGAGAGAGGCTTCTCGGTGAGCTATTAGGATCCTAAGCTAAGCAATCAATAAAGCCTTTTGAATCCTAGGGTTGTGGAAGAACCCTAGGCGGGGACGTAGGCCAAGTTGTGCTGAACCTCGTAAACAATTACTCGTGTTCTTTACTTATTGCTTTACCTTATTTCCGCACTTGGTTCGAACTGTCTAACTCTGTGATTCAGGTTATCTCAAAGGTTTTGGTACAAGCTCCAAAAGTCTTGAGACTTTCTGCGAAAAACGGGCATACTCTATTCAACCCCCCTTCAAGAGTATTTCTTATTACATTGTTTTTATATTATCGAACCTTCAAATAGGTTATTTTTTGAAAAACAATCGAGATTTCTGAAATTGTTCTCAACATGATTTTATGTTCTCTCAATATTATTTTAAGAATTGCATGACTATGTTGTAAGAGTTGCACGACTATGTTGCAAGAGTTGCACGACCAAGTTTTAAGAGTTGCACGACTCTGTTTTAATAGTTGCACGACTCTGTTGTAACAGTTGCACGACTCTTGTTTTAAGAGTTGCACGACTCTCTTGTAAGAGTTGCACGCCTCTGTTTTAAGAGTTGCACAACTCTTTTTTAAGAGTTGCACGACTCGGTTTTAAGAGTTGTACGACTCTGTTGTAAGAGTTGCACGACTCTGTATTAAGAGTTGCACGACTCTGTTTTAAGAGTTCATGTGTCTCTCTACCTTTATAGGTTAATGTGCATGAACCAAAGTGAATAGAGGATACAATTCATGAACCAAAGTGAATAGAGCATCTTTTTAGAAATTAAAGGTTGTGTCAGCGGTGTTTTCAATTTTAGTGCTGACAAAGTTATAAAGAAATAAAATTGATCAATACATTTTCATCATTAAAATTGCAAAGACCGTTGACACTAGTTGTTTTCTCCGATTAACAAAATAGAAAAAGATGCTGACACTACAGTTGTGCAACTCTAAACTACGGTTGTGCAGCTTTAAAATACATTTTAAGAACCAAATTAGATTAAAAAGTGCAAGAATAATATTATAATGTGACCAAATTAGATTTTTAGTTTAAGAAGAATCAAATTAGATATTAGTTTGTATGAATAAAACTATAAATTTCATGAATAACACTATGAAATTTTAGAGTTGCACGACGCTGTTGTAAGAGTTGCACGACTCTGTTGTAAGAGTTGCACGACTCTATTTTAATAGCTGCACGACTTTGTTGTAAGAGTTACACGACTCTTGTTTTAAGAGTTGCACGCCTCTATTTTAAGAGTTGCACGAATCTGTTTTAAGAGTTGCACGACTCGGGTTTAAGAGTTGCACGACTCGGGTTCAATAGCTGTACGACTCTTGTTTTAAGAGTTGCACGACTCTATTGTAAGAATTACACGACTCTGTTGTAAGAGTTGCACGACAATCGAGACTTGTGAATTTTTTCTCAACATGATCTTATTTTATCTCAATATAATTTCATACTTTCTCAATAAATTATTGTTCAACATGCTCTTATTTTTGCTCAACTATATGTTATTTTTGCCAAACAATCGAGACTAGCTTGTGAATTTATACTCAATATGATCTTATTTTATCTCAATATAATTTCATACTTTCTCAATAAACTGTAAGCGATTCAAAATAAATTGAAGCAAGTCTAGTTTTATTTTTTATTTTTTTTAACATTTTATCGTGCAAATATAACCGTAAATTGTGCAAATATAATCGTATGTTGTGCAAATATAACATTTTTTTGTGCAAAAATAAAAATAAAAATATAGATTATGAATCACATAATAAAATATAGATAGTTTTTTTAATTTCTCATATTTGTAGGGTGATTTTTATAATGTCATCAAAATTCTTTCTTCTTCCTCCAATTTCTGCGAAGAGGAACCAGGTAGATCCGCGCTCGCGCGCCACCGCCGGCGGCTCGCCCCGCCCTCGCTCGATCCGACCTCCTTCGCTCCGGTGCCGCTCCCTCCCTCCCTCGCTCCGACGCTTGCTCACCACCGCCTCCCTCCCTCGCTCGCTCGCTAAGTCCTTCTTCAACCTTCGTCTCTCCAGATCCAGCGTTCGCAGGCCTCCGGCTCGCTCGACCTCGCTCGGCCGTTGTTCGACTTCGCTCCGGCATTCTCGCTCTCCGGCGCTCTCGATCTCCATCAATTGGACATAGATGGCGAATTCCAAATCTCCAAAGACGGAGGACGGAATTGCTTCAGATGGCGTCTTTGGAGGCGGCGCGGCTGCGACAGCGACAAGGAGGAAAGGAGGAAGATGGACAAAATTGCTTCAGATCCGGCGCCGAAGCCATAGATCTCGACCTCGCTCACAATCGCCGTTGAGCAGTTCGGGAGTGAGAAAGAGAGAGCGCGCGGAGAGGGGGAGCTCGGAGAAGAGAGAAAGACCCGTGAAACAAAGGAAAGGGGGTTTATATTGCGGCCATTTTACAAAAATTTCCCAAAATGCGGATATTTCGTAAAATAAGCCTATTTTCGTGGCTATTTTGCAAAACCCCCCAAATATATTTATATATTGCACCGTTAGTGGATCCAAATCCGATAACTATCTAATATATAAAATATATTTATATATATCACTGTTAATCTATATTTCAAAATCGAACTATTTGAATCTATCTTTAAAATAATCAAATCTATACGTATAAATTGTGTACTAAACAATTTAATGATTTATATTTCTCCTTTTATTTTAACGGATTGTAAGGCTATTTAATTATCACAAACTAAATGATCACTTATTTTAGTATTTTGCCAATGCAACTGCACTTCTTCTTTTTTATTATATTTTAAAAATTCTTACTTTTTGATGACTCTAATTTTATAAACAAATCTTACTCCGTACTTTTTAATCATGTAATATTGCCTTATTCTAATTTAAATGGATTTGTACCTACTATATAAAATGGATTTGTACGAAGAAAATTAAAAATGAAGAGATGGTAAATTTTGTCGATCAATCATATTTATATTAAAACAAACCTTTGTAATAAGGGTTACTTAATTAATCACATTTCATAAAACCCATATTTATAAATAAAGATAATCATATTTATAAAACCCATATCTATATATTACTTTTAAAAATCTTTAGGGATTAAAATAAAATTTGCACTAAAAGATAGGATTTTTTTACTTAAATATATAATTTTATTTATGAAAAATCTCATAAAAAGATTATGACTAGCTCTTTGCCTAATTCAGGCCATGAAATTATTAAAATAATTCTTATGGAATAAGATAAAAGTAGAGGAAGAAAAAATAATAATTTAGCATCACTTTTGCATAAGAAGATAAAGTTTTGGAGAGTTTATTAGAGTTTTGTTAATAAAAAAAATAGTATGTTGGATTTTTTTATTATGTATTTTAAGATTTTAAATAATTTACTTACATTATTGGTGCAAGGCTTTATAAAAAGATAAATAAATTAAAAAAGAATATG
Source organism: Persicaria tinctoria (assembly GCA_037127255.1). NCBI lineage: Eukaryota > Viridiplantae > Streptophyta > Magnoliopsida > Caryophyllales > Polygonaceae > Persicaria > Persicaria tinctoria. The sequence continues at coordinate 42,127,672 of JBANSL010000002.1, read as the reverse complement.
TTGATAAATCAATGATTAGTGTATGATTACTCGTATCATAATTTTATGTCAACTTAAATTAAAAATTATCATTTTTTTTACCGTAAGCTAAAAATTAGGGATGGGCGCGGGATGGGACGGGACAGGATGCGACGGAGGTCGTTCCGCGTAATTTTTGCGGGATAGGACCGGAACGGGACGGGCCTTGTCCCTCAAATAAAAAAGATTATAAAAAAATTAAATTTCCTTGTATATATTGCGATTTTCAAAGATGTAATAAATATCGGGACGGGTCCAAGATACATGGTATTTATGCATTACATTTTATGTATGTGATTAACATAATATAGTACATATATATACTCATTACAGACTTACAATACGTACATATGTACTTCGTATTATATACACGTACGGTAATACGTACTCCGTATATATACACTGCATTACAGTGTATGCATGTGAACATATATATTACATATATATAGTCATTACAATACATATATTATATATATACTATTAAACATAAATATACGGAGTATTACCGTTCATCACAGTGTGTGTACATATACACTGCATTACAATATGTATTATTAAATATATATATATATATATATATATATATATTATAATATATATAAAATATGTACATAATATATATATATATATATATATATATATATAATAATACATATTGTATAACCTTCTATATTATATATAGTATACATTATTATATACATATGTGGGACGGGACGGGATTTATGCCCACCCCTACTAAAAATAGTGTGGTAATTAAGCTTTAATTTAAAAAATATAAAAGCAAATATCAATAGCTCTTTAGAAGAAAACATAAACGCACTAAGTTACCAATGATGGGGCCTTTTCAACATGAGATCACTGTCCCATATCAATAATACTCGAGAATAATATTACTCTCAAAGCTCATCCTTTCAAGTTTGAAAACATTTGGCTTCAACAGAAGGATTTTCATAATATCGTCAAACAATCATCGCGAGCAACTTGCCCTGGTTCTACTATGTTCCAACTTATTTTTAAACAGAAAATTCTTAAGAAGAAAGCAAAGGAATGGAATAAGTTCACATTTGGAAACATATATCGTCAATTGAAAGAGGTGGATGTTGTGCGCCTAAATTGCCATGTTATACATTAACTTTTATATCTATTTCCGCATGCATTTCATATCATTGGGTTTGAATTATACATACTCTATGTAGTTTATGCTTATTTTCCAAATTATGGAGACTACACTAGTTTCTGTTTAATTTCGCAGAAATCGAGACATTTTACATCAATTCGGAGAAAGGAGAAAAACCATGAAAGAGCTCGAGGTCGAATACAGAAAGTCAAAGATCGAGTAGCAGTTGAACCAGAGCAAGTCGAGTAGAAAACAACGAAGAAAGCACTCGACATGACTAGTCGACGTCGACTACACCTAGTCGATGTCGAGTACTGGTTAGTCGACCTCAGCTCTAGAACACGAGATTTAGCACCTGACGAGCACGAAACCACTCGAGACGACGAATTCTAGTCGCCATTGAGGACTTTGGTCGATGTCGAGTACCCGTCGAGAGTCCGAATTCTAGTCGAGCTCGAGCACAGTCCGAGGAGAAGAAGTGTTCTACTCGACGTTGAGGACTTTAGTCGATATCGAGTACTTCCCAGCGTAAGTCCGAGTCGAAATCGAGTGAAGTTCCGAGTGTGGGGTTACTTTCAAGAGAAGTCACGTGGGAAATCTATCAAGACACGTGAAGATCTATCAAGAGTTGAAGATATTTATCCACCCTAGTCTTATTTCTCTTTTGTTTTATTTACCAAGTTTTATCACGAAGCTTTAGATAGATAGTTTTAGGTATAGATAGATTATTCTTTCCTTGATAGCGAGGATTGAATACTATAAATAAAGCCCTAGGGGCTGGTTTTAGGAATAATCTAATCATCCATTCTATCCCACAACACAATTACATTCGAAAGTAGGAGTTTTTAGAGAGAGTTTTGGCCGAGTAGAAGTTGGAAAGGCGAGAGCGGATTTGGCTTCGATCAGTTGTAAGGTTTGTTTAGATTTAATGCAATTTAGTTTCTTGAAATTATTGATTTTTGTTTTGATGATGAAGAGCGAGTAGTCACCCAACTTCTAGGGTCGGGGTGGGCCCGACGGTAGCCATGTAAGGTAATGCGATAAAGGTACAACTTTTAATGCAATTTCGTCTTCTATCTCTATGAGCATGGTTCTTCTGCGACAGGCGAAGGTGATCCTTATTTGTGTTATTGAAGTGAAAGTAATCTTAATGCAAACTTGGATTAATTATGTGAAAAGGGTTAGTAACAATTAGGGTTTATATGAAAGTCTCTATCTTTCTATTTGTTAATGACGACAGTTATTTGTTAATGATTCTTTTATGGTTGTCGTTGTGGCATTGAAACCCCAATTTTGGAAGCTTTTTAATATTATTGAATTCCCACAAATTTTGTGTTATTTCTGTTTTATTTTCGTCGCAAAGGTCACGTTTTTATTCTACAGAGCACTCGATCTCGACTACATTCTAGTCGACGTCGAGTACACTAGTCGACATCGAGGAGTTTTCGACTCGACTTTGCCCTGTTTTTGTCTTCTGTATCCAGCTTTGCAGGTTTTACTCGACTGAGGTAGTCGGCATCAAGTACTTTTACTCGACGTCGAGGACTTCTTCTGGTCGATACGAGAGGATTTTGGAACTAATCAGGCGAGCGCTGACACGCTTCCTCGTGGACACGATCCTGATTCCCTTTCGCTACAACAAGCGAAAGTCTTGTAATTTTTATTTGCATGATTCAGGGATTCGGTTTGAGATTTATATTTTATATTCATTTCATACTTGATTTTCCTCATAACAAATTTTGGCGCCATTGCCGGGGAAGCAATTAATCGCCCCCTTTTTACTCTTTCTTTCTTGTTTTTGTTTTTTAGGTGCATGCGAAGAACTGATCGCACACCTATCGACCCAAATCTCGAACCTGAACATTTTTTCCACCTTTAGCAAAGGCTAAGAAGGAGACTAATGTCGACAACCATGGAGAATGAGGTTCAACTCACATCGAAGCAAGAGCTTGAGCAAGTCCGTAGGCAGGTAGAGGATTTCACCACCAGACAGATAGAATACGCCCAACGAGAGGCGGAATATCAGCGAAATCAACAAAGGTGGGAAGCAATGGTGGATCGTGAGTTCAATGCCAGGCGAGAGCTTGAGGAACAGATTCAGCACGTCCCTACAAATGCAAAGGAGTATCTGTATCCTACTCTGGAAGTTCCAGAATCACCAATCGCTCTCCCGCGCGTTAATTATGAAATTTATCCTTCTTTTATTACTGAAATTAGGAGGAATCAATTTCAGGGGAAACCCAATGAGTGTCCTTTAGAGCATGTTATTGTTTTTCTAGATTTGTGTGAAGCTATTGTAGATGATGCTAATCTAGACAATCTTAAACTAAAGGCTTTTTGTTGGTCCCTTGCAGAAGTAGCTTCACAGTGTTAAAGGGTTTGTCTCGACAATCAATTTGCACGTGGAACGAACTAAGAGACTTGTTTCTTTCCTCCTTCCAAAACAACTGCACTCAGATAACAAATCACGACTTTTAGACAGAAGCCAGAGGAACCACTTGCCAAGGTTTGGGAGCGCTACAAAAGGCTGCTGAAATCCTGTCCTACACATGGACAACCACCTTATGTCATCTAGAAGATCATCTTCCACTGCCTGGATTCACCAACTAAGGACCGGATCAACAACTACACCGTATATAGGTATCTCGAGTACACCCCACGACGTGCTTGGAAAACCTTTGAGACGCTGGCAAACTATGACAACACTTATGGGACTTCTGCAGCCTCTGAAGAAAGGTATGAAAGGCCTGCCCCATCTATGCCTCTATATGTGCCACCTAAGGAAATTGATCCGGATGTCAAGGACCAGTTCCACAACGATCAGGTACGCCGTCTCATAGAGCAAGTTAAGTTTCTTACTCATGATAAACCTTGTTTGGAGTGTGGGTCTGTAAGGCACAACACGACTGTGTGCCCACACATTGACTAAATATAGCTTGCAGCAACCCATGAAGAGGCGCGTTATGCGGAGGGAAACTACTCGAGGCAACATCAGCAACAAAACTAGAGCCATTATCGCCAGCCCCAGTACCAAAGAGACCCCCCGCCCTACAGAGCTCCTGGTCACCCTGGCAGGGAAGGTAAGAAAGATGACCTGCAGACTATTCTTGAGGAGATGTAAAGGAATCATACAGAAAGTAAGCAATCCATCAATTCCATCCACACTCACCTGCACGGCATCAACTCTAGACTTGGGGAAATCGACATCTGGTAGAAAACTATGGAGACCCAAATTGGTCAATTGGCTACATCAATCCCCAAGCAATCAGCAGATCCCAGGATTCTTTGAACCTAATCCTAAAAAAAAAATCTACAGGACATGTAGTTGCCATGAACCTATGGAGTGGGCGTCAAATGCACGGAGCAGAAAGATGCAGGAGACTACTCGACATCGACTAGTCCAGTTGACGTCGACCAGAATCTGGTCGATGGCGAGGACCCTGTTGTCGATGTCGACCATAATGCGGAACCAGCCCCGAACTCGACCACTGTACTCGACGTCGAAAAACCTCCTGTCGATGTCGACCAACCTTCTGACAATATCGACCACACTCCCGCACCTTTGAAAAAGAAAACGTTGCCATTCTCAACCAAATCATTGAAGGACCCAGTAGAGAAGAAGTTTCAGTGTTTCGTGAAGATGCTTCAAAGGCTCAATGCCAGCATTCCTTTCACAGAAGCGCTTCATGAGATGTCACCGTACGTAAAATTCCTGAAATAAATCCTAAGCAAGAAGCGGTCGATGGCTGAGATCGCAGAGGAGTGCAGCAAGATGGACCTACTAGAGAAAAGGCCAGATCCGGGTAAGTTTTCGATAACTATTGGATTTGGTCAATACAAGTTCAATGCTTTATGTGACTTAGGAGCCAGTATTAGTATCATGCCTTTATCAATCTGGTCCAAAGTCAAGATAGGTAAGTTCTTTGTCCGACTCTATATGGAAAACAACACAGTTTTCTTCCCAACAGGCATGGTGAACGATGTGTCGGTACAGGTAGGTAAGTTCTTTGTCCTTGTTGATTTCTTAGTTATTGATATGGCAAAGGACCCTGCTTGTCCAATTATTCTAGGGATATCTTTCTTAGCGACGGTGGATGCCAACATAAGCGTAAGGAATGAAGTACTCACTTTCAACATCAGCGATGAGGTAATTGATTATTCTTTTAATAAAACTGAGAGCCATACAACTCCTATGGAGGAGGTCAAATCAATCTCAGCTAGATTCGTCACTTTCGAGGAGCCGACGGTAAGAAATATGACTCCCGAGGAACTGGAGAAGAGGGCTATGGAAGCCAAGGATTCCGGAAATTTGCTCGACACCAACCAAGGTAAGTCGACGTCGACCACTTTTCATTCAGAAACTTTGCCAGGGTTCAAGTATGGGGTCGATGTCGACAAGAAGTACTCGACGTCGAGTACTCTAGTCGACGTCGACCAAAATCAGTAGCCTCCATCGAATACACCTCTGTCGAGCAACATACCAGGAGCCAAGCAGTACTCGACGTTGAGTACTTTACTCGACGTCGACCAGTCTTCCACACACTCGACTTCTCCTCCCTCGACAAGCAAGCCACCAGACGCACAAACGTACTCGATGTCGAGTACCACTACTCGATGTCGAGTAGATTCAGAGGTCCTGAATTGTGATTCCACGAAAGTAAGCTGAGGTACGGACATCTCTTCTCCTATTTCAATGAAAGATTTATCTATACATGGGAGATGTTTGCCTTGGTATGTGCACTTATGTAGGGTTACCAATGACGATCCAAAGTAATACGAAGTAGGAGACAAAGTCTATGTATCCAAGTCAAAGAATCATTGGTTCCTCAACAAGTTCAATCACGGTGCACAAGATCCATTTTGGAGGACTACAATTGATGGATAAGAATGGAGTCTTGTTCGATGTCCATGCCACATGGGCGCTGCAGATGCCACCTTAAGCTTCAACAGAAGAAGTCGACCTAGCGACTATAAAGTCTAGAGCTTGTAACAAAACAATCAGTTTTTAGATTTTTAGACACATTTCCTTTTGATTTTCGTTTTGGAACATTATTTTTGGGATTGTGGATATTATCTGTCTAACAAATCTTGGAGGTACGAAAAAGTTGCAGAAGTACTCGACATCAAGTAGTCTACTCGATGTCGACCACCCATGACGAGCAAAGAAGCCTATGGCCGAGGAGAGTCCATCATGAGGTTTCAACTTTACTCGAGATCGAGTAGTAGGAGTCAACGTCGACTACTCTCCTCGATATCGACCACTTCTACAGCAATTACAACACTCGATTCCGACGGTCTGCACATATGTCCAATGATTTTCTTTCTTTACCCTTGTTTTTATACAGTGAGAACATGTTGTGAGAGGAGGAAATCGAGAATGCAAATAGAATACGAATAAAACAAAGCAAACAAGATTATGTCTCTTGCAAATGATTACAAGAATTCCTCCCGATGCAGCAGTGGGAAGTCAGGATCGATTAAAGAGGAAGCGTGTCAGCGGATCCTAGGCAGTGGAGGAATCTCGCGGGAAGAAGTCAACTATAGATGCTCGATCTCGACTAGGATTAGTCGATAGAAGATCGGACAAGTCAAACAAAGCAGCAGCTGCTCCCGGGTTTTACTCGATATTGAGTAAATCTCCTCGATATCGAGGAAGGCTTTCATCGATCTCGGGTTCCTGCAAACCAGAAGCTACAGCGATCTTCGTTGATCGAATATCACTGCTCGATATCGACCAAATTTAGTCGAGATCGAGGAAGAACAGAAAGTAAAAACAAGCAAATTTCGAATCTTAACTTGATGAATGAAACAGAACTTCTAAGATTAGGGTTTTCGACAACGATAACCAAGCATGCATAAGACAAGATAAATAACGATAATCATGCAAATCGCATCGAAGGATCAAGCTTTCGCCTTTTCCAACAATAAATAAACTCTTTCAAGAAACCCAAATTGTATCTACCGATTTTATGTTTACAATCCAAGTTGTTAGCATGGATCTCCATTGAATGGGTAATAAACACATAAAAGGTAGTAGACGCTCAAAACATGATAAAGGTCGGATATTTACCTCATACGCGCAGGGCTATCATCGGGCTCACCCCCACCCTAGAAGTAGGTGGACTACTCGCGCCTCATCGCAATTGCAGACATTGATTGAAAAGAAATAACTTGCATTAACTAAATTCAAAGTCTTTACAATCTTGGCACTCCAACTTTCGTTGAACGCCAAAACCCTAAAACCTTTGAACTCCTAAAACTCTATGTGTAATTGTATCTCTGAAATTGAATGAATAAAAACTCAGCCCCATGGGCTTTATTTGTAGGGCTTAATCCTTGCTATTTAAGGAAGGAAATATCTTTCTAATATCTAAAGATAAAATTTTAATAAAAGAAACATTTATCTTAAAAGGAAATATATCTAAAATATCTAAATATCTTCATGTGTGGATAAATCCTATCTCCATGGATAAACCTTGATAGACTTGATAGATCTCGGACTCCTTCGCTCCCAAGTAAGCCCAACTCGACTCGGACAGCCCATCCGCGTAACGCGGCCCAGGAGAATTTTGGTCGATATCGAGTAAAAGTACTCGATATCGAGGAATGTTGTCGTCGACTTTGGTTGTCCTGGCTTTCTCGAGCAACCTCTCCCTGATCTGGCTCTGACATGTGGTCTTGGTCTTGTCGATATCGAGTAATCTACTCGGTATCGAGGAAGTGTTGCTCGGTATGTCTTTGTCTTCGGCTTCTCAATCAGGTGCTGCTTCCTCGACTCTAGGTATGGCTTTAGGTCTTGTCGATATCGAGTAAAAGTACTCGATATCGAGTAATGCTCTGGATTCGGGTTGGCTTTGTCTTCAGGTCCTCGATCAGCTCCTCCTCGACCAGGCTTTCCTCGAACTTCTTTGGTCGATATCGAGTAAAAGTACTCGATATCGAGTAAGGCTTAGCTTCCGTCTTTGCTTCTTGGTTTTGTCCCGGAATGGCTCCAAATTCTATAAATTTTAAACCAAAACTTATGTAGACCTCTATTTTTTGCAAATAAGCATATGTAACTTAAATTCTACATATTCCCAGCTCGAAATATACAAAGTGTATAAAATAAGGAGCTTAAAATGTGCATTTCCACATGACTATTTTGGTGGACATCAAATCACCCCATACTTAAGTTTTCTTGTCCCCAAGCAATGACTTGGATGGTCATTCTAGGGAAGAATTAAAAACTCTCAACATCATAGATTCATTCTCATATGTCCCTGCAGTCAATTACTATCCTCGAAAAGTTACTAGTGCCACAAATCCATGCATGTGCAAATAAAAAGCAACATCTACTCACAAAAGGAGGGTTATGTAAAACATTCATAAGTGACAAAGCATTAATAATCAAGATGACTTTAAATTAAGCTCAATAAGAAGTAAATTGGTAAAAGGCTAAAGGTGGGCAATTTTTTGGCAATGTGGTGCTAATAATCCGGGGAAATGGAGTATTTCCAAACTTTCTCAACCACATTCCTTTTCATAAGACTCATCACCTTCTATAATGCTTTTTCCAATAATAATGCTTTTACCTCTCTAACCTCAGCACTGCCTTCTCGCGAGTCGGAAACATGGGTGTCATGAATGGCCCCGGATACTTAGTGCTCTGGACTCCTCATATTGGTGTCCCATCCTGCGGAACAATTATCTCAACGCAGGCAGGGTCGATATACCTTTATCTCCCTAGGTGACCGGATTTTCTTTCACTCATTAAATTTTCCATATTTTCAAACATTCTTGCCAAACTCCAAAAATAATAACAACACAACACAAACACCATATGATAATCTCCATAATGTAACATCATTCTCAACATAATCCCCGGATAGGAAATAAGGTAAAGAATGGAAAATATTTGGATCATGTGGAGCAATAATTGAAATAAGGCATATTATGGCTTTTGTGATGCATAAGCATAGGTAAGGCTAGGATATAACAATATGAGCATTATATGGAAATATAAAGTCCTCCATCCTCTTATCATGCAACATGTCAAAAGCAACTTCAAATTTTACCTCCTTCCATGGTTTTCAACAAAATAATACACTTCATTGTGACTTCCCTTTACTAGGCAATTTCATGCTATATCTCTAATGAATCTAATTTTGCATCGTCGAGTTCAATAAAGCTTCCATGATACTATTTCTTTGAACAATTTACAAGCAATGGGAGATGTCTCATAGAATATTGAGTATTAGCCTTATGCATAAAAATTTGAAATTTTACTCAAAATTTCACCATGTAAAACAAAAAACAAGAATAAAACATATAATAATGATAATGAGCTCTTCCCTCACCCCATACTTAAAATATACAGTGTCCCCACCGTATGAAAATCAAACAAAGGGAGAGTAAAGGAAGGAACTCACCGAATAATGCGTCGAGGAAAGTAAAACAAGAGTTGTCGAGGAGCTGGGTTGGTCGATATCGAGGAGTGTTGTCGATATCGAGTAAACCGTCGGCTTTGAGTGGAATGCTGAAGTTGAAGAGAGTTTTTGACTTGGTCGATATCGAGTTGGCCTACTCAATATCGAGTAAAACTGGGCTGCTCCTCTTGGTCGTTCTCGACTGGCCTAGTCGATTTCGACTATCTTTCAGGGACTTCTTATTCCACCTTTCGCGATCCTTTTATGTTTGCCGACCTAAAAGTGTTAGATTTCGAACGAAGACAAGACTTTCTTGAGGAGATGTAAAGGAATCATACAGAAAGTAAGCAATCCATCAATTCCATCCACACTCACTTGCACGGCATCAACTCTAGACTTGGGGAAATCGACATCTGGTAGAAAACTACGGAGACCCAAATTGGTCAATTGGCTACATCAATCCCCAAGCAATCAGCAGATCCCATGATTCTTTGAACCTAATCCTAAAAACAAATCTACAGGACATGTAGTTGCCATGAACCTAAGGAGTGGGCGTCAAATGCACGGAGCAGAAAGATGCAGGAGACTACTCGACATCGACTAGTCCAGTTGACGTCGACCAGAATCTGGTCGATGGCGAGGACCCTGTTGTCGATGTCGACCATAATGCAGAACCATCCCCGAACTCGACCACTGTACTCGGCGTCGAAAAACCTCCTGTCGATGTCGACCAACCTTCTGACAATATCGACCACACTCCTGCACCTTTGAAAAAGAAAACGTTGCCATTCTCAACCAAATCTTTGAAGGACCCAGTAGAGAAGAAGTTTCAGTGTTTCGTGAAGATGCTTCAAAGGCTCAATGCCACCATTCCTTTCACAGAAGCGCTTCATGAGATCTCACTGTACGTAAAATTCCTGAAATAGATCCTAAGCAAGAAGCAGTCGATGGCTGAGATCGCAGAGGAGTGTAGCAAGATGGACCTACTAGAGAAAAGGCCAGATCCGGGTAAGTTTTCGATAACTATTGGATTTGGTCAATACAAGTTCAATGCTTTATGTGACTTAGGAGCCAGTATTAGTATCATGCCTTTATCAATCTGGTCCAAAGTCAAGATAGGAGGTCTAGAGCATGTGGATGCCCGACTCTATATGGCAAACAACACAGTTTTCTTCCCAACATGCATGGTTGACGATGTGTCGGTACAGGTAGGTAAGTTCTTTATCCTTGTTGATTTCTTAGTTATTGATATGGCAAAGGACCCTCCTTGTCCAATTATTCTAGGGAGACCTTTCTTAGCGACGGTGGATGCCAACATAAGCGTAAGGAATGATGTACTCACTTTCAACATCAGGGATGAGGTAATTGATTATTCTTTTAATAAAACTGAGAGCCATACAACTCCTATGGAGGAGGTCAAATCAATCTCAGCTAGATACGTCACTTACGGGGAGCCGACGGTAAGAAATATGACTCCCAAGGAACTGGAGAAGAGGGCTATGGAAGCCAAGGATTCCGGAAATTTACTCGACATCAACCAAGGTAAGTCGACGTCGACCACTTTTCATTCAGAAACTTTTCCAGGGTTCAAATATGGGGTCGATGTCGACAAGAAGTACTCGACGTCGAGTACTCTAGTCGACGTCGACCAAAATCAGTAGCCTCCATCGAATACACCTCTGTCGAGCAACATACCAGGAGCCGAGCAGTACTCGACGTCGAGTACTTTACTCGACGTCGACCAGTCTTCCACACACTCGACTTCTCCTCCCCCGACAAGAAAGCCACCAGACGCACAAACGTACTCGATGTCGAGTACCACTACTCGATGTCGAGTAGATTCAGAGGTCCTGAATTGTGATTCCACAAAGGTAAGCTGAGGTACGGACATCTCTTCTCCTATTTCAATGAAAGATTTATCTATACATGGGAGAGGTTTCCCTTGGTATGTGCACTTATGTAGGGTTACCAATGACGATCCAAAGGAATACGAAGTAGGAGACAAAGTCTATGTATCCAAGTCAAAGAATCATTGGTTCCTCAACAAGTTCAATCAGAAAAAGTTGGAACCTTTCACGGTGCACAAGATCCATTTTGGAGGACTACAACTGATGGATAAGAATGGAGTCTTGTTCGATGCCCAGGCCACATGGGCGCTGCAGATGCCACCTTGAGCTTAAACAGAAGAAGTCGACCTAGCGACTATAAAGTCTAGAGCTTGTAACAAAACAATCAGTTTTTAGATTTTTAGACACATTTACTTTTGATTTTTATTTTGGAACATTATTTTTGGGATTGTGGATATTATCTGTCTAACAAAATCTTGGAGGTATGAAAAAGTTGCAGAAGTACTCGGTATCAAGTAGTCTACTCGATGTCGACCACCCATGACGAGCAAAGAAGCCTATGGCCGAGGAGAGTCCATCATGAGGTTTCAACTTTACTCGAGATCGAATAGTAGCAGTCAACGTCGACTACTCTCCTCGATATCGACCACTTCTACAGCAATTACAACACTCGATTCCGACGGTCTGCACATATGTCCAATGAGTTTCTTTCTTTACCCTTGTTTTTATACAGTGAGAACATGTTGTGAGAGGAGGAAATCGAGAATGCAAATAGAATACGAATAAAACAAAGCAAACCGGATTCTGTCTCTTGCAAATGATTACAAGAATTCCTCCCGATGCAGCAGTGGTAAGTCAGGATCGATTCAAGAGGAAGCGTGTCAGCGGATCCTAGGCAGTGGAGGAATCTCGCGGGAAGAAGTCAACTATAGATGCTCGATCTCGACTAGGATTAGTCGATAGAAGATCGGACAAGTCAAACAAAGCAGCAGCTGCTCCCGGGTTTTACTCGATATTGAGTAAATCTCCTCGATATCGAGGAAGGCTTTCATCGATCTCGGGTTCCTGCAAACCAGAAGCTACAACAATCTTCGTTGATCGAATATCACTGCTCGATATCGACCAAATTTAGTCGAGATCGAGGAAGAACAGAAAGTAAAAACAAGCAAATTTCGAATCTTAACTTGATGAATGAAACAGAACTTCTAAGATTAGGGTTTTCGACAACGATAACCAAGCATGCATAAGACAAGATAAATAACGATAATCATGCAAATCGCATCGAAGGATCAAGCTTTCGCCTTTTCCAACAATAAATAAACTCTTTCAAGAAACCCAAATTGTATCTACCGATTTTATGTTTACAATCCAAGTTGTTAGCATGGATCTCCATTGAATGGGTAATAAACACATAAAAGGTAGTAGACGCTCAAAACATGATAAAGGTCGGATATTTACTCGATCAGCTCGACTCTAGGTAGTAGACGGTATGTCTTTGTCTTCGGCTTCTCAATCAGGTGCTGCTTCCTCGACTCTAGGTATGGCTTTAGGTCTTGTCGATATCGAGTAAAAGTACTCGATATCGAGTAATGCTCTGGATTCGGGTTGGCTTTGTCTTCAGTTCCTCGATCAGCTCCTCGTCGACCAGGCTTTCCTCGAACTTCTTTGGTCGATATCGAGTAAAAGTACTCGATATCGAGTAAGGCTTAGCTTCCGTCTTTGCTTCTTGGTTTTGTCCCGGAATGGCTCCAAATTCTATAAATTTTAAACCAAAACTTATGTAGACCTCTATTTTTTGCAAATAAGCACATGTAACTTAAATTCTACATATTCCCAGCTCGAAATATACAAAGTGTATAAAATAAGGAGCTTAAAATGTGCATTTCCACATGACTATTCTGGTGGACATTAAATCACCCCATACTTAAGTTTTCTTGTCCCCAAGCAATGACTTGGATGGTCATTCTAGGGAAGAATTAAAAACTCTCAACATCATAGATTCATTCTCATATGTCCCTGCAGTCAATTACTATCCTCGAAAAGTTACTAGTGCCACAAATCCATGCATGTGCAAATAAAAAGCAACATCTACTCACAAAAGGAGGGTTATGTAAAACATTCATAAGTGACAAAGCATTAATAATCAAGATGACTTTAAATTAAGCTCAATAAGAAGTAGATTGGTAAAAGGCTAAAGGTGGGCAATTTTTTGGCAATGTGGTGCTAATAATCTGGGGAAATGGAGTATTTCCAAACTTTCTCAACCACATTCCTTTTCATAAGACTCATCACCTTCTATAATGCTTTTTCCAATAATAATGCTTTTACCTCTCTAACCTCAGCACTGCCTTCTCGCGAGTCGCAAACATGGGTGTCATGAATGGCCCCGGATACTTAGTGCTCTGGACTCCTCATATTGGTGTCCCATCCTGCGGAACAATTATCTCAACGCAGGCAGGGTCGATATACCTTTATCTCCCTAGGTGACCGGATTTTCTTTCACTCATTAAATTTTCCATATTTTCAAACATTCTTGCCAAACTCCAAAAATAATAACAACACAACACAAACACCATATGATAATCTCCATAATGTAACATCATTCTCAACATAATCCCCGGATAGGAAATAAGGTAAAGAATGGAAAATATTTGGATCATGTGGAGCAATAATTGAAATAAGGCATATTATGGCTTTTGTGATGCATAAGCATAGGTAAGGCTAGGATATAACAATATGAGCATTATATGGAAATATAAAGTCATCCATCCTCTTATCATGCAACATGTCAAAAGCAACTTCAAATTTTACCTCCTTCCATGGTTTTCAACAAAATAATACACTTCATTGTGACTTCCCTTTACTAGGCAATTTCATGCTATATCTCTAATGAATCTAATTTTGCATCGTCGAGTTCAATAAAGCTTCCATGACACTATTTCTTTGAACAATTTACAAGCAATGGGAGATGTCTCATAGAATATTGAGTATTAGCCTTATGCATAAAAATTTGAAATTTTACTCAAAATTTCACCATGTAAAACAAAAAACAAGAATAAAACATATAATAATGATAATGAGCTCTTCCCCCACCCCATACTTAAAATATACAGTGTCCCCACCGTATGAAAATCAAACAAAGCGAGAGTAAAGGAAGGAACTCACCGAATAATGCGTCGAGGAAAGTAAAACAAGAGTTGTCGAGGAGCTGGGTTGGTCGATATCGAGGAGTGTTGTCGATATCGAGTAAACCATCAGCGTCGAGTGGAATGCTGAAGTCGAAGAGAGTTTTTGACTTGGTCGATATCTAGTTGGCCTACTCAATATCGAGTAAAACTGGGCTGCTCCTCTTGGTCGTTCTCGACTGGCCTAGTCGATTTCGACTATCTTTCAGGGACTTCTTATTCCACCTTTCGCGATCCTTTTATGTTTGCCGACCTAAAAGTGTTGGATTTCACACGAAGACAAGACTTTCCACATAAAGTATTTTAAACTAAAGAACAAAAACCAAAACCAAAATCAAAAGTTCCAAAGTCCCAAAATTCAAAAGTTTTATATACATGCTCTAGATTTTAGAGTCGCTAGGCCGACTTCTCCGTTTGTGCTCAAAGACCGTCAATGTGGGGCCCGCTTGTGCTTGGCCCTTCTCCTGGATCATCTAGGTCCTGATTGTAGAATGCAAGCTCGGCTGATAGGTGGTTGCTTGCATAGTCTTCCTTTTCTCCCTTCTTTTTCTTTCCAGCTCTCATTCTCCGCAGATTCTCTCACCACGAAGCCTTACCTCCCCTTAAATTATTTATAAATTTCTTAATGGAATGAGGAGGAGTAGAACTCATACCTGAACTTACCTTTTCGGGCCCAAAACAGAAATCTTCGGGCTTAGGGTTGGTCGATATCGAGCATATTTGGTCAATATCGAGTACAGGGACCCCATACTTAGGCTCTTGCCAAGTCTGGTGCTCAGCAGGGGAAGTCGATGTCGAGGAAGTTTGGTCGACATCGAGTAACACCTTTGTCGATATCGAGGAAGGCTTGTCGATGTCGAGCAAATTTTTGGTGCCTTCCTCTGTTGTTTGCTTGGTCCCTTGGTTGCTGATGCTCTTCACCTCCAGCTATGAAATTTCCTCTTTTGCAGGGCCAAAAGAGAAATCTAAGACCTCATCGCCTATTGTGAAGGTGAGCAATCGCTGTTTGACACTAATCTTGGCATCTGCAGTAGCTAAGAATGGTCTACCAAGAATAATAGGGCTAGTAGGATCTTCAGCACAGTCTATAATAAGGAAATCAGCGGGGATAAAGAACTTACCAACCTTGACAGGGACATTTTCAACCATACCTCTAGGGATGACCACTGTATTATTTGCCATGTATAGCTTGGCATCCGCAGGCTCTATAGACCCTATCTTCACCTTCTGCCAGATTGATAAGGGCATGATGCTCACACTTGCTCCTAAATCACACAAGGACTCATACTTATATTGTCCAAATCCCACAGTAACAGAAAACTTACTAGGGTCAGGTCTCTTCTCAGGGAAGTGGGGCACTTTGCATTCGCTGGCGATTTCTGAGATGGATCGCTTGTTGCTCAGGATCTCCTTGAGAAATTTGACATAAGCAGGCATCTCTTGCAAAGCTTCTGTAAAAGGAATTGAGATATTTAGTTCTCGAAGCATATTAACAAAATGTTTAAACTTACCTGCAGTGGGATCTTTTAGCGCCTTGGAAGGGAAGGGGCAATGTCTTTTTCTGCTTCGGAGCCAGAACAAGTATCGGAGGTGTTGCAGAGTCCTCAACATCGACAAGATTTCTTTCGATATCGACTTGAGTTTCCTCGATATCGACCAATGTTGTCGATTTCGAGTTGTTGTGCTGCGCAGACAACTCTGGGCCTGGATTCTCCTCGACATCGGGTGAAATTTTGTCGATATCGACCAAACCTTGGTCGACATTGAGTTGTGTTTGGTCGATGTCGAGTTACTGCTCTGTTGTGTCTTGCTGCTTTCCGACCTCTGGCTCGCGTAATTGGTGCCCGCTCCTGAGCTTTACAATTGCGACGTGTCCGGTCTTCCCCTTGGGATTTGGTTCTGTTTGCCCAAGGAGTTGCTCGGTTGGTCGTGGAATCTGTGCCGCGAATTGACCCATCTGGGTCTCTATGCTCTTCTTTCAAATATCCAGCTCTCCAAATCTTGTGTTGAAATTCTGGAGCTGTTTATTGATGGCGACTGTAGACTGCTGCCGTTGTGCATGATTTCGGCGTATCTCATCAAGGATCATATGTAGATCATCCTTTCGTTGATCTCTCTCCGGATGTCCTGGAGCTCTGTATGGTGGGGGGTTCCTAGGGGCACCTTGGTTCCATTGTGGTTGCTGAAACCTTTGGTCCCCCATATAGCCATTTGGACCCCCTGCATAAGCTACCTCTTCGTGGGTCTCTGCCATCCTGACTTGCTCTGTGTGTGGGCACTCAGTAGTGTTGTGCCGCTGTGATCCACATTCGATGCAAGGCTGATTGACAGAGAGATACTTGACTTGCTTGAGGAGCTTGCGATTCTGGTGTCTGTATTACTGTTCCCTGACATCTGGGTCAATCTCCTTGGAAGGCTCATAGAGGGGCATGGATGGGGCTGGCCTGGCATAGGCATCTTCATCATAGTTTGTTGAAGCCCCATACTTGTTGTCGTAGTTGGTGAGCTTGTCTAGTACACCCCACGCGTCAGCTGATGGCATTATCAGATACTCATATCGAGTATACTGATTGATCCTATCCTTAGTGGTCTGGTCAAGAGAATTGAAGAAGATCTCCTGAATGACATAGGGTGGCTGTCCATGAGTAGGGCAAGATCGCAGTAGTTCCTTATATCATTCCCATTCTTTTGCCAGTGGTTCCCCAGACTTCTGTTTGAAAGTTGTAATCTTCTGGCGGAGGAGTGCTGTCTTGGCAGGAGGGAAGAATTTGTTGAGAAATTCCTGCTCTACTTGAGCCCATGTTGTGAGGGATCGTGGTTTCAGTCCTTCAAGCCATTTCAATGCAGGACCGGCAAGCGACCAACGAAAGGCTTTCATCTTGACATATTCCAGAGTTGTACCTTCAGCAAGAGTACGACACATGTCAGAAAAATTGGTAATATGTTCAAGAGGGCATTCATTAAATCTTCCATGAAAAGCATTATTCTTAAGTTCAATAAGGAAGTGAGTGCGAATTTCAAAAGCATTTTGATGGATTAGAATGGCCGATTCAGGCACGACGAGAGTCGGATTCATGTAATCCTCTGCAGTGGTAGGATATTAGGCAAGCTCAGCTTCTGCTTGCCCCGCACGCTCAGCTTCCTGTTCCCTGGCTGCCCTCTCAGTGGCGAGAGCAGCATTGTTGGCGGCTAGTTCCATCTGAAGCCTCTGTATCAGCTGTTCCTGTGTTTCTGCGGCCGTCGTGGCTCTTTTTAGTTTAGCGTGGACGTGTAAAAGGTGTTCTGGTTCGTCTAATCCGTCAAACTCAGGTGGTTGACCAGAACGACGCATACACCTGCGAAGTAACTCAAAGCAAACGTGAGATTTAACTACCTAAGGTGCGAATGATTGCTTCCCCAGCAACGGCGCCAATTTGTTATGAGAGGAGGAAATCGAGAATGCAAATAGAATACGAATAAAACAAAGCAAACCAGATTCCGTCCCTTGCAAATGATTACAAGACTTCCTCCCGATGAAGTAGTGGGAAGTCAGGATCGATCCACGAGGAAGCGTGTCAGCGGATCCTAGGCAGCGGAGGAATCTCACGGGCAGAAGTCGACTATAGATGCTCGATCTCGACTAGGGTTAGTCGACAGAAGATCGAACAAGTCGAATAGAGCAGGAGCAGCTCTCGGGTGTTACTCGACATTGTGTAAATCTCCTCGATATCGAGGAAGGCTTTCGTCGATCTCGGGTTCCTGCAAACCAGAAGCTACAGCGATCTTCGTTGATCGAATATCATTGCTCGATATCGACCAAATTTGGTCGAGATCGAGGAAGAACAGAAAGTAAAAACAAGCAAATTTCGGATCTTAACTTGATGAATGAAAAATAACTTATAAGACTAGGGTTTGCGACAACGATAACCAAGCATGCATAAGGCAAGATAAATAACGATAATCATGCAAATCGCATCGAAGGATCAAGCTTTCGCATTTTCCAACAATTAAGAAACTCTTTCAAGAAACCCTAATTGTATCTACCGATTTTATGTTTACAATCCAAGTTGTTAGCATGGATCTCCATTGAATGGGTAATAAACACATAAAAGGTAGTAGACGCTCAAAACATGATAAAGGTCGGATATTTACCTCATACGCGCGGGGCTATCGTCGGGCGCACCCCAACCCTAAAAGTAGGTGGACTGCTCGCGCCTCATCGCAATTGCATACATTGATTGAAAAGAAATAACTTGCATTAACTAAATTCAAAGTCTTTATAATCCCGGCACTCCAACTTTCGTTGAACGCCAAAACCCTAAAACCTTTGAACTCCTAAAACTCTATGTGTAATTGTATCTCTGAAATTGAATGAATAAAAACTCAGCCCTATGGGCTTTATTTATAGGGCTTAATCCTTGCTATTTAAGGAAGGAAATATCTATCTAATATCTAAAGATAAAACTTTAATAAAAGAAACATTTATCTTAAAAGGAAATATATCTAAAATATCTAAATATCTTCATGTGTGGATAAATCCTCTCTCCATGGATAAACCTTGATAGACTTGATAGATCTCGGACTCCTTCGCTCCCAAGTAAGCCCAACTCGACTCGGACAGCCCAACCGTGTAACGCGGCCCAAGAGAATTTTGGTCGATATCGAGTAAAAGTACTCGATATCGAGGAATGTTGTCGTCGACTTTGGCTGTCCTGGATTTCTCAAGCAACCTCTCCCCGATCGGGCTCGGACATGTGGTCTTGGTCTTGTCGATATCGAGTAATCTACTCGATATCGAGGAAGTGCTGCTCGGTATGTCTAGGTCTTCGGCTTCTCGATCAGATGCCGCTTCCTCAACTCCAGGTTTGGCTTTAGGTCTTGTCGATATCGAGTAAAAGTACTCGATATCGAGTAAGGCTCTGGATTCGGGTTGGCTTTGTCTTCAGTTCCTCGATCAGCTCCTCCTCGACCAGGCTTTGCTCGAACTTCTTTGGTCAATATCGAGTAAAAGTACTCGATATCGAGTAAGGCTTAGCTTCCGTCTTTGCTTCTTGGTTTTATCCTGGAATGGCTCCAAATTCTATAATTTTAAACCAAAACTTATGTAGACCTCTATTTCTTGCAAATAAGCATATATTACATAAATTCAACATATTCCCAGCCCGAAATATGCAAAGTGTATAAAATAAGGAGCTTAAAATGTGCATTTCAACATGGCTGTTTTGGTGGACATCAGAACACTGTAATGTTTAAGTATGTGGTGGGGAAATGGCTTACTTTATGCATATTTGACCATATTTGACATTATTTGTGCATATTTTCCGAATTCTTTACACATGGCTATATTTGGAATTATTATTTATCTATGCGCTTATATATCATTTTCCAAATATTATTTCATCACCCCCATGAATTTTTTTTATTAGTGTCATGGAAGTTATATTGAACTCGACGATGCAAAATTGGATTCATCAGAGATATAACATGAAATTTCCTAGTAAAGGAAAGTCACAATGAAGTGCATATTTTAACTGAAACCCATGAAATTAGGTAAATTTTGATCTTGCTTTTGACATTTTGCATGATAAGAGGATGACGGACTTTATATTTTTCATACAATGCTCGTATTGTTTATATTCCTTAGCCATACCTATGCTTATTTGCATCACAAAAGCCATATTGAGCCTTGTTTCATATTTTGCTCCACATGTTCTAAATAATGCCTATTTCTCTACCTTATATGGTGAGAAATTGATGTCACATTATGGAGATTATTATATGGTGTTTGTGTTGTGATTATTATCATTATTTGAAGTTTGACAGGAGAATGATTCATATTATGGAAAATTTAACGAGAGAAAGAAAATTCAGTCACCTCAGGAGATAAAGGTAGATCGACCATGTCTGCGTTGAGATAATAGTTCTGCAGGATGGGACACTAAGGTGAGGAGTCCGAAGAACTAAGTATCCGACGCCAATCATGACACCCATGTTTGCGACTTGCGAGAAGGCAGTGTTTAGGTTAGAGAGGTAAAAATATTATGTTGAAAAAAGCATTGAGTAAATGAGCGAAAGGTGAGAAACCAAATGAAGAAGAAATGTGGTAAGAAAGTTTGGAAATTACCGCATTTCTCCGGATCATTAGCACAACATGACCAAATACATCTCACCTTTAGCCTTTTACCAATCTACTCCTTATTGAGCTGAAATAAAGTCCTTTTGATTATTAATGCTTTGTCACATATGAATTGTTTTTTGCATAACTCTCCTTTTGCGAGTAGAATTTTCTTTTATTCACATGCATGGATTTGTTGCATAAGTACCTTTTCGAAGATCGTAATTGATTGCAGGGACATATGACAATGGATCTAAGATGTTGAGGGTTTAATTTCTTCCGATGTATGACCATTGAAAGTACTGCTTGAGGACAAGCAAGCTTAAGTATAAGGTGTTTGTTGTGCGCCTAAATTTACATATTTTACATTAACTTTTATATCGATTTCCGCATGCATTTCATATTATTAGGTTAGAATTATATAGAATCTATGTAGTTTATGCTTATTTGCCAAATTATGGAGTCTACACTAGTTTTTGTTTAATTTCGCAAAAATCGAGGCATTTTACAAATTGGGAGAAAGAAGAAAAACCATGGAAGAGCTCGAGTTCGAATATTAAAAATCCAAGGTCGAGTAGTAGCTGAACCAGAGCAAGTCGAGCAGAAAACAACAAAGAAACCACTCGACATGACTAGTCGACGTCGACTACACCTAGTCGATGTCGAGTACCGGTTAGTCGACCTCAGCTCCAGAACATAAGATCGAGCACCTGCCAAGCATGAAACCACTCGAGATGACCAATTCTAGTTGACATCGAGCACAATCCGAGGAGAAGAAGAGTTCTACTCGATGTCGAGGACTTGAGTCGATGTCGAGTACTTCCCAGCGTCAGTCCGAGTCGAAATCGAGTGAAGTTACAAGTGTGTGGTTACTTGCAAGAGAACTTACGTGGGAAATCTATCAAGACACGTGAAGAATTATCAAGAGTTGACAACATTTATCCACCCTAGTCTTATTTCCCTTTTGTTTTATTTACCAAGTTTTATCATTAAGCTTTAGATAGATAGTTTTAGATATAGATAGATTATTCTTTCCTTGTATAACGAGGATTGAATACTATAAATAAAGTCCTAGGAGCTGGTTTTAGGAATAATCCAATCATCCATTCTATTCCATAACACAATTACATTCGAAAGTAGGAGTTTTAGAGAGAGTTTTGGCCGAGTAGAAGTTGGAAAGGCGAGAGCAGATTTACCTTCGATCGGTTGTAAGCTTTGTTTCGATTTAATGCAATTTAGTTTCTTGAAATTATTGATTTGTGTTTTGATGATGAAGAGCAAGTAGTCACCCAACTTCTAGGGTCGGAGTGAGCCCGACGGTAGCCATGTATGGTAATGCATTAAAGGTATAACTTTTAATGCAATTTTATCTTCTATCCCTATGAGCATGATTCTTCTGCGACAGTCGAAGATGAACCTTATTTGTGTTATTGAAGCGAACATGATCTTAATGCAAACTTGGATTAATTATATGAAAATGGTTAGTAATAATTAGGGTTTATGTGAAAGCCTCTATCTTCCTATTTGTTAATGACGACACTTATTTGATGAAAGACATGATCTTTTATACCTTTAGCATGATTCTTATATGGTTATCGTTGTGGCATTGAAACCCCGATTTTGGAAGTTTTTTAATATTATTGAATTCCCACAAATTTCGTGTTGTTTCTGTTTTATTTTCGTCGCAAAGGTCACGTTTTTGTTATGCAGAGCACTCAATCTCGACTACATTCTAGTCGACGTCCAGTACACTGGTCGACGTCGAGGAGTTTTCTACTCGACATTGCCCTGTTTTCGTTTTTTGTGTGCAGCTTTGCAGGTTTTACTCGACTGAGGTAGTCGACATCGAGTACTTTTACTCAACGTCAAGGATTTCTGCTGGTCGATACGAGAAGATTTTGGAACTAATCAGGCGAGCGCTGCCACGCTTCCTCCTGGACACGATCCTGATTCTCTTCCACTACAACGGGAGGAAGTCTTATAATTTTTATTTGCGTGGTTCAGGGATTCGGTTTGAGATTTATATTTTATATTTATTTCATACTTGATTTTTCTCCTAACAGTGGAGAACAAGTTGCTTAAAATACAATCAAAAGGATTAGTAAATAACACACATATAACCAATAGTAAGGAAAACTGCCTCATTAGAAAAAAAAAGAAGGAAAAACTACTCTTATTTCAGAAAACTTTTTGGAATCAAAGAGCCAAAACAAAGCAGCGTGTTGCCTCAGGGAGAAGACATGGGAAACAGATTCGCAACATAACTACTACAGAAGGCGAATTAATAGTAGGAGAAGAAAATGTTAGAAATGAATTTAAAAATGATTTCGAAAAAAGATTTAAAAAAGAGTCTATTGATGATAGACTTCTAAATGAAATGTTTAACCTAATCCATCCTTCTATCACTACTGAGGAAAATGAATTCCTCATTCGATATCCGTCTAATAAGGAAATTAAATCTTTAGTGTTTAGTTTAGGTAAAAATAAATCTCCGGGTCCGGATGGGATTAGCGCCAAATTCTATAAGAAGTATTGGGACATTGTTGGTATGTCGATCACTAGAGTTGTTAAAGGCTTTTTTCACCCCGGAAAAATTCTTAAACAAATAAACCACACGTTTATTTCCCTACTTCTGAAGCGAGACAACCCTTCTACCCCAAGCCACTACCGTCCAATCAGTTTATGTTCCACACTATATAAAATCATATCAAAAATTTTGGCTGAAAGAATCAAGACAATTATCGGTAAACTAATTCACCCTTTACAGGGTGCATTTGTATCAGACAAGGCTATTCAAGATAATGTTATGATAACTCACGAAATCTTCCACTCTTTTAGCTTGGGTAATGGCCGTGAGGGATGAATGGTGATAAAACTAGATATGGAGAAAGCGTACGATAGAGTTGATTGGAATTTTACAAAAAAAAAAAGATTTTAGAAAAAATTGGGTTCCACCATACTTTTATCGCTTGGGTTATGGAATGTGTAAAGACTAGTTCCTTCTCAGTTCTTGTAAACAATGGCCCTACTGATATGTTCCTCCCCTCACGTGGTCTCCAACAAAGGGATCCCTTATCCCCATTCTTGTTTATCTTGGGTGCCGAAATCCTCGCTTAGAAACTCTTGGCGGAAACAATTTTTGATAATAGTCCTATTGGTTTTTCCTTCGGTAGGAATGGCCCACGTGTTCCTTTCCTATCTTTTGTAGATGACATTATCATTTTCTCAAAGGGCAGTGTTGATGATGGACAGAGAATTAAGATAATAATTGATTCTTACTGCAGAGTTTCGGGACAAAAAGTCAATTATTATAAATCAAGCTTCCAAGCCACAAAAGGCATTTCAAACTCTAGGATCTTAGAGCTTAGTAGGTGCTTGAATATTACAAACGAGAACTAATTGGAAAAATATCCAGGTTTTCCGATTATTAATGGCAGAGTAAACAAACATACTTTTGAAGACATCATTTGTAAATCTAAAGAACAACTAAGCAAATGGCGTGCCAATGCCTTATCACAACAAGGACGCACAATCCTAATCAATACAAATTTATTTGCTAAACCGATGTATATAATGCAAAAATGTATGTTACCCGCTTCGATACATAAAAAGCTAGACCAGATTAATAGGATGTTCTTCTTGAATAAAGATCTTCAACACCCTCCTCTTATTAGCTGGGATAGGATTTGCAAACCAAAGAAATGTGGGGGATTAGGGCTTAGGAAGTCAAAAGAGATGAATGAAGCCCTTCAAATGAAACTTCTATGGAAAATTCTGGCTGAACCAGACAATGTATGGGTTGAAGTGATTAAACACAAGTATTTACACTCTGCTAACATTCTTGAATACAAGAAAAGAGGTGACTCCTCTTGGAAATAGGCCAAACTAACAACTCTCATTATTAAATTCAAATCGGGGCTTATCTGGTCAGTTTGAAATGGGAAATCTATCAAATTTTGGACGGATAATTGGATTACAACGTCCTCTATGCAGTCTAGGGAAGATTGCCCCCAAATTGGGAACATTGAGGAAACTGTGAGTGAATACATTATGGATGGTAGACGGTGGATGGAAAAACTCAACAATAGGCTACCAATTGACATAGTCAAAGAAATCTTGGACATTCCTCTTCCATTCTCTTCATTTGAGGATAAGCTATATTGGTGGCTGGATAGAGAGGGTTGGTTCCCCACTGGGAGTGCATACAAACTCATTACATCTCAATCTGCTTTGAACTTAAATAATAACACTTGGATTTGGAATTTAGATATTCCCCCTAAGGTTAAAAATTTCTTATGGAAAGTTTGCTAGGAAGGTCTTCCCACTACCTCTAGGCTGACTGCTCGTGGGACCTCTGTCCCTTCCACCTGTAACCTGTGCAATTGTGCTAACGAAGATGATGTTCACCTCTTGTTAGAATGCCATTATGTGCGTTCTTTGGTTAGTCTTCCTTCTCGCATAAACTCAACAATATCCAATATGATAACTCATTCTCGAGATATTAAACCTATCATTTCATTTATTGGGAAGAATCTTGCTTCTGCGGCTAAAGTGGAACTTGCCTTTACTTGGTGGTCAGCTTGGTACATTCGGAACCAACACATGTTCAAACAAGTTCCTATCCCACTTAGAGATACTTCATTACGTATTATAAAAACTCACAAGGAGAATTGGAGTAAAACATCTCAATTGAAGTGTAATCTAGATGAGGATTTCCTCTTACACCCCAACCGCCCAAATAAGAAAAATAAGCATGATAAGATTACATGGCGAAAACCCCCGTGGGGAACTCTCAAGCTCAATTTTGATGGATCCACAATCACAAACAACGCCAGTACAGCTGGAGCCATAATCCGGGATTGGAAAAGACGTCCAATATAAATATGCTATCAAAAACTTGGTAAACAAAGTCCCCTAAAAGCGGAAGCTCTTGCTCTAAAACTGGGAATCCAACAGGCTGCACGACTCCATATTGACAAAATCCACATTAAAGCTAGGTGATTCTGGTATAATTATAAACCACCTCAACAAAAAATCTAAATGTCATTGGGAAATTGAACTGATCATGTCAGATGTTAAGCTCATGTTATCAACTTTGAAAGAAGTTTCCTTCTTTCATGTTCCCCGTTTAGGCAACAGAGTGACTGATAAGGTTGCACACATTTGCCGATCTGCCTAGGGTGTCAATATTCACAACGATTTAGGTCTTTTAGACCTCATCCGAAAGGATGCTGTCGGGTAGAACTCGCTCACCAGAATTCTTTCTTAATAAAAAAAATAAACGCACTAAGTTGGTTACAATTTTTTTTATAAACAATAATAATTTGTTTATATTGCATTTCACCGACCATGATATTAGCTTAATTTATAACCAATTGAATGTTTTTATTATAAGATTTCAAACAAAGTATTTTAATTTTCACATAAAATTCAATAAAAAAAATAATTCAAATATATTGATATGATAAAATATAATTTATAATTTATTAATAAGACGCGCAAGGATGTTGGGGTCCGTTTGGATTCCCATGGCATTTTATTTATAATTAAAATACATGTATTAAATAGAAAAGCTGATTATAAGGATAATTCGTGTGGTTTAAAGATAAAATAATTTAAAAAGCACAATAACTAATTTCTTGGAATGTTCTCGGTTCTTCCCCCTCAACCCCCCTTCTGGCCTCCTCTGTAGTTCCTAAACCCCTCCCTCCATCTCAGACTCCCAGTAACTCTAAGGCCATGTGCACCCGTGAACACTTACCTCGACTCTTAACTCACTTTTTATCCGCCACGTCAGCTTAAGAACACCCCTTCAGTTTTTCCTTTTTATCAATTTTACTCACATTCGTGCACTCAACTCTCCAACCCTTCACCTACTTTTTAATTATTTTCCTTTTATTTTATTAACAAAAATTATAAATTCATTTTTTTATTTAATTCTTATTAATAATTATTCTAGAGTAGGAAATTATTATTAGTTAAATATTAATGAAAAAACAAAATTATCATCAATTATTTTAATTGTAGATATTAATTTTGTGAGTTTTTTTTAATTAAAAATATATAAAATAGGTGTCTATGGAAAGATAAGATTAAATGCTATTCAAATATATTTTTATATTTTTAAAATAATATTTTTAAATACACTAAATATGGATTTTTTACATTGTTAAATGGGAGAGGAGATGCACATGTTGTGCACGTGACCACTCTCCCTTTTTTTTGTGTGTTGGAAAGCTTGATAGCGCTGCCGCTAGTGTGCTGCTTCCGCAAGATTGAAATTCACCTGCCGCTTGCGATTTTTTTTTATATATATTTTTTAATCCGACGTGGCTCTCAAGCGGCACCCGTTTGCCGCTCCCATGCCCATGCTCTAATAATCTCCAATTCTAGAGGAAATTTTTTCTTTTATATGAAATTGGGTTAATCTTATACTCATATCTTCAATCAATTTCTTGTTATTCTCCCTCCCTAAACTCCTCGTTCACGCCGGAGTTTGGATCGGGGTTCAGTACATCCAAGTGGTGCTCCGTCATCAATTCACCATCCCACCACCGCGGCACCACCTGCTCTCTTGCTCCCCGCCCAATTCTTCTTGCTGAATCCGGAACTAGGGAGAACATTTGCAGATCCGGAATCGTAGTAGCCTCCATCGCCACCAATTTTCCCGTCGAAAAATCCACCAGATCTAGGCTCGTAGTTGCCATGGTGTTGCTCCTCTTCAACGTCTAGATGGCAGTCGAAGTATCTCGCGCCTTCAAACCCTAAAAAAGATCGACCAGTGTGTGAATCGCAACACTAAAGCTGAGGCGGCGGAAGGTATGCAATGGGTCAAGAGGTCGGCGCTTGGTAGCCCCTTTGCCCTTTCCAGTTCCCTCTCTTCCAAACCCTCAATGATGAAGGGTCCGTTTGGATTCCCAATGTATTTTATACATTAATTATAAGTAAAATACATGTATTAAATAGATAATTAAATTATAAACATAATTGATTTGATTGATTTGTTAAAATAAAAAAAATCAAAATTATAAACTTTACTTGTTAAAATTAAAAAAAAAATCAAGTACGGAGACCTTTCTCCTTCCTCTAGCCCTTGCCCTTTATCGCCGACCACCCATTCCTGCCGCCCTTCTGCCGTTCACCGGTCTTCGTCGACACAACAGAGCCATCGACACAACAGAGCCATCGACACCAACCTGACCGCCACCGCTCTCGCCTTTCTCTGTCGGGAATCGCTCCACTTTCGATCTCCACCTTACTCCCTCACCGTCGGGAACCGCTCCCTTTGCTGGAACTCTAAAGGCGACGCTCGCTCCTCCTCCGACCCCCACCTCGCCGGATTCCTAAGCCGGAGCCACACCACCTCTCTCCCACGCTAGATTTCGGATCGAATTTCAGTAGACTGGGTGCTTCTTCCCCTTAATACGCCAGATTTCGGATCGAATTGCACGTATTGGGATGATTAGTGTTGAAGGCTAAAATATTCTCCCTGCCATGGATTTTTAGCGACAAATCAACACCTATAACGTCCAGATCTATAAAATTCCAGTGCAAATCCACTCTTCACATAGAAAGTGGGTGAATTCATTGACGAACTCTCAAGATTCGGATCTAAAAACAAAGGGAGAGAGAGAATTGAAGCCATTGAAGAGCTCTCAATATTCATATCTAAAAACTAAGAGAGGGAATGGAAACCATTTATGAGTATTTCACTCGTTGGATTTTGATTGAAGTGGGGAAGAAAGAACCCATTGAAGTTGGGAAGAAAGAACCCAAAATAATACTGTAATAGTTTTGATAATAAAATTATTATAATTCATTTTATGAATGTATATCCAAACACCACGTATTTTTTAATTTTATTATAAACAAAATACATGTATTATAAACATAATACATGAGAATCCAAACAGACCCGAAACAAACAAAACCATTAAACACAAATTGTATTATAATTTAATTTCTTAAATGGTCTTCCAAACACTGCTCATTTTTTAAATGTATTATAAACTAAAACAGTGTATTTTTTTTTAAATGCATTATAAACTAAAACAATGTATTATAAGTATAATACAATTAAATCCAAACAGACCCCTGGTAACATTACTAGTCACATACGTAGTACTCCGTATAGAATAAACTATTACTTTTCCCATACCTTGTACGGGTAAGTATTTTTTATTGAAAGTTATCGCTTTAGTTCTCCCTCGTACCATGAATATATTTCATTTCATTTGAATTCTTGTAATGATATCCATTACATTTAAATAAAAAATAAGTTACATCTCTCAAATTGGAAAATTCTTCTCGATTGATGACCTATGAGTCTAAGACACATTGCA
The DNA here is from genome assembly GCA_037127255.1 of Persicaria tinctoria. Lineage (NCBI taxonomy): Eukaryota > Viridiplantae > Streptophyta > Magnoliopsida > Caryophyllales > Polygonaceae > Persicaria > Persicaria tinctoria. Next base: position 42,098,664 of record JBANSL010000002.1, on the reverse strand, counting down.
CACTTATAACTCAAGGATTGTGTGTCATCTTTATATTCGTCCTCATTTACAGGATTATAGAAATGAGACTTTAGATAGGAGCAGAATGGATGACTTACATCTGAAAGTAAGTTCTCCGGTGTATAGCGAGTAGCGAATACATTTACATAGACTTATCAAACATCAAATGCCTCCCTTTTAGGCCTTTCGGGTTACCTAGTAACCTCACCAATAATATATATGTTAAGTTACAAACACGATGTTATGGCAACAAATCACAGCAACATTTAAATTACCCAGATGTACCATTCTGCACTAAGTAGGATTGCAAAACTAACACCCCACACAAGTGAAGTCCGAAATATTGGTCATGAAATATTTCACACCATTGTCGTGAAACCAGCTGGAGTAAAACTATAAATTCTTTTTTGGGATGGTTTTAAGGTGTTGCGTGTTACCATGGAGTCCATATATTCCAAAGGTAACCTCCATTTGAGTATTTCTTTTCAGATGTTTATATAATTAACTTCTTTTTTATTCAATATCGAAAACTGATTTTCATGCCCATGAAACATTTCACACCCTTGTTGTGAAACCAACTGGAGAAAAACTATAGATTCATTTTGGGGATGGTTTTAAGGTGTTGTGTGTTACCATGAAGTCCATATATTCCAAAGGTGATGTGATCTAGACTCATAGATTTTTCTATCAAAAAATGTCCCACATCGGTTGTAAACACTTAAGAGGCAACAATTTTCTCCTATATATTTTGTAAGGCTTGCCATTTTCTTAAAAAAATTTAAAAACAAAACCCTTTGGTGAGATGCCGAGGGAGACACCCTAGTGAGAGGCGAAGGTGTCGAAGGGTCGAGATCCTCAGAGTGCGATTCCGAGAGGATTGAGATCGAGTGTGGGAGATTCAAGGGTGAGAGGCGTGCGGATCTTGCCATACATATCATGTTACTAGTAGAAGGTTTATCCCTTCAAATAAAGGAGGAACCTCGTCGTCGATCCTGGCGGCTCGGAGTGTTCCCGAGCACGTCAAGTGGTATCAGAGCAACGACAAGGGTTCCTCAAGCTTTCGGGGTACAAATTACTATCTCTTCCCTTAATCTTTAGTTTTTGCAAAACTTGTTTGATTAGGCCCGAGAGATTGCAATTTCCTCATCCATTTCTACCCTCCTACATCATAAAAAAAAAAAAAAAAAACTAGCCTTTTGTTGGCTATCCATCGTTCTATAAATTGAAGGTGTTCTTATATTTGTCTCTGTCCACACCGAGTGATCTTCATTGATTTCCATTGATCTCCATTGATCGGTGTAATCGTTCCTGCACTAGATATTTGCGGAAACCATAACCGTTGAAGAATTCTAATTGCCTTGGTTTGTTGAGTTGTCTCCTTAATTGAAAGTGTAAAGGAACGTTTCAAAGGTCTTCCAAACAAAAAAAAAACAAAAAAAAAGAAAGCCAAAGGCCTGCAAGCTTGCAACAATAGTTATATCTCTAAAAAAAAACCAAGTTTGAGCAAGCAACCAGGTGAACTTTTAAACACAGTGCCACGTTGGTTTTGTTGTTCACTGATCTTCCCTTATTTTCATGTTTTGGGAATTAAATTTTGGCCTTCCTAGCTTCATAAATATTACTTAGTTTTATTTTTCCCAGCACTGCAATTTCAATTTTTTTAGTCGGGCTAAATCACTTGTTTTGTATTACCTAAGGATCATAGCGGGTTTTGGTAAATACTCGCCGAAAGGCCCTTGTTTTGTTCCTTGCGAGTTATTAGCTTATTCCTTAGCTAGTGTGTGCTTCGTAGTGGATTAGTTGTTGCTGATTAACTTTTCCACTATTATTGCTGTTGGGTTGCCTATTTCTGCTCGTGGATTTCAGGTGGTTGATTTCTATTGTTGGTGCTAGTTGCTTCTAGCAATTATTCAGGTTCTTGAGTGCCGTGCCCTTGCACTGGAAAAGGGGAGTTGAGAGTATTGCCTGCTGCAACCGAAAAAGGAGAGGTGAGAGCAACACTGAGTAGTGTTGGAAAAGGTGAGTGAGAGGAGAGAACCGTCCAGAGTAAGGAGCGGAGAGCCAAACACCGAGGAGATCTATTGCTACTAAATGCTATTATATATGTTGTTTGCTCATTTTGCAGGTTCTCGAGTCTCTTTCTTTTCTAGAGTACATTATAGTGAGACAAACACTTTAAAAACATGAGCGGAGTGTGAGAGAGTGTGAGCGTCCACCAAAGTGAGAGAGAGATTTACATTTTCTCTAACTTGACGTGTTTGCTTTTTTAGTATGATGTCGCGTCATATAGGCCAACCTAGTATGGTGCATGGTGGAGGAGGTACTACGATCAAGGCTCTAGCAACCCGGATTGGACGGATGGAGGATGATGTGGCTGAGATCCTACGACGACTGCCTTCTACTCCAAAGAACAAGGTTAGTGACATCGACATACATGATGATCCGCATCAATTGGGACGAGACCGAGAAAGACATGGTGGAAGTTGTCATGGGCACCATAAGCCTCGACATGAGTCGTCTACATGCTTTGAGAGGACTGCTTCTAGAGAGCATCATCGAGCTAGGTGTGGAAAAGAGTGTTCGAAAGCTCGAGCCTTGGTCGATCCGGTCCTCGGGTCTCATCAAGTGGTATCAGAGCTTCCGGATAGGGTTCCTCAATCTTTCTGTGTTGTTCTCACAAGCATCCACAACCATCATTTGGAGTTTTGTGCAGGACCAACCATTGAAGTGCATTACGCAGATCCAACGTACAGGGGCGTAATGTACCATTTGGAAGGGCCTTATGCGAGACCAACCATCGATACCTTACGCAGATCCAACGTACAGGGACATATCGTATTTTTTGGAGGGCAACGCAAGATTCGAGGACGAATCCTTTTCAAAGGAGGGGAGGATGATGTGATCTAGACTCATAGATTTTTCCTTTGTTTTTCTATCAAAAAATGTCCCACATCGGTTGTAAACACTTAAGAGGAAACAATTTTCTCCTATATATTTTGTAAGGCTTGCCATTTTCTTAAAAAAATTTAAAAACAAAACCCTTTGGTGAGATGCCGAGGGAGACACCCTAGTGAGAGGCGAAGGTGTCGAAGGGTCGAGATCCTCAGAGTGCGATTCCGAAAGGATTGAGATCGAGTGTGGGAGATTCAAGGGTGAGAGGCATGCGGATCTTGCCATACATATCCTGTTACTAGTAGAAGGTTTATCCCTTCAAATAAAGGAGGAGCCTCGTCGTCGATCCTGGCGGCTCGGAGTGTTCCCGAGCACATCAAAAGGTAATCTCCATTTGAGTATTTCTTTTCATATGTTTATATAATTAACTTCTTGTTTATTCGATATCGAAAACTGATTTTCATGGTCATAATGTACTTCAAACCATGCCTATAACATCATTGCATTCATATGAAATGCAATGTCAAATAGACAATTAAATATATCATTCAAATAAAATTATATAATCCCAAAAAGACAAATAACATTAACATCATAAGAAAATTGTAAATGTTCAAACAAATTAACCACACTTGAAGCCAAAACACAAAACGGAAACAAAACAACCAAATGTTCAACAAACCAAACTTCAAACCCCAAATCAAAGGAGGCAGCCAGTTTCTTGATTTGAATATATGTGCATAAACCTGGTAAAAAATTAACTAATTCATGATTGAACCCAATCAAATTTCTAAAAAATGTTATGATTTAACGGGCAAATACATCACTTTTTACTAAAAGATTCCTAATTTCAGCTATAGATCAAAAAGCACATTTCCAACATCTTTGCCATGCTTTTCCTAGCAACATTAAGAACACCAATTCATGCACTGAGCCCAAGCAACAACATTTTTTTGCTTGGGGAAGTCAATCATTGGTCTTCCTTGAGCCCTCAAATCTCCCAAAAACCAGCGATTGCAACACCTGCTACTCTACATATTAAGATCAACAATACATCAATGATGTAACTTAGCAATGATCTTTATCGATTAGAAAAGCAACTTTAATAAATAAAGAGAAAATGAACCCAGAAGAGATGCTACTAAATTATTGATAATTATACTACATCCAGAATTGGAAATCCTGTTAAAGATCAATCTAAAATATGTGGCGTAGTTGTCAATAAAAAAACATAGTTTAGTTTCATCAATAACCAAAAGGAAATAACAATAAATAAAAGCACAATTTAAGCTACAAGTAATTAACAAAAATTACATGGATCACAACTGAAGCTCTGATGAGAGAGAAACCCCTCGTTCCTCGCCGAAACCAAGCGAACCCTAGATTGCACCCACGCACCAAATCTCTGGATTGTCCTCTCCAATCGCCAAAATTAATTGGGGATTTCAGTCAGGCCATACCTAGAAATGAATTCCAAGTGCAAATTGGGAGAATCGATCCCAATCATAACTCATTCCCGGCTTCGCATGTGCGCCGTTTCAGTCCCTTAATCGAAGCCAAATCTCTTCTCTGTCACTTCTGCATTGAATTGACGCGGAGTGGTGAGGGGTTTGGTGCGCAAAGGTGCAACTGGTGGTGGTGGCTGGCATGGTGGTGTCTTCCGCCGCAAGGAAAAATTAAATGGTGTTACTTGGGTGTCGCAATGGGGTTCGTCCAGGGCCTATCCATAGCATTGTACGGCCTGATTTGGGGGTATTGTGAAGGAGATCTGAGAAATCAAAGGTACTGTTTGAGTGATTGTCTAACCTTGTGCTTTCAATCGAAATTTGACTATAAATTGAGGTTGGGGTTGTGTTTCTGGCACAACTCTCATCTCCTTCTTTCACCGTTTTCTCTTACTAATCAATCTCTCTTCCTGCTGATCATGGTGGACAAGAACAACACCAAAGGCAAACAGAAGTTGGATGAAGGGATTCCGTCGATCCCTTTGTCTGAGCGTCTCAACCTTGGCTCCTCGTCTGGTGTGGGAGCCCGTCGAACTAAGTCCAACGGGGTACCAGGCCCGGAGGATGAGGGTGCAAACCCATTTTCCAAAACGGGGAAAGGAAGAGCCAACCTTCCTTTCGACATCGAAAAGTACAAACAACGCCTTGCTGGGGTCAGAGACAACATCGCTTCTCTTCGAAGCACCACGCTCTATGCTACTATCATCGGTGACCCATTGGAGTTGAAGGAGATTAGGAGAAAGATCAGGTTCGATTGGAAGTTCTTGGAAGGCAGTTTCCAGGTGATCCCTCTGGCTAACAACTGGTTCGAGCTCAAATTTTCATTGTCTGCTGATCGGGACAGAGTCTGGGCCGGGCGCCCTTTCCACATTCAAGGCCAACTGCTACTGTTGAAGCCCTGGCGTCAGGGGTTCGATCCCATGTCGGAGCCACTATCTGTCCTTGACATGTGGGTCCGGATCCCTGGTCTGCCGGCTGAATACATCACCGAGGAGGTGCTCACATCCATCATCGAAGAGAACGGGCTTGGCTCGGTCTTGAAGCTGGATGCCTTCACTGCTAAGGGCAAGAGGGTGCGCTACCCCCGAATTTGTATTTCGGTGGATATAACCAAAATACCGAGTAAGAGTGTGATGGTACTTGACGAGAAGGATGAACTGATTGAATACCCGGTCTGGTTTGAAGAATTTCCCGAGGGCTGCGGGAGTTGTGGAGATCCTGAGCATTCCTTTGCGGGGTGCCCGCAGAGGAAGAAGAGTGCCATGCCCCAGGCGCCCTTTGGTGCCCACAACCCAAGCTCGGCTAAGAGCAAAGATCAGAAAGGCGATGATGACTCAAAGGAATGGGTCGAAGTGGCGGCTAAAAGGAAGCATGATCAGCCAATCATCAAAATAGGTACTCCTAAGTCTGAGCTTTTTAAATTTGTGGGCATCAATGCTGCTTGCCAGGCCGAATCTTCTGCTTCTCGTGATACTGCTGCCTCTGGCGGGTCCACCAATGGCCTGGTGGAGTCGGAGGCGACGGTTAAGGAAGCTCAGCCTACTGTCGTGGAGCTCTCACCTCCTATGCCACCTCTCACCGATCAACTCATGCCAGAAGCCCCAAATGATGAGTCATTCCTTGAGTTGTTTGCCTCTCCGGAGCCACAATTTGTGTTTGAAGACGATGATGAGGAACCCATGATGTATGAGGGAAGTGAGGCGGAGCTGCTCGTGGACGGCTTAGCTCATCTCAACGGCTTCTCCCCGGAAGCCCTTGAGCTGTACCTGCAGAATGTACCTCCAGGTGAGGAGTTTGAGCTCCCTGACCTGAGCAACCCGGCAGCTCTCGCAGCCTCCCTCAAAGCTACCCCCGGTCTTCTCTCGATTCAGTCTTCTGTTGAAAGGAAGATGGCCACCCTGGAAGTGAATTCCTCCACCTCTGAGTCTGGGAAACGCAAAAATGACAACGGAGATGGCGACACTGCTTCATCGACCCTGATGGGAGGCAGTGCAAAGAAGATTCGTCATGAGTGATCTGAGTTGGTGGCCAGCTAAAAACCCGTTGGGGTTGTGGGTTATGTTAGCTCCTGGGCCTCTCTTGCAATCCCAAGTATTGTCTTCTATCCAACACTTCATTGTGTTTATCTATGTTTGTTGTCTTATAGACATGGTTGATGCTATGCGTGCGTTGAATCTGTCCGTTAGGACTGATGTAAATGTGCCCATGAGAGGCTTTATTAGGACGTTGTATCTGGTGATCTACGGTTGGGATGGTCGGCGAGCAGGTGATGGCTGTTCTGGTGCTTGCCCTCCTTTGTTTCTTAATCCCAATTGGCATATGAATGAAATGAATATTAGCATGTATGATACTCTGTGCTCCAACTTTCGAGCTAAGCAGCTCATGGACAATAGCAAGTGCTATATAAGTGATGTGGTGGTTAGCATGTATGATACTCTGTGTTTCAATTGGCATATGAATGAAATGAATGTTACCTTAGGCTTTGGTTTTGAGACTCACACAAACAACCCCTCTATTGAGGCCTATGAACCCCAGTTTTTGAAACAATATATTGAAACTAAAACCATTGTGATCAATAGCTGGGGCTGTTTATTGATCACGACACAATGCCAAATTATAAACCAGCCTTGGCGGCTTCTGGAACAAACAACAGCCACAACAACCGGAACTATACGACTAAGAACAGGTAATGGGCGGTTCTTAGTTATTAAAGCAAGGATAAAATGAGAATCTGTGCATGGAACTGTAGGGGTATTGGCAAACCCCGGTTTTGGATTGCGCTAGAAGCCTTCTGCAAAGCAGAACACTTTCAAATTTGTGTGTTAATGGAAACAAAAACACCTAACATCCCGGAAGAAGCTATTTGGAGAAGAGCTGGGTTTGATCATGTTGTCTGGTCTCCGACTATTGGTAGAGCTGGCGGTGTTGGCGTGCTTTGGAAAGACAGACAACTCATTGATGATAAAATAGAAATCGAATTTCAAAATAACAGAATCATCGTTCTCAAACACACCAACAATATGAGTAATAACATTAATTTGCTCATATTTTGTTATGCACCACCACATGAGAAGGATAAGCCAGAATTCTGGACTCAATTAACAGATATTATTCAACAATCCCAGTTCCCATGTATTCTGATGGGAGATCTCAATGAAATAGAATCATCCGCTGACAAACAAGGTGGGGCATGTCCCAGAAATGAACGTTTTCATCGCCTTATTCACTTCAAAAATAACTGCAGACTCATAGATATTCCTACGACAGGGAACAAATTCACATGGAGGAAAGCTCAACCAAACAATGAATGGATGTATGAGAAACTAGATAGAGTTCTTGTCTCTCATGACATTATCGAAAGATATCCGGATATTCAAACAAGGAACTATGCTTTCACCACATCGGACCATTGCCCGATAGGGATAGAAATTGAAAACTCTAAACCACATAAATCTCCGCCTTTCCGAATGGAAAACATGTGGCTTTTAAGAAAAGATTATAAGAATCTAGTTAAGCAAGCATGGAGAAACAGAAGTAACGGTTCTGCTATGTTTCAGCTGGTACAGAAGTTACAACTAATAAAACGATTATAAAAAGATTGGAACCAAAAGACTTTTGGTAACATTTTCCATCAGTTAAAAACAACGGATGATCAATTGCTAAAGCTACAAATGGATATGGATGGGACCAAAACCCAAGAAACGTGGGCAAAACAAATTAGGCTTCTGAAAAAAAAGGAAATGCTTCTTAGATTTCAGAAGACATACTGGAGGCAAAGGTCCAAAACTAGGCACTTAAAGTTAAAAGACACAAATTCAGGATATTTTCACAAAATTGCATCTGGTAGAAGGAATAGGAAGATCATTCGAGACATGACAAGTACAAACGGCTCACATGTCACTGGTCAAGATAATATCAAACATGAAATCAAATTGGAGTTTCATAAGCGCTTCCAACTAGAAAACCAAAATCGAATCGTTCAAACCAATTTCTTAAATTTAATTTCAAGGGAAATAAACCAAGAAGAAAATGAATTCTTGACCAGCCCGGTATCAAATACAGAAATAAAGAATGCAGCTTTTGCGCTCGGTACAAACAAGTCTCCCGGGCCGGATGGGGTTACGGCGGAATTTTTCAAAACCTGCTGGGATCTGACTGGCCCGGCTGTCATAAAAGCTGTTAAAGCATTTTTTTTCTTCAGGCCATATGTTAAGACAAGTTAACCATACGTATATAACTCTATTGCCAAAATGTGACCATCCCACAACAACAAATCACTATCGACCCATTAGTCTGTGCAACACAAGCTACAAAATCATCTCACGAATCCTTACAGAAAGACTCAAGAAAGTGATGGGGAAGCTGATTCATCCCCTGCAAGGAGCCTTTGTGGCAAACAGAGCGATCCAAGATAATATTCTGATCGCCCATGAGATTTTCCATTCCCTTCGGACCAGGAGGGGTTCGGAAGGGTGGATAGCAATTAAACTAGACATGGAGAAAGCATATGACAGAGTTAAATGGGATTTCTTATCGGAGGTTTTGGAACGGTTCGGCTTCCATCCTACGTTTCTAAACTGGATTACCCAGTGTGTTCAAACAGTATCATATGCTGTGTTAGTCAACAACGAACCGACAGACATATTCCTTCCCCAGCGTGGTCTTAGGCAAGGGGACCCGCTATCACCATTTCTGTTTATCCTTACAGCAGAAGTTCTGGCCAGGGCCCTCCAAATGGAGGCAATCCAAGACAAAAGCGCGATTGGTTTCCATTGCGCTCGAAATTCCCTTAGAATACCGTTCCTCTCCTTTGCAGATGATATGATGCTTTTCTGTAAAGGAAGTGTAGAAGCATGTCAGAAAATTAGAACAATAATCGATGAGTACTGTATAATATCCGGTCAAAGAGTGAATTACCAGAAATCAGAATTCCAAGCATCGCCTGGAATAACAAACCAAAGGAAATTAGTGTTACAAGGGATTCTGAACATCCTAAATTCAGCAAATTTAGAAAAATACTTGGGATGCCCTATTATTAATGGAAGAGTAAATAAGGAAACGTTCGAAGAAACGATCACTAAATCCAAACAACAATTAACTAAGTGGCGGGCTAACTCTCTATCCCAAGAAGGCCGGGCCGTTCTTATAAAATCAAATTTAATGGCTAAACCTAATTATCTAATGCAAAGTTTCATGTTGCCATCAACAATCCATAAGGAATTGGATAGGATTAACAGAACTTTCTTTTGGAACAAAGATGTACAGCATCGCCCACTCATTGGCTGGGACAGGATCTGTAAACCAAAAAGAATGGGCGGTCTGGGACTCAATAAAATGAGTAACATCAATGTTGCTTTGCAACTAAAACTATTATGGAAGATCTTGGCAGAACCGACTAATATTTGGGTAACAATAATAAACCAGAAGTATCTAAAAGACAAACCTATTCTGGAATACCAGAGAAATGGAACGGCGTCATGGCAGTGGAGTAAACTGAGCAAACTCATCCCACTATTTCGAAAAGGTCTTGTGTGGAATATTTGTAATGGTGAATCGGTTAACTTCTGGCATGACAGATGGTCTGGCACGGCCTCTTTCTGTGACAGAGGTTTCAACCCACACCCCAACACAGACGGGGTTAAAGTTGCAAAGTTTATTAAAAATGGTAAATGGGACCGGGAGGCTCTTGAAGCCTGCGCACCACAACATTTAGTCGAGGAAATCATGGATGTCTATATATCCTCACACCAAGGGACAGACCGGTTATATTGGGAAGCAGATAAATCTGGATGGTTTACAACAGCAAGTGCCATGAGAATGATCACCGGCGGCAACAATTTGGCATCAGCACCACATGCTGGCTGGATGTGGAATCTAGACATTCAACCAAAAATTAAGAACTTTATGTGGAAAATAAGTCTGGATGGATTGCCCACAAAGAACAGATTGGCTAGGAACAATATCCCGGTCCCAAAGAGTTGCGTATTTTGCGACCATCATAATGAAGATGCTTATCACTTGTTTGTGGAATGCCCATTAATTAACTCAGATGCCTTGAAAGACAAGAACATCCAAAGATTCCACCAAAGAAATCCCAATGTGAGGGGTCAAATAACACAGCTGCTAAATCATATAATGACACTACCGACAGATCAGAAATCTTTAATTGCCATTAAGTGGTGGTCAATTTGGTGGTTCAGAAATCAAGTACTATTCCAAAACAGGAAACTGCCAACACCAGATGAAATCAAGCAACTAGTGGCTCAACAAAAAACAGTATGGGCAACGACGAAGGCATATGACATAGAGATGGATGATACACGGCAAAACACATCAAAACCCAGTAACTCAACAAAAAGGAAGCCGAAGGAAGAGAGATGGATCAGACCAAAACCAGGTATAGTTAAAATAAATGTAGATGGGTCAACCCCAACAACAGGCCAGTCTTATGTGGGTGTCATTGTCAGGGACCATACTGGTTCTCCCTTGATAATACATCAACAGTTCGTTGGCCAACAGACACCGGTGGAAGCGGAAGCTAGGGCTGTACTTATTGGCCTTAATGTGGCAATATCAAGAAATATTGAACAATGCTCCATTGAGAGCGACTGTCTTTCAGTGGTCAACGCTATCAACAGAACCTGGAAGCCACCATGGCAGATTGAAACAATAATCTCTGACATTCAGTCTTTACTCCTTCCTTGGAGTGGGATTACAATCAACCATATCGGGCGCCGACGGAACGCTGTGGCTGACAAGATTGCACATCTTGGTTACAGTGTTCCTGCCCCTCTGATAGAAAACCATCAAGATCTCTGTGATCTCATCCGAAAGGATGCTCTCGGTTCGCCGGGCTAACCCCGGCCTACTGAATTTTTACTTAATCAAAAAAAAAAAAAAAAAAAAAAAAAAATTACATGGGAAAAAAGGTGTATATGTACATCATCATTAAACATTCTCTAGTTATGCCTATAGTGTTGCAACAACTTGCATGCCCATTTGCTTTGGAAATCTTCAAACTGCACACAATGCATACCGATTTAATTATCCAGTATAAATTCACAAGCCTTGAGGGGTTAGCAGACCACAAGGAAGTAATCAAGAAATAGATCAAAACTCCAAACAAATCAAAATGGAAAAAAAAAACCTCCAAACAAAAAAATCTCAAATTGGATCCCAAGTTACAAACCATAAGCTCCAAACAAAATATCCATCTCCATGTCAATGTTCCAGTTTGTTACAGCCATAGGTCCCAATGCCCGTGCTTTTCTCTGATTCTCTAATTGAAACCCCGAACCCCTAATTGAACCCCTAACCCCTAATTGAGTATGAACTGAGCCAAAATATTCATCTTCAATTCTCTATATTTAGTTACAAATTGATGAATAGAGATGATCATTTGAGCACGCTAAGGAATGCCAGATCTGAGATCTCTCTATCCCAAACTCCAACAAAAAAGCCAAAAATACAAAGTGATTACAATAGTTACAAAACCAATCTATAAATCTTAAAATTAAGATCATGTTGATATTCACTCATGAAAGAGAAAATGGAAGAATAAAACCTAGAGAGATGGAGAATTGCAAGGTATCCATTACATGTTGAAACCAACACTATCAACAGTCATTAAAATGGGAAAAAAAAGAAACAAAGAGAAGCCACCTGATCTCGTATTTGCAAGGTATCCATTACCTTTCACTTTATGCCACACATTTCTCAGCTTCATCTTTCATCTTGTCAAATGTTGTAGTCTTTTTGACCATTTCTTCGTGTTGAAATGTAATGGAGTTAGGAGAGTCTTGAAGTGCTATTGTTAGCTGTTCACAACTAACATAATTGATGCTAAAATTGCAATGAAGTAATGACACTTCTCAAAGAGTACTGACCTTAAAGGATAATGCATTCTGCCTACCTTGAAATGCCATATGAAACCGAAGCAAAAAGTTTAAATGCTTTCTCTGCTATTAACTTGTAAAGTATAACAAATAATTATACCAGCATAATTTACCATAGAAACCGCCAGTTAAGAGACTCATTGAGATAGGCGTCAGTTAAACAAAACCAAGATGCATTACCCATCAACTCCAAGTTTAGCCCAACAATCCAAATCACACGCCTAGGACTCCAATTTCACACCAATAGTTTTTTTTTTCTATTCATCCTTGGCAACAAAGAGGCTGTAACATTTGAATTGAATACAGGCTTGTCTAACTGCGGGAGATCTAAAACCACTTTTTTTTTTGGTTATATTTTGATATGGTTGGCCAAAAATAACCCCTCAAGCTAGATCTTCCTCATCTTGAGTTCTTGACATCACTATATCAGTTCGAAGAAAACAATAGACAAAGACAAATGGGTAGAAAAAACTTACATATCAGGAGAGTTACACTATATATTGGCATCCATGAGAAAGTCCAAGACCTCTGCTGTGGTCTTCTTGCTATCAGGGGATGGCTTACACCACCATCGGCATTCCAACTTAGTGCTTTCCTTCTCAAATGTCCATGATAATTGCAAAAATCACCGCAATATATATAAAAAAAAAAAAACCGAGACACCCATCAGTTAATGATCAAACAGCTAAAAATAGTCCTAGTAACTACAAATCTAGCCTCAATTGACAAAGAAAAACTCAGCAGTTAGCAGTAAGCACCCATATGAAAACGTGAGCAATGAGCATCTATTACATAAATACCATCAGCATCACCATTCACCACTACTCTTGAAAACTTCCAATTATCTCACATGTAGGCCATATTTCTACACAACTCATGAACAGGAATTCCAATCAACCATTTAACCCCTTCTATTTATCTGAATTGTTTCAAATTTCAAACCTAGTTTCGCTCTTGCTTAGGGTTTTCCCCCCTGATGACATGATCAAAATCAAAGGAACAAAATCTTGAAATTAGAAGAAAAAAAAGGGATGTGAAGAGAGAACCGTAACTCATCTACAGCCATTTCCGGCGTCGGAGAAGCGGTAAACGGAACCTGGCTGATGAAACCCTAAGTACCTCTCAGCGAGTTCCACGTAGACAGACACCGACCGATCCCATGGGCTCGCCCTCTATCGCACGTCTGATGCAGGACTAACAGCAATGCCTATCTGTTTCATTTTCCATTAAAACACTGCGTTTAGTTGCAACGGAGGATTCCAGTGAGTCCTTGCTGTGTGGCTTTGCTCAAGGTCGGGACACTTCAGACCTCCAATCAGCATCCCTTGCTTCCTCTTTCGACCGTTCCGTACTCGAAACCCCAAAAAACAAATCAAATTCAGCCCTAGTTTTCACAAAAAAACCAAATCCACCCTTAATAATATAAATATCAATTTCCCGCACAAATTTCAAACCCTAGACATTCAAAACACAACTCTAGATCCAATCTCTACCTAGGTTCACATAAAAATAGATAATCTAAAATTTAGAGAGAAAAGAGGGAGAAATAATACCTTTGAGTTGAAATAGGGGGAAGAAATGTGTAATTAGAGAGAATTAAGGGGTGAGTTTCTCGGTTTCGTGCAAGAAACAACTGTGGCCGGCGATTATGCTCTGACAGTGCATGAAGGGGGAGGGAAACACGGCTTGACAGGGGTTGTAGGTGCTCGGGGTGGGTAGATTCGGGCTCGAGGAAGCCGGAATCGGAGACTGGTGGCCGGATCTGGGGAGATGAAGGTGGTCGGCGAAGAGAGATCTGGGCAACAGCAAGAACAGGGAGGGCAACTGGGCTTCAGCGGTGGGATGCTGGTGGTCGGAGTGGGTAGATCCGGGTCTCAGGCGGCCGAAATCGGGGAGAGGTGGCCGACCCTAAACTTGTCGTTTTAGAGTTTTGTTTTTGTTCGGAAAAACTTGTCATTTTAGATATTTTTGCTTCTACTTTACTAAAATGTCCTTGATTTGATTGATGTGTTGTGAGTTGTAGTTTTTGATAAAGTAAAAAGTAGAGTAATAATTGAGGGCAAATTTGTAAAAAAGAAGTGTAATTATTAGTTTTATTAAAAGTTGTGTGGAGAGTTAAAATGACAAGTTTTGCCGAACGGATGGAGTATTAAGCAACCGTTAGTATTAGTCAAATAAATCCGATCTGCAATATATGCGACCCGAAGCCCCATCCAGAAGCTTCCTGGAAGCTTCCTACACCATTGAATTCAGCCACAAAACAAAATCAATGGCAGTGGTGTGGAGTGCAGTGCCTGACTACTGATTACTCTCTCAATTTCCTCCTTTAATCCTTTTATAGGAGGGCGAAATCACCACCAAGGAACCAGATCTCCAACAATGGCGGCGGGACTGGCCACTACAGACCTAGGCGACGCAAACGAGGCGCTCCTGGCGACGGGGGAACTGAGAGCTCTACACCCGGTGTTCAACATCTACGGTAAGAAGAGGTGGTTCCACGGCCAGATCGTGACGGTGAAGGTGTTCGAAGACAACGTACTGGTGCGGAAGCTGCTGGAAAGCGCCCCGGCATACGGCCCCGGAAGCGTGCTGGTGGTGGACGGCGGCGGGAGCAAACGGTGCGCGCTGGTCGGGGGGAATCTGGCGGTGTTGGCCTGCAACAGCGGATGGGGAGGGATCGTCGTCAACGGATGCGTCAGAGACGCGGATGAGATCGATGCTTGCGATATTGGGGTTAGGGCTTTGGGAACGCACCCGTTGAAGTCGGTGAAGAAGGGGAGCGGCGACACGCGCTTGCCGGTGTACGTGGCGGGGACTCTCATCAGGGATGGGGAGTGGTTGTACGCGGATCGCGATGGGGTCCTCGTGTCCAAGAATCCGTTGTCTCCCCCGCCGTCGCAGTAGATCCATCGATGTAATTTGTTTCATTCCATGTGTGATTTGTCAATTGCGGTTTCGAATTCCTTCTTTTTTGATAATTGAATTGAATTGAACTGAATAATAAGTCAGGGTTAAATTTGCTGGTTCGATCATCATGTTCAAGAAATCAGGTGTTGGAGGAATAAAATCCAATGGCGATGCTATAATTGCTACTCCCTCCGTTCCGTAATACATGTCCCTTTTCTTTTAATAAGCGGAAACTCTATAAAATATAATTTTTTTAATTGATTTTTGGAAATTTTACAGAAAACCACCCCTTATTTAGTGGGTTTTTCATTTAACCACCCCTTATACAAAACCTTTCACTAAACCACCCCTTATTTATTAGGTTTTTCATTTAACCACCCCTTATACAAAACCTTTCACTAAACCACCCCTTATTTATTAGGCTTTTCATTTAACCACCCCTCATACAAAACTTTTCACTAAATTAACCACCCCTTATATAATCCCGTCAACAGATGACCATCCCTACCTCTATTCCGTCCAATTTGATGTTAAAAAATTCTGAAAAGACCGAAATGCTTTTTTTTTTTAACTATCCATCTTCAACCTTTCTGCTGCCATATATAGAAATCCTACGATCGTCCAGACTTCAGAGCCATCGACGAACTTCAGGCTACACGACCAGGGGATTCGGAGAGGGATTCGATCCACGAATGCAGAAGGTTATGCAATCACAAGGTATAATCAATGTTCTAAAAAACGCTCGGCGGATGCTCGGCGGTGGGGTACCGCTAAGCGCCAAGACGGTTCGACGGCCTTATTGGCGGATTCTTAGCGGTCAAAACATTTTCTTAATAATTTCTTATATTTACCCCTGTTCTAGGACTAGACCTGTCAAAACACAACCCGACCCGGTCGACCCGACCCGACCGTCCGGAAAATTTTCGACCCGAACCCGAAAATTTTGACCCAAAATTTTTTTCCGACCCGAACCCGAAAATTTTCCGGGTCATCTGGGTTTCGACCCGGTGACCCGATTTTACCCGATTGACCCGGTTGATTTTCAATTAAATATAATTAATTTTTTATATATAATTAAAATTTATTTCAAAATTATCAAATCATGATTTTTTTAATTTAAAAAGGAAAAAATTGACAAACTCGAAATCGACCCGAAATGACCCGAAACCCGGGTTTTAGGCAACCCGGAAATACCCGGGACCCGTTTTACCCGGGACTCGTTTTACCAGAGACCCGAAGTGACCCGTTTGACAGGTCTAACTAGGACGGTTCATTCGAAATTAATTAACAAGCCAGTGAATCCGGTCGAGCACCACCCGAGTCACCGCCAAGCCAGTCGTGATCCACGAGTCCACCACTACAGAACTGAGATAAATCGAGCACGAGCAGAGGCAAGAGAGTCAAAGATGGATAGTTTTAAAAAGGATATTTTGGTCTTTTCATAATTTTTTAACATTAAATTGGATGGAATAGAGGTAGGGGTGGTTATCTGTTGACAGAATTATATAAGGGGTGGTTTAGTGAAAGGTTTTGTATAAGGGGTGGTTAAATGAAAAGTCTAATCAATAAGGGGTGGTTAAATGAAAAGTCTAATCAATAAGAGGTGGTTTAGTGAAAGGTTTTGTATAAGAGGTGGTTAAATGAAAAACCTAATAAATAAGGGGTGGTTTGCTGTAAAATTTCCTTGATTTTTTTATATGATATGATAGTAATATTATTACTAATGAGTATCATATTATATAAAAAAATTAATTAAAAAATAATATTTTATAGAATTTTTCGCTCATTAAAAAGCGTGTCAAAAAGGAAAAAGACATGTATTATGGAACGGATGAAGTATTATAAAACATGGATAAAGAGGTCTCGCCAAAACTAACCTTTTTTTCTTACAGCAAGAGGAAAGCACCAAAATTCGAATCTACAGAAAGTTGATACCAAAAAGCCAAACAATTAAGAAACAAAAGCCCCTATGAGTGTTGTCGCCGTCAATACTGCGCAACCTCCGGACTCGGCAAACACCAACTCTGGAAGGCTAAGGCCGCCCGGAGAGCTGCCTTATGGGACCAGATCGTGGAGGGACACCGTTATGGTAGATGTTCAGCAGAAAAAGCCGGTGCTGGAGCCAGGTTTACTTGAAAAGAAGATGACGGTCCCCTTCCCTTAAGGTGCCGAAGGGGATCTGGCCATAGAAATTGGGCATGAAGTGATGGAGGTTTTAGAGCATTCGCATCAACTGGGCAAGAAGAAGGCTTCACCATGGGAGAAGGTTCAAATGTGCAAATGACATTTTTTAGACCCAGTTCAGAATATTTGATAGTTTTTCGACGTCTCAGTAAAATGAGTCGTTCGGAGTCCGTATTTATCGGACTGGGTCGGGCCATACCTTGTTGAAATGAGGACGAAGAGATCTAAAACTTTGTCGTTGAAGATTTTTGTTGGGATGATGACGAAGAGATCTACAACTTTGTCGTTGAAGGTTTTTCCAGATTCGACCTAGAGCTTGACCAAAAATCACATTCTTTGAAGCTGTCACTGTTTTAGACGGGAATAAACTAAGTGTTGGAACTTCCTTTTGTTATTTTTAATAACCTTCTTTACTTAACTTATTTTAGGTAATTTAGGGATTTATTTCAATTATTCTTTTAATTATTATTTTCATCTAAATTCAGACTTTAGAGTTATAAGTAGCGGCTGAATTCCATTGTAAACATTAGACGCCTCTTAATGAATGAAAAATCAGTTTGTGAACCACACATTTGAGAGAAAGTCGATCGATTAGAAGTGTGGCTCATTGATTGCAACTATTGGTATTGATTTCAGCTTGGTTTGCCTTGTGTTCATCAATTTCGCAAGACTTGGTGATCCTGGTATCCACGAGCCCCCTCCTTGTGCCTCCAAGTTTTCCGCTTAGTCATTGGTGTTGGTTCCTACCCTCTACGGAGGTCTGGGTCTTCATCTTATTGTATATAGATCGACTAAGTTCGGTCGTGTCTTTCAATTCTTGTTCTTAAATTTCGAGTCTTTATTAATCTTTATCGAGCCTTTGCATTCTTTAATATAGTCGATCTCGAGTTCACTTCTGTTCTTGAAGATCTTGTCGAGTCTTGCATGTTCTTGGTCAATCTTGAGCTTTTCTTGGTGGATTCTTTGTTTCTTGCTGCGTCAATCTTGTTCTTGATTCGTTTCTTGGTTTCTTTATTGAGTCTTGTGTCTTTCTTGCTTCCGTTCTTTAGTTTCTTATTTGATTGTCGAAGATTGGGCCATCATGCGGCTAACCCCGTATGAAATTTGCATCAGAGCTTTGGTTTCCGACATCAAAGTTGTGTCTTTTATTTTCTTAAACACAAAAATAGTGTCTTTTCTTGTTTTTGGTCTTTTACTTCTTGTTCTTGAATTTGATTATTGCACCAACCTTGCTTGTTAGTGATTGTTGTGGTTGCTTTAGCCCAAAGACAGCCTACCCGAGACCTTTGGAGTCGACCAGCCGTGTGCACATCCCCTTGTTCATCACCCTAGCCGACAACACTTTGTGTCCCTATTGTCAAGCTTGGCCGATTCCACCCTTCACAAGGAAACCCTAGTTTGTCCTATCTTTTACTTGTTGTTCTATCTATTTACTTGCCTTATTAAAAATCTGATTTTTGGTAGATTTAATTCAATTATATCTATCATATACCGTAAAGGCTTGATAGAACCCTAATTACCAAAATTAGCAAAGTTTATCTATGTATATTGCATTAGGGCTACAAATTTTATTTCATTCACCTTTTTATTAAATTTTCGAGTCCTTCTCTTTGTTATTGTTCTCTCTTGCATTAGGTATATAAAAAAAAAGCAGTTCGAAAACTTAAAAAAAAGAAGAGAGATTCAAGCTTGGACCTAGGAGGATAAAATTCACTAGGGGCAAAAGTAAGTAAAAAAAAAAAGATTTGTTGATCTAGTGCAAGAAAGTTCCCAAAGGACCAAATTTGGTGAATTCCTCGTAGCTCTAGTCGACATACCCTTTGTTCACATACCTCCCAAACACAAAAATTGAAACCTTACCTTGCACCTACAACATTCCAACTTAAAGTTTAAAATCAAAAGAGGTAAATTTCTAAACTTTCTTTTATTTTCTTTGTTTTTCTCTATTTTCTCTTTGTGTCGAGTACTTTCTCCCTTGATCGAGTACTCCTTGTGTGTTATTGGTTTCTGTCGAGTACTCATCCCTCACATCGAGTGCTTTGTGTTAGTGTTGAGCGCTTGTTCTCTCTGATCGAGTGCTCTTTGTGCTGTTGTCGAGTGCTGCGAAGCCTTGTTGTCGAGTGCTCTTGTCTATATCGAGTTACTGTTGGTCTTGTCGAGTACTCAAAAGCCTTTGTCGAGTGCTTTTGTGTGTTTGTCGAGTGCATTGCTTGTGTTCTTTGTTCATTCTCTCACATATATATCTTGATTGCTAGGTTTTATCTTGAGTGTTGATTTGCCCAAGGTGTATTGAAAGAACAAGTGTGACATACCAATTAGAGAGGGAGTGTGAGTGATACACTTGTGACTTTGTTTATATTTTCTCTAACCTTTACGTAGTTCTTTGTTTGTTGCTTTATGATGTCTAACCAGGGCAACAACACGATTACTGAAGCTGAGGTATTAAACTGGTACAATACCTTCATGGAGAACCTGGCTAAGATAAATGAAAGATTGACGACACAAGAGCTTCGGTACAGCTTACCGATACAAAGTGTTGATTGTTCTTACACCGTGTTTGGCATTAACACGGTGCCCGGAGAAGGAGTACCACCTAAAGATAATGTGGCACCACATGAAAGGAAAGAAACTCATCCTATTCCTCATCTTAATAATAATGCTAACAAACTTAATGTTTCTCCTAGCATAGATAATCAGCTTGTTGATGAGAATAACGAGAATGTGAAAATGATCAAGATCTTAATTTGCTTGCCTAAGATGATAATGATTGCATTGAATATGAGCATGATGATTCTTTGATTATTACTAATGTTTTAAGAGTTCAACCTATGCCTTGTGATGATAATCAAAGAGAAGACTTGTGTCATACTAAATGCTTAGAAAAAGGCGAAATTTGTAATATGAGCATTGATGGTGAAATTTGTTCTATTGACATGATTGAAAATTCAGCCTTGAAAAAGGAAGAAAACTTGCTAGCCTTTGATAGAAACTTAAAGATAAATGAACAAGCTAGAGTGCATATTAATTATGACGATGATATAAAATATGAATTGTGCACTAATCAAGTTTCTTTTCTTGGTTTTGTAGAGAGGTCTAAGGGTCTTGAGAGGAGTTTTCATGGACATGAGGTATTCGATTCAGGAGCTCGTGTGGGTGCATTTTGGGAATCTTATGCGACCTTGGATTCGAAGACGAATCCGGGGACCATCCAAGACACCTCCGGACACACCTATACTTGAGGATGGGCCTATGATTCGACCTCGTGAGAATATTTTCATCCTCAAGAGGAAGAAGAAGGATCCACCATGGGAGAAGGTCCAAAGGTGCAAATGACATTTTTTAGACTCGTTCAGATATTTGACAGCTTTTTAACGTCTCAGTAAAATGAGTCGTTCGGAGTCCGTATTTATCGAATTGAGTCATGACATACTTTTTTGGAACGAGGAAGAAAAGATATACAACTTTGATGTTGAAGGTTTATCTAGATTCGACCTAGAGCTTGACCGAAAATCACATTCTTTCAAGCTGTCACTGTTTTAGACGGGAATAAACTAAGTGTTGGAACTTCCTTTTGTTATTTTTAGTAACCTTCTCTACTCAAGTTATTTTAGGTAATTTAGGGATTTATTTCAATTATTCTTTTAATTATTATTTTCATCTAAATCCAGCCTTCAGGGTTATAAGTAGCGGCTGAATTCCATTGTAAACATTAGAATCCTATTCATGAATGAAAAATCAGTTTGTGTTCCACACAATTGAGAAAAAGTCGATCGATTAGAAGCGTGGCTCATCAATTGCAACTATTGGTATTGATTTCAGCTTGGTTTGCCTTTTGTTCATCAACTTCGCAAGACTTGGTGATCCTGGTATGCACGAGCCCCCTCCTTGTGTCTCTAAGTTGTCCGCTTGGCTGTGTAGGGTTGTAGAGGCGGGCTATATAGTCATTGGTGTTGGTTCCTACCCTCTGCGGAGGCCTGGGGTCTTCATCTTGTTCTATATAGTTCGACTCAGTCCACTATCAGCCGTGTCTTTCAATTCTTGTTCTTAAATTTCGAGTCATTATTAATCTTTATCGAGTCTTTGCATTCTTTAATACAGTCGATCTCAAGTTCACTTCTGTTCTTGAAGATCTTGTCGAGTCTTTCATTTTCTTGGTTGATCTTGAGCTTTTTTTGGTTGATTCTTTGTCTCTTGCTGCGTCAATCTTGTTCTTGATTCGTTTCTTGGTTTCTTTATTGAGTCTTGAGTCTTTCTTGCTTCCGTTCGTTAGTTTCATATTTGATTGTCGAAGATCGGGCCATCATGCGGCTAACCCCGTATCACTTACTTATGGATGTGGGATCAACCTTATTGTGGGAAGGGGAAAGGGAAACCTTAGTGGGAAGGGGTAATCCCATCCCCTTCCCCCGTCCACTGTTTGTGTTATAAAAATAATAAAAGTGGGACCCTACGAGGAGTAAACTTATGGATGTGTGTTAAAAGTTCGAAATTCTTAAAGGATGGAGTAGAGTCAGTGGAAAATGAGGTGTCAAAATATTACGAGGAGAGAGACGAATGTGGTTACCTCATCAGTGCTGATGCTCTTAGCTTCTGCATGGGACTCCTCAGTGATCGTGAAGCTCCTAGGAGGTTTTGTGGCCTATGATGTGATGGAAAGAAATTTAAAGAAATTGTGGCGAACATCCGGGAGAATGTTCTTGGCGGATCTGCCGAATGGCTACTATGTGGTTCGCTTTGACAGTGACTACGACTACACTAACGCTCTTATTGGTGTTCCATGGATGATGTTCGGACGATATCTGATCACCAAGGCGTGGAGCCCGAATTTTGACCCAGAGAAGGATTCGATCACCACCTCCCCGGCGTGGGTTCGAATCTCAAAGCTTCCGATAGTGTTGTACAAATAAGATGTTTTGTGGAAGATTGCTTCAGGAATTGGAATGCCAATTAAAGTATATCAGGACTCTAGTTTCCAGTAGAGGCCGACACGCCCGAATCTTTATGGAGGTAGATTTGCTCAAACCTCTCAAAGGGACGATTGCCATTAACGAGCGTTGTTACTTCTTGAAGTATGAAGGGCTCCACAAAATTTGCTTCAAATGTGGTCGGTATGGGCATCTTGTGATGCAATGTGTGAAAGAGTCTCCGGGAATGACTAGCATGAAGGAACGGGGAACTGCCGACAACAATAAGGGGGATTCTATCTCTCACGAGTCACCGGAAGAACCTACAACTACCTACAACTAGTCCAATGGAGGCCACTGAGGAGCGAACTAATGGGTGTTACAGCCCGTGGATGGATGTCCCATACCGCTGCAGGAACACTAAAGGAAAAGCCAATACCACCGGGAACGCTGACGGAGAAGGGAACGGTTCTGAAGGCTCGGTGGTCAAAGCCGGTAGGAGTTTTTCCGCTCTGGATATGGAAACCGAAATCAACGGAGTGCGTGCTGATAGGGATGGTGTGGCTGAGAAAGCAGTTAACAGAAAATATATAATTACTGTAGTTAATAAGGATGATATTAAAAAAGATTCTACTAAGAAGAAGGAAGTTATAAGTGGATCAATGGACAGAGGAAAGAATGTCATGGGATCAGTTAAGAAGGGGGTGATCCCAATGAATACGCCCCGGGGTAGTGATAACGGTTATCATGGGATCCCTATTACTTTTAATGCTGTGGTCGCGGGTAAAACTAGCAAAGGGGCGAGGAGTTTCAGTAAGAAGGGAGGCGGGAGGAAGGATGGGCCTAAATCTAATGGGTTGGCGTCTAACACTATTATTGGCCCCACAAAAAGGAGAAGGTGTGACGAGCCTGTCCACGGCTGGAAGGAAAAGAGTTTCAGTTCCGTTCATGAAGGAGAGACATGTTGAGTGTTGAGAGGTTGTAGACGATTAGCGGAGAGGTCGCCTCCTCTAGTGCAAGTGACATTGCCGACAGATTGGAGATCGCTAATGCTGCCATGGAGCCTATGGGTTCAAAGACCGCGGGTAAGGGGGTTGCTAAGAAAGAAAGCATGGTTGTTGATGACTCTGTTCGGAATATAGGGGTCGGCCCTGTTTCGGCGAAGAAACCCCCATTGTCTCTATGAATTTCATTTTTGGAATTGCTGTGGAGCCGGTGGTGACGGGTGCCGTAGGGCTGTGAAGTATATGAATCGACTCCACAAGGTTGATGTTATGGCCATTCTCGAACCGAAGATTTTCGGTGACAATGCGAGGAGGGTTTGGGATCAGTTGGGTTATACTGATAATGAGATTATTGATGTTGTGGGTTTCCGCAGAAGTGTTTGGTTGTTGTGGAAGAAAGATAGGGTGAATCTTTCGGTCCTTCATACACATGAGATATTTATTATTACGGAGATCACCATTGGGCTTCGTTCGTTCACTTTTGTTGTAGCCTACGCTTACCCTAATGTGGCTGGTCGGAGATGGTTCTGGGAGGACATAGGAGCTACGGTGGACATCGATGGCCCCTTGTTTGTCGGGGGCGATTTTAATTGCGTGCTCGATGGATGGGAAAGGAATGCTGATGATGGTAGGTTGTCGCCTGATTTGGAGAGATTCCGAGAGTGGACTGAGAGAGATAGCATGGTCGATATGGGCTATTCGAGGCCGGTTTTTACTTGGAGCAGGGACAGGTCGCCTATGGCATTCCAAGCTACTAGAATTGATCGATGCTTCACCAATGTCCCCGGAAGGTTAGATTGGCCGGATACGACGGTGAGGCATTTTCCAAAATTTGGGTCCGATCATTGCCCGATTCTCCTTGAGCTCGGCCCAATGAGGAGGGTGAAGAAAGGCAGAAGGCCTTTCCGATTTCAAGCCGCACGGGTGACCCATCCACAATTCCAGGACCTCATTCACGGAGCTTAAGACAAGTAGTGTTCAGCGCCTGATGCCTTAGGGAAGTTGTGGAGCTGCCTTTTAAAATGGAACCGGGAGGCTTTTGGGGATATCTTTGAGAGGAAGCCCCGTCTAGAGTCCCAATTGAGCACGGTGCATGCTGATCTAGCTATTCATGCGACGTCCGAGCTGCTGAATTGCGAGGAAGAAATCCAAACCGAGCCCGCTAGGACTCTTGAGTAGGAGGAGCTCCTATGGTTCAAAAAATCAAGGGAGCAATGGTTGTGCACCGGGGACCGAAACACTACCTTCTTTCACTTATCTACTTTGGTTCGGAGACAACTTAACCGGATTGTTGTTTTGAAAGGAGGGGATGGCGTGGACATTAGTGACTGAAAAGCTATTGAAGGTGTTGTCACTGAGTTTTACCGAAGTCTATACACTATTCCATCAGATGAGATGAGGCCTTGCTCGTTGGCTCCGGGAGAGTTTCCATGCCTTTCCAATGCTAAATGGGTGGGCATTGAGGCGACGATATCGGATGAAGAGATTAGTCGGGCCATCCAGGAGTTGGGGTCGTTCAAAGCTCCTGACGTGGATGGTTTCCAAGCCGTCTTTTTTCAACGATGATGGGAGGTGGTGGGTTACTCGATTAATGGTTGTGTTCATGCCTTTTTTGAATCATCTACGATGCAGAAGGGGTTGAATGACACCCTTATAGTCCTGCTCACCATGGTGTCAAAGCCCGAGACCGTCAACCAATTTCGTCTGATCAGTCTTTGTAATGTGTTGTACCATACCATTACGAAAGTTCTCGTGAACAGGATGAGACCCCTTCTTTTTCTCTAATTAGTCCGATGCAAGGTAGTTTCCTGCCCGGTAGACTCATTAATGATAACATTGTTGTGATGCAGGAGCTTGTTCACTCGATGAGGAAGAAGAGAGGAAGGAAAGGCTGGATGATTCTCAATATCGATCTCGAGAAGGCGTATGACCGCCTCCAGTGGGACTTTGTGATCGATACGATGTGAGATGCGGGATTCTCGGAGTGCTGGTTGCTTTGGGTAAAGGCGTGCATCTTCTCTGTCTCCACCAAAGTCCTAGTGAATGGCGAGATGATCGAGGGCTTTAAGCCAACGAGGGGCTTGCGACAGGGAGATCCAACCTCTCCTTACTTTTTTATTCTGTATCTAGAGAGGCCGAGTCAAGCTATTTTCCAATCGTTCGAGGATGGGGAGTGGATCCCAGCCCGACTAACGAGGAACGAGCCTAATATTTCTCATGTTTTCTTTGCAGATGATATCGTCTTTGTTGCGAAGGCTTCCGGCGACTAGCTTCGCGTGATTCAACGGTTATTGGATAAGGTTTGTGACACCTCCGGACAACGAGTTAACATAACTAAGTCCAAATTATTTGTCTCCCCAAATGTGGGGCAAGATGTGGTGGCGGAATTGAGGAGGATTTGTGGGTTTGAGGTCATGGAGGATCTAGGCAGCTACCTTAGGATGGCTCCAGTGATTTTACCGGTTAACACATGTGAAAAAATTTACAAATTATGCAGGAACTTCATCTGGGGCAATTGCGAAGAGGGGCGTTGGATGCATTTGGTAAACTGGGACACAGTTTGCATTCCTAAGGATCTAGGTGGATTGGGTGTTCGCGCCATGAAGGACTTAAACATGGCTACGACTGGGAAACTGATGTGGCGATTTCTCACAAGCAAGAATGGGGATGCCTGATATTCTTCAACGAAAAGTACACACATTCTCAAGCGAGTGGTGTGACCGGGACTTACCATATGTGGTCTAGCATGCTCCAAAGCTCATCGGCGGTCGTTGTGGTTGGGGCCCGTTGGATCATTGGCAACGACAAGCTGGTTCGGTTTTGGACTGACCTTTGGCTTGGGGATCGACCGTTGTGGGATGTTGCAACCGTTATGCCGGATGAGAGCTCAATGTCACGGACTGTTAGGTCCTAGTGGATAGCGCAGAGGGGCTGGGATTGGGGTGCATTCGACATGATGTTGTCGGCTGAGATTCTGATGCATTTAGCATCTATTGGGGTCGACGAGATGGACGATGAGGAAGATAGGTTGAGCTGGCGCGCCACACTGGATGAGAACTACTCCATCAAGTCGGCCTACGAGTTGATGCGTGGTAGCCGTGAGGTGTGTTTCAATGACTCCCAAGTGTTCTTGAAAATTTGGGGATTAAAGGCGCTAGAAAGAGTCTATTGTTTTATATGATTTGTCGTCCGAGGGGCTATCATTACAAATGAGGAGAGGGATCGATGCCACCTTGCGACATATCCTTGTTGTGGGGACTTCCCACGTCAATCGGAATCGCTCCTGCACCTCTTTAGGGACTGTGGGAAGATTGATGGCTTTTGGCGTGACATTGGGGTTCTGGGTGGCTGCAGTGAGTTCTTTGTGGCTCCTTTCGCTACCTGGATCTATGCCAATCTATTAGCGTCTTCGAAGCATAAGAAAAAATGGAGTGGTCGAACGTGTTCGCTATGGCCTTGTGGTGGTTATGAAGGTGGTGAAATGAGCGAGTCTTCAACCGGGCTCTGTTCATCAAGGCTAAAGAAAGGGAGTATGTGTTGGCCTGGAGTAACGACAACAGAAGAAATATAGTCGAGGGTGAAGTGCCGAAATGAGATATGTTGTGAGAGGCCTCCTGGAGGCTGGGTAATATTAAACTCAGATGGGTTGGTCTCCAGGGATGGTGCGACAGGTGTGGGAGGAGTCATCCGCAACGAGGTAGGGCAGTGGATCGCTGGGTACGTCCGGCGTATCGACTGCTGCACTATTCCGATAGAAGAGTTGTGGGCTCTGCTCAATGGACTCTGATTAGCTTGGAAGAGAGGGCACATAAAGGTTTGGGTGGAGGTTAATTCCAAGGTCATCACTATTCTTATCACGGAAGGGGTGGATGGCGATCATCCTCTTTCTAGCTTCGTACGTCAGTGCCGGAGCTTTTTATCCTGTAACTGGGATGTCCAGTTACGCCATGTCTTTAGGGAAGCGAACTTTGTCGCCGACTCCCTTGCATCTTTTGCTTTTACTTTCCCGCTTGGGTTTCATGCACTCCTTGTTCCACCCATAGAGGTTGGTTTACTCACTGACGAGGATGCTAGGGGCAGGGCTACTCCCAGACTTTTGCATGTGTAGCCCATGACACTTCGTTTTGCAATCCACTGAGAGCTCGTCTCGCACTTTGTTGACCAAATAAATAAATAAATCATGGATAAGGTATTAAGGGCTCGTTTGGTTTAAATTTTGGCAATGTAAAAGGGAAGTGAAAGGAAATGAATGTAGTCTAATTATACTATAAGATACATTGTTAAAAAATTTAATTATAGTATAAGATACAAAATTGGTTTGTTCCTCCTTATTTTACTCACTCATTTGAGTAAGGGATAACTATATTCCTATACTCCTCTAATCACTACCCCTCTTATCTTATTTTCCACACAAAAAAATAACGTTCTTCTCTTATCCAGATATATTGTCCTATGCAAAATTTGTTTCCATTCCGATTACCTTGTGTTCTTATACCAAACGAGCCCTAACTATTTGCGAACACTAGGATGTCTTTGCCCACATAACAATGTATGAATTGACTACAAATAAAGCTACTTTTCAAAGTATGAATCTTCCCAATCGTCATGAATATGAACATTATCGACGTCTTGAATAGCTATGATTACTTCAAGGTTGTCACATTCTACTACGATGTTCTTTATTTCTTTCCAGAGGGTTACCTCTTTACCGATATAGATCGCAAAAGCTTATGTTTATAGCGTACAGATTCTGGTGGGATCGCTGACTAGATAATAACAATAACCTGGCCATTACAATTCCTAATAATTCCCCTAATACCACATGCGCTAGAGTTCTTAACAAAGTCATCCGCACTTTGTAGAAGCCTCTCGGTGGATGTTTTCACTTGGGACTATTTGTTTTCTTTATTTAATCTTATCTTTTTTGTCTGTACGTGGTTCTAGTTATTTATATCAATAATTAACCGTTGAATTATTTGCGTTATAGATTTATTTTTGGATTTGTTAAAAATATACTATTTCTCAATTCCTATATCGCTTGTCAAATATAGTTAAGTAAAGTGAGTCTCATTTTTCATCAGGTGTGGGTTTTCAAGGAAACTGTGGTTTATAGTTGGTGTCATAATATGCTTTTTTGTTGTTGATTCATATTGACCTATCAGTGATCTCGTCTTCTTGATTGCGGAGGAAACATTGAGAGGACACTCTACTGAAATACCTATTCAGTCTCACTTTTGTGGGCAGACCGTCAATAGTTAATTTTCATAAGAAATTTTTGGGTCTAGAAGGAATATTTAGTTTTCAGATCCAAGAGTAGTTGTCATTGTTTTGTGGGTTTGGGCTAGTTAGTTTATGTATGGATTTCATTGTGAATGACCCATTTGTGTTTAGTTTCCATATTAGCCTTTCGAGTGTATCCTATTCCGGAATTTCGATGTTTACTACATGTTAGATGACATTAGCTGGGAACAACTGTCAAAATATGTTTATGTTTAATTTCTTCTCGTCATTCATCAGGTCTGATACTCGTTGATGGGGCCCCTAGCTGACAAAGGATACTCGTTGATGGAGGAGAAATGTCGTTGGTTTCACCTCTCTAAAGAAAATAATTTCCAAACTAACAAACTAACTAGTAAACTAGTATAGCCAATAAGTAAGGAGTTGAACCTACAGAGAAACAAGTATTTCTATGCAATATGTATTTACTAATTATGCAAATAAAGATAGGATATGATATGAATAAAGATAAACAATAAGGAAAGAAAATAGATGATGACAAATGTTAGTTTAGCGAATAAAAGATAGTAGAGTAGAGTGTGTGGTTTCGCATACAATTCGCAACATTGGTTGGTTTACTTGATCCTTGACTCAATTCAATATTATTTACAAGCTTATGCCGACTTGCCTGGACTAGATTGTTCCGGAAAGATACAATTCACTTATTCAATGTGGCATCACGAAAGAATACCATAAAGAACCGAGTACTTAGGCCAATTGGCACATCTATCCAATGCAATTAGAATGTTCGATAATGAATATTTCATATAGGCATTATAGATGTTTCTTATTGCATTTAGATATTGGTTTTGCATATCTTTTGGTCTAGTTTCATATCTTTCATGTGAAGTATTCGACTTCGGAATCTACGCGTTTTAGTGTTTATTCTGCAGTTTTAGATTCCGACCTTGGATGGGATCTTGGAGGAGCTTAAATGACATGTTTTAGAGAATATAAATGCTTAGGAAGAAGCTACAAAGGAGAAAAGGAGCACAACGTCGAAACTAAAGGAGAGAAGTGGTCACTGTT
This sequence comes from Persicaria tinctoria, assembly GCA_037127255.1. Lineage (NCBI taxonomy): Eukaryota > Viridiplantae > Streptophyta > Magnoliopsida > Caryophyllales > Polygonaceae > Persicaria > Persicaria tinctoria. Next base: position 42,069,067 of record JBANSL010000002.1, on the reverse strand, counting down.
GAGACCAGCGCCTGCCGGTATCCTAGCGGTGCCCGCCACTATCTCATGCTCAGCGAAGTCGATTTAAGTTCAAAGATACTATTATTATATTATATTATTATTATATTTCCTTGGGTTTTAACAACTCTATTTAGATTTTATTCTTTCATATTCATATATGTGTGGCATTAGGGTTAGACAAACACAATTAGATAGAAGAGAGATTTTTGGCCTATGAATTGTGAGGATTTGATTCGAAGACATGGTTGAATGAATTGTGAGGATTTGATTTCAATTTTTTATTTATAAGCATATTTATCATCTTGTTCTTGTTGATTATATTTGTGTTCCTTTATTTGATTAATCACCGTGTTAGGAATTGCATATATGCTATAAATTCGTTGTTGTTTTCTAGATAGCAAACGAAGCCACTGAAGTAGTGATATTTCTATGTTTTTGTAGTGGATGATTTTGATTGATCTATGTCGATAGATGTGTTAGGGCTTAATAGGGTTGCATCGTTTGTCTCCTAATTGCATTGAATCGATATGTCAATTGGTCTTAGAACTTGAGTGTTTAATGCTATTTTGTAGTGATATTGAATAAGAAGATTGTAGCTTTGCAGATCTATCAACCTTAGTCAAGTCGACATATGCTTAGAAATATCTATTGAATCAGTCATAGGATCTTAATCCTCAACCATTGTCGAGAATTACAGGTGAAATATCTTCTCGATCTATGTTATTATCAATACTTTGCAATCATTGATCTCTTTACTTTACCTTGTTATAAATTTGCTACAAATCATTGCTTTTGTCATAAGAATCATTGTTAGAAACATTGCATAGCAACCGTTCTCTCTATGGGTTCGACTCCGGACTTTATCGCTATACTAGTTTGTTGGTTTATCAATCTATTGATGTACTAATCTATTGGCTTGATCTTTGAGTTAGGATATTATTACTATTTGGAAAAGGACGAAAGAGTCAACGAAATTTGTCCCGCACAAAATTCTTGGCGCCGTTTCCGGGGAGAAAAAAGTTTTCTTTTCTTTATTTCTATCATTGATTTTTTTTTATTTTTTTTTCTTCGAGTCTTTCTTGTCCTTGTATGGTTCAAACTCCTTTTTTCTAATTCATCACCTTTATCTTTTGATCCCGAGATTAAAAGATATATTTTTAGGTTGGAAAGGAGGGTCAAATTTGACACACACAAGGAGATGAGAGACGAAGTGTTTGTTCCAAAAAGAACCCTAAGAAGCTTAAAAGAACCTAATTTGAATGCATAACCACTTGCAATTAGACTTCCTACTCTTCCTGAGGGTTCAATGTTTGAATACAAATCAAATTGGTCTACTATTTTGCCCTATTGTCATGGATTGTCTGGGAAGGAACCAAGCAAACACCTTGCAACCTTTGCTAGTGTATGCGATAGACTTAGACCCCAAGGCCTTACTGATGACCAATTGATGCTTAGATTCGGCCGGCGATTGGCTATATTACCTACCCCACGAAAGCATTACTACTTGGGTTGAGTTAATGAAATCTTTCCTTCAAAAGTATTTTCATGCTACTTGCCTCAACAAACTCAAGGAGAAGTTGTCTAGTATTGAGCAATCACCTACGGAAAGTCTTCATGAGTATGTTGAGCGATTCAAGAGGCTTAAAGGTAGTTGTCCACAACATGGTATACCCGAGGATGATTTAGTGCTACCTCTTTACGAGGGCTTGCTTGATGGATACAGGAGTCTTATCAATGCTACTAGTGATTGATATGTTTTGGATAAAAGACCTCATGAAGCAATGTAAATTTTTGAAGGTTTAGCTAATGCATCGCAACAATATGGGAAACACCAAGGAGTTAGAGGAGTGCACAAGTTGGACGATTCTAGAGATGGTCGCAAGGATGAGTTAGATAAGCTTATTGAGCTTGCCAACAAGATGGATATACTAATGAATCAACCTCGGCGGAGATCAAAATCATCTGAATGATAAGTGTCCTTTGATTTAGGAGGATGTCGTTGATTTGAATGCTATGGATCACAAGTGGTTGTTAATCCGAAGGGGAATGTTAGAGCCATGATCCTTAGAGGAGGAAAAGAAGTGCATTTACACACTAGGATTGTTGAAGAAAGGCCTAAGGAGGTGATTGATGTAGGCGATGGATCGATGACAATGACTCATGAAACACTACACCGTTAGACGAGGCCCGCCGCTTCTAAAATTTGCATCCCCCGCACCCTACAGTAGCTGATCCAAATTTTGACGTTGAGCCATCCACGAAGAAATCGTTAAAGTAGTGGTCTTCTATGGTTCCAAGACATGCATCACCCTCTTCTCATGCCTTAAGACCTGATCGTAAGTGGAAAGACGAATAAATTTTTTATGACACCTTTACTCATTGTGAGGTAAATATTCCACTCTTAAATTTGATTAATATTGTACATCGCTATGCTAAGGTTTTGAAAGGATTATGCACTATGATTACGAAACCCGATTTTCGGAATCCCGTGCCCGGGTCGGCAGGTTCCGAGATCAAGGTGGACGCAGGCGAGCTTAAACGATCGGGCTTACCTGATATACGTGATGAGATTACCGTCAGTGTTCCAAAACCTGTGTCGGTCCCAGCTCAAGCCATTCGCGGACCACCGTCCTCCCAGGGCTTCATCAAACGTCGGCTCCCGCTGATCGGGACAAATCCCCCTCGGGAAGGATCTTCAAGCCATAAAAAACTGACCCCTATCTTTGAGGCTCTCAAGCCTTATTTATAATGTAAGCCTTATGTGCCATGCCCGACACCTGTGGCAAAACCAACGTTCATGGCTTTAATTTATACTCATTTAGAGTTTATCTCCATGAGCTTACAACTACTAGCAACAGGCCCTCCGCGAGCTTAGCTCCAACGTCGAGGGGCTTTAGCTTATACTTACTTATATTTTGTCTCCACGAGCTTACCAGCTACGAGCAATAGGCCCTCTGCGAGCATATCTCCTTGGTCGAGGGACTTATCAAGTGTTCTCCGAGAGGCACAAGTTACGATCGGAGGCCCTCTGCGAACGATAGCTCCAGCGTCGAGGGGCTTATCAAGTGTGCTCCGAGAGGTTCAGGATACGATCAGAGGCCCTCCGCGAGCGATAGCTCTAGCGTCGAGCGACTTATCAAGTGTGCTCCGAGAAGCTAAAGCTACGAACGAAGACCCTCCACGAGCGATGGCTCCAACTTCAAGAGAATTAGTTTATACTCATTAAGATTTTATCTCCGCGAGCTTACTAGCTACGAGCAGGAGGCCCTTTGCGAGCATAGCTCCAACGTCGAGGGATTTATCAAGTGTGCTCCGAGATGCTCAAGCTACGATAAGAGGCCCTCTGCTAGCGATAGCTCCAACGTCGAGGGACTTAGTTTATACTTATTAAGAGTTTATCTCCGCGAGCTTACCAGCTACGAGCAGGAGGCCCTCTACGAGCACAGCTTCAGCGTCGAGGGACTTATTTTATACTTGTTAAGATTTTTATCTCTACGAGTTTACCAGCTACGAGCAGGAGGCCCTCTGCGAGCATAGCTCCTTCGTCGAGGGACTTATCAAGTGTGCTTCGAGAGGCTCAAGATACGATCGGAGGCCCTCCGTGAGCGATAGCTCCAGCGTCGAGGGACTTAGTTTATGCTCGTTAAGAGTTTATCTCCGCGAGCTTACCAGGTACGAGCAGGAGGCCCTCTGCGAGGATAGCTCATTCATCGAGGGACTTATCAAGTGTGCTCCGAGAGGCTCAAGCTACGATCGGAGGTCTTTCGCGAGCGATAAGTCCACCGTCGAGGGACTCAATTTATACTCGTTAAGATTTTATCTCCGCGAGCTTACCAGCTACGAACAAGAGGCCCTCTGCGAGCATAGCTCTTTCGTCGAGGGACTTATCAAGTGTTCTCTGAGAGGCTCAAGCTGCGATCGGAGGCCCTTCACGAGCGATAGCTCGATCTTCAAGGGGCTTATTAAGTGTTCTCCGAGAGGTTCAGGCTACGATCGTAGGCCCTCCGCGAGCAATAGCTCAAGCATCGAGGGACTTAGGTTATCCTCGTTAACAGTTTATATTTGCGAGCTTACTAGCTACAAGCAGGAGGCCCTCTGCGAGCATAACTCCAGCGTCGAGGGACTTATCAAGTGTGCTCCGAGAGGCTCAAGATACGATCGGAGGCCCTTCGCGAGTAAAAGCTCAAGCGTCGAGGGACTTAATTTATACTCATTAAGAGTTTATCTCGGCGAGCTTATCAGCTACGAGCAGGAGGCCCTCTGCGAGCATAGCTCCTTGATCGAGGGACTTATCAACTGTGCTATGAGAGGCTCAAGCTACGACTGGAGTCCCTCCGTGAGCGATAGCTCCAGCGTCAAGGGGCTCATCAAGTGTGCTCCGAGAGGTTCAGGCTACGATCGGAGGCCCTCCGCAAGTGATAGCTCCTTCCTCAAGGGACCTATCAAGTGTGCTCCGAAAGGCTCAAGCTACGACCGGAGGCCCTCAGCCAGCGATAGCTCTAACGTCGAGGGACTTAGTTTATACTCGTTAAGAGTTTATCTCCGCGAGCTTACCATCTACGAGCATGAGGCCCTCTGCGAGTATAGCTCAAGTGTCGAGGGAGTTATCAAGTGTTCTCTGAGAGGCTGAAGCTACGATCGGAGGCCCTCCACGAGCGATAGCTTAATCGTCGAGGGACTTAGTTTGTACTCATTAAGAGTTTGTCTCCGCGAGTTTACCAGCGGGAGGCCATTCTACGAGCATAGCTCCAGTGTCGAGGGACTTACCAAGTGTGCTCCGAGAGGCTCAAGCTACAAGTGTGCTCCGAGAGGCTCAAGCTACGATCGGAGACCCTTCACGAACGACAGTTCGAGTGTCGAGGGACTGATTTTATACTCGTTAAGAGTTTATCTCCGCAAGCTTACCAGCTATCAGTAGGAGGCCCTCTGCGAGTATAGATCCTTCATCGAGGGATGTTGTGAGCTGAATCTGCCATGTTTTACAGTTACTTTTATATCATTTTCTGCATACATTTCATGCATTTGGGCTAGAATAGTAAAAAATCTATGTAGTTTATGTTTATTTGCCAAATTATGGAATCTACACCAGTTTCTGTTTAAATTCGCAGAATTCGAAGTAATTTACAGCAGTTCTAAGAAAGGTTGGAAAAGCTCGGAAATCAACTACAGAAGTCCAAGGTCAAAGGACTACAGAACCAGGGTGAATCATGTTGGAACCCAGAGTTACTCGATATCGAGTTCTTTTTCTCGATATCGACAAAGGTGTCCGAGCAGTGGTGATCGAGTAGGAGTTGGTCGAGGAGCTGTGCCAATTCGAGAAGCCGAAGACCTGGAGAAGCCGAGCAGCATCTACTCGATATCGAGGATTTTACTCGATATCGACAACTTCAGCGCCACATTTCCGAGCCAGATCGATGAGCAGTTCCTCGACCAAGACCAGCAACGCAGAAGTCGACACATGTTACTCGATATCTAGGACTTTAGTCGATATCGAGGACCCCAGCAGCGCCTGTCCGAGCTAGATCGAGCACCTGCTACCCGACACCACCGAGCCAGCTGAAGTCGACATCATTTTTACTCGATATCGAGGAGCGCTATCCGGAGCCGCGTTACGCGGTTTGTTGTTCGTGTCTAGCTGGCTTTGCTTGGAGCCGAAGGAGTCCGATTCTATCCACATCTATCGACACCTATCAAGTTCTATCTATGGAGAGAAGATCTACCCACACAAGAAGATATTTTGCTACTTTAGATATAATTTCCTTTTTGGATTTATTTATATTATTCCATTTATTTATCTTTAAACTTTTAGATAAAGAGATTTAGATATAGATATAGTTGTTCTTTCCTTGATTAGCGGGGTTTGAGCACTATAAATAAAGCCTTAGGGGCTCAGTTTTATTCATTCCATTAGACATTCAATTTCAGAGACAATTAGTCACATAGAGAGAGAATGAGAAGAGGTTGTAAGTTTGGTTAAGTTTATTAATGCAAGTTAGTTCTTTTTCATCAAAGATGTCTGCGATTGCAATGAAGAGCGAGTAGTCCACCCACTTCTAGGGTCGGGGTGAGCCCGACGGTAGCCATGTAAGGTGATGCGGTAAAGGTACGATCTTTTTATGCAATTCGTCTCCTATCCCTATGAGCATGATTCTTTTGCGAGAGTTGAAGGTGATCCTTGTTTGTGTCGATCTCGGGGAGTTTTTAGTCGATATCGAGTAGTACTTTGTCGATATCGAGTAAGGGTTTGTCGAGATCGAGTTTCTGTGTCTGATTTTGCTTTCTGTCGTCACTGAACTTAGTCGATATCGAGTACCCCTTTGTCGATATCGACCAAGCTGCTGTCTTTGCTTTAGTTTCTTCTTTTATTTGTTATTTTTGTCTTTCTTTCTGTCTTTCTGTTTGCTTTTCTGTCTGTGAGATTTACAGCTACCTAGGATCCGCTGACGCGCTTCCTCGTGGATCGATTCTGACTTCCCACTGCTGCATAGGGAGCAAGTCTTGTAATTATTTGCTTGGGCGCGAATCTGGTTTGATTTATTTTATTATATTTTAAACTCGATTTCCTCCTACAACAAGGGACTTATCAAGTGTCCTCCGAGAGGCTCATGCTACGATCGGAGCCCATAGATATCCCAATGTGACGCCTAGCATACGTATTTGATGCTCAAAGTTGCTCAAGAACCAGCCTTTTTTTGATGGTTAGGCATTTATTAGGTTAGCCTTAATTTTAATTAGAATGGGTCTAGTGGTCGTTGCCGTATAAAGGGAATGGAGGAAAGCAAGCCGGCTAAAACCTACAAGGCAAAGACACCTAATGCTCTTTTGTTCCTGAAAGGGTTGTCCACTTGACATCACTACTACATTAACGACCTAATGTAGAGCTGCTTTGTAGCGGTTAAATTTATTGTAGCGGTTTCGCTGGCGGTTTAGATTTTTATAGCGGTTTAAGTGGCGGTTTTTAGAAAGTTTAGTTCTGACGGTCTAATGTTACGGTTTTTACAAGCCTAATGTGGCGGTTTGGTATATTTTCTAGTGTGGCGGTTTTTAAGGTCTAATGTGGCGTTTTTAAAGACCTAATGTAGCGGTTTTAGGGCCTAATGTGGCGGTTTTTGGTTTCTGTGGGAGCATATTAAAAAAAACCTACTTAATTATTTTTAGAGGGCGCCGCTCGACCCTTGTTCCAGATCTTTCCTTCCCGTATCCTTCGCTTTGTCTCCCTCTCTTACTCTCAGATCTCCAATTCTCCATCTCCCATGGTACTATCGATCTCTAATCTCTTCTGTCCCAATCTCTCCTATCGCGCTCTCTCTCACCGCCATGGATGAGAAACCAAACCTTTCACTTTAGATATGAAGAACCCGTAGCCATGTGACATCGACGTCGTGTTACCTCCGCTATCTTCCTGTTGCCTGCTGCTGATTGTGATTCCACCACCACATTTCTTCGGCGTCGTGCCATCTAGTGAGGCTCTACTCTTCCTCCCTCTCCTGCTTTGAGTATTAATTTCAATGTTGAATTATATTTGCTATGTTTTCTTTGAATTAGTCCAAAACAAAACCCTAAATTTCGGCGGTAGCTTTCTTTTGTTCTCAATTGAAAATTTCCAATGCTCTTAATATGCTTGATTTTTAATTTGTAAGGGTCTATTATCTTTATCAGTTTTGTTTTTTATTTGGTTTTTCTCTTACCTGATATTGAATTCTGCCCCTTTGCACATATTTCCTTGAGTTTCGGTTGCAATTGGATTTGTTGTTTTTGTGGAATATGTGATTTAATTTGTAAGCCATTTTGTAATCACAAGTTTCAAAAAGATCAGCTGAAGAGTTGTTTTGTTTCCTTAAATTAGGGTGTTTAATTTGTAAGCCCTTTGTAATCTACCAGCAAATAGGGCGTTTTTGTTCTGTTTAGATGTGCTTGACCATTGGTGATGTTGTGTGTACTTTCTTGTCCTTGTAATATCAGATTCTAGGACTACTTCTATGATTATAATGGTGCAGCTTGGCTCTGTGGAAGGAAGGATGTTATAACTCTTTTCTGCAGCTTCTTTTCACGGGTATTATGGTCTGTTTTCTTCCTTGTTATTTTTTACACTCTACCCAAGCTTGGATGTGTTATGTTCCCTTGGGTTTGCCTGCTATTTAAGGGTTTGTTTAGCGGTTAATAGGGTGTTGTTTTCTTTGTTTTGTTGCATTCAGGGCTGTTTTTTTGTGTGTGTGTTGATCAACTTTAGGCAACACCAATGTGTCATATTCTTGTTATGAGTTTTGCTAGCTAGTTCAATTTGGTGTTTGAGGGATGACTAGAGTCCAGTGCACTATTATGAGATGATTTTTGGTTTGTGACTTTCTTTTTCTAGCTTCTGATTTTGGTTTATAGTGAGAAAAACTTTGAAATCAAACAAAGTATTTGGATTTATGAAAGATGATTTGAGTGAGTTTGATTAAGTATTTAAGAGGTATGACAATCTAGATATTACTGCCTTTTAAAAGTTGTTTTATTTGGGGGTTTCACATGTGCATATAAAAAACCTCAAATGACAATTAAAGTTGATCAAATTCTACAAAGGCTTCTTTTTCATTCTCTTTCTTCGTGTATATAAGCTCTAAGTCACCCTTCTTATCTGAACTCCAGGGCATGAATCGTGAGCGTTTCTCCAACCACACTGCTGCCTAGACACTGAGTTGCCCTCCTCAAATAGAAAGTCCAAGTCCAACCACTTCCGTAGAAACTGTCCAGCTGATGTCCAGGTTCAGCAGCCTCTTGCCCTCTCGTATGTTCTTCCCCTAATTTTTCCAGTACTTCAATTGACTTTAAGAATGTCTATTGATTTTATTTTGTTAGTCTTTTAAACTAAATTGAATTCTTGGCGATTAGTTGCATTGATTTGGTTATGAATTGAATTGGTTTTTGTTAGGTTAGGTCTTGAAATTTAAAGACTTAAATATGAATTGGGGCTTTTTGTTCATTGGTTTGTTTAATTGTTTATTATTAGGGTTAGGAATAAGTAACAATTAGAGACTAAAGTATACAAAACAAAACAAAATTCTACCTTTTAAGGGGAAAATAAATGTTAGAAACATCATGCTCATTTATATGGTTGTAGGATGAAATTGGTTTTTCTAGTTAGTCTTAGGCATATATTTTGTTTGGTTTTGAAGGATTGAAGGATCCTTCGTGTGTTTATGTGTAGATGTCTTTTTAATTGAAGCAATTGATTTTAGAATGAACATTTGATTTTAAAATTAGGATCGATGAGTAGTAGATTTAGTTAGTAGTCACGTGTACATTCACAACTATAATATTAAGCAAATGTTATTCAATTACCATAGGAAAGAAAACCTAACAAAATTTAAACAAGTTTCATGGTCTTGTTAGTTAATGTTGACATGTTTCCATTATGGAATTTTATTGTTCTTCAAATGCCTGATTATTGAACCTGATGTCTTAACCTTCTTTTTATTTCTTTCATAATTTATACATACAACTTGAGTGTCAAGGATATTAGAAGACCACAAGTACTGATTTTAGTTTTTAGTTGGCTTTGATTTGCCTTTATTGTTATATTACCATCAAGCTACCTTATGAGTGGGGCTTGAAAGAAGTAGCTAAAAGTTTGTTTCAGACATACGTTATATTTGACACATTATTTATTTTAATGATAAAAATGAAACAAGAATTTATAGTGGAATTAAGGTCCACCTCTACTATCTATATACAAATCTTCTCAATATCCTCCTGATCAGCATCCAGAATGCCTTTCATTCATTCTCATGAACAGATCCACCAACCTTTTTCACGGTAGTTTTATGTTTTAGTGGTCTCTCTCACACTCATCTATCCTCTTTCATTCATTATCAAGACCAGTGATGCTCCTAATAATCAATTATACCTGCAATTTTTATTTTTTGTCTATCTATTTGATTATGATCGAATAATAGCTACTCTACTAGTATGTCACTTGACTACTCTGCTGTTTTGGGAGGTTTGCAAGTTTTTCTCAGTTAGTGAGTTGGAAAATTATTTATAAGGTTGGGTTTGTGATTTTGGATGAAATTCACTTATCTAGAGCTCTTTATAGATGTACTTAGATTTAATCTGGATTACTTTAATTCCTTTATATACGTACTAGATATATATTATTATGTTTAGTCTTATCATTCTTTGCATCAGACTTCATATGGTGATGTGACCTTATTCATAATTGGTTCATAAGTTGGAAATTGATTATTTATCTCTATCGATTTGCAGTGAGTCAACACATTAGCGAAGGTGATAAGTAATAACTTCTTATGATGGATTCAAACAAAAGAGATGTGGCAAAACATGTGGAAACGTTTTCTTTGTGTGGTTAGATAGTCTGGTTTACTTTGTAATGTTTTGTTTCAATCCATGAGCATCAATAAATTATTGTATGGTTATATACGAATGGCAATGATATTATGTAGCTATAAAGATTGTATTTCATTTTCATGATGAAATGTATTATAGTTTTTATTAAATATTTGTTATTTGATTACTTATTAATAGGTATTTATAGTGGTTAATGAATCACTACAAAGGGTCTAATATAAACAGCACAAAAACCGCTACAATAGGCTCAAAAACCATTACTTTTGATTATAAAACCGCCACATTATGCTCTCAAAACTGCTACGTTAGGAATATGAAACCGCCGCAGTAACCGCTGCAATTTGTGGCGGTTTTTCACACCATGCTAAAAACCGCTACAATAGATATAAAAACCGCCACCTTTGACCTAATGCAGCGGCAGCTGATGTAGCGATTACAAAACCACCACCTTAGCCTTTAAGGAGCGGTTTTCCTATTTTTTGTGGCGTTTTTTTACCGCTACTGTAGTCCTTTTATGTAGTAGTATGGAGCCCCACATCTTGAAACCCATAGTTTGCATGGAACCTTGCTCTGTTGTAGCCTTGCAGGTATCCGGTTTACACTAGCCTTTATCGTTCATAATCAAGTTCAATCATCCTGCAAGCTCCGTACTCGATGAGGCTAGCTGACGAAACAAGGTGAGCCGATCCACGGGTCTCTAAAGGAAATCTGCGAAGAAGAGGAAGACACGAATTAACTGTCTTTATCCTTTAATTTGAGCTTCTCATCCGCCATCGGTTCTTCGCCCTTCCTCTATGATCCTTTCAAACGCCCCTTTCGGGCTGTTTTGAAGAGATTGACATGCGTGGAGATCACTCAAGGCGAAACCGTGAGCGGGAAGTCATCAATCAGGGAGACCACCAGTGGTCTGGGGTTCAGCCTCGATGTGTAAGACAAGGCTGGACATGTTCTTTTCCCCTTCGCGAAGTCTTATCATTAGTCGCTCACGGCTAGGTTATGGAACACGGACAACTCTACATGTGCTCAGGTCCACCGGACATTCGCCTAATTTCTAATTGCGAGCTCAGGCCAGACGCGGGTCTAGTATTTGGATCGCGTTGGTTTCACGCGCGACTGTTGTGATGGTGAACTCGAGCCGTTCTAGGACCTTTGTCGCGTCTCAAGTCGATCTAGCCGCGCAACATGATCCAACTGCGACTGGGAAAGCAGAGCAGTGGGCTCGTTCTATAAAATTCTAATTAGCTTTCACTTTTATTCCGCAACTCCCATTACCTTTTTATGCTAGTTCATGGATAAATATAATCAATATATATTACCCCTTGAATCATGAAAAGGCATGAGACCCTAATATGAATAGTGCGATGGTGCTGCTAGCGCGGGTTTAAGAATTAGATGGAAAAGAGTAGTAGGGAAATAGATAATCCATTCAAGAAATGAGCAACATACCAGCAGATAACCTTTTATCCCTTCAATGCATTCAAGAGCTCTCTTCAATGCATTCAAGAAAACAATAACCTTTTTATCAAGGGCTCTCCTCAATGACAATAACCTTTGATCTGGGCATGCAAAACAATAACCTTCTATCAAGGGCTCTCTTCAATAACCTAATAGGAATGAGCATGTAGGGCACTCTTCAATGATGTTATAGAAATGAGCAATATACCATCACATGCTTTCAGAGTGATATAAGACTGGAAATCATAAATTGAAAAATAGTACGACTGTTTAGTTAACTATTCCTAATTTGCCTCAAAGCATTCCTTTATCCAAAAAGTAACTTAAAAGAACCAAGTTAATAATGTGATTCATAAATTGCGGAAGGAGTACTTCTGGTGAACTAAAACATTCCTTTTGTCACAAAAAAAACTATTATCAAAGACACAAGTGCCAGGTTTACAACTAAGGTACCTTCTGCCATTCATTTTGTCTGCTTCTGTAATCTAGGAGCTGGGACATAATCAATTTGGTAATCTCCCTTTCCCCTGCATGCATAATTAACTTGAGAAGGATTCAGACAACATTATCTACTCACTAATTCACTACTAAAAAAACAGGATTTAGCCATGGAAAATAGCAACGAATTTGGCTACGAATGTCCGTGGCTAACCGGTTTAGTCACGGACTCAGCAACGGTCGACCCATCCGTAGTCATATGCCTCGTGACTAAATTCGGGCCGACGTAGCGACCGGAAATAGCGACGAACTCATATAGTCGTGGCTAATTTTGACCAGATTTGTTAAATGTAGCAAATCCATCTGTGCATAAACCCAACCGAATATTACGAGGCTCAGAAGAAAAATCAGGATGCTTCATGTCTAGCATCCTCCATGCATCTCCATCTGAAGGATGATACATCATCCCCTCCTCTGTTACGTGCTCCGCATGCCAAGTCATATGGCTTGCAGTCACCTCCGAAGCATATATTCTCTGTAGCCTCGGAATAAGAGGCAAATAGAATAAAACCTTCTATGGCCTACGTCTGCCTGCACCCACAACATATCTTGCTTCACCACAGAACTTATATGATTCTTCATTGGCATCATTCTTCCAATACAACATACAACCATTGGGACACATGGCTATTCTTAATTTCCACCGGTAACCTCAAATTTTGAACTATCTTCTCAGTTTCATAGTAGCTGGTCGGAATCTTGTGCTCAGAAGGTAACACTTCATCATACAATTGCACAAAACCATTAAAGAGGCTTTGGGGAACATTATAATCGCACTTCAAGCTCATAAGTCGGCTCACAAAAGAAAACTGTGTATGTGTAGTACACCTTGGAAACACAGGTTCATCAGCGAATCTTAGCACGTCTGCAAACTGCGTGGACAACAGATTAGCCTCCTCAGTCGCTACTGGATCTTCCCTCATTTCATCGACCTCATTCACTTCAGCTGGTTGGAGTTCATCATTACCATCGACATGAACACTAAACCTTGAAGGAGGAACAAAGTTCGGCTCTACAATGTCAAACACCATTCTTTGCTCTGCAGTTAACTGATCATACATAGCCCACTGGTTGCCCCCTACCATTTGATCATGGTTTGGATGTCCAATAGCTTCGACGTGTGCCATACAATGATAATAATCAAACATAAACCCACAACGGTATAAATGCTCCTTCACATCATCTGCTTTCTCAAAATAACAATTCTCACATCTCCGACATGGACATTTTATCTTACCTTCATCGACATAATAAGTTTAAGCACAAGCAAAATTTATAAACTTATCCACCCCTTCAAAGTATTCAGGCTTTAATCCTCTACGATCCTCCAAGTACATATCATACATCCAGGAACGATCGTCCATATTCGATCAATCGATATGTATGGATACTATAATCATAATAAATTAATAATATACTACATATTGAATTAAACATTGAATAAATATTGTAATAATTGAACATATATACATGTATCAATTACAACCAATTTTTTTATTACATATCACATTTACAAATATAATCTTCAAATTATATTCCATTTCAAAAAACCCTTTTCACATTTGTATATATAATACCCATTTCAATCTTCAATAACAAAATAATACCCATTTATACACCATTTCCATATACCAATTATATTAATTTATATACCATTTTAAAAAACCCTTTTCATTTGCATATATATTATATATATATATGTAACTAAAGTTAAACAAAAAAAAAACAAATTACGTACCTCATACCCACGAATGAACAGAGAAGGCCAGACTGATCCACCATGCACTGCCAAACCTTCCAATTGCAAGTGGATGGAGATTGGTATTGAGCTAGAAGACAATATGCAAAGTGGGTCGGCCCCATTAAATACTCTCAACCATAAATATGCAGGGAATGGACGCGTGTCGCCCCATCTGTGGGTACAGTACAAGCGCATTGAATTTCGACAACATCCGTAATAGCCACGGATTTAGCCACGGATGCTGTCGTCGCTAACGAAGCTCATTAATACCCTTTCATTCTATGAGCTTATTGGGCTTTGAATTCTAATAGGCTAATGGGCTTTCACTTCCAGTTTTACTAACACCCTATTGAATGGACATATTCAATCTAAAAAAAATATTGAGAGATACTAACTCATCCGGCCTATTTGCAACCAAGCCCACTAAATGGCCAAATGCTTAACGATTGCTGGACCGAATAGCCACGAATTCAGCTACGGGTGTAATATCGTGGCCGGACCAACTTCGAATACAGCCACGAATCAAACGATCGTGGCTATATTCGTGGCGATTTAGTAGTCCAATCCACCATTCCAGCCACGAAACCAGCCACGGACATAGATTCGTTGCTATTAGCCACGAATTTGAAGAGGTGGCATACCAAGACGCCATCCAGCCACGAAAATAGCAACGGCTATTAACAGTTGTCCCCAATGTCATTGCTATTGGTCACGAATATAGCCACACCCAGTATTCGTGGCTAAGTATCCGTTGCTAAATCCTGTTTTTTTAGTAGTGATTGTAAGAGGTAAAGAAAGGCAATTCAAGTGTGCTACAATGTAGCACAAAGCAAAAATACTCAGGATGAAGTGCTAGTAGCAGAGCATTCACCTAGCCTCATATTTTTATTTATTTATAAAACTCATTAGGATAAACCGGTCTGAACATAGCCATAAGAAAAAAGAGTTGAGTTTCGAGACCATAAGGTCTGTCAAGTGTCATCCAGATGGTCGAAATTATTGTAAATGGAAATTTTGCTTACTAATTTTTATGATGTTCCGACACTGAGACGACTAGGAATGTTCAAAATTACGAAGAGGATGCTTGATTAGGTAGGGCTGGCAAAATTTGTGAACAAGAGTCTGCCAACGTATCAAAGATATGTACTTGAATTCCTCTCCACTGTATCAGTGCATGATGGTAGCAAAATTTCATTTCACCTCAATGATGTGGAGCGGTGGCTGTCCTACGACGAGTTCCTAGACATCTTAGGGGTTTCTCCTCAACCTACTTTGGGCTGGAAGAAAATGGGTGGCAAGATTAAAGATGATTGGGTTGCCATTACAAGTAGAACATTTAACAATGAAAAGGGAGAGACTAACTCTATGCTTGGGCATCCGTGCTTGCTCATGGCACACAAAGTGATTAGGAAGGCTTTTGGGGGTTAGGGCAAGACTAGCAAGATCACGGTCTTAGATTTGACGTGGTTCCGGTATGGTGCTTTTTCCAACAATGCAGGGACGTGTCTGACTAGGCTTCTGTATTTGTTTCATCATGCATTTCAGATGAAACAAGTGGAAGCCCGAAGGGGAAGTTATCCCTATGGGGTATGATCACACTGATCGCTAGAAAATGGGAACCAGAACCGCAAAAATGGTTCAAGTCGGTACATGGGTCTCATCTGTACTATGAGAGGAGTTTGAACACAACCACTTTATTGAGAAACCCACTGTAGCAAGAGTTGTATTGGAAACCCACGAGCGGTTACCATTAAGCAATATATTTGCCATGTCCCCTTCCATCTAGGGAAAGAGCTTTGGACTTCCATATGATCAAGAACGAAGAGAATCATACATCGGGTCGAGATGAATGAAGTACACCAATGGACATGCACGACCCTTTGCCCAAGTAATTAAGGACGAGATGAGAGTGAAAATTAAGGACGAGATGAGAGTTCCAACTGAAGAGGGTATGGAGTGGGATAGCAGGGCTTGTCTAACTAGTTCACCCATTGAGGATGTGCCCATGGATATCGGTTGTCAGAGTCATCAACATCGATTTACTCTATCACATCCAATGTCCGAGGGTGTGCATTTGCACCATGGTGAATCAAGCTCATATGTTCCTTAGGAGAAGTAGTTACAAGGGATACATGGAATTGCAAACCGACAGTCCGATATGGATATGAAACTTTGGGAGATGGCTGACAATGAAAGATACATCTTCGATAGGCTCAACTACATATCCGATAGGCAGGATCGTTTGGGGGAAGAATTTTAGGAGATGCGTGTAAGTTAGGACTTGCATCACATCCAATAGATAGACGTGGAGATGACTCCTCGGGACATGTCGGCCAACCAACAATCGATGTTTGATACGATCCACGAAATCGCCTACCAAGTAAGTGATGTTCAACTCTGGTCACACTAGATGGATGGTGAGGTCGAGTCAATTTAGGATCAACAAGAGGTGGTTACATTATATGTTCATGTAGGCGTGGCCACGGGTCATACCCGGCGGGTCGACGGGTTCGACCTGCCGGGTCAAGGGTTGGGGAAGGGCGACCCGAACCCTAACCCGGGAATTCCACGGGTTGGTGGGTTCGGGTCGACCCGTTGACCCCGCGGATTCCCAAATTAAAAAAAAAAATTTATATTTTTTAATATTTTTGACTAAATTTTTTTTTAAAAAAAATGATAGGTAAAGACTTTTTCTACCTATCACTTTTTATATCCATTTCATTTTAATATGAAGTGGAAAAAAACATGAGAAATTTTACATTTTTATAAAACTTCCTTTATCCACTACAATATAAATGTGAGGATATAAAACATCTCAAACTTTACTTCATTTCAATATAAGAAATAAAGTTTAAAGTAAAGAGTGAGAGTTAAGGGAGGATGGAGTACACATATATATACATCCATCCCTTCTCATTCTAACTCTCAACTTTCAATGTGGGGCAAGAGTTTTGTCCCACATTGAAAGTTGAGATAATAGAAGATGTCTTCCAAATCTATAAAAAGGGAAGGGTGATAGTGCTTTTGACCCACATTGCACATTGCAAACTAGTATATGTTTATATATTATGAATTATTATAAGAATAATATACATAATAATTACTATAAACATAAAAAAATATTTTTTTCGAAAAAAAAAATTTGGGATGACGGGTTGACCCGCCGGGTCATCGGGTTCAAAACCCCTGACCCTAACCCTAACCCGCTCCCACATGTTGACCCGGACCCGCCGGGCCAATGACCCGCCGGGTCATTGACCCGTACGACCCGTCGGGTCACGGGTCGACCCGTAACCCGTGGCCACCCCTATGTTCATGCATTGGACGAAAACGCCCGTGGATAGTATGTACCCTAATTATGAAGATCATTACACTTGCTCGTTGAGGTTGCCATGCAATATTTTACCAGGGAAGGGCCTTTCAATGGTCGTCGAACGTTACGTTGGCAGGAGGGCACAAGCGGTCGAGCAGAAGGTCAGGTGGAGGTCTAGGTGGTGGTCAATGTAGATGTTTGTATGGTGGTCGAGGTTGAGGTATGTATGGTGGATTAGTGGTCGTGGTGGGGTCAGGGTTGACACTTTAAAAAATATTATGAATTAATGTCATGGATACTATATATGAATATGTATTTTATGTGCACTATGTTTGATACACTTGATTAACTTGATTTCGGTTTATGTTTCTCGGGCTTAGAAAATGTGGATACGTAATCTAGCACATTTTATTTTATATGGAATTGTCTAAAACAAGATAGATTACATATTGGGTAAATTTCTTTGTGAATGGATGCAGGCTGGCACATGTTGTTAAGACTTGAAAAACAAGTTCAACAAGAGTACTTGTGAAATCGAAACTTAAGAGAATCGATTTAACCAAAATTGTTGAAAACAAAAACGCCCATTTGATTCCAATTAGGAAATCCCACGATATATCTGCAAACCTCGCTTCACCTCTACTCTCGTCGCGTCAAGTTGCATGTGGCTGCTGTATTTTTGCAAGTGTGAACGGGAGACCAAAGCTCTGATATATGTAGATCCAACAAAACATTAGTATTCCCTCTTGTCCCAACGTTGTTGGTATCCCGTAGGAGTGTACATGTATTAAGTTCGAGCCCTACTTCAGGCAAAATTCAAACAATTTTTTACGAAAGTTATATGTATACACGTATGTATATGTATGTATATATATATTTATACGTACACTGTAGTGTTATAACCGACGACTTTGTGTGGTTTCTTAATAATTTATATTTTATTACATCATTAATTTATGTTGAACTATTATTTTTATTTAAATTATGAAGATTAAAATTATTTCAATCAACCTTTATTCTGAAAGTCTTCAATTAATCATAATTAAGTTAAGATTATTTACATCTAAAATCAATATAAGGATTAATTTATTAAGTGAATAACATAGATGTAACTATTTCCATCTCCTTAATTTATTAAGTGTGTCATATACCTTTCACCAAGAATATGTTTTATGTACTATCCAACTTTCTTCATTCTATTATATAATACACGAAATTATTGAACTTTTTTGTGTTCACGTAAAATGGTTTCCAAATCCCTTGCTATATTGCTTTCCACAATTATTTAAAAAATGAATTTCATAGTCAATTATTACATATTCAAGTTATTATTTTAAAAATGTTTGATGCTTGTCTTCTCGTTAACACAATTTTTACTTTGTATATTAGGTTATTATTTCAAAAATGAATTTCATAGTCAACTATTAAACATTTAGGTTATTATATCAAAATTGATTGACGTTTGTCTTCGCGTTAACACAATTTTTACTTTGTACGTACATTGTTGTTGTTTCAACAATGAATTTCATAGTCAGTTACTCCACATTTAGGTTATTATTTCAAAATTGATTGATGCTTGTCTTCGCGTTAACACAATTTTTACTTTCTACATTAGGTTATTGTTTCAAAAATGAATTTCATAGTCAATTATTCCACATTTAAGTTATTATTTCAAATTTGATTGATGTTTGTCTTCGCGTTAACACAATTTTTACTTCGTACATTAGGTTATTATTTCAAAAATCATTTTCGTAGTCCATTATTCCACATTTAGGTTATTATTTCAAAATTGATAGATGCTTGTCTTGCAGTTAACACACTTTTCACTTTGTACTTTTGGTTATTGTTTCAAAAATGAATTTCATACACTACAAAAAAAAAATAGCCACGGTCCAATAGCCACGAATAGGCCACGAATGATCATGGCTAAATGGTTTAGCGACGGGCATAGCCACGAATTTTACGTTTGTCGCCATTCGTGGCTATATGACTCGTCGCTAAATGTCATATTTCCAACATCCGTGGCTAATAGCCACGATATGACAAGTCCGTGGCTATGCCCGTGGCCGGGTTAGGATCGTGTCATTCGTGGCTGTAGCGACAAAGTTAGCAACAGTGTAAGCCGTGGCTGATTTCGTGGCTTAGCACGTGCAAGATGTCCGACGTCTTTCGTGGCAACTATAGTGGCCAATTAGGTGGCTAAGTTTTTGGCTTTGTTGGCTATAGTTGTGGCTATTCCCGTGGCGGTATTCGTGGCTAAATTCATGACTTTATCGCTGGCTATGCCCGTCGCCTTATTCGTGCTATAAGCTAGGAAATAAATTTAATATAATTTTACAAATCTGTCACCCAAACACATCCAAAATATAACCATAAATTACATCATTCAAAACACATCTATAACACACTTAAAAGTTCAACGATACAACATGTCTCAACATGCACGAGTATCATAAGGACACCTACTAGAAGCATGGATTCAATCCAAACGAACACAAGACACCCAAATGAAATGTCGGAGCACCTACATAACAAAAATCTAAACCACCACATTGCAAATAAAGAACCCTGCTAACTTTATAAATCCTTAGCTTTGCAACCGTATGCTCTCTTTTGTCAATCCTAGAGACTTGTGTATCATCATTATGCAACAAAATTCCAGCCCAAGCTTACCACTGCTACTACTTGTAGTAAGTTTAGTGATTAATCTTGGAGACCTATTAAACATCGAGCAAGTGTAACTTTAAAACTAAAGAAAGGTGTTTGTTTGAGTTTATCTAGGAATAGATCATGCCTTATGCATGTCCTGTTTCAAAATTTCAGCCCAAGCTTACCACTAAAAGCCTTTATTAACTTGAAAGTAAAAAAAAAAAAAAAAAGAACATAAAACAAAGGACAGAAAACATACGGATTAAAGAGTAAACCATACTAAAAAAACATAAGAATTCTCACTCACAATCACGCATTGCCCCTTAGATGATTAATTTTCCTAACATAAGGATTCTTCATGCACTGGTATTACAATTCTTTCTTCTTTTTTCAAAAGATCAAATATAAAAATTCCACTTTTATTATACCACAAACAAGATACAATCCCCAAGAAACTCCAGTAGTAAATAGTTTTTGTCAAGGTAAAAAGACATACAAATGAAAAAGATATAGAACGAGAGGTGGTACCTTTGTCTTGTACCCAGAATCAACCACTTTTATTATACCACAAACATTCCTTGTAATGACCACCAAATGGGCCATCATCGGTCAACCATACTAGAACATCGTCCTCTTCTTCTTAAGCCATGACTCTAACTTTTCCTGCAATTTGAAGGGCAATTTGGATTATTTCACTCTGAAAAAACTCAAGAACAAATATTGTCTAGCATCTCAGAAACTCACCGCATAAAACCACATCTTCTAGATGAGCAAAAGTATGAAACTACAGCAGATTGAGGAATGACTCCACATATACAAAACATTAAGCAAATGTCTAAAATATCATTATTATGTAAGAAAAAAATAGAAAGTTGCCTAAAGATATTGAATTTGAGTTAACTACAATAAAATAAATAAACTCACATTTGATTCCAATTTGCATTTTGGCACTAAATCAGGAATCAGGTCACAACTGGATTTCCAAATCCAATTTTTTTTCTCTTGACTAGTACAGGATTCAAGTTAGGGTTCGTTTAGGAACCAAGAATTGATTCGACCAAAACCCAATAAGCAAACAAACACCAATAAAAAAGACTAAATATAAGATTTTATTAGATAATATAAGATTTTATTCCACAATCATTAGCTACTGATATGATTTTTCCTCAAAACACACACTTATAGTATTCTTATAACATTTTATTAGATAATATAAGATTTTATTCCACATTCATTAGCTGCTTATATGATTTTCTCTCAAAACACACACTTATAGTATTCTTATAACACTTTATTAGATAATTTAAGGTTTTATTCCCCAATCATTAGCCGGTTATATGGTTTCCCCTCAAAACACACACTTATATCATTCTTATAACAATTTATTAAATAATATAAGGTTTTATTCCACAATGACTGGTTACTTATATGATGTTTCCTCAAAACACGGTTATAATATTGTTATAACATTTTATTAGATAATATAAGATTTTATTCCATAATCATTAGCTACTTGTATGATTTTCCCTAAAAATACACACACTTATAGTATTCTTATAACATTTTATTAGGTAATATAAGATGTTATTCCACAATCATTAGTTGCTTATATGATTTTCCCTCAAAACACACACTTATAGTATTCTTATAACAATTTATTAGATAATACAAGATTTTATTCCACATTCATTAGCTGCTTGTATGATTTTCTCTCAAAACAAATACTTATAGTATTCTTATAACATTTTGTTAAACAATATAAGATTTTATTCCACAATCATTTGCTACTTATATGATTTTTCCTCAAAACACATACTTATAGTATTCTTATAACATTTTATTACATGATATAAGATTTTATTTCACATTCATTAGCTGCTTATATGATTTTCTCTCAAAACACACACTCATAGTATTCTTATAACATTTTATTAGATAATTTAAGGTTTTATTCCCCAATCATTAGCTACTTATATGGTTTCCTCTCAAAACACACACTTATAGCATTCTTATAACAATTTATTAGATAATATAAGGTTTTATTCAACAATGATTGGCTACTTATATGATTTTTCCCTCAAAACACACACTTATAATATTCTTATAACATTTTATTAGGTAATATAAGATTTTATTCCACAATCATTAGCTACTTGTGTGATTTTCCCTAAAAATACACACACTTATAGTATTCTTATAACATTTTATTAGATAATATAAGATTTTATTCCAGAATCATTCGCTGCTTATATGATTTTCCCTCAAAAACACACACTTATAGTATTTTTATAATAATTTATTAGATAATATAAGGTTTTATTCCACAATCGTTATCTACTTATATGATTTTCCCTCAAAACACGCACGTATAGTATTCTTATAATATTTTATTAGATAATATAAGATTTTATTCCACAATCATTAGCTACTTATATGATTTTTCCTCAAAACACACACTTATAGTATTCTTATAACATTTTATTAGGTAATATAAGTTTTTATTCAACAACTATTAGCTACTTATATGATTTTTCCTCAAATAAACTGTCATAATATTCTCATATGAATTTATTAGTTAATATAAAGTTTTATTCAACGATTATTAGTTACTTATATGATTTTTTTCCTCAAACCCCATTTTATTTAACAATTATTAGTTTTATTTATCTTCGAGTATTTATTTACATATAAGGACATACCATTATTTAGCCACGGATATGGTCGTAGCTAAGTTTGTGGCGAATACGAACGGGCTCATTAATACGTAGAGAGATCTATTTTTGTGTGGGCTTCCTTATTATTTGGGTTTTTCTTTGACCAACACTAATGAGCTTGACTCACTTTGGGCTTTGACCATCACCATTACTGGGCTTGACCACATCACTAATGTTGGGCTTCTTGATTTTTAATTTTTCTGGTCAATTTCCTTTAATTTTTTGAGATTGAATTACTTCAAATCGGCTGAGCTACTATGTAAAATTAGCCACGGGTTCAACAACATATAGTTTTGTGGCCTAATTTCCGTCCTCATTAGCCACAGATCTTCTGATATTGCCTATATGTTGTAGGAGGAAATCGAGTTCAAAATTTAATAAATTAAATCAAACCAGATTATGCCCACGCAAATGATTACAAGACTCCCTCCTGATGTAGCAACAGGAAGTCAGGATAGATCCTTGAGGAAGCGTGTCAACAGATCTCAAGCAGCGGAGAAATCTCACGGATGGTGATCGACCACAGGGGTACTCGATCTCGACTAGGTGGTAGTCGATAGGGATCAGTACAGTCGATTCGAGCAACAGAAGACGCTGGGATTTGGTCGACGTCGACAAGCCTTACTCGACGTCGACAAGCCTTACTCGACGTCGAGTAGGTTGGTCGTAGTCGAGTAGCCTGTTGAGTACTGCAAAGACACAAGCAACATCAATCTTGCTCGATCGAAAGTCAGTGGTCGACGTCGACTAGGGTCTAGTCGAAGTCGAGTAGAAACAATAACTTAAACGAATGCAAATCTCGAACTTTAAACAATGTATGAAAAAGACTTTCAAG
This sequence comes from Persicaria tinctoria, assembly GCA_037127255.1. Classification (NCBI taxonomy): domain Eukaryota; kingdom Viridiplantae; phylum Streptophyta; class Magnoliopsida; order Caryophyllales; family Polygonaceae; genus Persicaria; species Persicaria tinctoria. The sequence continues at coordinate 42,045,512 of JBANSL010000002.1, read as the reverse complement.
ATCGGGGTTTGCAACAACGATAATCAAACATGCATAAGGCAAGATAAATAGTGATAATCATGCAAATCGCATCGAAGGATCAAGCTTTCGCCTTTTCCAACAATTAGACAACTCTTTCAAGAAACCCTAATTGTATCTACCGATTTTATGTTTATAATCCAAGTTGTTAGCATTAATCTCTATTGAATAGGTAATAAACACATAAAAGGTAGTAGATGCTCAAAACATGATAAAGGTCGGATCTGTTACCTCAAATACGCATGGCTATTATTGGGCTTGCCCCGACCCTAGAAGTGGGTGGACTACTCGCTCTTCATCGCAATCGCAGACATCGTTGATGAAAAATAAATAACTTGCAATAAACTCAACCAAAGCTTACAACCGATTGCAGCCAACTTGCTTTCGCTCTCTGTCTCCTACTCGGCCTCCACTCTCTCTCTCTACTCTTTACCTCTTCTTCTTCTCTAGAATTCAATGAATAAAAATCAGCCCTATAGGATTTATTTATAAGGCTTAATCTTTGCTAATCAAGGAAAGCAAATCTATCTACTTTCTAAAGATAAAACTTAATTAAATAAAACATAAATCTAAAAGGCAATTATCTAAAATATCTAAATATCTTCATGTGGTAGATAAATCCTTCTCTCCATAGATAGATCTTGATAGAATAGGATGGAATCCGGCCTTGCTTTGCGCCTAAGTAATCCACATATGCTCGGATTGGCCTAACAGACTCGCGACCCAAGAAAGGCTTGGTCGACATCGAATAGTTTGGTCAACGTCAAGCAAAGTCCTCGATCTCGGGTTGGCTCCTTGGCTCCTCGAGTGGCTTCCTCTTCCTCAAGCTTGGGTGTGCTTCTGGGTCTTGGTCGACGTCGAGGAAGTAGGTCGACGTCGAGTAGAGTCGAACTCGAGTTCTCTTCGTCTTCAATTCTCGACTTGGTTCTGCTCTCGGCGGTAGTCGATGTCGAGTAACTTACTCGAGATCGAGGAGGATCCAACCTCCGTCTTCTTCTTTTGGTTTTGTCCCGAAATGGCTCCAAATTCTGTAATATTAAACCAAAACTTATATAGACCTCCATTTCTTGCAAATAAGCATAAACTAAACAAATTCGCTATATTTAAATCCCAGAATACATATGACGATAGAATAAGGAGCTGAAATAAGCATAAAAACATGGCATAAAACATGGACATCAAATCACCCCATACGTAAGCTTGCTTGTCCCCAAGCAATAACTTGGATGGTCATTCAGGGGAAGAATTCAAACTCTCAACATCATAGATTCATTCTTATATGTCTCTGAAGTCAATTACCATCATCGAAAAGGTTCTAATGCCACAATCCATGCAAGTGCAGTAAAAGCAACATTTACTCACAAAAGGAGGGTTATGCAAAATCAATTCATGTGACAAAGCATTAATAATCAAGAGGACTTTAATTTAAGCTCAATAAGGAGTAGATTGGTAAAAGGCTTAAGGTGGACAATTTTTGGCAATGTGGTGTTAATAATCCGGGGAAATGGAGTACTTTCCAAATTGAATCTCCACATTCCTTCTTCATAAGATTCATCACCTCTCACTCTTACGCTCGATGCTTTTTTTTTAATATTATGTTTTTACCTCTATAACCTCAGCACTGCCTTCTCGCGAGTCGCAAACATGGGTGTCATGAATAGCCCCAGATACTTAGTGATTCGGACTCCTCACCTGTGTGTCCCATCTCACTGAACTATTATCTCAGCGAGCAGGGTCGATCTAACTTTATCTCCTGAGGTGACCGGATTTTCTTTCACTCATTAAATTTTCCATATATTTTAAACAATTTCCTACCAAACTCCAGTAATGATATAACAACAAAAACACCATATGATAATCTCCATAATGTGACATCGTTCTCAACATAATCCCCGGATGGAAATAAAGTAAGGAATGGCAGTATTTAGAACATGTGGAGCAAAATATGAAATAAGGCATAATAGGGCTTTTTGTGATGCATATAAGCATAGGTAAGACCAGGAATATAATAATGAGCATTATATGGAAATATAAAGTCCTTCATTCTCTTATCATGCAACATGTCAAAAGCAACTTAAAATTTTGCCTCCTTTAATTGATTTTAGTAAAAATATGCACTTCATTGTAACTTCCCTTTACTAGGCAATTTCAAGCTATATCTCTAATGAATCCAATTTTGCATTGTCGAGTTCAATTTAAAACTTCTATGAAACTCATCTTTAAACAATTTACAAGCTTTGGGAGATGTCTCATAAAACAAACCCTGGGTTTAGCAATTAATCACAAAAATTAAAAATTCACCCAAAATTCACAATGTAAAACCATAAACAAGAATAAAATAATGATAATGAGCTCTTCCCCCACCCCATACTTAAAATATACAATGTCCCTACTGTATAAAATAATATAAAACAAAGGTAAAGGAAGGAACTAACCAAATAACGTGTTGTATAGTAAAAACAAGGCCGTCGAGTAACTGAGGTAGTCGACGTCGAGTAGGCGTGGTCGGTGTCGAGTACAAATCTGCTGTGTCGAGTGAAAGATGAAGTCGAGGATGCTCCTGGTGGTCGATGTCGAGTAGCTAGATCGGCGTCAAGTGGAACTTTGTGCTCGATGTTCCTCTTGGTCGATCTCGACTTGGCCTATTCGATTTCGACTAACTTTAAGTTTTTCCACTCTTTTCGATCCTTTTATGCTTCTCGACATAAAAATGTTAGATATTGCACAAAGACAAGACCTTCCACATGAAGCATTAAAAAATATAAAAACAAACAAAACCGAAACCTTAAGTTTCAAAGTCCCAAAAATCCAAAATTTTTATGTACATGCTCTAGCTTTTAGAGTCGCTAGGCCGACTTCTCTGATATGTCCCAACCTCCCTCATTGACCGTACACGAAGAGGAGGAAGCCATGAGTTTCCGTTCCGACGGACCAATGACTAGAGCGAGAGCCAAGGCGATCGCAAGAGCTACCGCGTCCATTATCACTCGAGGCTTCGCTTCTAAACCGGAGCAACCACCATCATTGAGCTTATTGGTATCTGTCGCCGACACTCCGTGTGATGCGTCTTAGCCTCCGTCGGATACCTTTCCGACGTCGTTCACATAAACTATTTATTATTAAGACTCATTTCTATTTTTAGCATTATTTATTAATAATGGTGTGGACTTACTTTACATAGTAAGTCCAGCCCGTTAGTTAATTAGGTTCATTAGTTAATTAATTAGGGTTATTAGTATTTTCCTATAAATACTCTTTTAGGGTTAATTGTCATCTTTAGGTCAAATTTAGAGGAATTGAAGAGCGTTGAGTTGAAACTCCCCCTTTTCCTCCCTAACGTCACAAACCCTATCTTTCAATTTGCTATTGCTGAATTCAATTAGGTTCTTCAATCAAAGGTTCTCGCTGGAATTGATTGAAGATCGGAATCTCATCCTCGTTTGGAAGAGATTAGCCTTGTTCGATCCATCACCACCTCACCTCTCCGTCAAACACCCCTACTGCCGCACCGCTGTCGTTCCACTGCTCCACCGTCGTTGTAGTTGTATTGTGAATTTGTGGGTGATCCTACTAAGACCCACTATCGTCTGGCGTGACCAGCCGGAGTCGGAGATCACTGCCTCCGTATTTCAATATCGGAATTGAAAGTCAACCCGAGTGAAGATGATAATGTGCACATCGATCGGCTAATTTGAAGTAATTAATTACCATTTGCAAATCGGCAAATGTTGGAATCGAAGTCAAGCAGGTGGAATTGAGTCAACCAGAGCCTTGAATTATTTGTTGGAATTTGCCCATTCCAATTTCACGAGAGCTCCTTCGAGGCCGAGATTACTTACGAGCACGGGTGATCGATCGACTTGTACCTTTGACAACCGGACGATTGGGAGTTGTACTCGCTCAACCCGAGTCGAGTACGTATCAACTGGCATCAGAGCCAAGCCGGTTTTGTAAGTCCTTCGATCTTCAATTGTTCATCATCCCCTTAATCCTTAATTGTTTTGCAAAAATTGTCCTTAATCGGTTTCTACAAGTTCATCAACTTGGCCGAAATTTTTTTTTTACCCTGCGATTTGTGTGGTGTGAAGTGATTAGTTTCGTTGCATTAGCTTGTTGCTTGTTCTGAATGTGCATTGAATCTTTTCTATACACCATTGTTTTTCTTTTAGTTGTTTTGCATCATTTGCTTTCTTGAAGTGCTAAGTTTGGTGATTCGAAGAACACCTCATTAAAAAATAAAAAACTCAAATTTGGTGATTCGAAGAACACCTTCAAAAACAAAAAAAAAAAAAAAAAATTTTGCTTTTTAGTGACGCACAGCCAAAATAAGGTAATCGTTCACCTTTTTGGTTCGGCATAGCCAAAATAAGGTAACCCAGGACCTTTGGTTCGGCATAGCCAAAATAAGGTAACCCAGGACCGTGTTCACTTCTGCTGTCTCTCATCTCTACTTCACATTTCGTCTTCTCATTGCCACTATTTGTGCTTGATTTGGGATTTGCTCTTGTTAGTGTTTGCGGACTAGTTGCTATAAACACCATCTTCTCCTACAACCTTAAGCCGCCCTCACGGCATAGCCTAATAGCCGATTTTTGGTGTTGAACAATTAAGTTCGTTGGCGTATCCGTGCTTGTTGCTTTCTTTTGTGCATTTTACTCGCCATGTCCAGTATTGTCATAGGTGATATCAACACCCCAGTGACGGGAGACGGTAATGGCGGTGACAATAGACAGGGGAACACCACTGTTCTCCCTAGAGTCACCGATGACACACCTCAGGAGACTCAGTTGAACCAAGAGCAAAGTGAGATCCAGACCCTGCGGCAGCTTGTCATTGAGTTGCAAGCCAAATTAGATGCCTCTCATGGCACTTCTCAGCAGCCAGGTGGACAGGGTGGCGCTAACCCTGTCATTGACAAGGGTAAGGGTACAGTTCCTCCTTCGACATCCAAGGCTCAGTTTCAGCGCATGCACAGCACCATTGAGAGTCACCAGATTCTGCATTCAGCTACTCCTGGTTACACTCACAGAGACAATCCTGTCTTTGATGATCCATCCGATGACGATGAGTATGACTCAGGACGACGTCAGCAGCGTCCCATCCATTTCTCGGATCGCTATGAGCCACGGACGCCACACACTGGTGGCCGAAACCGTCATTCCTCGCCTAGAGATGCTCCCCATCGCCGTACAAGGCACCCTGCTCACTATGACGACCTGCCTTCGGAGTATGATACACGCCGAGATCATCCATTATCTCGTACTCCAAGGCCAGGCCAAGCTGGTTACTACTCCCAGACACCCCACTATGATGACTTTGAGGAGTATGACGCTGAGGAGCTCCCTCACCAAGGTATGATTAATCCTCATCAATTTCCTCCTTTAGGTGACCCTTATGAGTTGCAGCACAACCAAGCTGATTGGATACCGAATGCGGAACCATTTGATGTTGATGATCGCTTCCATGGACACGGAGTTGACCATCACCACAGGGACCATCGTCCTAACCACAGGGACGATCGTCGCCAGCCTATTCATGATGCCACGCCTCCTCACCGCCAACATCGTCGTCCCCCGCGGCGTCGCCATCGTGCACCATCACCCAATTTCGGCGGGCATCGCCATCATGTAGGCGAAGCACCTCGCGCTCGCCATGAGGTAAAGGTTAAAATTGACGAATTTTTGGGTGAATATGATCGTGCTGTTTTTCTAGAGTGGTTACAGGCTACAGAGTACACTCTTCGCTACTGTCGGATACCTGACAATGAGAAAGTACAAGCTTCTACTTTGCACTTTAGAGGAGCAGCGAGAGTATGGTGGCATCGCTTTGTTGATGACCGCTTACGAAGGAACAAGCCACCAGTTACTGCATGGAATCAGCTAGCTTATGTGATGACGCAGAACTATGTTCCTCAGAACTACAGAGACCAGATGAGATTTCAGATAGCTACGGCTTCTCAAGGTAACCTTACTCCTTTAGAGTTCTTTTCTAAGCTTGAGGATATGTATTACAAAGCTAACATTTCAGTGAGTCCTTCTACCTTGAGAACGAGGTTCTTGACTGGGTTAAATGCTAATATTCGTGATCCATTGGAAATCCTTCCAATTCACGACATGAATACCTTAACCCACACAGCCATGCAGATTTACAATCAGGTGAAACGAAAAGCAGCAACTGCTGCCAGGTATGCTTCTAGCTCTGGTCAATTTATTAGTTCTACTGTGCGTCAGCCGAGTGCAGGAATAGGTTCCAACACTAGATCGACTCCTCAGAAAGCTAGTGCAGCTGTTCCTCGCCAGCCGTTAGCCAAGAACACAGCTCCCTCCGCGTCTGATAGGTCTAAAGACGCGGAATGCTTCCAGATGTGGAAGCAAGGGACACTGGAAGTAAGATTGCCCTAATGCTAAAAGGGTAATGTTTATAGACCAGGTGGGCTATGCTTCTTTGGATGACGACGAGCAACCTGAGCTCGTTGCGGATGATAGCCAAGATCATGTTAAGGAAGAAGAAGCTTGTTATGCTCCAGCTACTCATGAAGGCACCATGTTGTCATTGGTAAATCGAAAGGTGCTTACAGTGAAAGAGGTCAATCCTGAGTCTCAAAGGGAAAACTTATTCCACACGAGATGCTTGGTTGAGTCTCTTGCGCTGTCCGTGATTATTGATAGTGGTAGCTGCAACAACCTTGTCAGCAGAAAGGTTGTTGATCACCTAAAGATCCCTACAACGCAACATCCTCAACCTTATGGTCTTCAATGGTTATCATCTCAACAAGGTACCCCTATTGCTGAACAGTGTTCTATTTCTTTTGCTATTGGTCCTTACAAGGACACTGTTGTTTGTGATGTCGCTGTTATGGACGCCACCCACTTGTTGTTAGGACGTCCATGGCAGTTCGACAGACGTGTTCTTCACGATGGTTTTCTGAACACTTATGTGTTCAATTACCACGGGAAGCGCGTCAAGCTCTTACCACTTTCCCCGAGTGAGATTTTACAGGACCAGGTAGAGCGAGATAGAACTGCAGCGGTGTCTAGTCATGCCCCTACACCACCGCCGCCTGCAGGACTTCAAGGAAAAGTGGAACCACGTCTGATGCTTGCCAGACCCTCCACTATCACGGCACCTTTACGGGGAAAGGCGCCATGTTTCTTGCTGATTCCACAGCCGTTTCAGGAGACCAATGCCGGGGATACTGCTTTGCCACCGGCTATTGCAAAGCTGCTAGAAGACTATGCTGATGTCTTCCCTGATGAGCTCCCTTCTGGACTACCACCACTTCGAGGGATAGAGCATCAAATTGATTTGGTGTCTGGAGCTAGCTTGCCTAATCGCCCTGCTTACAAGGCTGGTCCAGAGGAAACTAAAGAGCTTCAGCGACAGGTTCAGGATTTGCTGGATCGTGGCTATGTGAGGGAATCCCTAAGCCCTTGCGCAGTCCCGGTCATCCTGGTGCCTAAGAAGGATGGTTCTTGGCGCATGTGCGTCGACTGTCGAGCCATCAATCAGATTACAGTGAAGTACAGGCATCTCATTCCGAGATTAGATGACATGCTGGATGAGCTATATGGTGCATGCGTCTTCACTAAGATAGATCTGCGAAGCGGATACCATCAGATCAGGATGCATGAAGGTGACGAGTGGAAGACGACATTCAAGACCAAGTATGGGCTCTATGAGTGGCTTGTCATGCCATTTGGTCCCACCAATGCCCCCTCGACCTTTATGAGACTGATGAATCACGTCTTCAGAGACTATTTGGGTAAGTTTCTTGTGGTTTATTTTGATGATATTCTTGCATACTCACCCAATCTTGCAGATCATACTCAGCATCTCAGACTGGTGTTAGAGAGACTTCGACAAGAGCAGCTATATGGCAATCTGGCCAAATGTAGCTTCTGTGCCCCGTCCACCATCTTCTTGGGGTTTGTAGTCTCCAAAGAGGGTTTACACATGGACCAGTCGAAGGTTGCTGCTATTCGTGAGTGGCCTCAGCCTACTACGGCCACACAGGTTCGATCTTTCCTTGGGTTAGCTGGTTTTTATAGGCGTTTTGTTAAGGATTTTTCTACTATTGCAGCCCCTTTGCATGCTTTAACAAAACGTAATGCTGTTGTTGAATGGAACCCAAAATTAGATGTTGCTTTTAATAGGTTGAAAGATGCTTTGTGTAATGCACCTTTGCTGCAATTGCCTGATTTTTCTAGGACTTTTGAGATAGAGGTTGATGCTTCTAACATAGGCATTGGAGGTGTTTTACACCAAGGTCGACAACCTATTGCATATTTTTCTGAGAAGTTGACAGGTGGACAGCTGAATTACTCCACATATGACAAGGAGTTGTATGCCCTGATCCGAGTGCTGAAAACGTGGCAACACTACCTCTGGCCACGTGAGTTTGTGATCCACAGTGACCATGCCGCTTTACGTTGCCTGAAGAGTCAGGCGCTGCTGAGTAAGAGACATGCTCGCTGGGTGGAATTTCTAGAGACCTTTCCTTATGTCGTCCAGCACAAGAAAGGTAAAGACAACGTTGTTGCTGATGCATTGTCTAGGAGGTATGTTCTCATTACTTCTATTCAGTCACGTGTGTTAGGATTTGGCTTAATTCGTGATTTATATGCTTCTGATGAATTTTTTAAGCCCATTCTAGACATTTGCTTGAGTAATAGGGAGCATGCTAGTTTCTATTTGCATGATGGTTTTCTGTTTAAAGCTGGTAAGTTATGCATTCCATCATGTTCTATTCGCTTACTCTTGGTCCGGGAAGCACATGATGGCCGAGGTCATTTTGGTGTTTCCAAGACTCTTGGTGTTCTACGTGAGCACTTCTTTTGGCCCCATATGGCACGGCAGGTAACGCGCTATGTTCGAGCTTGCGTCACCTGTCACCGTGCCAAGGCAAGTTCTCAGCCACATGGCCTTTACCAGCCATTGCCTATTCCATCAGGCCCGTGGGAGGACTTGTCTATGGACTTTGTCGTTGGTTTGCCGATGTCTCGCAGGGGACGAGATGCGATATTTGTCATTGTTGATAGGTTTTCAAAGATGGCCCACTTTGTGGCTTGTAAGACCACAAATAGTGCCTCTGAGATTGCGACTCTATTCTTTGACAATGTCGTTCGTCTCCATGGGATACCGCATACCATCGTCTCTGATAGAGACTCTAAATTTGTTGGACAATTTTGGAGGACTCTATGGGGAAAGCTTGGTACAAAACTCTTGTTTTCAACCAGCTATCATCCCGAAACGGATGGCCAAACAGAAGTGACCAATAGGACATTGGGAGCATTACTTCGGACCATGCTCAACGCCAACCCCAGGCGTTGGGAGGACTTACTTTCTACCGTGGAGTTTTGTTACAACAGGTGCAGGCATTCAGCGACCAATTTGTCTCATTTTGAGGTCGTCTATGGCAGGAATCCATTGACACCATTGGACTTGACGCCTAAGCCATTGAAGGATGACCACTTGCAAGCTGGAAATCGCGCTCAGATGATCAAGGAACTCCATGAGAGGACACGGCTACAGCTGGAACGCCGTGCTACATAGATTGAGACTCAACGGAGTAAAGGCCGCAGGAAGATGTTGTTCAAGCCTGGTGATCTTGTGTGGTTACACTTGAGGAAGGATCGTTTCCCATCGAAGAGGAAGTCGAAGCTGTCCAACAGAGGCGACGGCCCCTTCAGAGTTATTCAGGCCATTGGTGACAATGCCTACAAGCTGGAGTTGCCAGATTCTTACGGAGTCCATGCTACATTCAACGTCTCCGACTTGTCGCCATATGAGGATCTTGAGTACTTGGATGAGGAAGCGGGGACGCTTCCCTCTCAAGGGGGGGAGGATGATATGTCCCAACCTCCCTCATTGACCGTACACGAAGAGGAGGAAGCAATGAGTGTCCGTTCTGACGGACCAATGACTAGAGCGAGAGCCAAGGCGATCGCAAGAGCTACCGCGTCCATTATCACTCGAGGCTTCGCTTCTAAACCGGAGCAACCACCATCATTGAGCTTATTGGTATCTGTCGCCGACACTCCGTGTGATGCGTCTTAGCCTCCGTCGGATACCTTTCCGACGTCGTTCACATAAACTATTTATTATTAAGACTCATTTCTATTTTTAGCATTATTTATTAATAATGGTGTGGACTTACATTACATAGTAAGTCCAGCCCGTTAGTTAATTAGGTTCATTAGTTAATTAATTAGGGTTATTAGTATTTTCCTATAAATACTCTTTTAGGGTTAATTGTCATCTTTACGTCAAATTTAGAGGAATTGAAGAGCGTTGAGTTGAAACTCCCCTTTTCCTCCCTGACGTCACAAACCCTATCTTTCAATTTGCTACTGCCGAATTCAATTAGGTTCTTCAATCAAAGGTTCTCGTTTGGAAGAGATTAGCCTTGTTCGATCCATCACCACCTCACCTCTCCGTCAAACACCCCTACTGCCGCACCGCTGTCGTTCCACTGCTCCACCGTCGTTGTAGTTGTATTGTGAATTTGTGGGCGATCCTACTAAGACCCACTATCGTTTGGCGTGACCAGCCGGAGTCGGAGATCACTGCCTCCTTATTTCAATATCGGAATTGAAAGTCAACCCGAGTGAAGATGCTACTGTGCACATCGATCGGCTAATTTGAAGTAATTAATTACCATTTGCAAATCGGCAAATGTTGGAATCGAAGTCAAGCAGGTGGAATTGAGTCAACCAGAGCCTTGAATTATTTGTTGGAATTTGCCCATTCCAATTTCACGAGAGCTCCTTCGAGGCCGAGATTACTTACGAGCACGGGTGATCGATCGACTTGTACCTTTGACAACCAGACGATTGGGAGTTGTACTCGCTCAACCCGAGTCGAGTACGTATCATTCTCCACTTGTGCTCAAGGACCGTCAATGTGGGCCCCCTTGTGCTAGGCCCTTCTCCCGGATCATCTAGGTCCTGATGATAGTATGCAAGCCCAGCTGATAAGTTGTTGGTTGCATAGTATCTCTTGCCTTCCTTCTTTTTCTTTCCAGCTCTCATCCTTCGTAGATTAGCTCGCCACGGGGACTTATCTCCCCTTAAACTTTTATTAAATTTATTAATTGACAGAGAAGGGGTTGAAATCATACATGGACTTCCCTTTTCGTGCCCAAAACGAAAATCTTCGGGCTTAGAGTTGGTCGACGTCAAGTAGGTCTGGTCGACGTCGAGTACAGGGACCCCATACTTAGGCTCTTGGCAAGTTTGGTTCTCAGCAGAGGAAGTCGACCTCGTGTAGGTTTGGTCGACGTCGAGTTATTTGGTCGACATCGAGGAACCTTGGTCGATGTCGAGCTGTTGTTTGGCGCCTTCCTCCGTTGTTGTTTGCTCGCCCCCATGGTTGCTTATGCTTTTCACCTCCAGCCATGAAATCTCCTCCTTTGTAGGACGAAAAGAGAAATCTAAGACCTCGTCGCCTGTTGTGAAGGAGAGCAATAACTGCTTTACGCTGATTTTAGCATCTGCAGTAGCTAGGAATGGTCTACCAAGAATAATAGGGCTAGTAGGATCTTCAGCATAATCTATAATAAAGAAATCAGTGGCGACATAGAACTTACCAACCTGGACAGGGACATTCTCGACCATACCTGTAGGGATGACCACTGCATTGTTTGCCATGTATATCTTGGCATCCACAGGCTCTATGGACCCTATCTTCACCTACTCACGCTTGCTCCCAAATCACACAAGGACTTATATTTATATTGTCCAAATCCCACAGTAAGAGAGAACTTACCAGGGTCCGTTCTCTTCTTAGGGAAGTCCATCCTTTTGCATTCACCGGCGATTTCCGAGATAGATCGGTTGTTGCTAAGAATTTCCTTGAGCAACTTGACATAAGCAGGCATCTCTTGAAGAGCTTCTATAAAAGGAATTGAAACATTCAGTTCTTGAAGCATCTTAACAAAGATTTTAAACCTACCTGCAGTGGGATCTTTCAGCGCCTTAGAAGGGAAAGGAAACGTCTTCTTCTGTTTCGGAGCCTGAACAAATATCGGAGGTATTGCAGCGTCCTCGACTTCGAGTAGGTTCTCCTCGACATCGACTAGAAGTTCCTCGATGTCGACTACAGGAGTCGACTTCGAGTTCAGTTGCTACTCAGAAGATTCCTCGATGTCCTGTGGTTGGTCGACTTCAGGTGAACCTACTCGATGTCGAGCAATCTGGTCGACGTCGAGTTGTTTCTCAGCTTCGTCCCTATTCTTTCCGACCTCTGGCTCGCGTAGTTGGTGCCCGCTCCTGAGTTTTACAGCTGCGACGTGTCCAATCATTCCCTTGGGATTTGGTTGTGTCTGCGCAGGGAGTTGCCCGGTCAGTCGTGGAATTTGTGTCGTGAATTGACCCATCTGGTTCTCGATCTTCCTTTTCCAGATGTCTAGCTCTCCAAATCTTGTATTGATGTTCTGGAGCTGATTGTTGATGGCGCTTGTAGACTGCTGTTGTTGTGCCTGATTCCGACGCATCTCATCGAGGATCCTCTGTAGATCATCCTTTCGCGGATCCCTTTCTTGATGTCCAGGAGCACCTTGGTTCCATTGTGGTTGTTGGAACCTTTGGTCCCCCATATAGCGATTGGGACCCCCTGCGTAAGCTACCTCCTCGTGGGTTTCTGCCATCCTGACTTGCTCCATGTGTTGTCACTCTGGAGTGATGTGCCGATGTGAGCCACATTCGATGCAGGGTTGGTTGACATAGAGAAAATTGACTTTTTTGAGGACCTTGCGATTCTGATCTCTGTAGAATTACTCCTTAACATCAGGATCAATCTCCTTAGAAGGCTCATATAGGGGCATGGATGGGGCGGTCCTTGCGTAGGCATTCTCATCATAGTTTGTTGGAGCCCCATACTTATTGTCGAAGTTGGTGAGCTTATCGAGGGTAGCCCATGCGTCAGCTGGTGGCATTGTCAGATACTCATAATGAGTATAATGGTTAATCCTATCCTTAGCGGCCAGATCAAGAGAGTTGTAGAAGATCTCCTGAACGACATAGGGTGGTTGTCCATGTGTAGGGAAAGATCGTAGTAGATCCTTGTACCGTTCCCATCCTTTTGCTAATGGCTCCCCAGGCTTCTGCTTGAAAGCTGCAATCTTCAGGAGGAGGAGCGTTGTCTTGGCAGGAGGAAAGAATTTATTAAGAAATTCTTACCTTACCTCAGCCCATGTTGTGAGGGATCATGGAGGGAGACCTTCAAGCCACTTCAATGCTGGACCGGCAAGAGACCAATGGAAGGCTTTCATCTTAACATATTCCAGTGTAGTACCTTCACCAAGAGTATGACACATATCAGAAAAATTGGTAATATGTTCAAGAGGACATTCATTAAACCTTCCGTAAAAGGCATTAATTTTAATCTCAATCAAGAGTCGGGTGCATGTAATCCTCTGGAGTGGTGGAGAATTGGGCAAGCTCAGCCTTTGCTTGCCTCCTTCGCTCAGCTTCCTGCTTAGTGCGTGCTAGCTCTCTTTTGCTTGAAGCCTCTCTATCAGATGTGCTTGTGTTTCTGGGGCCACCATGGCTCTTTTAAATTTTGCGTGGACGTGTATAAGGCATCAAACTTAGGTTGTTGACCAGAATGGCGCATACACTACAAAATCAAAACTTAAAGGCAAACGTGAGATCTAACTACCTAAGACGCGAATGATTGCTTCTCCGGAAACGGCGCCAATTTGTTGTGGGAGGAAATCGAGTTCAAAATTTAATAAAATAAATCAAACCAGATTATTCCCACGCAAATGATTACAAGACTCCCTCCCAATGTAGAAACAGGAAGCCAGGATCGATCCTCGAGGAAGCGTGTCATCGGATCTCAGGCAGCGGAAAAATCTCACGAATGGTGATCGACCACAGGGGTACCCGACCTCGACTAGGTGGTAGTCGACAGGGGTCAGTACAGTTGATTTCAGGCAACAAAAGACGTTGGGATTTGGTCGACGTCGACAAGCCTTACTCGACATCGAGTAGGTTGGTCGTAGTCGAGTAGCCTGTCGAGTACTGATGAGACACAAGCAACAGCGATCTTGCTCGATCGAAAGTCAGTGGTCAACGTCGACCAGGGTCTAGTCGAAGTCGAGTAGAAACAGTAACTTAAACGAATGCAAATCTCCAACTTTAAACAATGTATAAAAAAGACTTCCAAGTTCAGGGTTTGCAACAACATTAACCAAACATGCATAAGGCAAGATAAATAATGATAATCATGCAAATCGCATCGAAGGATCAAGCTTTCGCCTTTTTCAACAATTAATCAACACTTTCAAGAAACCCTAATTGTATCTACCGATTTTATGTTTATAATCCAAGTTGTTAGCATGAATCTCTATTGAATAGGTAATAAGCACATAAAAGGTAGTAGATGTCAAAACATGATAAAGGTCGGATCTTTTACCTCAAACACGCATGGCTATTTTTGGGCTCGCCCCGGCCATAAAAGTGGGTGGACTACTCGTTCTTCATCGCAATCGCAGACATCGTTGATGAAAAATAAATAACTTGCATTAAACTCAACCAAAGCATACAACCGATTGAAGCCAACTTGCTTTCGCTCTCTTGCTCCTACTCGGCCTCCACTCTCTCTCTCTCTCTACTCTTTACCTCTTCTCCTTCTCTAGAATTCAATGAATAAAAATCAGCCCTTTAGGCTTTATTTATAAGGCTTAATCCTTGCTAATCAAGGAAAGCAAATCTATCTACTTTCTAAAGATAAAACTTATTTAAATAAAACATAAATCTAAAAGGCAATTATCTGAAATATCTAAATATCTTCTTGAGGTAGATAAATCCTTCTCTCCATAGATAGATCTTGATAGAATATGATGGAATCCGGCCTTGCTTTGCGCCTAAGTAATCCCCATATGCTCGGATTGGCCCAACGGACTCGCGGCCCAAGAAAGGCTTGGTCGACATCGAATAGTTTGGTCAACGTCGAGGAAAGTCCTCGATCTCGGCTTGGCTCCTTGGCTCCTCAAGTGGCTTCCTCTTCCTCGAGCTCGGGTGTGCTTCTGGGTCTTTGTCGACATCAAGGAAGTAGGTCGGCGTCGAGTAGAGTCGAACTCGAGTTCTCTTCGTCTTCAGTTCTCGACTTGGTTATGCTCTCGGCGGTAGTCGATGTCGAGTAACTTACTCGAGATCAAAAAGGATCCACCCTCCGTCTTCTTCTTGTGGTTTTGTCCCGAAATGGCTCCAAATTTTGTAATATTAAAACAAAACTTATGTAGACCTCCATTTCTTGCAAATAAGCATAAACTACACAAATTCGCTATATTCCCATTCCAGAATACATGTGGCGATAGAATAAGGAGCTGAAATAAGCATGAAAACATGGCATAAAATTTGGACATCAAATCACCCCATACTTAAGCTTGCTTGTCCCCAAGCAATAAGTTGGATGGTCATTCAGGGGAAGAAATAAAACTCTCAACATAATAAATTCATTCTTATATGTCTCTGCAGTCAATTACCATCATCGAAAAGGTTCTAATGCCACAATCCATGCAAGTGCAATAAAAGCAACATCTACTCACAAAAGGAGAGTTATGGAAAAACAATTCATGTGACAAAGCATTAATAATCAAGAGGACGTTAATTTAAGCTCAATAAGGAGTAGATTGGTAAAAGACTTAAGGTGAACAATTTTTGGCAATGTGGTGTTAATAATCCGGGGAAATGGAGTACTTTCCAAATTGAATATCCACATTACTTCTTCATAAGATTCATCACCTTTCACTCTTACGCTCGATGCTTTTTTTCAATATTATGCTTTTACCTCTCTAACCTCAGCACCGCCTTCTCGCGAGTTGCAAACATGGATGTCATGAATGGCCCCGGATACCTAGTGCTTCGGACTCCTCACCTGTGTGTCCCATCTCACTGATCAATTATCTCAGCGAGCAGGGTCGATATAACTTTATCTCCTGAGGTGACCGGATTTTCTTTCACTCATTAAATTTTCCATATATTTCAAACAATTTCCTACCAAACTCCAATAATGATATAACAACACAAACACCATATGATAATCTCCATAATGTGACATCATTCTCAACATCATCCCCGGATGGAAATAAAGTAAGGAATGACAATATTTAGAACATTTGGAGAAAAATATGAAATAAGGCATAATATGGCTTTGTGTGATGCATATAACCATACGTAAGGCTAGGAATAAAATAATGAGCATTATATGGAAATATATAGTCCTCCATCCTCTTATCATGCAACATGTCAAAAGCAACTTAAAATTTTACCTCCTTTCATGGTTTTTAATAAAAATATGCACTTCATTGTAACCTCCCTTGACTAGGCAATTTCATGTTATATCTCTAATGAATCCAATTTTGCATTGTCGAGTTCAATTTAAAACTTCCATGACACTCATCTTTAAACAATTTACAAGCTTTGGGAGATGTCTCATAAAACAAACTCTGGGTTTAGAAATTAAGCACAAAAATTAAAAATTCACCCAAATTTCACCATGTAAAACCATAAACAAGAATAAAATAATGATAATGAGCTCTTCCCCCACCCCATACTTAAAATATACAGTGTCCATACTGTATAAAATAATATAAAACAGAGGTAAAGAAAGGAACTCACCGAATAACGCGCTGTATAGTCAAAATAGAGACGTCGAGTAACTGAGGTAGTTGACGTCGAGTAGGCGTGGTCGATGTCGAGTACAGATCTGCTGTGTCAAGTGAAAGATAAAGTCGAGCATGCTCCTGGTGGTCGACGTCGAGTAGCTAGGTCGACGTCGAGTAGAACTTTGTGCTCGATGTTCCTCTTGGTCGATCTCGACTTGACCTAGTCGATTTTGACTAACTTTCAGTTTTTCCACTCTTTGCGATCCTTTTATGCTTCCCGACCTAAAATTGTTAGATATTGCACAAAAACAAGACCTTTCACATGAAGCATTCAAAAACATAAAAACAAACAAAACCAAAACCATAACAATGTCCCAAAAATCAAAAAAATTTATGTACATGCTCTAGATTTTAGAGTCGCTAGGCCGACTTCTTCGCTTGTGCAAGGACCGTCAATGTGGGCCCCCTTGTGCTAGGCCATTGTCCCGGATCATCTAGGTCTTAATGGTAGTATGCAAGCTCAGCTGATAAGTTGTTGGTTGCATAGTATCCCTTGCCTTCCTTCTTTTTCTTTCCAGCTCTCATCCTTCGCAGATTAGCTCGCCACGGGGCCTTATATCCCCTTAAACTTTTATTAAATTTATTAATGGATAGAGGAGGGGTTGAAATCATACCTGGACTTACCTTTTCGTGCCCAAAACAGAAATCTTCGGGCTTAGGGTTGGTCGGCGTCAAGTAGGTCTGGTCGACGTCGAGTACAGGGACCCCATACTTAGGCTCTTGGCAAGTCGAGTGTTTAGCAGAGGAAGTCGACCTCGAGTAGGTTTGGTCGACGTCGATTTGTTTGGTCGGCATCGAGGAACCTTGGTCGATGTCGAGCTGTTGTTTTGCGCGTTCCTCCGTTGTTGTTTGCTCGCCCCCGTAGTTTCTTATGCTTTTCACATCCAGCCATGAAATCTCCTCCTTTGTAAGGGCCAAAAGAGAAATCTAAGACTCGTCGCCTATTGTGAAGGAGAGCAATCGCTGCTTTACGCTAATTTTTGCATATGTAGTAGTTAGGAATGGTCTACCAAGAATAATAGGGCTAGTAGGATATTCAGAACAATCTATAATAAGGAAATCAGTGGCAACATAGAACTTACCAACCTGGACAGGGACATTCTCGACCATACCTGTAGGGATGACCACTGTATTGTTTGCCATGTATAGCTTGGCATCCACAAGCTCTATGGACCCTATCTTCACCTATTCACGCTTTCTCCTAAATCACACAAGGACTCATATTTATATTGTCCAAATTCGACAGTAATAGAGAACTTACCAAGGTCAGGTCTCTTCTCAGGGAAGTCCATCCTTTTGCATTCTCCGGCGATTTACGAGATAGATCGCTTGTTCCTAAAGATTTCCTTGAGGAACTTGACATAAGCAGGCATCTCTTGAAGAGCTTCTATAAAAGGAATTGAATTATTCAGTTCTTGAAGTATCTTAACACAGCGTTTATACCTACCTGCAGTGGGATCTTTCAGCGCCTTGGAAGGTAAAGTAAGCGTCTTCTTCTGTTTCGGAGCCAAAATAGATGTTGGAGGTGTTGCAGTGTCCTCGACGTCGAGTGGGTTCTCCTCGACATCGACTAGAAGTTCCTCGACGTCGACTACAGGAGTCGACTTTGAGTTCAGTTGCAGCTCAGAAGATTCCTCGATGTCCTATGGCTAGTCGACTTCGGGTGAACCTACTCGATGTCGAGCAGTCTGGTCGATATCGACTTGGCTCTGCTTGACGTCGAGCTGTTTCTCAGCTTCGTCCTGTTGCTTTCCGATCTCTGGCTCGCGTAGTTGGTGCCCGCTCCTGAGTTTTACAGCTGCGACGTGTCCGATCTTCCCCTTGGGATTTGGTTGTGTGTGCCTAGGGAGTTGCCCGGTCGGTCGTGGAATTTGTGCCGTGAATTGACCCATCTGGGTCTCAATCTTCCTTTTCCAGATATACAACTCTCCAAATCTTGTATTGATGATCTGGAGCTGATTGTTGATGGCGGGGGTTCCTAGGAGAACCTTGGTTCCATTGTGGTTGTTAGAACCTTTGGTTCCCCATATAGCGATTGGGACCCCCTACGTAAGCTACCTCCTCGTGGGTTTCTGCCATCTTGACTTGCTCCGTGTGTTGGCACTCTGGAGCGATGTGCCGCTGTGAGCCACATTCGATGCAGGGTTGGTTGACAGAGAGAAACTTGACTTGTTTGAGGAGCTTGCGATTATGATCTTTGTAGAATTGCTCCTTAACATCAGGATCAATCTCCTTAGAAGGCTCAAATAGGGGCATGGATGGGGTTGGCCTTGCGTAGGCATTCTCATCATAGTTTGTTGGAGCCCCATATTTATTGTCGAAGTTGGTGAGCTTGTTGAGGATAGCCCATGCGTCAGCTGGTGGCATTGTCAGATACTCATAATGAGTATAATGGTTGATCCTATCCTTAGCGGCCAGATCAAGAGGGTTGTAGAAGATGTCATGAACGACATAGGGTGGTTGTCCATGTGTAGGGAAAGATCGCAGTAGATACTTGTACTGTTCCCATGCTTTTGCTAGCGGCTCCCCAGACTTCTCCTTGAAAGCTGTAATCTTCTAGCGGAGGAGCGCTGTCTTGGCAGGAGGAAAGAATTTATTAAGAAATTCCTGCCTTACATCAGCCCATGTCGTGAGGGATCGTGGAGGGAGACCTTCAAGCCACTTCAATGCTGGACCGGCAAGAGACCAACATAAGGCTTTCATCTTGACATATTCGAGTGTAGTACCTTCAGAAAGAGTATGGCACATATCAGAAAAATCGGTAATATTTTCAAGAGGACATTCATTAAACCTTCCGTAAAAGGCATTATTTTTAATCTCAATCAGGAAACCAGTGCGAATTTCAAAATTATTTTCAGGGATAAGAATGGCCGATTCAGGCACGACAAGAGTCGGGTGCATGTAATCCTTTGCAGTGGTTGAGAATTGGGCAAGCTCAGCCTCTGCTTGCCTCCTTCGCTCAGCTTCCTGCTCAGTGCGTGGTCTGTCAGCGGCGAGAGCAGTATTTTTGGCTTCTATCTCTGCTTGAAGCCTCTCTATCAGATGTGATTGTGTTTCTGTGGCCGTCATGACTCTTTTCAATTTCGCGTGGACGTGTATAAGGCGTTCTGAATCGTCTAAGGCATCAAACTTAGGTTGTTGACCAGAACGGCGCATACACTAGAAAATCAAAACTTAAAGGCAAACGTGAGATCTAACTACCTAAGGCGCGAATGATTGCTTCCCCATAAATGGCGTCAATTTGTTGAAGGAGGAAATCGAGTTCAAAATATAATAAAATAAATCAAACCAGATTATGCCCACGCAAATGATTACAAGACTCCCTCCTGATTTAGCAATAGGAAGTCACGATCGATTCTTTAGGAAGCGTGTCAGCGGATCTCAGGCAACGGAGAAATCTCACGGATGGTGATCGACCACAAGGGTACTCGGCCTCGACTATGTGGTAGTCGACGGGGGTCAGTACCGTCGATTTCGAGCAACAGAAGACGCTGGGATTTGGTCGACGTCGACAAGCCTTACTCAAAGTCGAGTAGGTTGGTCGTAGTCGAGTAGCCTGTCGAGTACTACAGAGACACAAGCAACATCGATCTTGCTCGATCGAAAGTCAGTGGTCGACGTCGACTAGGGTCTAGTCGAAGTCGAGTAGAAACAGTAACTTAAACGAATGCAAATCTCGAACTTTAAACAATGTATGAAAAAGACTTCCAAGATCGGGGTTTGCATCAACGTTAACCAAACATGCATAAGGCAAGATAAATATCGATAATCATGCAAATCGCATCGAAGGATCAAGCTTTCGCCTTTTCCAACAATTAGACAACTCTTTCAAGAAACCCTAATTGTATCTACCGATTTTATGTTTATAATCCAAGTTGTTAGCATGAATCTCTTTTGAATAGGTAATAAACACATAAAAGGTAGTAGATGTCAAAACATGATAAAGGTCGGATCTTTTACCTCAAATACGCATGGCTATTGTTGGGCTCGCCCCGACCATAGAAGTGGGTGGACTACTCGCTCTTCATCGCAATCGCAGACATCGTTGATGAAAAATAAATAACTTGCATGAAACTCAACCAAAGCTTACAACCGATTGCAGCCAACTTGCTTTCGCTCTCTTGCTCCTACTTGGCCTCCACACTCTCTCTCTACTCTCTACCTCTTCTCATTCTCTAGAATTCAATGAATAAAACTCAGCCCTATAGGCTTGATTTATAAGGCTTAATCCCTGCTAATCAAGGAAAGCAAATCTATCTACTTTCTAAAGATAAAACTTAATTAAATAAAGCATAAATCTAAAAGGCAATTATCTAAAATATCTAAATATCTTCATGTGGTAGATAAATCCTTCTCTCCATAGATAGATCTTGATAGAATATGATGGAATCCGGCCTTGCTTTGCGCCTAAGTAAACCACATATGCTCTGATTGGCATAACAGACTCGCGACCCAAGAAAGGCTTGGTCGACATCGAATAGTTTGGTCAACGTCGAGGAAAGTCCTCGATCTCGGCTTGGCTCCTTGGCTCCTCGAGTGGCTTCCTCCTCCTCGAGCTTGGGTGTGCTTCTGGGTCTTGGTCGACGTCGAGGAAGTAGGTCGACATCGAGTAGAGTCGAACTCGAGTTCTCTTCACCTTCAGCTCTCGACTTGGTTCTGCTCTCAGCGGTAGTCGATGTCGAGTAACTTACTCGAGATAGAGGAGGATCCAACCTCCATCTTCTTCTTTTGGTTTTGTCCCGAAATGGCTCCAAATTCCGTAATATTAAACCAAAACTTATATAGACCTCCATTTCTTGCAAATAAGCATAAACTACAGAAATTCGCTATATTCCCATCCTAGAATACATATGACGATAGAATAAGGAGCTGAAATAAGCATAAAAACATGGCATAAAACATGGACATCACTATAGTAGTGGCTATGAGCTTCAAATTAAGGTTAGGGATGCCATTTTGTCCTCTTTTCTTAGCCATAGAGTTAGCCACAAACATATGTCGTGGCCTAATTAGCTTCAAAATTAGCCACGGATGAACCAATAATGGGTGACTTCGTGGCTAATAGTTATGAATTAAGCTACGAAATTCATGATCGTGGCTAAAAGTCACCACATTCATCACCCCCAGCCACAGATTTAGCCACGAAAATTTTCACTCGACGCTTATTTAGCGACGACATGTTAGGTTGTGGTTACATTCGTAGCTATAAGCCACGAATTTGGCCACAACCATATGACGTTGCTAAAATATATGTGGTTATTTCCTGTTTTTTGGTACTGATAATCAAGTATTCTACATTTAAGTTATTATTTCAAATTTGATTGATGCTTGTCTTCGTGTTAACACAATTTTAAAATTTTATATTAGGTTATTGTTTCAAAAATGAATTTCATAGTCAATTATTTCACATTTAGGGAGACAATTATACAAAGAAATAAAAATTCGCGTTCCCTATATACACCGCAAATGACGCGTCGGATTGGACGTTGCCTCGATGTGTAATCTGATCGTTATCTATGAAGTGAAGGGTTTGCATTTGACAAAGGAATTTGGGCTTGATGCCATTACGTGTGTTTCATGTATGCCAATAACGCAAATGTTGATGTATTTATAGATGGCCTAATTAGAAACGTCCAATTAAACGTTGTTATGGGAGTTTACATAACACAACGTTTAATGTTACGTTGTAACAACGTCCAATTAAACGTTGCTGCAACGTTCAATGTAACGTTTTAACAACATCATATTTGGCGTTGTAGTAAGGAAGCCTCACAAAAAAACGAGAAAGGATTTCCCACTATAAATTACGCCATGCGAGGGTCGAAATTACAACATCTCACATCCGATTTACAATGGTCCCAACTCACTAAGTAGATCTTGACATCTGCAGCCTCTGCCTTCCAACTTCGAGGAAGAATACTGGTTGGGGGCGTCGAAAGAATAACGCTGACTAATGGGCCAGGGAGGAGAGGCACCAACATCCGGGTAGAGCACAACAGCTTCGGGGCACTCTAGCTCGCACAAGGATGGAATACGTTCGAGAGATCCCATGGCGTGCGGGTAGGCGCAGGTTTGATGTTTAGCTACTTAGGCAACGCTCGCTTCCGGATCGTCGTAGTGCCGCCGGAGAATGTTTCACCATCAGAGGAAGAGAACAACAATGATTTCCTCTGAGGTGGGACATGGCGGCAACCCGGAAAAACTTCTTAACTATGTTATTTTTGTTGTAATCTTCTATCATTAATATGAGAACTAAGGCAGTCTAAACGTTTTCATGTAACGTGTTTTTGCCTGAAATAACCACAAATCATATTTGAAAACCCTCCGCGAGGGCCAAAACGCCCCAATAAAATAAAAGATGCAGACATCGCACTAAGTTTTCGCCAATATACTACCCAATAAAAACAAAGATAATAGAACTTCAAAGTTGATCCAAGTGTTGCTGTTAAAAACGTTAGACTTAACGTTTTTTTTTCATATTGCAACGTTGTATTGAACGTTGTTGTCTGGCCCGACGAGGCCCACTTTAGCAACGTCGGATTAGACGTTGCTAAAGTGTCCGACCCGCCCAACTTCCTTCAATTCACAACGTTGTGTAGGATAAATGA
The DNA here is from genome assembly GCA_037127255.1 of Persicaria tinctoria. Lineage (NCBI taxonomy): Eukaryota > Viridiplantae > Streptophyta > Magnoliopsida > Caryophyllales > Polygonaceae > Persicaria > Persicaria tinctoria. The sequence goes on along the minus strand of JBANSL010000002.1, from coordinate 42,022,214 downwards.
CAACATTGAAACGAACGTTGCTGCAACGTGAAATCTAACGTTTCTACAACGTCACATTCGACGTTTCATTAACAGTGTTAATCGTGGATTTGCGGCGTATATAGGGTGACCCTAAAAATTTGGGCGATAATTGCAATATATAGGGTACCGATTTGAAAAGAAACAAAAAACTATTGGTGGTTAAGTAAAAAAAAATTGTCTATCCATGTAACTCCCTCTTTATGAGGCCCCGTCTCTATTGGTGCAAGGTTGTGTACACAGATTAACCACTTACACTATTGGATTTCAATAAATAAAGGGCCATGATTCAAAGCATACTTTTTGGATTTGTAATTACATTTAATTACTACAAACACCATGCGCATGGCTGTTGCTTTTCCAGGCTGCTTCAGAACCACAATAGTCCCAACCAATTAGAGCATGGCGTGTGTCCCATTATTTTCCAAAATTGTTCTCTCCTGGAAAAATGGTGTTGCTCTCGCCCCACATCACACAGGTTCCTTGTTTGATTTCAACGTTGGGCATATTTTTTTGTTTCTTTAAGTTATACCTACTTAGATGTTGCACTGCTTGCCCCAACATGCAACAGGCTCTTGTCCACTGCACTAGAGTATGTGTACCAGTGGAATAGGCTGGTAATTGGGCCTCTCGTTCTAAAAGGATTTCTCATACAAAGTGATAATAATTTTTTTGTCTAGATGAGCCCGGTAAAAATATGAACATTAATGTTCTAAAAAGATTTATAATGCAAGTGCATATGTACTAGGACCATATAACTATTCAAAAAACGAGGGTATTGAACTAAGTAACATCACAAGCCCCTTATAACTATTCCTCCAAACGTGACAACAACAATTCATGCAAGGCGTGTCCAACTCATTCAATATTCTAGAGTGGTTGATACGAACCGATTGAGATGATGAAGATCCCGACGTGTGTGTTTGTGACAGCTGCATAAGAAAAATTTGTTAATAAAGTGAGTCCAAAAAGTCTGAAGTTAGAGAAGAGTTATATTTTCTCACTCACTTGTGTAACCCGCAAAGGAAGACCACGTACACCATTGAACGAACTCAACATAGTGTCGTGCATGCCACTTTGTTGCCAGACTTGTGTATGCATCATCTAGCAAAAAAGAATGAAATAAATGATCATAAGTATGATGCTAACGAAAAGAATGTGACATGAGAGCATGTGCTCCCAGTTACACATCGAATTGTAAAATAGATGAGGATTTTGCATGTGATGCCCATGCGGCATGTGCATCATGTTGTGGTGGCGACGACCATAGTTGGACCCAGCATGGCTCTCCGCTGGGTTGTTTGCCCCGACCCGTTTTCATTGACGCTCATGCTTCGACATTTTTTCCGATAATAGCTTGACCTCCTAGATCTAGCGGCGCCTTTACCCATTTTGTCTACTGGATCTACCACGGGGGATATATCGTTAGCTGGTACATGTTCATCGTCATTCATGGTCATTTTAGTAGGGTTCACCACTCGACACCCATACACTTTCCCAATCCCATCAAGGTTGTTCAAGTGTAGGATATGCTTCCCCATCGCAGCTTCCTTGACAATGTCTTCCAATCCCCCGAGTGCAGCCATCACAAAATTGTACGAATCCTCATTGTACCTCGCCAATCCAGGGATTCTGTCCAGCTTACTATGAATATCCTCATACTGTTTCATTCTGTCGAGCTTGTTTTCTATCAACTTATAGTAAGTAACCACAACATTCAAGTGTTCCCGTGGTAGGTCCTTCCGCCAACGATCCAAAATATACCTCTCCAGAACGTAATATACCCGCTCTTGACTGAAGACAAACAAAATATGGCATGGGTGCATAATATATGGCCTTTTTTTAAGTGTAAACTTATATTGGTAGCACCGCGTACGACCATAATGTAGCTGCTTTACCGTAATGTCGTAAGTGCACACATTGCCATCATCTAGGACCTTTATTGAATTGTTGCACACGAGGTTCTGCACCTCAAGTTGAAATTCTTTGAACTTTGTAGTAGTGTACAACTGTTGGAACACGAGCTCAAACACATCCTCGGTCATGCACCAAATGGGGCTATTTATCGATGTAAAGTTAGTCGTCTCCTCCTCCCTGGCCTTTTTTTATAATGCTAGACCATACTGCTCAACGAATATCTTCAAAGTAGTATTGACATTGACTTACTTTTTGAAGAAATGGTTCATACCTTCACTCCTTTGGTTATTTGACATCCCGACTCAAAAGCAGTCCTTGAAGTATATAGGAACCCAATGCCTTCTATTGTCCTACATCTTGCATAACCACTTGTTGTTACACAAACCAAACTTCTCCACCATCACAGACCATGCTTCTTCGAACTTGCATTCACTCAAGGAGTCATGTAGAGCATCTTGGAATGAACTGAGTATGTCATTCCAAGCGGGTTTGTCCATGAAATGCTTTCAAGGATTCTTTATCACGTGCCATATGCACCAATGATGCGAAGCATTGGGAAACACTTGCACCACTACATTTCCTGAAAACAAATGGACATTATGGATCAATATCCAATTAACTACATGTAAATACACACACTAGCAATATATAGTTAATAAATTCCCGTCCACTAATGACCTTAATTCTTATTTGAATGGGCAACAACTTAGCAATGAATTTGGCTTGGTTGGTTAAGATTCCTATTGGTGCCTTCCCGGATATACACTTGAGCCAAGTGAGAAACAACCACACGAGTGCTCGATTTCTTCTCCAATGAGTAGGGCACACCCAAACAATACACTCTGCCCATGGCTATTGACCCTGATGAATGATGAAAATGTCATCTTTATTTGTTTGAGTCGTATGTCGTATAGAATGTGATAACATTGACAAATTCCAAGTATGATACTCGACTCCATCCATCAGCCCAAAACACATTCTTCAATATGTTGTTTTCATCCACATCATAAGCGTAGAAGAAATTCAAGTTGCCTAAAGACATTTCCTCGAAATAATTGCTCATTACAGCGAAGTGCCCAGCCCCATGTCCTGCCTTCTGGACTTGGCAACCAGGTTCTGCAGGTCCCGTTCAGTGAAATCCACTTTATCATGGTTCCCTTTCTCAACCACAAACGATGTGAAGTTCTTAGCTATAGGTAAGTCGACCCTATCGATATCCAAGATCCGTTTCTTGTCACATTTAGTGATGTATCTGTAATTTCTGAGGTATTTTGAATGCTCTGGCACACACTCGTGGTTATGCTCAAGCACAACGACAATTATCCTCCATGCATCAGGTCCATCGCGGACAACATTCACCCTGAACTTATAACCTATTATAGTTGAAGTGGATCCATTCGTCGGGTTTTTTGACTTTGATACAAACTTCCCCCCTTTGTACATTCCATCCTAATGGTGTTGTACCTTTCCCCCATAGGACCATCGCCTCTTTCCTTGAGAGGTAACAATTCCAAAACCCAAATTCTTACCATGAATCCATTTTGTCTTGTGTATCTGTGGACTAATTGAAAAAAATATGTTTCAAGCTCAAATGCCAGCCCATCATGGGGAGGCTTAATTGTCGAGTGATCGGGATTCTTGAGAGGCTCAGCACTGTTGGACAAGGGCACTTCCCCCCCGTCTCCTTCATTAGCGGCTTCCTTGACGTGGTTTTCACTATTCAACGAACAACCTGTGTTGTCATCATCCGAAATTTCGGGCAAGGTGTGATTCGAGCCCGACCCACCGATCGAATCTTGGTCATCGGACACAACTTCATACTCCATGCTAAGATCAAAGTTTCTATTCTGGCTCATTCTAGCTGGGTATATATGATGATCGGGAAATCTGCAGGAGAGGATCCATTGAACGACATTGTGTGGAATTCTGAAATCCTAATTTAACTTTTTAACTACATATAGGCTCTGATCTGATTCAACACGCAAATGACAATTATACTCTAATGAGAACTACAATGTGGATGATGAAATCTTAAATCCTAATTTAACCGTCGAACAACAATTACACTCTAATTAGATTCAAAATGAAAATTAATGGTAATCCCTTAATTAAAGAATATATATCGGAGAATATATGTATGGCTAACCTTCGATATCCAACGAGTTCAGTGATCGAAAAACGATCGATTGCAGCTTGTTCGATCTCAATTGACGTCGGAACCTAAACCTAGTACCGTCGATGATCAATCATCGCCAGAATCCTTTCTCGCCTCTTTCACTTGAGCAATCTGCACTTCCAACTCCACTTCAAACCGTTTGAAGAGTATAAATGTTCAGATCAAGATTAAAATTTGAAATTGTTGTTGGAGGTAAGGATTAACATGTTTAACCTGGCATTAAATGTTGTTAGAATCAAGGTTGTTTTAATTGTTGCAGGTAATGATTATCCTACTCCATCCATCTCTGATTTTTTTTAAATTCAAATTTACTTTTGACCAGAAGGAGTTTACATTTTTACATTTAGGAAAATCTACCAAAGGGTAAGAGAATCAATTGAATACTGGGTGAGAACTAGACCTGTCAGTCGGGTCATTTAGGTCGGCTTCGGGTCGAGTCATTTCGGATTTTGGGTAAAACGGATTTCGGGTTTCGGGTAAAATGGGTTCGAGGAAAAACAGGTCTCGGATAGGTCCGGGTTGACTTGAAATCGGGTTTGACACGGTTTTGGGTCAAATAGGGTCGATTTCGGGTTTGTCAAATTTTTCTTTTTAAAATTAAAAAAAAATCATGATTTGGTAATTTTGCGATGATTTTAAAATGCTAATATTAAAGACGTGGTTGATAAGTTCTAGTGCTGATAATTATATACTATATCTGATCTAAAATATTTGATTTTTATTATATCTCATAATTTTTTAAAAAAAATTAAAAATTTTAAATCATTTAATATAAATACTTTCATGCAATTAGTAATAAGTATAAAATTGTTTTTAATATTTTAATATTTTTAGAGCTTTTATCTTCTTAAAAAATGTGATTAAAAAATAAAAAAACTAAATATTATCGATCAGAGAGAGTATTACACAGTATACATAAATATAAAAATTGATTTGAAAATGAAATATTAAGTGAGTGTACTTATAAAATGTACGTAATATATTGGAATCTCCACAAATACATTTAATCATATATAATTATAAGTCAACCGAGTCACCGAGTTAATCGATTCAAAATTAATGGATCAATCGGATCACATAGTCTAAATCCAGATTAGCAAAAAAATTACCGGATTTTCGAGTCAAAATTTTGAGTTCTTGATCCATAGTTTTTTAAACGTTTGAATTAAATTAACCGAATTGGGTCGTGTTTTGACGGTTATAGTGAGAACACAGGACAAGACTTAGGACCAACGTAAACATATGAAAAGGAGACGATGGAGTTTGAGAGCAGCCCGCAGCCGCGTATTTAGACAAATTCAAAGCATACACGCTCCGGTCACCAAGAAGCTTCTTTCTGCACCTGCTCCCTTCCCAATATGTCAAATATACATTGTTGAATATCATCCACCTTTTTCAAACCTACCCTATATTAATACGATTGTGCTATATACATTATAGATGGGTATTATATGCATTTAACCCACCAATTTTGAATCCGATGGTGCTACCTACATGGGTTTTATGTGTATTTAATCGACGAATTTTAAATCCATTTTACCTTTAGTAGGTCTCTTATCCAATAATCATTACAAATCGTAAAAAAATATATTCGTCCATTATAAATAAAAATAAAAAATTTCAAAGAATGAATCAAGTGATAAATTAGAATGAAGAAAAAAAAACAAGACTTAAAAAAAAAAGAAATATGTCCTTGTTTTTCTTCCTTTTTTTTACTTTAATAAATCTCACAAATAAGGTGCATTATACTAAGGGCTCGTTTGGTTCAATGTGTGAGTTGAAATTCTCGGGAAGTTATTTCATGATAATTGAATTCCCAGAAAGCCTAATTCACGGGAATTGTGAAAATATGTTTGGTTAACTTTTTATTTTAGAGGATTAATTAAGGGAATTGAAAATTTTTAAATAGAAAATAGGGGATTTGCTACTTACCTATGGGAAGTAGGTAAGTTAAATTCCTTTGAAATGGAGGAATTTAACTTCCTGAGAATTTATCTTCTTAGGTTTTTCTGCGGAAAAAAATTCAATCAAACACATATTTTTAGCTACATCCTTAGTTTTTGTACTTTTTGGATTTTTCCATTGTCAACCAAACTAGCCCTAACACTTTTTTTTTTTAATCTAGTAATGCAAAAGTCCCCTTTTATATTCATATTTCTAGTAATGGTTTCCTATTCGCTTAGTTATAACCTAGAATCCTCTTTTCACACATATAACTATCATATCATATAAATATAAAAGAAAACCCGTCAATCTATATATATACATTAGACTATATATATAATCAATAGCCAACACCAAATGAAGAAACCTTTTTAATTAGTAATCTCCACCGGCCTCCACGAAACCCCTCTTTTAACTACATTATTACACCATGGCTGAGCGGATCCATCCATCACCCGATTTAGAAGCCGCCGATCACAACCTCGTCCCACCATCCCCACTCCCATCCGCCCCTCTAATCCCGCCCTCCGCCACGAAATCCGACAAGGGTTACCCTCTCCCCAGCCACCCTCCCCCGCTTCCACCACCACACCGTCGTAGCCGCAGCTGCCGCCTCTGCCGCCTCTGCTGCTGCCTCTCCTCCACCCTCGTCCTCCTCCTAATCCTCCTTGTCGGCGTCTTTGCCGCTGTCCTCTTCCTCGGCTTCCACCCCAAGATCCCCCACTACTCGGTTGACGGCATCCGCGTGGCCGCTTTCAATGTGCACTCCGATGCCTCCCTCTCCGCCACCTTCGTCGTCAACATCACCGCCCGCAACCCCAACAAACGCATCGGGATCTTCTACGAGGGGGGTAGCAGCTTGAGTGTCTGGCACGACGGGGTGGAGCTCTGCGAGGGGTCCCTCCCGGTGTTCTACCAGGGGCACCGCAACACAACGGTGATGCAGGTGCCGCTGTCGGGGACGGTGTCGAACGCGACCGCGCTGGTGACGGAGGTTCAGGAGGAGGAGCAGAAGAGCGGCGGGGTTGCGCTCGTCATAAGGGGGAAGGTCCCGGTGAAGGTAAAGATGGGGAAGCTGAAGCTAATGAAGATCAGATTCAAGGCCAATTGTGACCTGCTCGTTGATACTTTGACTGCTAATAATCAGATTAGCATTAAGAGCAGCAGTTGCGACATTAAGCTTAACCGGATTTTCGGTATTACCTTCCATAAGTAATTTTTTTTTTTTTTTGAGGATTTATGAGTGGGCGGGGTAATTTTTATTTTTATTATTTCTTTTTAAATAAAAATGTGGAGGAATATTTATTTATTGATCAGGTTTCCTCCTATATTTCTTGTACATTACTACATTTGATTTTGATATAGTTTATTTATCAATTTAATATGGTATTTTGGTTTTTGTAACGTGGGAGATTTCGAGATTATCGACTAGTTTATTTAGTATGAATTTAATATGGTATATATTTGATGTTTTAAAATTGGTTAATTTATTTATGTGATATCTACTTTCCCGTTTCAAATTAAATGTCGTTTGACTTTTGTGCATGTTTTTAAAAAGATAAAAACTCTATAGAATATTATTTTTTAAATAAAATTTTATAAATCCATACATCTTACTACTAAATATGAAATTATTCAAAAAATATTTTTTATGTAATTTTTGCTTCCTTAAAAAGCGTTCACTAAAAGACAAACGACATTTATTATGAAACGAAGGGGATTGCAAGACAAAATTATTTCCTATATTGGGGATAATAACCTTAATCGGAAAAGATTTTCCACTAAATAAAGAAGCGACCTGAGAAGTCAAAGTAATACTAAAACGATTTTTCTATCCTATACCCTGGGGTATAGGATAAGACCCTAAATTTAGAAAAAAATTTAAAATTGTAATTAGTTTAGCATTTTTTTAAGGAAATTTTACAGGAAACCACCCCTTATTTATTAGGCTTTTCATTTAACCACCCCTTATACAAAACCTTTCACTAAACCACCCTTTATTTATTAGGCTTTTCATTTAACCACCCCTTATACAAAACCTTTCACGAAACCACCCCTTATTTATTAGGCTTTTCATTTAACCACCCCTTATACAAAACCTTTCACTAAATTAACCACCCCTTATATAATCCCGTCAATAGATGACCACCCCTACCTCTATTCCGTCCAATTTGATGTTAAAAAATTCTAAAAAAGACCGAAATGCCCTTTTTTTTTAACTATCCATCTTCAACCTTTCTGCTGCCATATATAGAAATCCTACGATCGTCCAGACTTCAGAGTCATCGACGAACTTCAGGCTACACGACTAGGGGATTCGGAGAGGGATTCGATGATGTAAACTGATCATGAATGCAAAAGGTTCTCCAATCACAAGGTATAATCAATTAATGTTCTAAAAAACGCTCGGCGGATGCTCGGCGGTGGGGTACCGCCAAGCGCCAAGACGGTTCGGCGACCTCATTGGCGGATTCTTAGTGGTCAAAACGTTTTCTTAATGTTTTCTTATATTTACCCCTGTACTAGGACAGTTCATTCGAAATTAATTAACAAGCCAGTGAATCCGGTCGAGCACCACCCAAGGCACCGCCAAGCCAGTCGTGATCCACCAGTCCACCACTAGAGAACTGAGATATATCGAGCACGAGCAAAGGCAAGAGAGTCAAAGATGGATAGTTTTAAAAAGGACATTTTGGTCTTTTCATAAATTTTTAACATCAAATTGGATGGAATAGAGGTAGGGGTGGTTATCTGTTGACAGAATTATATAAGCGGTGGTTTAGTGAAAGGTTTTGTTTAAGGGGTGGTTAAATGAAAAGCCTAATCAATAAGGGGTGGTTAAATGAAAAGCCTAATCAATAAGGGGTGGTTTAGTGAAAGATTTTGTATAAGGGGTGGTTGAATGAAAAGCCTAATAAATAAGGGGTGGTTTAGTGAAAGAATTATATAAGGGGTGGTTTAGATTTTTAGGTTCGCTTGCCTTTTTTTGTAGAGAATCTTTCCCAATTTACACCATGTTTGGAAGATGGGATTTGTTGGAAGGGAAGTGAGGGGAAAATAAAATTGTTGTTTGGGTGAACAATCAAAAGGAAGGGAAGGGATCGATTACAAAGGTAGGTAACTGCTAAATTTGATGGGATTTCACATTCCATCAAAACGGTGGAATTTGAAGGGAAAGTGGAATTCTTCCTCTTCCCTCATCTTCCTTTGTCTTTTCCTAATTTCCCACCCCTTCCTTCCCCTAAAAACCCAGGTACCAAACACACGGTTAGAGTTTTATCGTATGCCATAGAAAAACCGATGTTAAAAAAAGATAAAATAATCTAAATTTGAGAAATCTTTTCCAACTAAAGTTATTATCTTATACCAAGTATATGATACAAAACGCTAATATATGTAATCAAGAAATTTGAGGGATTTTTTTTTTTGTGATAAGAAAAGAAATTGTTTTTCCCGGCCCTCTATGTTGAGTTGAGATCTTCTACAACCCATAGTGTACCCTATGGTACACCACAAAATTATTTTTGTTATACAACATTGTTACAAAAAATTCTAAAAAATATATTTAACTTATATACACTCATATTTATATGTTTATAAAATTTTATCATAAAATATCATATTTTTGAAAAATAGAAAATTTATTTTCTAAAATAACTCATATTTTCATTATCTATAATTTTTTAAACATGACTTTTATAATAAAATGTTATAAATATATAAATATGAGTGTATATAAGTTGAATAGAATTTTAAGAATTTTTTTTTAAACATTATTTTATAACAAAAATAATTTTGTGGTGTACCCTATGGTACACCATGAGTTGTAGGAGATCTCAACTCCTCTATGTTAGGCAAGATGTAGAAATGTGACTTGAATAAAGATGTGAAAAAGTTGGAACGAAGATATTGGAAATTTCAACTTATGACTAAGTCAAGCATCTGTGATAGGCCATCAAAGTCTATATGAATAATCGAAATCTTCTATATAATCATAATTTAGGTGTGTTTTATTCCATGCCCGTTAATTTTTTATTTTTTTTTGGATTAAGTAAGAATTCGACGTCCGGACAAGCCCGGGGTCGATAGGCCGAAGAACTCGGCGATGGATAAACCGTCAAATAAACTAAAGACAAAAAAAAAGGCAGAGCCATCAAATTACAAAGGCGAGGATAAAGACGGAGACTAGCATAAATATTGAAAGTGCAGGACCAGTGTGTAGCACCTCATCCGTCAGTTGGTAGAGGCGACACAGGGGATCCCTCGGGAACAAAGTGGAAACCTCAGATATTGACTCTGTCAACGAGCCTTCAGGTTTCGATCACGTCCACGACCTCTCGCACGTCGACAAATAAGAAGAAACACCGCTTAAAATACCGCTAAATCTTAAAACCTTCAATCACACAACACCGCTTAAAACAACTTGTCAAAAACTAATGGGTAAAATCCGGGTTTTTCTCTCTCCTTTTTTTCCTTTTTCTTTTCTCTCTTTTTTCCTGCTTTGGGCCCAAGCAAAAGACTTGGGCCTACAGGACTTGACACCGGGCCAAAGCAATCCGAAAACGGGTCGACAACGGGCTCAGGAGTGTAAAGGGAAACCGAAGTAGGCAGCCTGGCAGAAGGTCGACACCCCGGCCGCCGGAGAGCGCCCACACTGAACCAGAAGCCAATAGATTAGACCGGCACAGCCGATGACCACCGGACGAAGACCGCCACATCGAACCCAACCCGGACAGAGCGAAACCAGGAGCCCCAAATCGGGCCAAAGGATAAGCAAAGCCCTAGGCCAGACGAGAAGCAAGAGGCCGAGATACCAGAGAAGGAGTAGCAGAGGATAGGCAAAGCCCCCAATCTATTTGATAAAAAAGAGGACAACCCCAAAATCTCACCTCGGACCGACCCAAACCAATCAGATCCGGACCGACGAGAAGAGCACAAGCGAGAGGAAGACCAACTCCGACGAGTAGGGTGATAGGAGAAGGTGCTCAAATCGAAACACACCATGGACAGAAGGACCAGGATAGACAGCGGAACCAAACACCATGAGAGTGAGGATTCGAAAATCAAAGGTTTCACGAGGTGATTTTGACAAGGATGGATAGATCTGGAAAGCATATTTGGATTGTTCCGGGAGGAACGAGATTCACCAAGAGGGTTTCTGTCTCCTAAGAGAGTGAAACTCTCTTTTTAGTCCCCTATTCCATGCCCGTTATATATTAACGCAATATATTTAAATTTATAACATCTATTATTTATAAAAAAAAAACTATTAAAAATCTAACAAAAATAATAAATTTCAATTAAAATATGATAATTGAAGGGTGTCCCTATATCTACCGCAAATCCGCGGATGAAACCTGTTAAACAACATCAGATCCAACTTTGTATCATTAATTACAGTACAACGTCGGCTCCGACGTTGCAATATGAAGTATACGACGTTGTGCCTCTGAGGCCAGGGTGGGGCACGGTGGGCACTTTACAAAATCGGATTGGACGTTGTAAAGCGAGCTTGGTTGGGCAACATAACAACGTCTAATCGGACGTTGTGTTGTGGATATACAACGTTAGATCTGACGTTATATTACAGTAGTTGTTTTTATACATACGAAATGTTTTTTCCGTAAAATAATTCGTACAATTGAACCTATAACACATATAGAAGTGTTAAAAAAAGAATAATATAGACATGTAATTGCATAATTGAACTTAAACAACATAATATGTGGAAACAAATAATAGGGATGTTTCTATAATAGATGCTATAATTTTATTTTACAACGTCTAACACAATAGGGCAACGATAACTAGACATCGTGTCACGACTGCTAAACATGGTGTAGAGGATGACCTTCCTGAACTTGCAATGCTCTAAATCTGTCAAATTGATATTGGAAGTGAGTATCCCTTCCATTGACGGTCGGGTGATGGTATGTCATCCATTCATGCGCTAGAGGAGGTAAATGAGCGTCGGGATATAACCATATCTACAATAAGTATAGTAGAATTTTAATTTCTATTATTTATAGATGAAATGCAATTGATCTAAGTTTCCGATGCAAGCCAGCCCTAGTGTAACCTCGTGAGGGGCGTTATTCCGTTCTTCAGTGTACATACGGAGGCATGTAAAAGGGTGATGCGAAGATAAGACAAAGAGGGGTACTTGGTAGACGGTCGCAAATACAAGACCCATGATCGGCTCGATCCAGTATCTTTGATCACCTCCCACTATGCTGGAGTAACTCTGCAGGTCGACAAACTCTCACCACGAATACCCTCCCATGTAACAATCAGTGGAAATATGATGATTAATTCTATTCCAAATGGTTTCACAATAACCCTTTCATATTAGGGAACCTTGCCTCCAATGGTGGTAACATTAGTTGTCAAAGCTCGATATCCGAAGTGACCATCTTATATGGTGTTCACGGTTGTTGTAATGTGACTGAACATAAAGGGGGCCACGTTGCTGTTATCCCAGTTAAAACCCCAGTATTGTGCATCAGATGGAGATCGGGAGTGTCGGGCTCTACCACGGTGATCTTCTCAGGCTTCCTCCCTTTCAAAATTCGCCCGATATTCCTCGTATCGAAAATGATTTGTTCTGCAAGGGTTCCTCCTCCCTCCGGGTCTCCCCTTTGAACGTACGCTACCAAGCGTGGGTAGGTGCAGATCCGAGTCGCAGGGTTCATTGGAGGGAGTGTATGAAGGCGACATGGTGTAGGGTAAGGCATCATTTTCATATTCGTCACATGATCGATCTTTCCAAAATGGGTGGATGTCGTTCGTTGTTATTGGAACTCCTTCAACAATATAACACTGAGCATCATGCACACACGGTAGCCCATAAAAAATTCTCCAAAACGATCGGTGCACTCTCCATATACTTTTCCATAGACAACGACCCTCCAATGATCGTAAAGATATTCGAAACACTTCTTCAAAACTACTTGGTTAACCTGTTCGAATAAGGGGACATTGTGTGCGTAGTTGGCCATTTGAAATTATCTATCATCATGGCTGTCTGGAGATCATGCATCTAACATTAATTAACTCGATGAATGACATCTACCACGACACAAAAGTCAACTATTGGCAAGTGTTATGCTTCTTTCAACACTTTATCCTGGCCTTCAACCGTACAAATATTGCATCATGTGACTGCGGTGAACGAAGTTTGAAATTTTGGAAAGGTGAAAAGTATATGCATACCTATTTGTTGTCCTTGTTCTAAAGTTGAGAACGTGGTCGGTGTAACATCTGACAAGGCTTGTCTGGTGGATGAGCCACACTAATTCCAGATACCCCATGACCCCTGGTGCGAACTGCCATTGAACGTGAAGGCAATGTTGGCGCCGCTCGAACGACTCCTCCATAGAAGATTGGAATACTCCATATACTTGATTGTTGAATATAAACATGTGTCGCAAATATTTAATAACCTTCAAAGTGGTCTCTTCACACTTGCGAGTTACATGTAATAACCAGCACAATAGATGTTGCACATTGAGAAAGACCACCCGAGAAAGACCACCCAGACAAAAAAGGTGGAAATTAACCGGGACAAAGGAGAGAGAAAGTAAAGGAGGGGAGAGAGGAAGCGGGGTGGAGAGAGAGAGAGGCAGCGGAAGTTATTGTGGAGAGAGAGAGAGAGATAGAGGAAGCGGGGGAAGTTAATATGGAGAGAGAGAGAGAGAGAGAGAGAGAGAGAGAGAGAGAGAGAGAGAGAGAGAGAGAGAGAGAGAGAGAGGAAGAGTGAGAGAGGAAT